>RAOO01000008.1:0-589152 GCA_009805345.1 Neurospora sp. FGSC 26628 | reverse complement strand
AAGCTTGCGGCCCTGGGTACGTGCCTCAATCTGAGAATAAGAAGTTCGGACCTTGGGGCTCGGGGTTGAGCAGAAACTTCTGGTACTGACGATGGAGGAACGGCTTGAGAAGATGGAAGAGGACGAGTTGTTTTGGCTATAGAGGCCAGCTGAGGCTCGGGGAATCAAGGCAAGAGATAACCTAGATGTAGTTTTGTCCGATGCAGGATGGCCCAAGTTGGATTTAGCAATATGACGCTTACGGCCTTTTTGCCTGTTGACCGAGCCTGTGGACACTTGATCTTGTTTTCGAGACGCAAACTTATCATGCATTATCGAAGTCATAGTGCAAAGCTAGAATTCTTCGAGTGTTATCTGACTCCCAATCGGTAGGAGAACCTCCTCCGGGGCTGTGTATCAGAGGTATGACTACCTACTCCTCCAGAATCTTGGTCAATTCATTCTTCGTCTCCCAAATCATCTCCGAGAGATTAATTCCGTACTGATATACACCCGTATAAGGGCAGTATCGGTCGTTCTGCGGATATAAAGCATGCAAGTCCCGCATTCCTGGTATTTCGTCGAGGCCCGTACCTGCATACCTTATCTTTTGGCCTTTTTGCCTCTCCGGAAAACCTGATGATGCCTTCTTTTATTCCTGCAAGTGTGAGCCTAATGCCCACGGACCACTGTCCCTTTGGTTTTTTGGCTGGCATAAGGCTACAATTCGAGTGCCCTTGCCTCTTCTTCTACTTTTCCACACTCTCCTTCTGATAGCAATGTCTACCACCAATGGTAAGCGAGTGTAGGCGTCCCTAACGGCGTCGGGGAAGCCGTAGTTGTCTTGGCACGCGCTGATGACTTTTGAGACTGCGTCGACGATTGAGATGATGCTGGAGGCGACGCTGAGGACTTCCAGCTTGACATATTCGGTGAAAGTCTGGGGTGGAACAAACGACACAAAACTGGGAAAACGGGAGAGATGATGTCGGTCGTCAGGTGTTTGAGAACCCGGCCTAGCTGTTGAGACGCATGTTGGGGAATGAGGGGTGTTTTAGTAATCGTGTTTGGGTGGCATGAGTCGACAGGGCTCTGGGAAGCCAACGAAGATTGACATTAGGCGCAAGTTTTGTCTCATTTTGAGTGGTTCTACGGAGAGTCCCGGCGAAAGGGGCTTGGGTTTCAATTTCGGGTTAGGTACATCGTTAGATGAGGAGCAAGAATGGACACTCCCCCAAGGCCCTGACCCACAGCCCTCGTCATGCTCACGGCAAGGGCAGTGGCCCAAAGGAGGACCTCTTTTCTGTCTCTCTCCGTCTATTCTTATGTCTCTATCCGTCTCCTTCGAGCTCCCAAAGACTGGAAGAGATAAGAGGGCAACCCCCTACGGCACCTGTCCGCTCAAAGCCTCCCAAACCTTACCCTTGCTTCCCCTACCTTCAATCCCCTATCTTCTTCCTCCCTCTTCCTCCCTCTTCCTCTAACTTGCTCTTCCTCTAATTTGCTCTTCCTCTCTCTATCTTCCCTCATCTATTATCATGGCACCTCGTCAGTTGGCCTAACCGCCGATACCGCCGACTGTACCCGACGTCGAAGAACGGAAAAGAAGAGCATTTGCCGACGTCGACGAATTTACGGTAACAACACATCAGCGTTCGCTTTGTAAGAAGACCAAAGGCCAGCGAGAACGCGCGTGGTGTCTATGGAATAGGTATGTACCTTATCATTTTGCTGTTTTCTTTGATATTGCGAACTAATGCTTTTTAGATTTGTCATAGATGTGTTACAATTAACACAAAAAGAGGCTGATAAGGTTTGGTTTAGTGTGTGCCAAAACAAGAAAAAGTCCATTGCTGTCATGGCATGGCTGGACAGGTTCCCAGAGGACTGGGCACTGGGCAATGGCAGCCCAGCACAGGCCACCATGACACATCGGATGGAATGAGGCTCATGTTCTTATCGATAAGCCGTACGGATTAGGAAGGCGGCAATGAGTGGCAGTTCTGACTTATACGTCCAGAACCGCGATGCCCTCGTTTGCCAGCTTCCTTTTCCTCCTTACACTTAATATTACTTTGATTTGTGACTTCTAGTCTTGTTGTCTTATCACTCGTAGGATCACGCTTTCACATAAGTTACAAGGCACAGTACTAGCCACACGTTAACATACTCATTATGTTGTCCCATTCTATCTTCTCTCCATACGAACACTAGCACTATAGATAATCCTATAGATCTACAAATGTTCGAGGATTATCACGGGCAGAGGATGGGTGTAGGTGTGAATATACGTAATTGCACGAGGGAGGAAAGGGAACGGTCGCAAGGCTGTGCCCAGAGACTGGCCTTATGTAGGCGCCCAGAGGTGGGGCGCCGCATTGGCCAATCAGCTGACAGACTGCAGCAGTCTCAGAAGCGGCTGCAGTCTGGCACAACGCACGTGAATGGCAATTGGCTAATCACGTGCGCGATAACAGTCACCAGGCTAGCCCTGTGACAAGGATTTAAATCCTGAAGCTTTCTTACTTCCTCTACCACTACAAAGCGTTGCCTGCTACCCCCACTGAATTCAGCAGACATTAGTGTCAGTCACGTGTTACGGCGATAGCAGACTACTCACATTGACTAGGTGGTTGAAAAACCCTAACCCTAGTGATGGCTCAGCCAGCACTAGGGTTAGGGTTCTGACCGCCATATCTGTGACGGCGCGGCTCAATGTTACGAACTTAAGCGAGTTCGCGGGCCAACCAGGCCCTTGGGAACACAAGCTGCCAAAAGGGGTTAGGCTGTACGACCATAGGCCAGGGTAGGCTCACGATGCAAGGTCTTGAACCACCGGGACAAAGAAGGCGAGAGAGAGGATGATGTTGTATTGAACAAGGAAACAAGGCTACGAACGATCGCGGGGAAAAGCTAGCTAAGCGTGGTGCTGGGAAGAAGTGGGCCCAGCCCGGCAGGCACGGCTGGAGACCGTTCACCACACTACGAAGGAGCATCGGGAGCAGGCAGTATAAACGGACGACTGGAGGACTCAGATTGTCAGATAGTCCGCCAGTAGTCAATTGATCATTATCACCGAGACTAGTATCACGCACGCATACTTGTTGTGAACCTTTTGGCTTCACCGAACGACTCTGATAGTTCTTACCTTCAGCTATCTCACTTAGGCAGATCAGACTGCCGTTCGTCACACTCAACCGCTGGTCAGCATTGCTCTTATGGCTGCATTTAGCGCACCGGATCCACTACAGGGTTCTTGGCAAGCGTACAGGATTATATCCTTTACGCCGCAGCCATTCTTTGTATTCTAGTTCTTCTTTTTCCTCATCTTTCGATCTTCATACAATATTAGGGTCATTGTTGTCACAGGGTTAGACCTCTTTGACTGTCGTACGTGATTGCGGCCATGGTCTCATCACTGTGACGGCGCCGGTCCGGCCATGCCGCTATGCCCGCCATACCCCATGGGAGGACTGGTGCCAGGAGGTGCCACGAAGGATGGAGGAACGAGTGACATGGAAGGTTCGTGCTAAGACTGGCCAAGGCGGGCTCTAAGCCCATTGAAGGTNGCGCCGGTCCGGCCATGCCGCTATGCCCGCCATACCCCATGGGAGGACTGGTGCCAGGAGGTGCCACGAAGGATGGAGGAACGAGTGACATGGAAGGTTCGTGCTAAGACTGGCCAAGGCGGGCTCTAAGCCCATTGAAGGTGTTTGCTCAAGTTTGTTATGTAGGTGGCTGTCGGCGACCCGCATGGGGGTCCTGCCGTCGCTTATACGACCAGAGTATTTATTTGGGTCTGCACGCATGTACCTAGTTCTCTTCCTCTTCTTCTCCTTACCTTAAATCTTCTATCATAGATGGTATCCTATCCTTGCCTTCGACTTTCCATTCTAGCGCCCTTGCAATATCCTTCTACCATCTTCATAATCTTCCGAGCCTCAGATATTTCCGTCGTGAATGCCTTCCGCGCTTTGGGAGTGTCTTCAATGCCACGACCTGCTAACACAGCTGATATACTACTTCCGCTTGCTTAATGTCGGTATTGATTTTATTTCATGACTTTGGAAAGCCGAAAACTGGCTGACATGCCCAAAACGGTGTACAAAATACTGAGGTTTTGTGCTTTTCATCGTAGATTATCGTAGTGCCTAGCAGCTGACAACTCGTCCGTAGGCTTTCTCGAGGCGAACGAGCTTTTCAATGTGACGTCCGCACTGTCCCAAGCGTATACGATTGATATGAATCGCAAGATCGCACCATTGTCTATCGTTAGGCTTGCGAGTTGACGACCTGATTCGATATCGGTATCGGTATTAGTATCCATCGTGTTGCTATCAACTTTGATTTGGGCATCACCGCAACCGACACTGATAGCAGCGTCAGTGTCATTGTCGCTGTTATGACTGCCATTCTCATTGTTTACCATGCTCTTGGTACTTGTCTTGCCCTTGGTCCTGCTCCTCGTCCTACTCGTCTTGCTCCTCGTCCTGCTCTTCGTTTTCTTCATAGTCCCTCCCTTTAGTATCGTTATTGCCGACAACATTGCTAATATCTCGAGACTGACTAAAATTCTGCCTTTTGCTGTGTAGTAGAAAGGTGGCGTTTAATTTCCGTTTCTTGGTGAGGGGCCCATGGGAAAGCTTTTTGAGGTTGCCATGGGACAGACCATAGAACCCGTCTTCTGGACAAACAGGCCATCCACGCGGAATTGCTTCTTCACTAAGCAAAGTGAAATTGGTTGCTATAGCAAGAGACGGGGTTTGATTGATAACTGCGTGATATTGTCGTGGTCGTGTTATAACCAGGTCGCCGGGGCCAGCGCGAATAATATCGAAGTTGATTTCTTCTTCGAGTAGCCTCTTCGGACTTACCATGATATTCAGATGCCATATAGACTGGTCGCATTTGTGGAGCGCCCATTTGGTCGCAAGCATCCTTTCAAATTTTGGAGTATCATTCGGTCGATCATTATCTAGAGCTTCTTAGAGTATGCACGTGCTCGGCTTTTCACTTGTCTGCCTTGACGTTACGGCCATCATAAGGAGCTCGGAAGCGGTCTAGGCACGTCTTGATGTATGGGGAATCAGGGATTATGAGGTTCGATTGACGTAAGTGTCAGCGTTCCCGTTCAGCCCCTCAACGAACGCCCAAAATGCAGCCGCCAACTTCCCCGCACGATCATCTGGGCAGCAGCGAACAAATCTATCACTTGTAGGAATGCTCGCGGAAGCTATGGCCGGCGATTCATCTGGAAAGAGGTGGTGGAAACGGCTCAGCGTTGGCGGAAGGAAATCAGCGAAGTCCAAGACACAGGATGGCGCTCCTCAGGAGAGTGCGGTTGCCTCTTCAGCGGATTCATCTCAAGGTACTAAAAAGCGACGAACTATTCTTCTTCCCGCTGACAAGCTTTAGTCGATGCTGTATTTGGTCTTGAGCCTGCTGCCCCATCGACTACGACAGCTCCTCCCGCCCCACGATCGACAGCAGATGCCTCAGCCCTCCTTCCTCCAGCAGTTCCGCCTCCGCCTTCGGACACAGCATTGTGCTTCTCTCTAATAAACAACGGCGACAAGACTTCGGAGATACCCCAGATGGTGGCAGCTGACCAGACTACAGACAAAAGAAAGGTGGCGGACGGTTCTCTCTGGGATAGAGCATATGATGCTCTTCAGAATGAAGAGCCGGATCGTATCGCTGCGTATGAGGATCTCTTGTCTAAGGTCCTTGCTAGTGGTAGGTCCTCTATCCGGCGTAAATTGCTTTCTGAACGTTAACATAAGGCAACAATAGCCCAGTCGCAGACGCTCTCGACACCGAACGAGATACAAGACGTTAGCGAGGTCACGAATCGCATTCCTCAAGACTCCGTTGCGCGCCGGGAGGAGCTGAAGAAGATAACGGAGCTTGGTCTAGAGCATATGAAACGAAAGAAGATCAGCACGACGCTGCTAGGACATGAGATTGTCCTGCAAGATGTTGTGGCAGACGTTGCCGGAGTTGTGGAATGGACCGAAGACTACATCAAGGATGCCGTCAAGGACCTGCCGTACGCGTCTATCATTATGGCAGGCGTCTCTCTTGTCCTCCCCCTTCTGAAGAACCCGACCGCGGTCGAAGCTGCCAACCAGGATGGATTCACATATGTCACCTCACAAATGCGCTACTATGTCGCAATGGAGTCGCTTCTGTTGCCCAAGGAAATGAAGGCCGATCTGA
The DNA here is from genome assembly GCA_009805345.1 of Neurospora sp. FGSC 26628. NCBI lineage: Eukaryota > Fungi > Ascomycota > Sordariomycetes > Sordariales > Sordariaceae > Neurospora > Neurospora sp. FGSC 26628. The sequence goes on along the minus strand of RAOO01000008.1, from coordinate 582,954 downwards.
AGGCCGATCTTACTGATCGTCTGATAAGCCTATATAAGCTCATCATTGACTTTCAGGTACAGAGCGTCATCCGGTTCTATCGCAGTCGAACCAAGAACTTCTTCCGAGGCACCATCAACTACGACGGCTGGGAGAAGAAGTTGCAGAGCATCAAGGATAGCGACAAAGAATTCGTTTCGAAGGTTGAGACGGCCATGTCTGGAACAAGTCTTCAGGAGCTGAAGAAACTTGCTCGAGAAGCAGAAGATTCGCGCAAAGCGCTCGCCAAACTTCTTGATACTGTACAAAAGATGGAGCGACACATGTATAATGTCGAGACTCAAGCCTGCCTAGAAGCGCTGCAGGCAAGCGACCCTCGCGACGACAAGGACCGCATCGAGTTAGATAAAGGTGGCCTCCTCAAAGACACGTACCGCTGGATCCTCAGCCATGACGATTTCCAACGATGGCGCGACGACGGAGAGGGCCGATTGCTCTGGATTAGAGGCGATCCTGGCAAAGGCAAAACGATGTTGCTATGCGGAATCATCGATGAGCTAAAGATCACTGCCCCCACGGCCAACATCTCGTTCTTCTTCTGTCAGGCGACGGATGCTCGCATCAACAACGCTACCGCGGTCCTACGTGGGTTGATCTACATGTTTGTGAACCAGCAGCCTGAACTCATTTCGCACCTACGCGAAAGCTATGATGGCTTCGGGAAACAGCGTTTCGAGGGCCCCAATTCATGGGTGGCATTGTCGAAGATCTTCACCAGCGTTCTTGAAGACCCGCGTTTACGGAGAGCATACGTAATCATTGATGCGCTCGACGAGTGTACGCGAGACCTGGGCCTGCTTCTTGGCTTTGTCGCACGGAAGTCGTCAACATATTCGAGTGTCAGGTGGATCGTGTCCAGTCGCAACTGGCCGAGCATCGAGAAGGATCTTAACACCGCGACGCAGAAAGTCAGGCTGTCTCTTGAGCTAAATGAAGATTCCGTCTCCGCAGCTGTCACTACATTCGTCCAGTTCAAGGTGGAGGGGTTGGCGAAGCGAAATGGATACAACAATGATACGCAGGACGCGGTCAAGCGCTACTTGTCTGCGAACGCTCACGGCACATTCCTCTGGGTGGCCTTGGTATGCCAGGAACTCGCCATTACCCCGGGATGGAAGGCTCAAAAGAAGTTGGCGGCGTTTCCGCCTGGACTCGATGCACTCTACCGACGGATGATGAACCAGATCTGCAAGTTCGATGACACCGAAGATACTACGCTTTGCAAAGACATACTCGCCATAGTCTCAGCCGTATTCCGGCCTATAACATTGGACGAACTAGCGGTCCTCGTCGATACGCTCGACGGCGTCTCTGACAACTACGAAGCTCTAGCAGAAATTGTAGGGCTTTGCGGCTCTTTCCTGACACTTCGCGAACGCACTATATCTTTCGTGCATCAATCCGCCAAGGACTTTCTGCTCAAACAGGCACGTGGTGAGATCTTTCCTTGTGGGATAGAACACATACACTATATCATCTTCTCGCGATCGCTTCGAGTCATGTCAAAGACATTACGACGCGACATCTATAGCCTTGGCGATCCTGGATTTTCCATCGACAGAGTCAGACCACCCGATCCAGATCCGCTAGCCACAGTGTCGTACTCGTGCGTATACTGGATTAACCATCTGCGTGATTGTGATCCCAAGAAGAACGCGAACAAGGACCTCCAGGATGGCGGATCGATTAATACCTTTCTATGCGAAAGCTATCTTCACTGGATCGAGGCTCTTAGCCTTCTCAAGAGCCTGTCAGAAGGAATAATCTCAATGCTGGGCCTTGAAGGTTTGCTTAAGGTTAGTTTTCGGTAGTGCGATTTACAAGCCACGCTAACATTACGTTAGGCACAAACAAAGATATCACTTCTCACCGATCGAGTCCGAGATGCATGCCGGTTTATTCTCGGCCACAAATCGGCAATCGAGAACAGCCCCCTTCAGGTGTACACGTCAGCACTCGTTTTCAGCCCGACCCGCAGCATAACAAGGAATCAGTTCGAAAATGAGGAGCCTAAATGGATCATTCAAAAACCGGCCGTGGCGGACAATTGGAGCGCATGTCTACAAACGCTCGAGGGCCATGGCGGCTCGGTTAACTCAGTGGCCTGGTCGCACGATGCAACCCAACTGGCGTCGGCGTCAGCGGACGAAACAGTCAGAATCTGGGATCCGGCGACTGGGCAGTGCGTATCGACGCTGGAGGGCCATAGCAACTCTGTCCTTTCAGTTGCCTGGTCGTATAATACGAACCGGCTTGCTTCGGCGTCGGACGACAAGACGATCAAGATCTGGGAGCCAGCGGCTGGGCAGTGCGTATCGACGCTCAAGGGCCATAGCGACTCTGTCGGATCAGTGGCCTGGTCGTACGATGGGACCCAGCTGGCGTCGGCGTCAGCGGACAAGACGATAAAGATCTGGGATCCGGCGACTGGGCAGTGCATATCGACGCTCGAAGGCCATGGCGTATGTGTTAGCTCAGTAGCTTGGTTGCAGGATGCGACCCAGCTGGCGTCGGCATCATTCGATGAGACAGTCAAAATCTGGGATCCGGCGTCCGGGAAGTGCATATCAACGCTCGAGGGCCATAGCGACTCTGTCCTTTCAGTTGCCTGGTCGCACAATACGAACCAGTTAGCGTCAGCGTCATACGACGAAACAGTCAAAGTCTGGGATCCGACGACCGGGCAGTGCATATCGACGCTCCAGGACCATAGCGACTCTGTCTGGTCAGTGGCCTGGTCACACGATGGGACCCAGCTGGCGTCGGCGTCAGCGGACAAGACGATAAAGATCTGGGATCCCGCGACTAGGCAGTGTGTCTCGACGCTCGACGGCCATATCTTCGTTGTTAGGTTAGTTGCCTGGTCGCACGATGCGACCCAGCTGGCATCGGCATCATACGACAAGACAGTCAAGATCTGGGATCCAGCGACCGGCCAGTGTATATCGACACCCAAGGACCATAGCGATTATATCTCTTCAATGGCCTGGTCACATAATGCGACCCGGCTGGCGTCGGCATCATTCGACGAGACAGTCAAGATTTGGGATCCAGTAACCAGCGAATGCACGTTAACGCTTGAGGGCCATAGCGACTATATCTGGTCAGTGGCTTGGTCGCACGATGCAACCCGGCTAGCGTCGGCGTCAGCGGACGAGACAGTCAGAATCTGGGATCTGACGACTGGGCAGTGCGTATCGACGTTGGAGGGCCATAGCAACTCTGTCCTTTCAGTTGCCTGGTCGTATAATGCGAACCGGCTTGCTTCGGCGTCGGACGACAAGACGATCAAGATCTGGGATCCAGCGACTGGGCAGTGCGTATCGACGCTTGAGGGCCATGGCGGCTCGGTCCACTCAGTGGCCTGGTCGCACAATGCAACCCAGCTGGCGTCGGCGTCAGGGGATAAGATAGTCGAAATCTGGGATCCGGCGACTGGGCAGTGCGTGTCGACGCTCGAAGGCCATAGCGACTATGTCAACTCAGTGGCCTGGTCGCACGATGCGAGCCGGCTGGCTTCGGCGTCATGGGACAAGACAGTCAAGATCTGGGATCCAGCGACCGGTCAGTGTGTGTCAACGCTCGAGATCGAACACGTCGTTCATGACCTTCAATTCCATGAATCTAGCTCTGACCTGATACGTACCGAGCTTGGCATATTCGACTTACGAACCGTCGTAATATCTACGGTCTTGGGCCCTGCTTCTACAAATTGTTTACCACTAATCGTTGTTGGATACGGCTTGAGTAGCAACCGTACCTGGATTACGTATCAAGGAAAAAACCTATTGTGGCTACCACCCGAGTATCGGCCATCATCTTCAGCTATATCTGGAACGGTCCTTTCAATTGGCAGTTCATCGGGCCGCGTCTTGTTCTTCACGTTCTCAGACAGCGATCAGATTTCATAGCAAGTACATAGCTATTCTTTCGCCTCTCGCTGTTTGATTTTTCTTTTCTTTTCTTTTCTTTTCTTTTCTTTTCTTTTTTTTTTGGCTTTTTTTAAACCCAAAAATCTAAACTTTCTCTCTGATTTTCTTTTGCGCAGTATGCCACGAGGTGTATGAGAAAACCGATGATCTATAGCTTATTTAAGTTAGTCAAGTCCAGCACTACGAGATATATTTTCAACTCGGAATCGCTTTAATACTACAACCATCTCACGGAATGTGGGCGCTTGAGTTAGGGTAGCGCGGCTGTCACGGAATTCCCGCTCGTTCTCACCTGCTTACCTCTCTGCTTATGCAGTAGGCCTTCGGTCCAGTTCTTAGGTCTGGCCATATGTCCGCACCTGCCATCTGCTTTTGCTCTCTTCGTAGCAATATCAATTTCGTATTTGTACAAGCTGACATGACGTTTGTGCCCATCACATGCGGTGGCCCAGTCGCGCCGAGGCGCGATGTGGGAATAGCTTCTATTGAATGGACAACGAGGCGGCCCCGGATTACACCAGTGGGTGTAATACTGGTTGAACTGGAATAATAAGGGGCTCGTGCTGAACGGGCATAGCGCCGGCCTTGGATTACACTACAAATCGGGGGCTTGGCTATAGCATCCCAGGGCGGACATGCACTCTCGACACTGAAACAATATGATTACCATCTGTTGTTGCCCCCAATTGATGCTAGTTAGCTGCCTATGCGAAGCGAATATCTGTTTGCCTACTCTATACGATCCTATAGCGCTGTGGGTTGTGGATGTTGACTTTCAATACCTGTAAGTCGGTCTTCAATCTAAGGGCCATACCTTGTAATGCTGACTGCTAGGTAGAAGAATGTATAAAATTAAACAATACGTAACCTTAGGTTGGGAGGAGGAGTAGCGGTGGCAATGATAAAAACAAGCTAGAACTACGTCTGACCTACATGATGTATACCATGTTAGCAAGGTACAAGCGAGGAGCCATGACGACGACCCACAGCGTCAGAAATGGCTTATGGACAGTGTGCTGAGAATTCTGTGACATGTCTGTAGCGGAAGACGATTTCGCTAGTGACTGTATGAGCAGAACAAGAGGTGTCTGGAGTGAGAGAGAACAATAGGCTCTTTTGGTCGATAAAGATTGCCTCCGTTCAGAAATGACCCCCCTTCGAGCTTCCGGTGACAACCTTTAGCCAAATAAGGATCTCTCTTGTTACGAACGTTAAGCGAAATAACACGGGCCAACCAAGCCACTGGGATACAACAGCCACGAGAAGGCTGGGCAGTGTAACTATGACAGGGGAGGATGCCGGGACTAAGCAAGGGAGGCTCACAAGCTAATACGGGCTCATAACAGTGAGCGAAAAGTGCTGCGAGGGTCTCAAGATTGGCAGTGGGGAGGAAGTCCAGTGAAGAGATCAAATGTTTTAGACTTTATAATGAAGTCTTCCTATGCGATTCAGATTCATTGGAGGGTAATGCGTTATGACTTCCGTAGAAATGCCACCAAAAAGTTTTGATACAATATCCATAGCTGCTTGTAAGCCGCTGGCTGCCTCTGATGCTTGATACTTTCTTGGGGACTGACAGTTGAAGGCGTGAAGGTTCTAGTATCCAGCACGATGGATCGTATACCATAGCCGCGCCGTATCAAGCGACGCCCACTGTGTCACTAGCAGTTCCAACGACCTCTTTAGCAATATCGCTTGGCTCTCCACCGCCACCCAGCATGGCATCATCGACCAATTCACCAACAATATCGATAATGCTGCCGACATCGACACCTCTTGGTTTTGGCAGCTCTCACTGTTATAGCCAGTCGGGCAGAAACTTTCCTTACCCAGAAGACGCTCGAAAGATTGCACGCTAGCTCCTCGATGCTTGTTTACCAAACGAGAGCGACATGCACCCCTACGATCAAATACGACACTGGAATCAACGTATAGACAATGTAGTCTACTGGTATTCCGTCCTTTGGGAACCTAACTGCGTATTGGCCACCGGAGCCACGGTCGAGAATGTCGGAATGCCATTCAGCTCGAGCCACCCGCGTTGCGTCGACATATTTCAGCAGAATATTTATGTGTAAGTAGATGCTTTTTTTGTTGTTGTTGTTGTTATTTTTAACGTCTACTTCCGCCTCCCGTAGGGCATGAGACGTGCCACAGCGGTGAATCTAGTGTAGAAAGATAAGAGCAGTACCCTGACACGCCCTGTGGCGCCCAGTGTCCCTATTCCATCCACCAAACCAGTAATCCGAGGGCAAACCGAGGCCTATAGCCAGTGTGTCTCACGTGCTACCCATAGCGTAAACGCGGCCCAGCACCTCCATCAACCGCCCCGTGGACGAGCCAGCGATGTGGCGAAATCCGTAAAGACAAATGAAAGACAAAAGAAAAGGGGAAACCAAAAACACTACTCCTCACCGCTCTCTCCCTCGCTCTCGTCTCTCACGGCTTCCTCCCGCCGTCTAACCCGATGGACCAGCCTGTCCAAATCCGCCGTAACCCTCTCGATCTCGTGGTCTTGGCCAACTTCTATCCCTTCGTCCCGTAGGAACCCGGTGAGGTCGTCAGCGGTGCCTCCGTCGTCAATGTGCTTTTGCCAGAGTGTCTGGCGCCAAGCCTTCCTTGTGCAAGTCCACGAAAAGAAATGGGAGGTCTGTATTCTAACAATAAATCGTTGCCAGTAAATACCGATAGCAAGGGAGAGATTCTCCCGCGTAGCCGCCTCGCCTGTGACTGGGGAGACCGCGTACGCCTTCCTGCAGAAGAAGGGGTGGAAGGGATTCTTCCAGCTTCCACAAAAGCATGTTAGCAGCGCGTCCTCGTGTTCGAAGCGCTCGTGGTAGTCTTTGAAATCCCCATGGCCTGATCTAGCTGCCAGAAGGTGGTGCAGGGAGCGCCTGTCCAGCTCCAACTCTTCGTTAGGCTTAGTAAAGACACCCAGCCTATAGTCTGCATACGACTCTGGTTTGTTCTCTGCCCACCATGTCCTGAACTCCGTGCGTATCTCCTTTTTGGCTAGCCGCTTCGAATGTGCAAGAGTAGCCAGACCTCCGTTGACCACCTCTCCCCCTTCAGCGCCCGCTTTAGCAAGCTCGTCAGCGATTTCGTTGCCTGTAATACCCTTGTGGCCGGGGACCCAGCGGACGTCCACCAAGTCCTGGCCGGTGTAAGTAGATGCTTTAGAGTGGGGAACACTAAGCCAGAGTCTGCATTAGAACATTAATAAACCGAGAATAGGTACGAACGACGACACCGGGCTTACTTATGGAGGCTGGGTGCATGTCGGATGTTTAAGATATGATTTCCAACCGTGCGACCCTGATATCATGCCCTATCCTAGCGATAGACATCCCGCGAACTAGACATAGATCAGAGTTAGGATGCATAGTGAACTGTCACGGGCCTACTGGGTGTTCACGGCAGTAGGAGTGGAACAGAGCTTGAGATTGTCGACAAAGAGGAAAAGGAAGGTCTGCAGTCCTGAACAGGTCTGCAGAGACATGGCTAAATACTGAAATGAACAGGTGGCCTGAATGGCACTGGCCAACTAGAGAGCATGCCTGGACCTGCAGCCCAGGCACCATATCTCTGGGCGCCAGCCCATTACAAAAAGAAATTCAGAGAGTATTGGAATTAATAGGAATTATTCCACTAAGCCGGAGAAGATTTCCAACTTACTCTCCAGATTTAGCACTAATCGAGAACGTTTAGCATTAGATAAAGTTACTTATAGAGGTCAAATATAACATTCAATCTCTAAGCCTATCACAACTAAGAATGGCCATTCAAGAAGTTTGGGATGCTATTCCGGAGGAATTCCTTCTAAAGCTGGCTCATTCAATGCCAGAAAGGATGAACAAGGTGATTGAGGCAGATGAGGATTCCATTGATTATTAGGACAATAAATACCTATTTCTTCTATATTAAAACCCTGGTTTTCTGTGCAGACTAGTGGCTTGGCTAGCGTCTTGGCTATACCGAGCTAACGTTTTTCCCCCCTGCGGAGGTGTAGAAGTAGGGTGGTCCAGTTAGACAGGAGCAGATGGGCTGCAGGTACAATTTCCACCTCTACCCTTTCAAGCAATACAAAGACATCCGGTTCCGATGCGGATAACCCCCTCGATCTTCCCGCCTCTTGCGCCTCCTTGAACCAGATGCTATGTTAGGTGCGCCGTCGCACGATAGAAGCGCCACGATATCCCCTCGTCCCGAAACAAAGCCTTGAGGTTGTATCGCCCGCAGATCGCCGTCACACCGCTCGCAAGCCGATTGGTTAGCGGGTTGGACGTTGCTTGGCGGGGATTGGAGCGGTTCATTGGGCACTGAGACCAACGCCTAACCTCCACCATGATGGTACTGTTCTCTCCACTCACTTCACAAACGCAAAGCACTGAACAAAAGGTTGATAGCCGCGGCTTCTTCATTTTACCCATTGATCAAATTCAAGCCTCCATTCCCATTGTATCCAAAGTTCTCGTTGAGTGTCCACGGTGAGTAGGTGTTTGTCACCGGCCAGTCCGCTCTCCACACCGCACCTTGCGTTTGCTAGAGGTAGTTTGCGTTTGTCAAGCATATCCCAACCAGCATCCTATGTGTCTCGTACGCTACATCATATGCTAACTCGATTCACCCAAGTCTCCAAACTCTATCTCTCTCTCTTCTCTGCTTCCACATCGTCACATCCATCCACAGCATCCACAGCCACTTCCAGCGCCGCTGCACCCACTACCACTACTCGTCCACGCCATCGCCAGCCACTCCGGCAGTCCCCTCGCGCCGTGCGCAGCCACTTTTACCAGTCACCATTAATCACCATGCCGACCCTAATCCTAGACCTCTTCAAAATCACCCTCCCCCATCAGCCCGACCGCCGCCGCCACCTCGGCATCAACTACCTCGTGCCCTCCACCGCCGGCGACCGCGAGCGCATCAACCTCGCCTCTCTCCGACGACAGCACGTCGCAAGCATGCAGTCGCGGCTCCCACCCCCCTCTTCTTCAAGGGATGCCCATCATGCCCTCGGCCTGGAAACCTGGAACGACGGCACCGTCGAGCTGCGCGGGTTCCCCATCGAGGACATTTTGGTCGTGCGCATGGTCAACAAGATGACGGGCGAGACGGACACGAGTTACGAGTTGCACTTTGAGTATGTGTTTGATGCGGAACGGGTGGCGGATGTACTTGGGTTGGCGGCGGGACCGCCGGTGGAAAAAGATGAGGGACCTGGGGGGTGGAGGGGGTGGGTGGTTACGGTGCCTAAGAGGGTGCATCATCGGAGTCAGATGTGGGAGAGGTGTATGGAGCGGGAGCAGAGGTTGGGGGATCGGGACCGGGAGAGGGAGAGGGAGAGGGACCCGAGGGAGAGGGATAGGGACCTGAGGGAGAGGGACCTGAGGGATAGGGATGGAGGCGGCTTCAGGGAGGTAGAGAGGAGGTCCATGATACCGATCCCGATTCCGCCGCCGCAGCACCCGGAACCGCCGCGGTTGAAGGTTAGGAGGAGTCAGAAGTTTTGAAACCGGAGACGGGGAATTGATGATGGGATTATGAAGTTATGAGGTCATGAGTGGTATGCGGGAGGGATTTCTGGGAGAGATGGGAGCCGCAAAGGCTGATTCGGGACTTGGGATTGGAATGATTGGAGGATTTCGTGTTGGTGGGCTTTATGGCCTGCGTGCCTGTCTGTTGGAAACGGCTTCTCGTTATTGTTGCTTGGGGGGGAAAGAACTAAAAGGCTCTATCTGGGATTAGGTAATTACATCACCAAGTGTCATGGCTTCCACTTGCTTTCTTCGCTCCCTCCTCCGCTAACTCCTTCTCCAGCTGTTCTACCTCGGCTATCAACATCTCTCTTTGCTCCGTGAGCGTCTCAATCCGGACTTTGGCCATCTCCAGCAAACTGGCCTTGTTGATCCCCCGTCCCTTTTGGCATTTCTTGACAAGAGTTGGTGAAGAGCTGGAGTCCCTGGTGGTATCGTCTGGCTCTTGGGACTCCCTGTCTCCTCTATTGTCGTCTTCCCCGTCTGGCTGACTGGGGCTCTGAGTCTGCTGTAACAAGAGTGCCTGCAAATTCTCAAACTGCTCGTTGAGTTTGTTTCGATATCTCCTCCCAATGCTGTTGTGGCGCTCTCTGACGTTGACGTCTTCCTCGGCTTTAGTTTTGTTAGGTTCAGGCTCGTCGGACTCTTCCGGGCGCCGTGTCTCGCCAGTTGTCTCGGTTAAAAAGTCTTCGAACCTGATTGGCGACGATATCGTCATGGTTGTAGGGTTTGGGGAAGCGGTGTACTGAAAGTCTCCGCTGGAGGCGCCACTGGTAGATGGAGGTTCAAGGTCAGTCTTGGCTGTCTTGGCATTGGTGTTGTGATGCTGGCTTTGGTGTTGAAACTCGGCCGAGTTGGACCCTATGTCTTCGATACGGCGTCGTTTGGTTGCTGGTGAGTCAGGGTCCATCTTTGAGTTGGATATGAAGCTGATGTGTTCATGAACTAGTGTTGTTTTCAGGCTGGAGGTCAGGTCTCTTTCATATGTCGTGTCATCTTGTCTAGAGGTACAAGTCCACTTGGATTTCTCACCGAGACAACTCAATCCTCCACATAAGACCATATCACGAGTTGGTAGATCGTGGAGGGACAACCCCCGTGGTGGCTCCTGCAGATATCATGATCTTTCCCCCCTGTTCCCTGGTGAGCGCGCCGTCCCGAATGTCGGTTTACGTTCCTGGAACCCCTGAATGAAGGACCCCTGAGAGCGACGATCAATACACTTTTCCTCTAAATCCAATTCCCGGATATTGCATGACGTCGTAATGGTGCCTGAAATCAGGTGATTGTCCAGCAACATGTCAATAGTTTCTTTTACTTATAAGCACTTAGCCCCATCCTCATAGCAATTGTCTCACCTCCACTCCACGGGTTACGTTTCCCATTCCAAACCTCAACCATCACTGGCTAACCACAATCTATAGCAACATATCCATCAATATACGTCGCAGACTCATCGAGATCGCAATTCATGCACGGCTATTGTACGGCAACCGCATTTGAAAGCTGAGAATTGCCGGCAGTTGCGTGTAGTTCCGGCTCGACTCGACCCTGCTCTTCTCCTCGTCCTCTTCCGAGAATGCCGGCTCTTCCATAGCATCCATGACAAGACCGGCCCGGAAGAAGGTGGTGAAGAGTTCATCCATTGGACGGTGAAAGTATAGCTGGGTTTGGTTATGGTTAGCTCGCTGGGCTGGCGATACTCCGGTCTCATCTCGGTGCCAGAAACGGTTTGGTCAAGTCGACCACTCACCTGTCGCTTCGGTTGTCCAGGAATAGCAATCCCCTTGTAAGGTGGAACATGGAGGTAGTTCTTAATGACCTTGGCTCTGACGACTTCGAGGTCACCGGTCTCCCCGTCGTACCAGAGATCTACATTGCGAGATGCCCCGGAAGTCATGAAAACGGGATGAAGAACGGTTGCGACGAAGCTAGATGGGAAGATGTCAGTCATTGAGCCATCGGTTGTAATCTCAAATAGCTCAAATAATGCTGACGTACACTCCATTGGGCTTCAAGAGCTTTGGAAGCGCCTGAGCCAGCGGTTCAAGCGTGGAAACATCCATGATGGCCATGTTCATGAGGACAATGTCGAACTTTTCCTCGAACTGTTGGTCACCAAAGAGCAGTATTAGCAATGAGCACTGGGTGTCCCAGAAGGTTAGAAACATACATAGTGATCTATCAAAAGCTCGAAGTCCTCTGTCCGTGTGACATCCAACTTGAAGAAGACAACATTTTCACTCCACTCTTCTCCTCTCGTCCAGTTCCTGGCTATCTGGAGCATGTTCTCGCTTCCGTCAGTCGCGATCACGTCAGCACCATGTTTGGCCAGCCATCGAGCGCAAAGTCCGTTTCCTGTCGCGAGGTCAAGCGCAAGGCAGGGCTTTTGCCCGTGTTCTCGTTCGAGATGATCGCCTAGCAACCGACGGAGTGATGGCTCCTGCAGCTTCTGCCAGTAGATGTTGCCATCTTTCCCAATTGATTCGTCCCAATAGCTCGCATTGTTTTCCCAAGAGTCAAGAGAGACGTCGTTCAACTCCATGTCCGAGGACATTGTGAGTTTCTGGCTACCAAGTCGAAGAGTAGAAGATCGGGAGTCTTGATTAGAACACGCCGGAGAGTTGTTGCCTACACCGCAGAGTTTTATCGAGGGAAGTTGTCGTCCCCAACTTGAACTCATAGCTCAACTCGGCGAGTTGACCGAGCTGACTCAGACCGATGCAATGACACTTCTTGGCACATGTGCATGCTGCATGCTGCAATGCTACACGAGATTACCTCTACGGGAATAAGAAGGCAGATCTGTGATACTCAAGACTAGTACCTACAAGTATAAAGGTACTACTGTTCATCCCCTGAAGACAAGACATTAAACCAACTCTCCCTTTTCTCCCCTATATGTATACACCAAGCACACCTACTCGAGCAAAACACCACAACAAGGAACCTATCCAACACATCACCACCCCATCAATCACCCAACATAAACCAACGGCCTCCCACTCTCCTTCTGCTGCACCATCCACTTAACCCTCACCCCCCCTTCCTCCTTCTTCTGTTCCCCCTCAACCCAACAATCCACATACCCGACCGCCCCCAGCCTTCCATGCCTTTGCTTCTGCAACCACGTCCCCAAATAAAACTTGAGTTCCTCCACCCCCCCCTTGAACTGTTCCACCTTCTTCCCACCACTGATCTCCCCATCCTTGACCATCTTAAACGCACAACTCTTATAGTTAATCAGGATGATCCCCTTCTCCAAATCAGCGATGTCAAACGTCCAATACCCGCGGCGGTTGGTGTCGTTGATCAGGTCGACGATGTGGCCGCAGTCCGAGGCGAGGGGGGCCTTGTTGTCATACGACAACAGAGGTTGGGGTTGCTCGACGAGATCGTAAGGGCAGAAGTCGGGTTGCTTTGAGGGGGGAGTGATGGAGGTGTAGGTGCCGCTGTCGGTGCGGCGTTTGGCGATGAGGTCACCTTCGGAGGAGGAGGGGGTGGAGGTGAAGTTCAGAGACTGGTTCCAGTCCAGATCGGAGGAGGAGTTGGTTGGGTCCCGGGTCTTGAAGTCATCATCAACGGAAATACCACTAGTAGTGTCTCGGGAGACGGGGGAAATGACGGCTGCGGAGGCAAGGCCGATGAGAGCGAGTTGCGCCAGCGAGTAGTGCATGATGAAGGTAGGTAGAAATGTTGCAGTAGTTGCTGTTGTCTTAGAAGTGCCTATGATGTGAAGAAGTGAAATTGTGGTGAGAGGCAGCTGATTGGGTTTGGTCCGACAAGGACGGGATGTAGTCAACTCTCAAGTCTGAAGGAAGGAAGTCGTGCAGCACGAGACGAGTTATCACTTTCCTGTTTTGAAGAGAAGACTGTGCCTGCCTTTAAACTCAAGTTACCTTACTCAACCGTGGTTGCCGCCTTCACAATTTCTTTCGCCCAATTCTTACGTCTGTTCGAAGTAAACAAAGGAGCCAGGGGTTCTTTAATTCCCATGTTCGGCCCTGCATGTGACTGCTGGGTAAACGGACCCGTCAAACCGCCTTTTCGGACTTCTCCTTTGAGCCTCCTTTCAAGGAATGATGCAGGGATATAATCTTGGCAACGCCGTTGAGTTTCAATTCCGCAACAAAGACCAAAGACAGAGCCATTGGTATGTTGGCGAAATATTGGCAATACCGCCACGAGCTCGAGATCACTAACAACGCCACATAGTTGGTGGGTGATATGCGAAAGCAGGAAGCTCGTTTATATATAGTATTTGCTTCTTTATAGATCACAATCCGACTAACCAACTACCAGTCCAAGTTCTATAGCAATATCCATCTAAACGCCCCGGTTTCCCATCGCCATCACCGTCCGGTCTGCAAACACATGATCAACGATCATTCTCATGACTCTTCGATCATCGTAACGCTAACCTTCCCAAACAGAGTCTGCTATCATCTGCGCTTTGCACCTTTCCTTCCTTCCATCACCTCAATTCCAAGCACCTCCCCTCCCACCATCCTCTCTTTCCTTCTGCTCCCAAGTATCCACCTTCCCCTTCCCTTTACCTGCACTAACCATCCAGCCCACCCCCGTGCCTCAATCTCCATCTGAGGCATCCCGTTCCCAATCTCCTTCCTCCCGACCGGAACTCCCTCTTTCCACTTGACCGTCCCCTCCCTGGACCCCCTTTCCTCCATCCCCTCCAACTTCAACACCAACCCGCCCCCCACCACCGGACTCATCAACCACTTCACAGCAGACTCAGCGGCCGCTCCGTGACTGAATGTGAACACAAAAACCGTTGGTATCTAAGCATCGTTATGAAGGAGACTGGATAAGCATGTAATGCTGACCTCAACCAAACTTTGTGAACGCAGTTCTTCCTTCGCATGATAGATATCCTCAAATCGAGTGGTCATGTGGTTGTTAGCAGCCTCAGTATGGCCATTTCCTGTCCTTTTTTGCGTGAAGGATTGAGTCAGAAAATATGGCGTAGGCTTCTCACATCTGGGGATATCTTACATGCGTGGTGTTGCTCCCAGCTCCCAACGCAACTGGCGCGTAAGCTGATCAGACCTTCAGCCCAACTCACATGAACTTCATCGCTTCAAACTTTCCCTTTCGCCGTTTTCGAGGTCGCATCAGTAGAGTTATAAGCCGCCGCAGACTGCAGAGAGGCGTTATCGTTGACCGCGTGAACGATGATGGGAGCAGCCAAGCCAATATTCCTAAGGTACCAACAGCCAATGATGACATCCTCCTTGGGCTTACCTCTACCAAGAGGTCTGGTATGAGCATAGATCTCTTGAAGAACAAAAAGATACCTCTAGGTAAGGTAAGCGCGAGATAAGCAAGAGCGGCGCAATATGACCACCACCATAAAAGGCATATTTGAGGCACATAACCAAGAGAGCGATGATCCGGACTGCGAAATGTTTTTGGACATCTTAGAGGTATGCTTACCCACCCACGTGTGTCTGCTCAGCAGAATAGTCAACGGCCTTTCCACCGAAAAGCAATAGCGCAGAATAATAACAAAACATGATATGACCGAGCCTGTTCGCAAAAACCTACCTAGGACGCTGTGGTCGATAGTAGTAATGCTTTCGCTTCCTCCATCCTCCGGGATTCCGCCAACGTACCTACCGGTAGACAACCATCTCCATCCCCTGCTACAGTCTCGCTGAGAGGTGGCAAGATAGCACGGGAACCATAGTATGAATATGGAAGTTGTGAGGCACAAGGTGGTGATGCACTTAATGTTGAATGTCATGCTGTTAAGCCCACGTCGCTGTGTCTGCCCAATCCGGGGGGCTTCACTAACACCTGCGCATTGCAGTGACTCGCTCCACTTGGCATGCACCTGAATGGAACTGCCAGACGCTGTATGTACCCCGCGAGTCGCTAAACGAGGTGCTCCTTGCGATTTCGATCGTATGGATATGAGTAGAAAAAAATGGAGGGTGAAGAGGATGGGGCAGAAGTGGGTGAAATATTGATGAAGATGGCACATGGTTGGAAGTTGGCAGGAAGATGTTGAGGGCTGCCTGGAAGTATGGCGGAAAATGATTTTAGGCTGTACGTAGCTTGTCCTTGCTTTTGCTTACAGAAAATATTGACAGTGCTCAGTGTAAGTCAGCATTGAACTGCCGTCTTTTTTGTACGCATTGAAATTGTTAGCGTGCATAACACCTCATTGGTCGGAAATCACAACCAGGCGCTCCAAATGGACTACACTGTGGCACGCCAATGTCCGAGGTGCTGCAGAGGGACAGAACAGCAGAATCCCAGATCAGACTTGAATCCTCGTCTAGCGAGTGACTAAAGTATCGCAAAAAGCATGAAAGAAATCCGTTTCTCCAAAAGAATGAAGTACCTAAAATAGCGACGGCGAACCGCGAACGGGACGTTCGGGACACTGTCCATTATTACCCCGCGAAGCCCGAAACATGAAACAAGCAAACGTCCCTTCCCCTTCACTTAACATCCCGCGTCAATGATCTTGGGCTTAGAAAGGACGGCACTTGAAGCTGGCAATCTTCTTGTCCATGTTACCCCCGCATTTGTGATTCGAATTGGTCGGGCTCACCGTCGTCAAGTTGTCGATAGGAGAAGTGGCGTCGTAGTGTCCGCAGAGGTCGGAGGTGAGATCCTGACAGTTGTCGGTCAGGTAGTAAGTGCACCACGACTTCTCGAGAGGTTGGATCGAGGAGACCCCTTTGGTTCGGAGGTAAGGATCGACGGCAACTATATATGTAAGAAAAAGGTACAGCGTGTTAGTGACTGCCTTCCGTTGCAATTAAACATCAGGAGTACTTGTGGAAGGAAGGGCTGAGAATTCCGACGTACTGCACTGGTCGGCCTTCAGGCCATCGGCCACGTTGGTAATGGTTTCGCAATTTCCAGTGAAGTTGATGTCGGTGCAAAGCTTGGAGCCGAGTAAACCATCGCGGATCACGAGGTCGTTGGCACCCTTGACGGCGGAGGGAAGCGCGGAGGCGACATTGAAGGCGGCCAAGGCAGTGAGGACGGAGATGAGCTGCATGATGGATTGATGGATGGATGATGAGGTGGATGAGTGGTGGTTTTGTTGTGTGTTAAAGTGCAATACTGTTGTTTTGAGTGCTGATGATGGCTGTGTTGGAGAGAATGAAAGACAATTCAAGTCGAGACTTTATTCCCCCCTTATAGAACATCTTGACAATGCCTTGAACGACTTCTTTTTGTTGATTACACGATTTGCTCAACCGCCGACTTCCTTAGGTAATGTTGGGTTCTGTGTCAAACAAGATTGAGTGGCGTTTGTTTCCCATTCTGCGGGAGATATCAGGGGACGGCCGGGCTGGAGACAAACGATGCTTTCAGGTTGGTTTACTGTACAAAGAGTATCGGCCGTTGGACCGTTGGGTTTTGGAGCCGTTAATCTGTTGCCATTCTGTTCTGATGAATGAAGATCAAACTTTCCATCATTGATCGGGAGATTGGGGTCATGTAAACTTGTAAGAGTGCTCAAACCAGATAGCAGGCCGCACGGCATGCCAGACATGAGCATGGGAATTCCAGGAGTCGCACAAACATCATCGCGGAGTCTAGACTCAACTTCAGGAAGTGATAAAGGGTCGTGAGGGGCCATAACCCTGCAAACTCTGGGCATATTGCAGTAAGGAATATAATCAAAAATCCTCGAAAATATCCCAGGTACCTGTTTCCCGATGAACCGTAGTTCATGTCTCATGGTTTTCCCCACGATATCTGGGTTTGCCTGCCGTGCCCATCACCGTCATCTTGGCCGCCCCCCGGTTAGTGACCCGTTTCACAAGAGGCGGAAGCTGTTCAGAGTCCCTTGGTCTTGCCGGATTTTTGAAACATGACGCATCCAACTGGATTGGTGAGCCGTGACAGGACCTATCCTGTACTTTCCACATGAGAGATCGGGAAGAATTCCGAACATGAGTCTGGGCAACAGCTTGTGACACATGAATGTTTGCAGCATTCGGTATAGCAGTGAGAAAAGGAAGATGACAGAAGACAGGAGTGATAGGGAAGGGGTGACATAGGAAGAGGAAGAGGAGGACGGACTGCAAACCCGGAGCTCGACCGTGACAAAGATGTCCAGACTTCAAATCCGGAATCCTTACACCATACTGTAGCCGCCAGGAACGGCGACGACAGGACGGCAGCCATTCAAAGTAAAGACAGAATCAGTGTCCATGGTGGTGATGACGGATCCGATGGATCTCGGATGTTGGGCGTTAACGGCCCCACATAGCGAGCTATAAGGGCCAAGTACAGTGCCAAGGCCGGGGGCTCAGCGTCCGATCAACACCGGTAAATCGCATCGCGATAGGCCTGTTAGCCATGTTCCCGTCAGCACCAATGCAACTTCCGGCATCTCGGATTCGAAAACATCATGATGGTTGCCGTAAGCACTAGCTGCCAGTAAGACTGTAAGCCAGAGATCTTCGCAGATGAATACGAGGTGAGCTGACGGGTGAGATATAAAAGCAATGACGTATCCCGTACCACCCGGGCCGGGCAGCTTCTGAACATTATCACTACCAGCGGCAGCATCACCATTCCCCAGTACACTGTTTGCTTCACCATGTTCCCTCCCGGTCCGCTAAAAGCCGGCTTGCTCAGCAGCGCACTACTTCTAGCCACAGCGACAGCGACCTCCGGCCTAGCCCAAGAACCAATCTCCAACCTCCTCCCCCAACAAGACCGAACCATCACCTCCGACAACTCCTCAAACTGCCGCTGCATCCCAGGCGACGCCTGCTGGCCCGCCCCCCCCGAATGGTCCCGCTTCAACCAGACCGTAGGCGGCCGACTGATCGCCACCGTCCCCCTCGGGTCCGTTTGCTACTCGGGCGATGAACGGTACGACTCAGCCAAGTGCGCCCAGCTGCGCTCGGACTGGCACCTCACCGCAACGCACTACCGCGACTCAGCGAGCGTGATGAACCAGTTTTTTGCGCACGGTCCTGGTCCTGACGGAGGGCAGTGTGATCCGTTCGATGGTGATTCTTCTCCTTCTGGGCAGGAGAGGAACCACGAAAAATGCAGCATCGGATCCCTCGCCACCTACTCCCTCAACGCCTCCTCCGCCTCCGCCGCCACCGACTTCATCCATACCCTCTCCTTCGCCCACCAGCACAACGTCCGCCTAGTAATCCGCAACACCGGACACGATTACCTCGGCAAATCCACCGGCGCCGGTAGCCTGGCGCTATGGACGCATCATCTCAAGGACATTGAGTTTTTCGACTTTGATAATTCCCATGAAGCAGACCAACAAAAAGGAATGGTGGCATACAAGGGCAAAGCAGCAAAGTTGGCAGCCGGCGTGCAAGTCTCCGAAGCCTTTGCTGCCGCTAAAGCTCAGGGACTAGTTCTACACGGCGGTAACTGCGAGAGCGTCGGCGTGGTAGGCGGGTACACCCAGGGGGGCGGACACTCGGTGTTATCGTCTGCGATTGGGTTGGGGGCAGATCAAGTCCTTGAGTGGGAGGTTGTCATCCCGCCCTCTCCTGCTACTGGGCACCCTGAGCCCCGGTTGGTAAAAGCCACGCCGTTTAACGAGCACGCGGATCTCTACTGGGCACTGTCTGGCGGCGGGGGAGGAACCTTTGGAGCGGTGGTTTCCGTTACTGTTAAGGCGTGGGAGGATTTCCCTACTGCTGGGGCTACGTTGATGTTTAGCGCTGCTGGGTTAAAAGATAGGGGGATCTTTGTTAAGGGTGTGCAGGCGTGGTTAGAGGGGTTGCCGGGGATTGTGGATATTGGAGCTGGAGTTATTTGGTTCTTGCTGAAGGATGTGTTGGCTGTGTCGCCGGCTATGGCGCCGGGGGTTAAGGCGAGTGAGTTGAAGGAAGCGTTTGAGCCGGTTATGGAGAAGCTTGATGGGTTGGGGATTGCGTATGGTATGTTCATCCTACTTGTGAGACTGATGAATGGAGGTGAAGGTGTACTGACCAAATGGTTTCGATGCAGCTTCATCCTTTACTGACTTCCCGTCCTTCCACGATTTTGTGGCTGCCATGGTTGCTCAACAGAACGTCACCGACGCCAACATGGGTGGACGTTTGATCCCTCGATCCTTGGTAACGGAAAAGGAGGGCGCCGAGAAGCTGACGGAAGCGTTGGACGCCATCGCCAGTGCTGGCGGTACTGTGGCTGGTATTTCGGTCAACATCGAGAGGGGACGGAAGTTGTCAAAGGCGTATCCCAACTCGGTCAACCCGTTGTTCGAATCGGCGATTCAAATTGGCGTGTTTGGACTGTGAGTATTCCGTGCCCACCTACCTATGCAAGCCTCTTCCGGAAAGACAAGTACTGACATTCTGAAACACGTAGTCCATACAACCACCTCAACTTCTCCGCCAACATCGACGCCCAGGACAAGATCACCAACGTTTTCGGCGCCTCTCTTGAGAAACTCACTCCCGGTGGCGGCGCTTATCTCAACGAAGGCGATCCGCATCAGCCGGACTGGCAGACCACCTTTTACGGAGAGAACTATGGGAGGCTGCTTGCCATCAAGAACAAGTACGATCCGGAAGGGTTGCTGTACGCGTTGACCGCGGTGGGAAGTGAGAAGTGGGTGCAGAAGGAGGATGGGAGACTTTGTCGGGCTTAGTTAATGCTCTTTCCATGGTCGCACCAAGTCAATGAGGAACATGTAGAATGAGAGGAGATCATCTGTCGGCTGGGAGTCCTGCTCCCGTCATGTATGTAAACTCTTGAGATACGGAGTAAAGAGTAACACCACGCCAGGGCACTCACAGACCGACTTCAATCGTCCGACCAGGTCTCCACGCTCTACACGTTACAACCACATCACAAAGTATTGACTTCACATACCGTTGGAATATAAAAGCTATTGAACACAACTCCATCCGGTAAATGGCGTCTGCGGCGTCTGCGGCGTCTGCGGCGTTTATCCTCGACCAGTCGTCCTGTTTCTATCCCGGGCCTGGAGCTGTTACCCCGGACGCCACAAGTCACCCCACGAGAAAGAAGCAAAGAGAGACAAAAGAAAGAAAGTCATGCGCCCTCTTGCTTGGATTACCAACGTAACCGTTACGACGTTACCGCTCTGCCGCTGTGCCGCTTCTGGGCACCAAGCCGCCACTGAGCCGCCTTATCGTCCCAACGTCGTGTCTCACCACGCCGTGAACTGTGTATTCTGTTGGTGCTGGCGCAAGATATTGATTGTGTTCTTAATGGTCTGGGTGGCTCTGAAAGCGCGAATGCCCCCCCCCCACCCAACCCACCTAAAGCTCCAGTAGGCTCACCTGATGAAGGGTAGGGCACCTACCCAGGCGTGCCAGGCTCAAAAGGCGGCAGGCCAAATGAGAAAGACCACCACAGGGGTAATCAACAAAGACGAAAAAGGGAAGATGATGTAGCCAAGATGACAACCTTGGTGAAGATCGGAAGGGATACCAGAAAAGTCGCAGGATCTGTACACTGTACAGTGTGATGAACAGCGGATATGGGCTCGGACTTGAGAGTCGCGGTTCTCGGAAAAGAAGAAGTCGAGAAGCCAACAAAGATTTATCGAGCTGAGCCTCTGCCAGACTTGCCTCTGCCACATACGCGCCTGCACATGACAACCTCATAGAATGTCTGTCACAGGGCGTCGGCCTACGTCAGAAGTCAGCCAGAATTAATGTAACTCAATACCAACACCAACACCCAACTTCAAACGTCCAACGCTGGGAAGTAGATACCGAAGGGGCTTCATACTGGTCCTCTGTACGAAGCTGGTCGATATTTGGTGTGGGATGACCTGTCCAGACTTGGTATCCCTCCACACATCGACACGAGTCCTTTATCCATGATGCCCTTCGCAACTTGATCACACACTGGCCCAACTGCAGTCCTCTTCACACCCATCCTATTGATCCTAACCAAAGTGGCAACAGGCCCGAGCCGCGAAGATTGATCAGGCCTCCGAAGACCCAAAGCAGGATATTGAGCTGCATATTGGGGGCTAGGATGGGCGGATGTGGTCATTGGGGTCATCTTGTAAGCCAGTGTTGGCGCCAACGCTTGTTGAGAAATGTGAATAGAGTTGCACGCCGAGCCGGAAGGAGAGGAAGGGGTTGCTGGAGGTCAACTAAAACCATAGAGGTAGTCGATGAACCTCTCTCAAACCTCAACACTGCTTTCCATAAAACCAATTCATCATCTCCGCCCTTTCTCGCCAGAAAGATGACACTTGTCAGCGACAAATTTCCACTGTTGGCCGCCAATTCATCTCCCGCAGATCGAATTCCGAATCCTTCCACCAACACACGTGTTGACAGACAGATAACGCCGACCTCTGATCACCAGCCAGCCCACCATGTCCCATAAGCCGTACAAGCAAGACCCAGTGGCAATCGTGGGCTTTGCCTGCCGTCTTCCCGGAGGAAACCACTCACCAAGCAAGTTGTGGGATTTCCTGGAGCAAGGAAAGGTCGCTCCGAACCAAGTGCCCAAGTCGCGTTTCAACGTCGACGCCCACTACGATGGGAGCCACAAGCCCGGGACTATGAGGCCCCCTGGTGGTAAGTCCCCATCCTATCCCCTCCATAGCATGCCCAAGATAAAAGAAAATTGCTGACACCCATGCCCCCATACCAGGCATGTTCCTCTCCGAATCCATCCCCCTCGACCACTTCGACGCCCCCTTCTTCTCCCTCAGCGGCCAAGACGCTACAGCCCTCGACCCCAACCAGCGCCAACTCCTCGAAGTAGTCTACGAAGGTCTCGAGAATGCCGGTCTCCCTCTGGAGAAAATCGACGGGAAACCGGTCGCATGTTTCGTTGCTTCCTTCGCCTCCGACTACGGGGACATGCAAGACCGCGATCCCGAAGATTTTCCCGCCAACAACGGCATTGGTGTCGGGCGAGCTATTCAGGCTAATAGGATCAGCCACTTTCTCAATATCAAAGGGCCTAGTGTCACGCTTGATACTGGGTGCTCGGGAAGTCTGGTTGGTTTGGATATGGCTGTGCGAGCGGTGCAGACGCAGCAGGCTGATGCGGCTATTGTGGCTAGCTCGAATTTGTATCTGAATCCTAATCATGTTGTTGATAATAGGGGCACGATGGGCAAGGCTCATAGTCCTTCTGGGTTGTGTCATACGTTTGACGCGTTGGCGGATGGGTACATCAAGGCGGAAGGTGTGGGGTGTGTCATCATCAAGAGGTTGTGTGATGCTGTTCGAGACCGGGACCCTATCCGGGCTATAATCCTTGGGACGGCAACGAAAAGCAACGGGCGGACGAACGGGATCTCGAGTCCCAGTGCTGAAGCACAGGCCACGGCCATCCGTGCAGCTTACCAGAACGCCGGAATCACGGACCTCAACGACACTCAATACCTGGAGTGCCATGGCACGGGTACACCAGCTGGCGACCCAACCGAGGTCAGAGGTGTCGGTCATGCCTTTGCTGCAACCCGCGACCCAGACAAGCCTTTAGTCATCGGCTCCATCAAAGGCAATGTCGGCCACTCTGAGCCTGTGGCGGGCCTGTCAGGATTGATCAAGACCATCCTCGCCATCGAACACTCGGTTATCCCCGGGAACCCCTTGTTTGTCACACCTAGCCCCCAGATCGACTTTGTTGGCAACAAGGTCAAGGTCTCGAGATCTGCTCTGCCATGGCCAGAAATTCAGGGCAAGCCCAAACGCGCCTCGATCAACTCCTTCGGGTACGGGGGCGCGAACGCCCATGCCATCATCCAAGAGGCGGACCTGGAACACCGTACTCACCATGTCAATTCCATCTACCATACCGATGAGGCCGGTTCTTCGAGCAACAGTGAAACTGATGAGTCGAACAAGCCGTACACCATCATACTCTCAGCCAACGATGCATCTTCCCTGAAGAACAACATCCAGTCTCTCATCAACCATCTTGGTAACCCACGCGTTAAGTTCAGCTTGGCTGATCTTGCCTACACTCTGTCAGAGCGCCGAACCCGCCTGTGGCATCGCGCCTTTGTCACTGCCCGAACCACCAAGATCGAAGCCAGCAACTTCATCATCGGGAAGAAGGCCGACAATGTCCCAAAGATCGGCTTTGTCTTCACAGGCCAAGGCGCCCAGTGGCCTCAGATGGGCAAACAACTGCTCGACTTCTTCCCCTGCACTAGACCGATCCTCGAGGAACTAGATACTGTGCTGCAAAGCGTCCCCAATCCCCCCAAATGGTCGCTTGTTGAGGAACTGACTGAGCCGAGATCTGCCGAACATGTCCGCAAGCCGGAGTTCTCCCAGCCCTTGGTGACTGCTCTGCAACTCTGCATTTTGGCTGTCCTTGAGTCGTGGGGCATCAAGCCTTCTAGTGTTGTGGGCCACAGCTCAGGTGAGATTGCTGCCGCCTACGCTGCTGGCTTCCTCGACCGCGCCGGTGCCATCAAGGCTGCCTTTTACAGGGGCTGGGCCACTGTCAACCAAAACGACAAGGCCGAGCCAGATGCCGGTATGCTTGCGGTGGGCCTTGATGTGGAAGGTGTTGCTCCCTTCTTGGAGAAACATCAAGGAAAGGCTTGGATTGCCTGCTATAACAGCCCGCAAAGCTTGACCATTTCGGGAAAGAAGGATGCCCTCATTCAGCTGGCTGACGAGATCAAGGCAACAGGCAGCTTTGCTAAGCTTCTCCAAGTTGATCTGGCGTACCACTCCCAGCTAATGGATGAGTTTGGCGACGCATATGAGGAGGTTCTGACCAACGACCAGGACTTCTCAGTTCTGGAAAGTCCTTCGTCATCTGGCGTTACCATGTTTTCGTCAGTCACCGCACAGAAACTGACCGATTCCTCCCCTACCGATGCATTATACTGGAAAACCAACATGATCTCTCCCGTCCGCTTCAACGAGGCCCTCACGGCCCTGCTCACGAGGTCGGGCGGGGAGTCTCCCGATATCTTGATAGAGATTGGTCCTTCCGGTGCCCTGGCTGCTCCCATCTCCCAAGTGCTCAAATCCCTACCAAATGCCAGAGAAATCTCATACTGCACGGCCTGGACTCGTGGTGACAATGCTCTTAAAACGTTGCACGACATAGCTGGCCGTCTATTCGCCGCTGGCTTCCCCGTCAGCCTGTCCCATGTCAACCAATATGACGATACCAAGGTCCGAACAGTTGTCGACCTTCCCAACTACAGCTGGAACCACTCCGTCAAGTACTGGCACGAGAACGCAGCCAGCAGGGACTGGCGGTTCAGGCAGTTCGCCCACCATGATCTCATCGGAAGCAAGATCTTCGGTACACCATGGCAATGCCCCATATGGCGCAAGCACCTCCGCTTAGAGGATGTCACCTGGCTTCGTGATCACCAGATAGGTCCGGATGTGTTGATGCCTGGCGCCGGCCTTGTCACCATGGCGGTAGAGGCCATGTACCAGAAACATTGCGCTTTCGATCCCGAGAAAGCGGTTCCATCGGCCAACGAGTTGGCCTACCAGCTGCGCAATATCCACTTCGATCGGGCCATGGTTGTCGAGGAGAACAAGACCTGTACCATCCTATTAACCCTCACTGAGGTACCTGACGACAAGGAGTGGGACGAGTTTCGCATTTCGACATCGCAAGATAATGTGAATATCCTTCATTGTTGGGGTCGCATTCGCGTAATCGATGAACTCGTGGACAAGATCAGCGGCACTGACCTTGAGCCTCTGGACAGCCCTACCTCTTTCAGCTCATGGTACAAGGCCCTGAGCGAGGCCAACGTCCACTTTGGGCCGTCCTTCAAGAAGGTGCTCAGCCTGGAGGCTACCAGTGGCGAACGCAGCTGTCGTGCGTTGGTTGACTTGACCCCGCCCCCGTCCAGGTATGAGCCGGCAAGCTACTTTCCCATCCACCCTGCACCCTTCGATGCTTCGTTTCAAGTTGGGGCGCCGCCTAATCTCCTGAATGAACGAAGCATGATCAACGATGTCGTGGTGCCGGGTATGATTGACGAGGTGATACTCAGCCGCGTCCCCAAGGACTTCAAGGTTGGCCTTGCCATAGCCAAGTCCGGCTGCAAGCCCGGTGGCTACAAGGACGAAACCAAGGGCACTTCTTGTGATATTTCCGTCCATGACCCTGAAACGGGTTCCCTCTATTTCCAGGCAAAGGGGATGACCTATGTGAAGATTGACGTGGAGAGGCAGCCCGATCCGCACACCTTCGACTTTGTGTCATGGAAGCCTGACATTTCGCTCCTCACACAAGATCAACTCATGTATCTGGACCCCGAGGATGTTGGCCAGGCTTTCAAGGTTGATGCCGTCATTGACCTCATCGCCCACAAGAAGCCATCGCTCAGGGTTCTTGAGGTCAACCTTGACGAAGCTGATACCTCCAGCTTGTGGTTTTCTCCAACAGACATGTCAGCCAGATTGGCATGCAGTGGTTACGACTTGGCCACCACTAGTTCCGGAACATTGGTCAATCTGAAGGCAGAGCTAGGATTCCACAAGAACGCTTCATTCCACTTGATCAGCCCCGACAAGAAGGCCCTGGGTCTGGTGGAGAGAAGAAGTTACGATCTTGCGATCATCAAGTCACACTCTAAGTCCGGGATCCTAGTCGAAGACATTATTGTTAACATAAAGCCGATTCTTCGTGAGGATGCCTTTGTGTTGATAGCCGACGCAACGGCCAGTAACACGTCTAGGGCAACTGATGGTGGTTATGAGACTTCCGATGGGGGCTCCGTTGGCGACTCTGATGGACCTAGTAGCCTTGGCTTTTTGTCCGAGGACTCAAACTCCCATGATCATGCCAGTTCCGTCTCTTCTGCACCGATAGACCACGTTGAAGCCAGGAAGCTTTTGGATTCCACCCCTGAAAGTTTTTGGAGCCGAAGGAAGCAGCTGGATCAGCTGGTTGGTCAGGGTTTCCAGAACGTCCTTGAAGTCGCTGGAGGTGGCATTGTGCACTACCTTTGTAAGAACAAGAGCGATTCGCAGCCCACCAACGATCAAGCGGGTCATGAAGGGATCACCGCTCTCCCACGAAGCCTGACCGTTGTCGGCTTCAAAAAATCCAGTCGTCCCCTTCCACCGAGCCTTCACGAGAAACTCGAGTACTCAGGTTGGACAGTGACGCATCAAAGCGCGTCAGCACTAGATACCCTCGCCGCTCCCAACACGACAGTCTTCTTGGTCCTCGATGAGCTTTCCAGTCCTGTACTCACTCATGCCTCCGGGAAGCAGTGGGAATGTCTCAAGAGGCTGGCTAAGTCTGGAAACCCGGTTGTCTGGGTTACTAAGGGCTCACAGTACCAAGTTACTGACCCCGACAACGCCGTAGTGCATGGCCTGTTTCGTGTTGTTCGCCGAGAAGACACGACGGCCAAGTTGACCACCCTTGATGTGCAATCTGCTACCAGCCTCGCTACTGCCTGGGTCGTAGACAAGATTCTCGAGCTGGTCAGAATCAACAAGGCAGAGACAGAGTATGCGGAACGACACGGTGTGGTCTTCGTGCAAAGATTGATGCCTGACACAAAGGTGAATGCCTTTAAGCAAGGCGAGACAGAGGGAGCGCAGACGATCGTCAAGGGTTTCCATGAGCAAAATAACATGGTTCAACTTGAGGCCAGCCAAAGTGGCAATTCGTTGGTGACTTGGGTCGAGCAGTTTGCCAGTGAGGAACCGGTGGAAAAGGGATCAATCGAGGTAGAAATATGGGCTATTGGCGTGAATTCGCAGGATTTTGCCATGATAAAGGGACTTGGGGCTCAGAGCAAGAAGGTAGCCGGCTGTGAGTGCGCTGGGACTGTCAGGAGACTCGGTGCGGGTGTGACCAAGTACAACGTCGGGGATCGCGTTGCCGTCATGACCAACTTCATCTATGGCAATCGCCTGACCATTTCTGCTGAGCGAGCCGTCAGAATTCCGGACTGGATGAGCTTTGAGGATGCAGCTACCATTCCTTTGGCATACGCAACCGCCATACACTCGATGATCAATCTTGGAAATCTTCAAGAGGGCCAGTCTGTGCTGATTCACTCTGCAACAAGCAGTGTTGGTCTTGCCGCAATACAACTTGCCAAGCACAGAAGGGCTAGTGCTATTCTCGCTGTTGTCGAAGATTCCGGCAAGCAGGCGTTCCTGTCGGAGACCTTTGGTATTCCTAAGCACCACATCTTTGAGTCCTCTTTCACAGCCAAGTTGGCAGAGAAGATTATGGGCAAGACGGGTGGCCGTGGCGTGGATCTCGTCCTGAACTCGGCCAGAGGCGAGCTTATCAGTGCTTCGTGGAATGTGCTTGCAGATGGTGGCAGTATGATTGACGTTCGCAAGCGCGATGCCACCAGGCCGGTGACCTTGTCGATGGGCCCCTTTCATCGCAACTGCTCCTTTCGGACTGTGGACTTTTTCTCCACCAACGAAATCCAAGACTCTCTCGTGCAGACACTCTTGTCAGAGGCTTTTGCTCTTGTCCAGGCGGGGCATGTTGGAGGTATCCAACCAACTGCCAGATATGGGTTCGATGATGTGTCTGCCGCTCTAGACTGCGTTCGTCGCGGTCAGCTTAGTGGCAGAGTAGTCATCAGCAGCCATGGCGATATTCGGGTACCAGTTCGTCCCGCCTTGCGGACCTTGCAGCTAAGAGAAGACGCTTCTTATCTGATCATTGGTGGTCTCAAGGGCCTGTGTGGCTCACTCGCAATCCACATGGCTCGACACGGAGCGAAACATATCATCAGTTGCAGTCGTAGCGGTACTTTTGACGCCGTCTCAACTCGTATCATCAAGGGATGCGGTGCCTACGGCTGTGCAGTGACCGAAGCCAAGGGCGATGTTGCCAGTTCGAGTTTTGTCCGTTCCCTGTTCAAGCAGTATAGACGTGATTGGCGAATAGCTGGCATCATTCAGGGAGCTATGGTTCTTCGCGACAAGGCATACGAGACCATGACGGTTGAGGATTTTCGCCAGGTTCTGGAGGCCAAGGTCAAAGGGACTTGGAACCTTCACAAAGCTGCGGTAGAACAGGGCATGATCCTCGACTTCTTCACCATGCTTTCGTCGGTGTCTGGAATCATTGGCAACAAAGGGCAGGCCAACTACGCGGCTGCCAACACGTTCCTGGATGCCTTTGCCAGTTACCGGCGTGGGTTGGGATTGCGGGCCAACTCGGTGGACCTTGGTGCCATAGAGGATGTCGGATATCTCGCCGACCAAGGAGCTGGCCTCCAAGCCCGGTTTGACAAGCAGCAGTGGACGCCCATCGGGGAAAGAGTCCTTCGTCGTATCCTGACATGTTCAATCTTGCAGCAAGACGCCGTCTGTCCTCTCAATCCTGCCTCCACAGCACAACTAATCACCGGCATTGCGTTCCCTCTGCCTCTCGATGGGTCGTCGGATATCGTGGGTGATCCAAGGTTCGGGTATCTCATCAGCAGCAGTAGTAGTGCTGTTTCTGAAGATGACTTGAAGCGAAAAGGGAGCGACCATGGGACGGTTGATCAAACTCTCCAGGCCTTCAAAGCACTTGTGACAGACGGGGCGGATAGCGCGGCGCTGGTCAAGGCTTGCGTGGATGTCGTGTCGAGGCAGCTTTCAAGGCTTCTGCGGCTGGAGACCGAGATGGAGAGCGGGAAGCCGCTGAGTGCGTACGGTCTCGATTCGATGTCGGCCGTGGAGTTGAGAAGTTGGATCCGGGGAAGGATTGGGGCCGAGGTCAGCACGTTGGACATAACAAACGCGCGGTCGTTGGTTGCTGTGTGCGAGAAGGTGGTTGAAAGGTTGCGGGGTTGAGATGATGGAAAGATGGTGGAAAAGGAATTGAGATGAAGGCTTAACAATTTCTGTCCCAACCAACGTGACGTGAAAATGGTGCACTAACGCGGGTGCTATGACCCCGCTGCGACGGACTATGCCAGGGCACGCAACAAATCCAGCGCGAGGCGGTAACGGTGACAAGAGACGGGATGGATGGGAATGGAAACTTGCATGTCAGGAACTTGAAGAAGGAAGGAGATAGGAGAGGTGTCCAGTCTCACCCGGTCGTGGTGTGGAAAAGGAAGACAAAAAAAAGTTGCAATTGTCGGGACCGACAGGCACACGCCGGCCCTGCAGAGTGCCAAGCCCACATGACCCACCATGGGGAAGGTACTTGCAGATAGATAGAAGGTGCGCACCTGTACGTAGAAAGAGCAAGAACGAGCTCGAGTCAGGAAACTTCCCTAGAGGTAGGAAGGAAGGAAGCTACTACCAAGGAATGAAGGCGGTGGATTTGGTCAGGCCGGCTTCAAAGGCCCCCAAGCAGATGGGTAGGTAAGCCGGTACATGCCTTCCACTTCTGAACCACACCTACCCGTGTCTACCCGTGCCTCCCTCTTTTTCAACTTCCATCCACTTGACATCCCGACTTCCAACAGTCAGTCAGCCATCGAAGTTGGGTAGAGCACCGCACCAATGCTGTACACGCCCACAACATACACAACGCCCAGCGTGGTACCTTCCTTTTGACTCAGGATCCTAACTGTCCTCACCTCGCCGACTACCCGCCGACTGCCGTAACAAACTGGCTTCCTGTTACCGGGAATCTGCCACCAACCAAGCAAGCTAAAGAAAGGCAGCAACAGTGCTCATTGGCACCTATAAAACCATGGATTCCAGATCCGAGGACCGACTTGACGTGGGAGAACAGTCAACTATCTCTACGCCGGAATCGCGATACCATCCCGCCCACCATGCCGTCTGTCCTGTCCAAACAAGAAGAAATTTGCCAGACCCATTCGAGGTGTTGGCAAGCAGGAGGTGCAAGTAAGTCACAACATGCCCAGTATCTCGATGGTCGTTGTGATATACTGACATTCAGTCAAGAAACGGCCGCCGGTTTGGACTTGCCAACCATCGCCTACGATCCAGAAGAGCAATTTCCCATTACGCATAGCGTCATAGTCCTCCACGATCTACCCGGCAACAACAGCGATATCCTTGAACGCTTTGCACGAGAGATTTTCAACAACGATGCCGAGTTGACTCAAGTCACTCGACCCGATAGCCTTCGCTGCACTTTTCCAACTTTCAGATGGATCTTTGCGGCTAGAACCCAAAAAGCCCGTACGATCCTAGGTCACCGAGAAGAGATGCGACCCCGATGGGCTCGCCATACCTCATTACCCAATGTGAATATTGTTTTTGATTCCGTTCTTGCAATTGTTGAGGCAGAACAAGTTCGATATTCTGCAGCCAAAGTTGCCAATCCTAGGTCGCGCATATTCTTAGCAGGATTGGGCAGTGGCTTCAATATCGCTGCCAAGTTATTCTTTCGTGAACCTCAAGCAGTGGGGGGCCTAGGTGGCCTAATTGGCCTCGCCGGCAGCTTCTGGATGTCCAATTTACCATATTTGATGGCGGTTGCTCGTGACTTCGGGCCTGATTCGGACAATGACAACGAAAAATGTCGCCACTTCTTAAAAGCTCTTCGGGCCTTATATCGTGGAAGAAAGTCATATCAAAGTCAAAATACCGCCAGCACTGAGGCGACGAGTCAAGATCATGTTAGCCTTGTACGGAAATTGAGAGAAACGCCCATCTTCCTGGCATATGACCCACACTTAGACGAGATCGGCATCGAGGCCGGGGAGGGGCTGTGGATGAGCGAGTTACTCCAGTATGTCCTCCGCTTCAAACAAGTTCAGTATCACGACTACACTCCGGAACCAGCCCCAGTGCCTTTGACGGACACGCTTTGGCAACGGATGCTGGCTGATATTGTGGCTTTCCTTAAAAGTCGGAGTATTCAAGCTCTGAACCCTCTCAGGCTGCAGGCAACATGGGAGGACAAGAAACCTAGAGTTAGCCGGTTGGCCGGTCACAAAGGTTGACTGGATTTCAAAGGAACGACCACGACATGGCAATTCGGGGAGGACAGAAAGGAGGATAAAGCAGCATGGGTTGAGTATGTTCAAGTTGTCTTACACAAATAGCGGCACAGAAGCATCACATTATCAGAGCAAGAAGCGAATTAGGCAGAAGGATTATGTATTTTCAATCACACTCAACGCAGTCAGTCAAAAACGCCATGACTACAGCCCAAATTATTCCAACGCCTTTTGATGCCCTTTTTCCATCCGATCCGTTTTGTCCCTATCTTCCTTTCTTTGCAAATCCGAGACTTATCAAGACTTCTCAACACCCCTTTTCCCTTCCTATGTATTCCATTTCTGAACTGCCACCTGTCACTCGTCCTTAGTCAGCCCTCCTGTCTAACATTCTTCGCACAAGGAAAGTTCACCACTAACCTCAATCAATCCCCTTGAGTCTACCAAACACCCCGCTTAGCGGCTGGAGTAATACGACGAACCGCCACCGCCACCAGAGTAGCTGGAAGAACCACGTCCCGAGGAAGAGCCACCAGAGTAGCCCGAACTACCACCACCGCTAGAGTACCTAGAGTTACCACCACCAGACGAAGAGCCACCACCACCGCCGCCGCCGGAGGAGGAGTAGTACGACGGAGGATTAGACCCCGAGTAGCCAGACTGCCCACTCGTAGAAGAAGTGTAGTAGGGCCCTCCGCTGCCGCCCGAGGTCACGGTATAACTGGCCGTGCCGGGGCTGTAGTTGTTCGGGTTCGGGATGTAGTCGTTCCTGGAGGATCCGCCGCCGCCACCACCGGAGTAGTTAGAATAGCCGCCGCCGCCGCCGCCGCCGTCGCCGGAGGTAGAGGAGTAGTAAGACGGAGGAGCAGCACCGCCGCCGGAGCCGGAGGAGGAGTAGTACGACGGAGGTTCAGAGCCGGAGTAGCCAGACTGGCCAGTGATATTGGCGGTGTAGAAGGACCCTCCGCTGCCACCCGAGGTCACGGTGTAAGTGGGGATTTCGCTGCCGTAGTTGGCCGTTGGGATGTAGCCGGAGTAACCACCACCTCCGCCGCTGGACGAAGAGCCACCACCTCCACCGGAGTAGCTGGAGGAGCCACCACCACCACCGCCTCCGGAAGAGGAATAAGTGCCGCTGCGGCCGGTGGAGGAGTAGCGGGACGAGGAAGAGCGTCTGCCTGAGTAGGACATCTTGGTGATGTTTGGGGTTTGTGTTGGTTTGTGTGTGTGTTTGGGTTTTTGTCGTTGTTGTATTTGCTTGATCGGTTGGTTTCCGGTCTCGTTATCTGGGGAGGAAGAATGGAGGAGGAAGATGGTTAGAAGGTGGTCTTTTTATCGGTTCCTCGTGAGAGAAACGACTGGAATATTTTCACGGTCACAGGCTATTCACTGTCCGGGTGGTTCGTCACGGAAAGGTTCGCCGTGGTGGTGAATAGTGATGGTGGTTGCCAGAACCTATTCAGCCGTCCCCGGGCATTGTGGTTGCGGGCGGGGAACAAACGGGGAGAGCGGTCACGATACTCTGACCGTGGTGTTGAATAGGATGGTGGTTGATAGGACCTGTTTACCGCCTGGCGTCTCCGAGATCGTGGTTGCAGCCGGCAACAAACGGGGCGAGCATTGACGATAATCCATCATGGATGTTGACGACTCGAAATGAAGAGATGAGGAGGGTGAAGTGTCATCGTGGAGAAGCGAAACCTTCACAATATCCTCAAGCTTGTTCAATCCGATCGCACATTTTCGCTCACCGCCCGCCCAAAGGCTCCTCCGTTTGAGGACGGGGTGAAGGGTCAGAAAGAATCATCCAAACGGTCTGGGACGAACAATGGTAACGGACACCACGCGCCTGACGACCTGTTCACTGGTTGCCCGGGCATTGTGGTTGCGACTGGGTAACAAACGGGGAAAAGAATTCACGATACTCCCGCCATGCTCAAGGTGGTTGAATCGAGGTGGAGGGACAAAGAGGTTGAGGTGTCACCGGGGAGAACATAGAGGTATGGACGGTTTCCATGATGTCCTCCAGGTCGGCACCCCTCAATATACCGGGACGCGCCCCCAGCTTTCCAGCGGCAGGATCTTATTGACTGGGATCATATAAACCCAAAGTTCAGCACCTTCCAACAACTCCCAGTAGCCTAGGTACGTCGTAGGTGTGCTGGTAGCCAGAAAATGCGTGGTATTTTCGTAGGTTAGGCATGCAGCTGGCTTCGAGTTCAACTCCAGGCTTGGGCAGCTGAGCTTTTTGCTTTTTCTTATTTTATTTTCCGCTTCAGCCTTTTTTCCTTTGCTTTTAACAAACGTTAATCGCGTTCATCGTTTTGTCCTGGAAGCCTACCTCTACCTAGTCAGCGGAGATTTTTGACCCTCTCCGTCAGGTCATCAAAGGGGTTCACGATTTTTTCCACGACCTTCAGTTTACTACCTACCAACGCCCTTGGAGATGAAGGGTAGGTCTACCTAAGAAGGACTCACTTTCGATGATGCACCATTTTACATGCATCATGGTGAGGACGAGTTTAACTTGTCACCCTATCTTCGGGAGGTCAAGTGCGTCTATGCTCTCTCCTTTTCAATCTATGGGTTCAAGCAGGGATTAGGGACGGCTTGGGGGTCTGTTTAGATGCCTTACTTGACATGCCCGGGAACCCTTTAACTCATCTACACTTCCTTGAAGAGAACGAGCCATTCTGGCAGCGATTAATAGGCGGAAGCCTGTCCGATATCATGCGTCTCCGGGGTTCAAGGACTCGAGCCACGGTTCTACTTTGCCAACACATCATCAACACGAAGCACAAAAAGGAGAAGGCAATATGGAGCATGTGGCCGCTTCCGCCATCCTGAGGTTTTGATGAGCTTCAGATATCAGCGATGATACCTCGCTCCATACTTTAACAAAAACACTTTCAGCAATTGAACTAGATATACACACCTCAACCTACCTAGAGGTAGTTTGATACATCTACATCCCGTCGACAGGTGGTACATGCCCACCCTCAACACCCTTCCCCCCCTCCTCAACACCACGTCCATGCCCCCCATTTCCCCCATGCCCTCCATGTCCTCCATGTCCATGCCCCATCCCCATACTCCCCCCACTAGGCCCTCCACTCCTCCACTCATCATCCACCACCGTTCCTGGCGCGGGCTCAACTTTGAGGGTTCCATTAAACCTCTCGCTCACCCACTCCCTAATCTT
Organism: Neurospora sp. FGSC 26628; assembly: GCA_009805345.1. Taxonomy (NCBI): domain Eukaryota; kingdom Fungi; phylum Ascomycota; class Sordariomycetes; order Sordariales; family Sordariaceae; genus Neurospora; species Neurospora sp. FGSC 26628. Next base: position 548,421 of record RAOO01000008.1, on the reverse strand, counting down.
GCCGAAATCGCGACACGTATGCGGGCGATCAGAGTCGGGATAATTCTGACCGAGCGCCTTGTAGTACCGCGACGGGATGGGCGTCAGGTCGGCGTTGCAGAGGACTGTCTGCCGCAGGTGGTCGAGACAGTGGTCCCTGTGTAAGGCACCGTGGATGTCGCTGTCTACTGGGTAGTGATCGGGGTAAAAGGCTTTGCGGATGTGGTCGAGGCAGTGGAGGGTGTGCATTACTTCTAGGCTGTTGGGGGGTTAGCTAGGTAGGGGGTTGAGGGGGGATGGGGTTCTGAGTGGGGATAATGGAGGGAAGGGAAGGAAGGGCAAAAGAGATGGAAAGAAAAAAGGAACAACTCACGCAGCCACATATCCCCCATGCTTAGGACTCCAAAACTTCTTGTACTCATTCCCCCAAGCGCTTTTCGCTTCCTCTTCCGTCAAGAGGAAGAACCGGCCTTTTCACCGCGAACAATCAGTCAGCAACGGCCAGGGGACCGCCAACAAACACTAGGTCCGGAAAGGATGAACTCACCCCAATGCAACAAAGCCCAATTATGATCAATCTCCCTCCTCGGCGTGCCCACATACGCCTCATGAGCTTCACCGTCATCAGCATGTGCATCCGGTGCATACTCCGTGCCGTCGTCTTTGAACCGGGGACTCCCGCCGAAGTCTACTATTTTGACTTTTATCAGGTGTTTGGCGGCATCTGTTTTTTTCCCCCATCAATATCAGTATCAGTGTCAGTCGACTACCATCCCCAATATCAAGAGCCAGAGGACGGTGAACGGGGGAAACTCACCAAGTTCATTCCTAAACCCCTCTGCAAACGACCCCTGCTTCCTCACGGCGTGTAGTTCGGCGGTTAACCAGGTCGTTGTGCAGGCGAAGAAGAGAGACATAAAAATCCAGAAACTCAGGGCTTTGCTGGGCCACCAGAGAGATGCCCTTCGTTGGCCGTCCTTTTCTTGCTGGGGTTGAAGGGGTTCGCCATCTTCGGCTTGGGGGAGGCTGAAGTAGGGCTTGGATTTGGATGAGAAGGAGGGGAGGAAGGTGGTGTTCATTGTGTGAGATCTTCGGGGCTTATTCCCGGTTGTTGCTCCAGTCCACGCTGTTGCTTCAGTGTGCTGGTGATCGAAGGGGAAATTGAATGGGAAGGGCGGGTGCACAGGGACGGAAGGAGCGGATGGAGCGGATGGTTCGATGCCGGACGAAGCGTTGAACTGGTTCCTGCCAAATTCCTGGTATAACAGTCCTTGGGCTTCCTCACAATTGCATCTCGCAATTCAAGTTGACGACCTGATCGGTCCAGGTGCATCACTGCGTCTTCGCTTCATTTGGCGTTTGCGCGCGTTACGACTTGTCGCGTTTACTTACTCAACCTGATGCCGCAGATCTGCGCTTCGCCATTTGGCGCCGGCGCCTACCTCTACGTAACGCATCACGGACACTCGCCAACCGCAACACCACGAATCCTCTCAATGCAGACACTTCGAGTTCACATCTTCTTCGATCTACCCAACATCTGATTTACCTACTAACTCTACCTACTGATACCGATAACACAACTCCCCACTCTCCGTACTCATCGCCCTCTCCACCATTACATCCTCCGTAAACCCTCCATACAGCAACACATCCGTGACACTCGCCTCTCCCGGTGTCGAGTTAAACATGTGTTTCCCGCTGTATTCTCGGAGTCTCACTTCCGGGTTTTCCCACTGCCAGCGCCACCACATCCTGTCGAGGGAGGCGTGGTGGACGTAGAATAGCGGGTCTGTGTCATGTTCATGTCCCGTTAGCATCGGTTTTCTCTCCTTTCCAGTCCTGTTCATCCAGTCCAGTCCGTCCAGTCTCAACTGCATCTCAGCTCGCACCATGAAAAAAAAAAGATAAGTAGAGAAGAGGAAAGAGGAAAACATACCATTAGCAGCAGTCATAGCCCTAAAATCCCCTCCCACGCCCTGATGCAATCCATTATGCAACCGCTCCTCGACCCTCTTCCCAAATTCCTCGTACCCCTTTACTCTCAAAATCTCACCGATCGCTTCCGGCTTATAATGTTCTCCCGATATTTGTCCTGTAACGTTGCGCTTGGGGTCGTTGAACCCTCTGGACAAACAGTGCGTGACGTAGGTGTGGTTGTAGATGATGGGTTGGAGGTCGGCGAAGGGCCCGTCTAGAACGCAACGGCCGTCGCCTACGCTGGGGAGACTCGGGGGAGACAAGGGAGAGGAAGGAGAGCCATCGGAACCGAAGCCAGTGGTGGGGGAGAAGATGGAGGAGGAGGAGAGGGAGAGGTGGTCTAGGGACCAATCCCAGTAGCTATAATGATGGAGGTGTGATGGTTAGTGCCTAGTCTGGTGGGAATAGGGGGAGGGGGGGAAGAACAAAACGTACGGTATAGTACCCCCTCTAGGAAACCCGCACTTATCCTTGAGGATATCCTCAAAGACATGCAGCGTCCATCGATGCCACGGTAGAAAAGATGCCGAGCGATGACCTATTTTTTTTCCCTTCATTGTCAACTTTTACCATCTTTCACAGTCCTGCTCTCTATTCGTCGCAAACGCCAATGTGAGGTGCACTAGAGGGAGGGAGACGTACACCAAGACCCAATCCCCCCATGCAAAATCGAAAAGTCATCATAAAAAGTCCGATTATTCTCTCCCCACTCCGACGGCGTTCTCGCCAGACAATGGATGGCGTCCACGAACTCGTTTCTTTCCGTCTCCGTCAACGAGCGCCATTCGCGTCGTGTGGCGATGTGTTTGCATACCCCTGGTTTGCTGTTGCTGCTGCTTCCCTTCCCCTGCCAGAAACTGGCAAACGTCGGTGGAGGGTCAGGGACCAAGAACGGCAAAAGAATGAACCAGATTACTAGGCTGATCCAGGCTAGGGTGGTGATGAAGAGGTAGGCTGTTAGGAGGTGTTGTTTTAGCCTAGGTACGGTAGTAAAGAGGGGTGAGTTAGCTGGTGGTCTGGTCATATTTGTGGTTTGACAAAAGATGGAAGGGAGCGAGTACAAGGGGAGGTGAGTGACCTACGTCGTCGGTTCAACCGGCTTTTCTTCTGAGGATGAGGAGGAGGAGGAGGAGGTTTGACTTTCGGTGTCGTCTACTGGCGTGTATCGAGGCTCTCGCCGCCGCCATTCTCCGTACGCGATTTGAAGTGATTCGAACATCACCGGCGACGGGTGAGGAGGATGTGGAGGTGAATGTGGGAATAGCTTCACTTCGTTTGCCGTCTGCGGTCCTGTTTCCGTGAGGGTGGTCAAAGGGAAGCAAACACCTGGGCTGGCAGTGCTGCCCGTCAGAAGTTCAAGCTGGAGTGAACCCCTAGAGGTAAACCCGCTAATACGTCCTAAATAGCGCACTACAGCGCACTACAGCGCACAAACCCGCTGAGCTTAGGGTCTGCAGCGCTGTGCAGCTGGGACGAAAAGTGGAGCCCACGCTCAAGCGCCTCCTTCCCTTTGCGCCAAAATGGTGTTATGCTATTGGCTGGATTTGCTCGCAAGCTACCTTACCTTGGCAGCGCGACAGCGGAGATGCGCCTAACAATTTTCGCTCCAGACTTGTCGTCATCCGAACTTGAGACGAACTGGAAGCTGCCCACAGAATCTCAACAGCCAGTCGTCATTCACTCCTCTTTTCATTCTGCAGAACCGTAACACACCGTTATTGTACGTCAACCCAAGGAAAAAAAAAGAAGAATAACGTCGCTGTTTTCGTTGCAGCCTTCTTGTTGCTGCCCTTTGCGGCGGCTTTGCCAATCCCAGCCGATGTATGTCCACCGTCCGCAGTCCACCAGCTGGATCTCGTCGAGTTTTTTTGCTGTTGTCGTGGACGATTGGGACTGACTGACTGACTGACTGTATTCTGGCCACCCACAGGGATTTGTCCCACAGGAATTGCAAGATAGTGCTGTAAGTTTTGATGTTTCGTTCCTGAACGTTTCGAACCATGGTAACTAGGTGATTACTGTTTGGGCGCGCCGTAGTATACGTAATACCTCGGAGAACACCCCATGGAATTCTTTCTTTCATTTCTAGGTAGCTTACATCTTTAAGTCTATGACTGGCTTTTACGTTGCTTTCATCAGAGTACGTGTTTGTTTTTCTTCCCTTTTCTTGCTCCCCAAAAATTGAAAGATGGCGACATAGTTGAAGCTGACATACCGGTCTGGTATCATCAGCAACCTAGCGGATTTGCACGAGTTTGACAAATGAATGATGAACGGGATGGCATAAGACTGGAATGGAAGGTCTTTTGGCTTCAATCCTCTTGGGACAGCAGGAATTATTGGATAGAGTACAGGGCATGCCTGGTTGGAGTAAGCATAGTAACGAATATTACCTATGGATGACTAGAACAGTGTTCATGTTGGAAATGACAGAGGTATTGATATCGTCGGTAAAAAAAAGACAGGCTCCGTACTCCGTAGAACTAGTCTCTTCCCGCTATGATCGGGATCCTCACCCTCCTCTTTCCCCAACCTCTTCCTCCCGTCGTCTCCCTTTCCGTACCTAGTCGTCTCCCTTTCCGTACCTAGTCGTCTCCCTTTCCCTCCTCCTCCTTCCCTTCCTCATCCCTTTCCATCCTCTCGCTCTCTGACTCCCTTCCCAGCAGCCACCCACTTCCACTCCCTCAAATAACCTTTTCCTTATCCGTCACCCTCCTCCCCTCCGCCCACCCCTTCAAAGCCCTATAATCCTTACACAAATGCACCGCCCCGGTCCCATCCGTCGCTTTCAGTTCCGGATGATTGAGATCTTGTCCTTCCAGCGCCGTGTCGCCGCAGCAGACGATGGATTGGCGGAGGTAGCGGAAGCAGTGGTCTATGTGGTTGTGGTTGGTGGTGTGACTAGCATGTTCATGGTGGCCGTCTCTGCGTGTATGCCCTTGGGCAGGTTCTGAAAGGGAGTTGTATGCCTGCATTATTGTGTGCTGAGGGGGAGATGGGTGTTAGTTCGTGTGTATTTGTTGGGGAGGGGGGGAGGAGTGGAGGTGATGGGGTGTTTGCTGGAGTATGGAAGGAGGGGACGCTTACCAGGCAGTGAAGCTGGTGGAAGACGCTGATGGAGTAGACGGCTTGATCATGGAACTCGATGGCTTGTGGGAGAGTGTATTGTGAGGGGTTGTCGACGGCAATGAAGCCCTGTCCAGCTGTTATCTGTTTAGCTGCCAGTCTTGGGGAAGATGTGTTGCAAGAAGGACTTGACTGAAATGCGTACCAGGCATATAAGACCGCCAGTTCTCCTCCGTAGCGTTTGCTGAAGCCTCCGTCTTGTGATCCGAGGTAGCAAGCGCATCTTTTCCGAACACCACGGGCTTGACCTCGACTGTGTCGTCAATGAAAAGTCAGCATATCTACCTCGTCATGAATGGTTCATCGAGGTTATAACTCACACTCCGGCACCAACCCGTTCAGTTCACCAGCAAGATTGAACACTTTCTTCTTCCCCGTGTCGGCACCTCCACTGTGATCTTGAGAACCGCGCGTGTAAACAACGATGCCCGCAATAGCAACCGCTCCAAGGAAGAAAGCAGTGAGAACCAGGCCCGGAAGGACGAGAAGCTTGCACGGTGGTGACCGTAACCATGGCCGACCCGACTTGCCATTGAGTCTTCGGCCGGCCATGTGTTGGAGACGGTTCGAAGTGGCGCTTAGAAGGCCTACGTCTTCTTCATGCTCTGCTCCTTCAGATTTGTAAGGCGGGAAGGTTGGGGATATGGAAAAGTCTGAGCTGGGCCGAGATGGTTCCATTGTGTTTGCACGAGCTGGAGATACTGAAGGAGTGGTGCAGATTGCTTGGGACTTTGTGGGGTGTTGGTTTTTCTCAAGCTGAGACAACCCGGCGCGCGCTGTTCAAGTTATTATGTTTTCGCGCTACACTACAATGTACATGTTCATTGTCCAATGGTGTGCTTCGCCTTTCGTAACTGGAATGGTTGACGTCTCAGCTTGCGCCAGTGTTGCGACTCGCCAACTTTCTGGTACTGTACCGGTAATTGGAATGTGGGTGTCGATCTGTGCATGGATTTTGTGGGAAAACATTTACAGCTAATAACCATGAAGCCATAGTAAACCACGATAAGGGTGGACACGGGTAGTATATGTCGACCAATACGTACACAGATCTATGAATTCAGTACACCCCGAGCCCGTCACCACCTCCTCACCCCCCTCGCTCACCATCCCCCCTTCCACGCTCTCCCCACTCACTCAGCAAGCCCCATATTCCCCACCGTCCACTCCCTAATCCGCTCAAAATCCCTACACTTCTTCCTAATATTAAGATCACTCTTACTCCCCCCCTTCCTGTTTGGGTCTTTCAAAAACACCACGGGCGTCACATCCGCCGTGCACATGATGGCCTTGCGGATCGTCTCGATGCAGTGATCAATGTGTGCCCTGACGACTTCTTGGGGAGCCCGGAAGGCCGTCACGTTGCTGTAGTCGTACTCGTTGCGCGGTAGGTGTATTGGCGGACCAGGTTCAGACAGTGCAACTGGTGGAAAACATCCAAAAACCCCATCATCCCCCCGCCGTATTTTTCCGAGACGTGGGCGTAGTCGCTGGAAGGGGTTTTGTTGAGGAGGGGCATTTTGGACTCTGGGAAGTGGATTGTTGGCACCGAATGGGATTGGATGTCATTCATCATCAGCATTCATTTGCCAATCACTTCAATGTTCAGATACTCCTGCGAGGAAGTAAGGTAGGTAACTCACTACGCCATAACTTCACCCACGCCTCCTCCAACGCGGGCGTCGGATGTCCCCGATAAGGCGACGGCTACATTAGGTGGTTCCGGTCTGTGAATTCTACATATCGCAAGTCGTCCGTTTCTAGGTATGGCGCTGTTTGATCAACCGTTAGCAGCGATATCTAATTTACGTCTCCACGTCGGTAGGGACTGGGAGTGAAAAGATGAGGTCGGTCATGGTACGCTACTCACAATACGGTGCCAACTGCCTCGCACACGTAAGATCGCTCTTTCGTGTAGTAATCACAAACGCATAGACGGCCAAAAGTGTGATGATTACAGCTTGGGAGACGACAACAGCCGGATGTGATAGTATTGAACGTTCATGTCGTTTGGCAAAACCCGCTGACCAAAGGGAGCTTGTTGGAGAGTTGGATCGGGCTGGTGTGCCGCCGGTTTCGGAGTCCTCAACGGGATCATACTTGACCTCCTCGTGGTCCTCCCTGTTTGCTGTGAATGGCTTTTTGAACATGTTCATCTTGTGAGGTGATCACAAAATTGAGGCTGAAAGAAGAAGGGCAAGCCGGCGAGGTTGGTGATGTGGTGGTGCAATGTTGCCTGGAAAAAATGGTTCTAGATGCTATAAACAATGAGGTTTTGCTAGCATAGCCAGCCAGCAACGAATGGTAATTCTGAGTGAGCTATCTAGATACTATCAAAAGCTGATCATCGTTGGTGCTGGACGATCGCATGTATCTAGCGCTGGCGTTGTTGTCGTTGCGCCAAATTTCCCTTTTTGGAACATGCGCTTCGCACCATTCAGCAAGCCCACCAGAATTGCACACAGCACACGTATTCCAAGTTTTGGCTCTGAAACAGGGTAACGGAGGCCGTTCATATGGAAATTCATTCACAGGGAAACATTGTTTACAAACACAAAACTGCAGCAACCTGAAGAGATATGACACAGCTGGTTGTGGGATCCCCGGAGCTACCGTCCCTTAGCAGTTAGCACTTACCCCTAACCCTGAGCGTTTCCTTCCCGCCAAGAGCCTGACGACAGCTCCAGACCCAAGGCATGGATCGAGACGTTGGCAGCAGCTCGCTGCTTGCAGAGGATCTTGAGGAGGAGGAGGATGACTTGGTCATAGCTCCATCCGAACTGGGTTCAGAGTCTGATGCCTTCATCAAAGACAATAACGATCGGTCATCCTCTTCCACTTCCCCTCGAGTGACCGGAACGGACGACGATCGAGACGACGCCGAGACCGGGTCTCTTCCAAGCGAAGATGACGAGGTGATCGATCCTCGACTAAGGAACTATACCATCCCCCTCGTAGCAAAAACCGTCGACCTGCACAACGACGAGGCGTAAGTTGTCCCCCCAGTCCTCATGACCAAACACTAACAACCCACCACAGCGAACCCCTTCTAACCATCCGCTTCTGGATCCTCTCCACCATCTGGGTCATCATCGGCTGCTCCGTCTCCTCCGTCTACTACTTCAAGCCCTACTCCGTTCGTCTCTCCGGCTACGTCGTGCAACTACTCTCCTGGGGGATGGGCGCCCTCATGGCGCGCCATTTACCCTCTAAGCAACTCACCTTAACTTTTCCGGTCGTTGGCAAGCAACTCTCATTCAACTTCAACCCGGGACCGTGGAACACCAAAGAACACTCCCTCATCATAGTCTCCTACTGGGGCAGCACCTACACCGCCTACGGCCTCGGTCCGCTCTCCGCCATGGAGCTCTACTACAACAAGCGCATGAGCGGGTGGTGGGCCATCTTGTTTCTCATAGCCACGCAGCTAATGGGGTATGGGTTTGCTGGTCTGTACCGGGACGTGTTGGTCCGGCCGCCGGGCATGTACTACCCCGGCGTCTTGCCGAACGTGACGCTGTTCAATGCTATGCATCGACACCCGTCCGTGACCAAGAAGTCGCTGTGCTTCTTTTGCGTGGTGGCGGCCGCGGCGTTTGTGTACCAGTGGCTGCCGGGGTTCGTGATGCCTTTGTTGGCTTCTTTGCCGGTGGTCTGTTGGATGGGGCAGGGTATGTATTGGAAGGCGTTTGTGTTGGGGAGCGGGACGTACGGGTTTGGGTTGTTGGACTTTTCGTTGGATTGGAATTATGCTTCGTTTTTGTCGCCGCTTTATACGCCGTTGTGGGCGACGATGAATCGGTTTGTGGGAGCGGCCGTGGTGATTTGGGTGTTGTATCCCCTGGCGTACTTCTTCAATGTCAATGGGGCTCAACAGTTTGCGCCGATGAGCTCGGGGACTTGGGATGCGGAGGGGAATCGGTATAATGTCTCGCGGATCTTGACGCCGACGTATGAGCTGAACCGGACGGCCCTGGAAGAATACTCGCCGCCGTATTGGTCGTTCAGTTACGCGATGCACTTCTTCTGGGGCTTCGCTGCGTCGACGGCGGTGTTGACATACGCTGTCATCTTTCACGGACGTCAATCTTGGAAGACGCTTAAAGGTTCTTTGCAAACTATCAGCAACCCCTTCGCAAAGAAGGACCACAAGCAAAAGAAGAATGTTGTCCACCGGGCGGAATTTGACGACCCTTACCTCAAACTTACCGCCCACCTCCCCCGCGTGCCACACTGGTGGTATCTCGCCCTCCTCCTTTCCTGCTTTGTCATTGCCATCGCCCAGCTCTCGGGCGGTGACATGCAGCTTCCCTGGTGGGGCCTCCTCCTCGTCACGGCCATCTCTGCCCTCTTCACCTTCCCCAGCGGCATCCTCTTCGGCTTCACCAACGTGCAAATYGGCATGGACTACCTCTCCGAGCTGCTGGCTGGATTCCTCTTCCCCGGCAAACCGATCGCCGTGCTCACCTGCACCGTGTACGGGCGGCAGATCCTCGAGCAATGCCTCAACCTGGTCAGCGACATCAAGTTTGGCTTCTACATGAAGATCCCCGAGCGCGAGCTGTTTGTGGCGCAGGTGTATGGGACGTTGCTGGGCCCGTTTGTCAACTGGGCTTGTATGAGGCTGATCATCGATACGCAAGGGAGGAAGCTGACGGGCGAGGTGGTGTCGGGGACGTGGAACGCTTTGAAGACCAGGAACTTCTTTTCGCTCTCGGTGATATGGGGCGTGCTTGGTCCGCAGGTGTTCTTTGGGAGCGAATCTCCGTATCGGTGGGTATACTGGGGCTTCGTGGTCGGGCCGCTGGCTGTGATGTTGTTATGGGTTGTACACAGAGCGAGGCCGAAGTGGAAGGTCGAGAGTGTGGTCAACCCGGTGGTGATGCTGAACGGGGCGACGCTGTTTCCCATCTACCCCACGACGAACCTGACGACATCGGTGCTGGTGGCGGTTGTCTTCATGGGATACGTGTACAGATACCACCCGGTGTGGTTCCGCAAGTACAACTATCTGCTCGGGGCCGGGTTAGACTGTGGTGCGCAACTGGTGCAGATGGTCATGATCTTGGTGGTTGACTTGCCCAATGTGACCATGCCGCACTGGTGGGGAAACGATGCGGTCGCGGTGGAAAAGTGTCACCCGCCGTTGGACTTGCCTGGGAACGTACTTATTTAACTGAGCATGCATAATTCTTAGGTTTCAATGTTGACATTGGATCTGGATCTGGATTTGGTTGCTGGAGGGACGTGGGCAGTTGGATGAAGGACGTGCTTTCAAGTGTGCAAACGCTCGGGCCTCCTGTTCCCAATGTATCATTCTGACATTTGCTCCAGCACACATGGCCCTGTAAATGCGCTATCCTGCTTCATCGGATCCATCTGGATCCCACTTCTGTCTCAACCTCCACGTCCGGCCCGGATTTTTCCATCTGCGACATCCTCACGACTCTTGGGTGGAAGTCAAGGGAACACAGTTATGATACATGAGTGGGTAGACCCAAGTCTGCATCTTTTTCTTTTCTCCCCTCTCAGCCATGATCAAGGAATTTCCAATATGCTGTATGCAATGCGCTAGAGAGTGGTCAGTATCTGCCCTGAGAGATGACGAGATGCTAACATACCTCCATGATAGAACTGATGACACCGGGCATCCATCATTTTGATCCCCTTGCTCAGCGCATAGATAATCTTGCGGGAGCAGTAGAGGCAATGCAAATCATGAGAAGCCTGATACTTGGTGTAAATCACCGAGAAGTTGCCCGCCTGCAAATCCGGCACTGCCTCCGGAGGAACTTCCATGGTGGTGTTGCGGTCCCAATACCAAGTCCAGTCGGTCATCATGTCCCCGAAGTTGTCCTTGTACTCCTCGACAACGTCTGGAAAGGCGCACGCTTTGGGAACCCAGGCTGGTAACTGTTGTTCGAACACACAACCTCTGGCTTGGGCTTCCTCGGGCGACGTTCCGCACTCCTTCACTTCTCCTTTATGGCTCGGTTTGTTGTCTTCATGGCCGTGTCCATGATGCATGGACGGAGAATGTCTGGTGGGAGGGACATGGCAGGCTGAGCGACGAGTCAAGACATGAGTGAGAAGTGCCGTTCCAACAACTGCTGCTAGCAGCAGCAACATCTACGGCCAGAAGCGTCTCTTTGCCGAGGGCTTTTCATCACCAGTCTCGTATTCGCACCGCTTGAGGCTCTGTCTGTTGAGCTGTGCTTGTTCGTCATCTTCGCTGTCTTCGCCTAGCTGGCCGGCGTCATATCTCGGCTTCCTTAGCTGTAGTGTTGCCATCAAGTTGCAACACCACTGTCGTATGCCTTCGGTTGCCATGGTCTAAGGCGGGGTCAGTACCTGCAGTTCTGTCGTGGTTGGGTCTCTTACCGGGAGATATCAACACGATGACTATTGGATGAGCTTCTACAGGACTACAAGGACTATTTTCATGTCCCGTTTCCAGGTGAGTCTATCCTAAAATCTCAGCATGGTTACAATATCACTGACATGTCCTTGCGCTTTACCAGCCAGGTTCTGTTTGGCGTTAGCTGCCTATCTCTTCTTCCGCTGTAGCGCTTCGGATTTGGCGCTAGTTTTAGCAGACACGGTAGCGCACGCCCACGGACATCCGTCCTATCAACGTCCCCGGCCGCGGAACCTCCCACGCTCCCGTACCGTGCTGTCTACGGAGGACAAAACAGTCCCTTATTCGGCGCCTGTCGTGTAAATAAGCGTTTCGGGTTCGATCGAAGCTGATATTGGCTATCACATAGTGTGCACGATTCGCGTTACACGCCTACGCCACCTAGAAAAGGGCGAGTCGTATGCTTCCTGTAGCTACTACTACTACATACAAGATCTTGGACAGAAACGAGGTGCTACACACCATTCCACCTTCCACACCTCCTCCTTCTCTTCCCCAAGTCGAATACCCAACCATCTCCATCCCGGCCAATACAATGGCCATCCAAGAAACGGACTCCGAGGAGTCCAAGATCACAACCCTCCTCACCTGCTTCCCCCACGACCAGTCCTCCGAATCGCTCGTTCACATCCCCCGCTTCCGCCAGCGCCTCTCCATCCTCTCAGCATGGTCCATCTTACCCGGTAGTCGCGTCCTGGACATCGGCTGCGGCCAAGGTGAATCCGCCCTCGTTCTCGCCCTAGAACTCGGTCCAACCTCGCACGTCACCGGCATCGACAACGCTCCCCCGGACTACGGCACCCCGCTCACCATCTCCGAGTCCCAGGAGAAGATCCTACAATCTCCTCTCGGTGACCGCCTTGCGTTTCATATTCAAGTTGACGCCGCTTCCTTTTTCAACAAGTCTTCTTCTTCTGAATCTGAGGGCGGCGATGATAGCACAAGCCTGAAGTTCAAATTCGACGCGGCTACAGCCTGCCACTCCCTCTTCTACTTCCCCTCCTACGAGAGCGTCGCCTCATTGTTCAGGGAACTAGCAACCGCTGGAATCCGCAAGGTCTACGTAGCCGAGTACGACAAGAAGCATAATGCTTCCTTCCTCAAAGCGCAGACGCCGCATATCCTCGCCGCCAAGGCGCAGGCTTTGTTCTATGCGTACAAGTCGGAAGCAGATTCAACCGCCCTTAAAGAGATACGAGAGCAGCATCCGGTGAATATCCGCGCCGCGCCCGACGTCGAGTCCATCACCAAGGCGGCACAAGCGGCTGGGTTTAGGGTGGGTAGGGAAGGGAAGTTCACGCCTGAGGAGGAGTATCAGGAGGGACACTTTGAGGCGAGGTATACGACGGGAGTGAGGTTTGAGGCGAGGGTGAAGGAGGAGGAGTTTGTGAAGGAGAGGGAGGAGGAGATATTGGGGGTTATTGGGGAGGTGAGAGAGGCGTATGAGGAGATGGAGAAGAGCGGGGTGGAGAAGGTGAGGTGTATGGATGTTTGGTGGGCGGAGTTTGAGTTGGAGTAAGGGGGGGGGCGTTTGGTTTTGGTTTTGGTTATGGTGTAGTGTATCTCCCAAAGGGGGTATAAGTGATTGGTTTTTGGTTATAGTGTGAGTTTTGACAGCGAAGTTTTATCTAACATACCTCTACTTACTAGAGAAGTTATAGGCAAGAGTGAAAGTGACAGATATTTGTTTCGAAGCTCCAACGGTTACTTGGGTAGGGCATTTAGCCACCTCCCTTCCTCCCATCAACACACTCGGTTCCCTCTCCATACATCACCTCCCTCGCCACCTCCCACATCTTAGCCGGCCTAAACATCATCTCCACCGTAAAAAACCTTCTACACACCGCCGGTTCGTAGACGAACTGCGCCGGAACTTCACTTGCAACCTTGCCTTCGTCGCTGTCTTCATCACCGACATAATACAAATCCCTAAAATTCACCCCTCCCACTCCCCTCCAGCCCATTCTCAGCGGGAACCCCCTTCTTCTCCCTTGTCCTTCCGCTCCCGCAGCTTCGAACCCCGGGCCCGGGTCCGGGTTGGCGGGTGCTAGTTCCTTAAGCCTAGCCAGTTCCGCACCCGTCAACAACGGCCTCCTCTTCCCCTGACCCTGGGCAGCAGCACCCCCGGAGGGTGCATCAAAGGACATAGAGTCAGTAGCCAACTCAACAGCCCGCGAGACATGCCGGTAGATAGTCCTGAGGGACCAATGCTGACCCCCTTTTACGCCTCCCACCGTTTGCATAGGTGCGTGTCGGGGGCGGCCGCCAAAGGCGAGGGTGCGTACCCCGCCTTGACGGTGGAGGAGGGAGACGAGGAGGACGCAGGTGGAGGCGCATTGGCCGTTTGTTATCTGACGGCGGGTGTTGGTTGGGATGGAAATCTGCGGACAAAGAGATAAGGGAAGGGGGAAAGGGATGGAAAAGGAAAAGCGGAGGGAACTGGGAGAAAAAAAACTGGACAGGGGAAAAAGAAAAGGGGGAAACTTACGACCACGATATTCTCCGCAGCAAACGGGCGACTTTCTTCCTTGGTGGCCATCGACGCAAAGGGCCCGTAACCATATACCGGATCCGTCACCGTGGAAGCCACTTCCAAATCAAAATGCCCCAACAACCTCGACATATTCCCGCCCCCCTGCACCTCTACAGGCCCAAACAGCCCCTCCCACTCCTCCCCAAACCTTCTCTTCTGATCCGGCCCAACAGCCGTCTTTGCCACAAACGGCGGATCAATCGGCACTTCTTTCGGGTCATCGACATGCCTATAAACCTCACTGTATACCTTCCCAACAAGATTAACCAACTCGGTCGCGCGAAACCTTGTAGCCGTGCGTATGGCTTGGTCGGGAAAAAGGATCTTAAAGATATTGAAACCTGCTATTACATCTCCGCCCGTGTTCCCTGTCAAATCCAGTATCAGCTTCGTTTTGTTATCCTGCTGAGAAGAAGAAGCGCGGGTGATGAACTCCAGCGCTGTTTGCGAAAAATTGATGCCGCCAGTGTGCAGGAACGTAGGGATCTGAAGAACAGCCGTGTCGTTGTTCTCTGGTGTCTGGAGGTAATAACCCCGTATAGAGTCCTGCTGGTTTCGCACTACCGGGTCGGGGTAGACGCCTTCCGTGCTCGGCGGCGGCGGTCCATCTCCATTGTTGATATGCCGCGGTGGAGGAAGTGATGACGGATCGGAGAAACTCATCAGCGATGGGACGTAGTCGGGGAGACAAGCTGCTTTGAACAGCGTTTCCCCATTGGTGTAGTTCATGGGTCCATTTGTGCTGGGCCAGATGGCGGTTGTGTTCACTTCAAGCGTCGTGCCATTGTGGAATTTGAGGAGATACTGTGCAGCTCCCGGCCAAAGACTTTGATAGCTTTGCCAGCCGCCGCCGGTAAAAATGCCGGTGAATTGGTTGGCGGGGGAGGGAAAGAGATGGTTGTAGCGGGCGTCGGGGTCGTGGTATTCGAAGGTGAGGGCGACATGGGCTTGGAGGAAGTAAGCGGCGTCGATGGAGTTGATTTCGACTAGGTGGGATATGTGAGGGAATCCGGAACGTAGCAATTTCACATCGCCCCATGTGTAGATACGGGGTAGCTCGAGGCCGTCTGATGAGATGGAGACCAGTGGCGGGCTGCGGTGGAAGCGGAAGACTTGGTGGGAACAGAGATAGATTTCTAAGTGTCCTTCGTTTGCTCGGTGGATGAGGTGCTTGATGTCATTGTCGAACTCGTATTGGCTTTTGTAGCTATTTGTCTCGGCTTTCTTCCGGATTTTGTCAAAGCCTTTGAGGAGATCGATAGACGGCGTTTTGTAGCCGGATGGTGGATCTATCAAAGGTCATTGCGAGTTCATACAACACTCCTTTTTTTTCAGGGACTCACGTTTGAGAGTATCCAATGTTGACTGGAACTGAAGGTATTTCAAATATTCATCCAGGAACTGCACTGCCCGCTCAGAGTCAAAGGGCATGGACATGAGACAGTCATATGCTGTCTGTCCTGGGATATTGGAGAAGTCTCCATTGCCTAACAAAGAACTCGTTAGCCTCCATTAATACAACAATGGGGAAGGGGCTTCCACGTACCCCCATTCTTGGTCCAAAGCTCATAGGAGTGGGCTATCTGTGAGCAAGCAGTGCTTGTAACGACCTTGTCGTGTGTGTCGGGCGTAGGCTGCGCAGCTACGACTGATGCCAGTGATAGTAGTATGGGGAAAAACATCATGAACATAGCCATGTGTGTCTGTTGGAGAAGGTGCCGAGCTGGATACGGAGAGAGCTGACAGTTCACAGCTATGCAATCTGTGGCCGGGCCTGTTAGTGACAAGAGCCTGTATACGCCTGTCATAGGCAGCTATACTAACACTCACAGCGACTGGGAGCATTCACCTCTGTTCTTTTCCTCAGAGCCCGACGCGACACCCAAGAGCTCAACCACGAGAAGATCAGAGCCCAGCGTCCGTCAACGGCAAGAACCGCGATGCTGTCATCTTCACACTAGCGACAATTCCCGACGTCGATCCGCTCCCCTCAGCAGAACGCAAGTGGACAGGAGCTTCGTCGCTTCGTCGTGATTTTGGCGCGAAGGTCGGTGATGGCGCCAGGAGAAGAGCGCCGACTGCGCCAAAGACCCGGGCCTCGACGCGGAACGCTGCCGCGATAAACCCCCGGGTAAGGCGCCGTGAAGCGCTAGGTAACGCCACTATAGCCCACTACTATACGCGGGGGCGCTGACGATCCGATAGTAGCGATTTCCCACAAAACCGGGCGACGGCGGCAGACTGGGCGCCAGACGGTCAACCGTCACGACCATTGGTTGACGCCGGAATTGCTTCAAGGGATGGAGGTCGTATTCTATGGGCCATAGCCACCAAGTCATTGCTGGGTTGGCTACCTAGGCTAGGTGATCTCGCTTCTGAATTTCCCCGGCTTCGTTACCTTTCCATGGTGAACTGAGACGACCTAGAGCTCGAACAGACACCCAACACCAACCACTACACTCCCTAAGGCATCGCTGAAGACGAAACAAGAGCCATGGACCACTACAGAGACGACCAAAGCAGCACCACCGTCCGGTCTTCCGGTTCTGGCTCCCACATGGCCGACGACGACATGGAAGAAAAGGAAAACCTCCTCGAGTCCAACCCTCCACGCACCCCAGGGCAGCAAAAGAAGACGAGGAGCAGTATCAGACTCGCGATCCTGAGTCTCCCATGCACTACTTTCTTCCTTGCCTTGTCCAACGTCCTTTTGCTAGCAGCCTTGATGGCTATTACTCTACGGCCCATAACAACAACGGCGACGACGACGACGGGGACGACAACGACAACAACACCAGCACCATCAGGAACCGAACACCCAACCGGGCCGCTGAAGAAATTCCCAGAACAACCACCATGGGAACCCCAAGTAGATTTCCGCACAGAAATCTTCCGCTTCCAGACTATCTATGGGGCCGAGCCAAGTGAGGAGGTGGAACAGGCTTGGACTGCTATGATTCCAAGTATGTTTCCCAATTCCTCCCATTGCCTTGCATTCTCTCACCAAAACGTGCGGACTATCCTGGCATCCCTGAAAAAAACAAAAAAAGTGATATGGAATGGTGTGGCTAACAAGAGAATAACGAAACAAAAAAACAGAAGGCAAAGGCTTCATCGTCCTCCCCAACTCGACAGCCGATGCGTTACCAGCAGATCTTCCAAGGCTGCTGGATAAATCCAACAACAAGAAACAACATGCCATGGTTACTGTTTTTCATCAGCTGCACTGTTTGGTACGTACCTACCTAGGTTTCCCTTCATTCCCATCCATCCATTTCCCTCCCCATCCATCCTCCCATCCCCCCTACTGCCTACTGTACCCCCGGAGCTGGGCCTTCTCCAGCAAGCAACCACTAACAAACCAAAAAAAAGTACATGACCCGCGCCGGCTATTTCGCCGCCAAATCCGGCTCTCTCGATGAAGTCAACACGGCGCACTTGACACACTGCTGGGACTACCTCCGGCAGGGCATCATGTGCAATGCCGACACCACTCTCGAATGGATCACCGTGCCCGAAGAGAAGGGCAGCACGGGGTGGGGGTATCAGCATACCTGTAAAGACTTTGGGGCCGTTTTTGAGTGGGCTGAGCGTCATCGGTTTAGGGAGTGGAAGGTTATTCATTAGTACCTAATGTATGTAGTTAAGGGAAAATGGAGGATGGGGACGGAATATGGAGTGGCAGGTTGAGTGAGTCGTTGACATTGGGTTTAGGTGGTGCCTGCCAAGACCGGTTGGGATGGTTGGGTTGCGCTGGGGGAACACATGGATGGGTTGGGTAAGCTTTTTACGATCGTAGTCGCGGGAGGGAACACGCATATGATTTTCTTTCTTTGATCCTTGATAAAAAAAAAGGGGTAGGTAGTAACATACCTGCGAATAGTTACCTCCACCTCTCACACTTTCTTGTCACCTTGAGCCCCGGGTCCCAAGTTCCGACCGAGCCATTGTGTAAAACCGGAGTTTTAATGACCATAGTTCTAATCTCCATGCTCTTGACTTCTCTCCCCTGCCTCATGTCCCCTCATCTCCTCTCCGTGCAAGTAACGCGGTAGCACCTCCATACTTTATCTGGTGATACCAATCTCAAGGTATACCTACCTCACCTATTCCGCATGTCGTGCCCAGCAGAAACACTACGTATTCTTCGATATCCCCTACATGCATTTTCACCGCTACTTTCTCCCCGTACCTCCCTCTCCCCCTCTTTAGCCTCAGGCCCCCTCAGGCCCCCTCAGGCATGGGAAGGTCTCTCGCTGGTCTCGATCGAAACCAGCGCTGGTGATTTGTTCTGCATGTTACCATGCATAACGCAACACGTGGGGATTGGGCCGCTGCTGCGATTAGCTGTGCAAAGGGTTGTGGACTTGCTTCTGTCCCACATCTCCAGCTGTGACCTCCCCCACGGACCTTTCCGCAACGGGCCGGGGGCCCCGCTTTCCGGCATATCAAGATCGGGACCACCCCCGTTCGGCTCCGGCTGGGCATCGCTTGGTAAGCTTGGCGATCTTCCATCCTCCATTACCATCACGTAAATTGCCGAAGCACAACATGAGGGGTCTTGCAACTAGTGTATAGCGCACGAGTTAGCACACCACCGTATGAAAAACTGAGACATGCTTCCATACCTTCTGTTGCACAAGGGACCCATGAAATAGGTTATTCCGCAGGTTGAACCCGGCGCTCGCAGTGGAATGGTGGCGTGAATGGCGGGTAAACCCCATGGGGCCCGCGCCACTTGTATGACAACAAGGCATAGCCAACCTGGACTACCCTTGGTCGAGACTCGGATGTGATGCTGTGAAAACACATAGTGCTTGCTGTCGTGGGTAGCAAATGGTCAAACTGGAGGGGGAAGGAATTCGGTTACCGCTTTTTACCGAGACACATGTTTCGTGTGGGTTGAACAAGTGTTTCGACGACAATGAGGGGAACACGACAGGCGGATGTGATATTGGTTATCCTGATTCTAGACTGTAGAGGTTATCGAATTTCGGGAATTCCACTTGAAGCGACCTTTCGTATATCTACCTTCCTTACCTCGGTCGGCGAGCCTATCCCGCCACCATCCCGAATAGTGGTGCTCCAGATCTTCAGCATATTCAAATTCGTGAGGTCATTGTTGATAAGTATACTGTGAGTTACTTGCATCCCCGCTCTGGAAATGGATAACGATGGCGTGAAGGTGCATCTTTAGTCTCATTAGTCTGGCAAGTTGCGCGTCAGCCGTAGCTAGACACTACTAATGAATGGGTCCTTGAGGTTGTTGTCTCAGAGCCTCCTCCAGTTAACCGGACACCGGGCTTTGGTCCCCTCCTATCCCCAGGCCGGGACCTGAATGTAACAGATTGGCTCGGCATCTAGCCGTCCCAAGACCGGAACCCGGCCAATGAGACGAGAAGATCGCCCGCCCGGATCTACAGATTGTGCGCTTGCGATCTCGGTGGTTTCCATGCATGGTATCGGGACCTCGGGGGGCTTAGACTGCACAGGTTAGAC
This sequence comes from Neurospora sp. FGSC 26628, assembly GCA_009805345.1. Lineage (NCBI taxonomy): Eukaryota > Fungi > Ascomycota > Sordariomycetes > Sordariales > Sordariaceae > Neurospora > Neurospora sp. FGSC 26628. The sequence goes on along the minus strand of RAOO01000008.1, from coordinate 528,886 downwards.
GATGACGTCCTTGTTCTTTTCCAGATCTTCATAAGGGTTCGATACTTGGGAACCTCTTGAGTGTCGATTTTGGAGACCTCTCTCTCCCCCTCGAATGGTTCGGGATTCCAAGCATATGCACGAGGATTGTCGGAATCCCTCATGTTCCCGTCACTAATACGAAGGGGCCTGGGCACTCATTCACCTTGACCCTTACCCCAGGCGGGAATTGGCCATTATCTTGCAGGTCGCCGACTCTGAAGCTTAGTGGTTACCTGTTAGCGTCACCTAACAGCGATCTCCGAAGACCTGCTTGGTGAAACAGCCGCACGAGGACTTGTACGGCTGTTTGGTTGGGCATCGAACTCGCCTTTATCACGTCCTCCATCACTATCCATGACGTGAGTTCCATTGTTAGGATCCTCCCGTGTTTTTTTCTAGCCATCCGCCCGCCCGGAAAGCCCAAACTGAACCTCTTCGACTTTCCCATCAAGGATCCCTTGCCTTTCGAGAAACCCATCGGGAAATCTCTGCAGTCCATGGTGGGGGAGTTACCATTCCGGAAGGTCTTGAGGTATTCCCCGCTTTCAGCTGTGCTGCGATGTCGATCACTAGCGCTAAGGGTCCGGTCTTGGCGGCCTCGGATTCTCATCTAGGTGGTTGATGCTCTCCATCGCTGCTGCTGCAATTCGCATCTCCCTGCTTGTATGTCATGTCAACAAATCACTGTTCCGATGTTGACCGTAGATTCCACTCTGTGCTTCCAGGGCCTCCATGTTGAGACAGGTAAAGAGTCGTCGGAATGAGACTGAAAAAAGGCATGAGAGTGCCTTCGCTTTTCTCCCCCATCGTGAGAGTGACACTTGGGACACTTGTCATTGTCGTTCACTCATCCTATTCAGCTTCTCCGTCTTACCCTACCCATCAGTATCCCGTCCTCAAACCTGTCTTGGTCTCAAAGTGCTAGCTCCGTTACACCAGGTTGAAGCCCTTCCCATCCACTTCGCAAGCCGTCACTCGTCAACCGCCACCATTAGCAACATCTCAACAACAAGCTGACTGGGTAATCTCGCGCTTACGGTTGCTCAAATTGTCCTTCTTCCTTCTCCAATGCCGTCAGGACAACGCAGTAAAAGTGGATGTTGGACTTGTCGTCTGCGCCGCAAAAAGTGCCTCGAAGGAGGACCACCCTGTTCAAACTGCGAATCTCGAGGCATCTTTTGCCATGGTTACGGTCCCAAACCCAACTGGAAAGATAGAGGAGACAGGGAAAGGGAAGAGGCGAACAGGCTTCAACTCCAAACACGAAGACGTCGAAGATCAACGGCCACCCAAAGCCATGCCTCTCGTCTATCCGTGTCCGAATCGTCGACATCTTCCGGGGGCACCATCGATATCGGTAGCCCTCCCATCCCGGCCGCTGAGTCACCTTCGCTATCGCCGTTCTTGTCGTCCGACTTTTCGTTCCAGTTGTCCCCTTCCTCCAGGCATGAACGGAACGCAGCGATAGAGTTCGAATTTCTCGATGCCCTAACGATAGCCCCCGACTCCCTTACTGCCTCTTACAACGACGATATCTGGGCGAGTCATGGCCACACGGATGCAGCCCTGGTCGAGATCTCACCCTTGGAGCCCACAGCGCTACAGCGTCTTCCTGGAGTTTCGGAACACTCCAAGCAACCATCAGAAGTGCCAACACCGCTCAGTCTCTCCTGCTTGGGCGACAGTGGCACTGGTTCGGGGATGCATGGTCCTCCAACTTCAGAGAATGATATCGAGTTGGTCATGCACTTCATTGGCGAGACGTGTCCGTTACAGCACGGCTCGTATCGTTCATCATCAGCAACACAGAGGAGTTGGGCACTCTTCCTGTTGATGAGGTCACCGACATTTTATCACGCTTCCCTCAGTATGAGCGCCTATCACATGTCTCTGACCCTTGCCGGACATAGTGATGCTCACGCTACAGCAGTCCATGACTACCAATCCCACAGGGCGCAAGCCTTGGGCAGCTTTTGTGAGCTTATGGGCCCTAACCGGCAACGTTCGGGGGGAGTGTTTGGCGAAAGCTTGATATGCTCGGTACAGCTTGCCCTGTTGGAGGTGAGTAAGATTAGCCGCTGACCAAGCGTAAGGTTTCCAGGTTGTTGTTGTTGACTTTTACCCTAGGCTCTAGGGAAAAACATGCAAAGCTGCCACTCGTACCTCTCTTCGGCAGTCCGAATCCTCCTCGACGACCTACGCCAGGCCTCAACGTGTGATAGCGGGACCAACGCACCATCTCTAGCTGAGTCCCAGCAACAGCAACTCCCGCTTGGTCTCCCATTAGGCACCAGCAGCCCAATGCCACCTGGTCCGTCTCCCATGGAACAAACAGCTCTCTCCTTCTTTCGTGCCATCCTGATCTGGAATGACATCCTCTCGTCCTCCTCCCTCAAGAAGGTTCCTTCTGCGGCCGCCTCCTACCGGGACCTCCTCACCTCTTCTCCCTCTTTCTGTGCTTCTTTCCAGTCCACCACGGGCTGTGAACCATGGATCCTTGTAGCGATAATGGACGCCACTGCCCTCGAGGTATGGAAGAGAGACCAGGAGAACCAAGGCAACCTAAGTATAAGAGAGCTGGTCAACCGCGCCTCCAGATTGGAGAATACAGTCGAAGAAGGAATCCAGCGCTTCGAAGGGAGCGATAGCAACAACGGTCTCCAAAGCTTGGTCTTTTCTTACGCCTTGCTTACTCACTTGCACTCCATTGTGTCCGGACCACTGGCCAGCGTGCCTGAGATAAGCGAGAGTATTGAGCGTTCCATTGCGGTGTGGAAGAGGATTCCCGAGTCTATAAGCCCAAGGAGCTTGGCTTGGCCATATTGCGTTTGCGCGAGTCTGGCAACAAGCGAGCAAAGGGAAGTATTCAGAGAGTTCTTGGTCCCTGACCGGTTGTCAAGTGTTGACTCGACGCTGGGAAGTTTGAGAGAGTTGAAAGCTGTTGTTGAAGAATGCTGGAGGCCAGTTGATGGGGTCAAAAGAGGATCAGATTTGATGTCTGGGGAGGGTAGTGGCGGTGGAAGAGATCGGTCGTTTTCATCCTCGTCGGTGAAGGTCGATTGGAGGGAAGTTATGCAGCGGTCGAATCTGGGGTTGTTGTTTACTTGAGTTTCTGTAAGATTTGGTCCCAGGGACCACTGGGTCAGTTGTCTGGGACCTCTGTGAAAAGAAAAGACACCCCAGTGGGCAGCTGGACTTGAAAGCATTTTTGACAAATACAACAGAGTACAAACCAATCTCTCCGGACGCGGGAAAAGGTCTAGATGGGCGCTGGAGACTCTGTTCCATGAGGTAAACTTGATCCTTTATGCTCAAGGATCAGAGGCTTCCTAGTCGAGCCAGTGTAGATATCGAAATGATGACCGGCGAGTCGCTGACCGCTCCAGCTGGTTGGTGAGCAAACCGGTGTGTGAACTCGGGCAATAAGGAAACCAACATAAAGGCGGACAGTTTGCTCCGGTTCTGCGTCTCCTGCCCTATGGCCCTAGGTGACGAGGATAACATAATCACACCGAAAACATGTGCTCCCACTTCCGCTCATCAACTAGACTTTTCATTATGCGCTTGCCAAGACTCAGGATTTTGAGTGCCTTGGTGCACTGCTTCACTCCCAGTCAATTTTCGACGAGCCTAGCGCTTGACAAATTAGAAGGGTAGTGTCGGTCTTGACTCGGAGAAGAGTCTTTACGACGGGAATGATGGACAAGGCGCTACTGACACCCTCGAAGGAAGAGGGAAATAGGATTGTAACGCTCTCCGCCTTGACGAGGTGGTGAAACCAAACTGACCCCAGGTTCCTCTCTGTAACAGTCTCGTAATTTCGTGTGCCCTTCCGCCGTAGTTGTTGTTCGGAGCGAGGCGCTGGCCTACTACGCCCCATCGCAGGAATCCATAGAAGCGCGGCGCTTGAGCTGCGCCAAAGGTGAGGGAAAAGGGCAAGCGAAAAAGAAGTAACAAGTGCACAAAGCAGACATCATGACGCTGTTTACAAGGAAGTCTCCACCAGAGTACACCTTGGATCATCAATAAGGGAATGTGGAGGCATCAGATATGCGTTGTCGTAGGTAGGAGGGTAGTGAAAGCGATGTCCGCAAGAATGAATCGCGTTAAACGCTGGTTCGAGTGCCCGAACTTTCAGGCGCGGTTCAAATCCCTGCTCACGACATGCGCCGTGAGGCTTGACGGATACAGCTTTTGGTAATTGACTGTCGAAGCAGATCTGGCGAGCGATACGTTTGTGTGGCGCTTGTCGTTGGGTTCGGTTCACTGGATCGACAACATGTTGGCCTTTTGTGCGCGGAGCATCTTGAAGCAAGCTGAAGTGACTCTCGGAGGCGCCACTATGCGGATAGTATGGTTGCAGTAGGCAAAGACTGAAGGAGGTTCCTTTGGGTATAAAGTGACCAGGGAATCGCCTTGACAATCTGGTCGTCAGTGATCACTCTCACACACGCCTTATCACCAGACTAAGGGCAGACACATACAACTTACCACGCCATTCAAACTCTCCCCACACAATCTCGAGTCGTTACGCAACCGTCACCATGAAGTACTCGAGTTCCGTCCTGATCGCAGCTTTCTGTGTTAGCGTCCTTGCCGCTCCTGCTGCTAAGGTCAGTTTTCACAATAAGAGCACCGTGATTTGATGTTCCATGTTGCTAACCTGAGAGGGTGAATAGCGTTCATCCGTTGAGGACTACGTGATCGGGGTCGACAAGCGTCACGGCGCCGTCGAGGACTACGTGATCGGGGTCGATAAGCGTGGTTCCGTTGAGGACTACGTGATCTCCACCGACAAGCGTGGTGCCGTTGAGGACTACGTGATCGAGGTCGACAAGCGTGGTGCCGTCGAGGATTACGTAATCGAGGTCGACAAGCGTGGTTCCGTTGAGGACTACGTGATCGAGGTCGACAAGCGTGGTGCCGTCGAGGATTACGTAATCGAGGTCGACAAGCGTGGTTCCGTTGAGGACTACGTGATCTCCACCGACAAGCGTGGTGCCGTTGAGGACTACGTGATCGAGGTCGACAAGCGTGGTTCCGTCGAGGACTACGTGATCTCCACCGACAAGGCCTAAACGACCGGCTGGGACAGGTCAGCACAATGAGCTTTGGCGAGAGATCAGGATGGGTACGGGGGGACGACATTGGATGCTTGGAGGACTGGAACTTGGCTTCTCTCTGGTGATTGTTTGGGTCTGGGAACCCTTGGAAAGGACACTGACGGAACGTGTTACGACTTGTGATGACGAATTTTGGACTGGGAATGTTTGGACTTACGATCTGGCGTTTTGACGTACCTTCGCTCTTTTAGCTAGGAATCTGAAGACAGTGATACTTCGTCTGATGTGGTTGCTTTGAGGTGCCGACTTGCCAATATTTCCATGTTGAGGGCCTTTTTTGGACCCAGGATGGGGGAAACAAAGCTGAAATCAAGAACGATGAAGACCACCGACACAGGCATGGCATGGCTGGCTGAATGTGAAGTGTAAAGGAGACGAAGCGAGCGGAAACCAGGAGAATTCGAGAGTTGACAAGAACACAGGCAACGGAAGCACTGCAGCTGACACTGATAAGAAAGGGCAGGTGGGATGTCCAAACGCCAATCACGCTTGCCTGCAGCTACCCACTTACATCACCACTTGCATTTACATACACGGCACAGGAAGGCACGGTAGGCAGCAATGAGCGGACAGAGCACTGAGAAAAACAAAGGAGATTTGCACTGAAATGGAAAGAGCAACCTAAAAAAAACTGGAACCTAATCCGCCCGCCGAACGAATGGACTTCCCCTCTGAGACTTCAACACCCTCACTGCCTCGGTGTCCTTCACTACCTGCTCTCCCAATCTCCACAGTTCCCTTTTCCTGGTCTCTGGAAGTTTGGCCCATTTCTCGGCTTCCTCTTTCCTTCCCTTCCTCTCCATCCACCTCTCCTTGTCCTCCTCGGTCCAGCGCGGCGGGAAATAATCGTCCAATCCGTTCTAGGGATGGCGACGATGCCCATGGGACGATTTTCCCCCGTTCTCGGGTACTGTTGGTAACTCGTCACCGAAATCCCGGCGACGAGGGCGACGCATGTTGGCGGTAGGACCAGAGGCATGTTGTAGCGGATAGGGATCGGCAGTTGGGTTCACGCGGTAGGAATGAGTCGGATCCTCGTTGTTAGACTTTTGCTGATAATCACTGCTAGCATCCGACTCGGGAACGGTCACAACGGTTGGAGGAGGAGGATATGATCGAGGATATGAAGCCTTGGGGTGGGGGGAGGCGGGGGGTGCAAGAGGAGGCGTAGCATATTCTACCCCTGAAGGCCGTTCGCTCCTCCAAGAACGTCTCTCTTGATATGCTTGACGAAAAGGGCTCGGCGATGCGTTCAACTCAGCCATTATCTCAGCCGTGTTCTTCTTCGGATATCTTCTCTTCGACAAAGTTTGTCCACGACTCGAACCTCTGGATGAACAAGAGTGGCTAGAGGACGGCGGCGGCGGCGGCGGCGACGGAACAGAGGCGTTCCCAAAGTTCAGCCCCGAGAATAATCTCAAGAAAGGAGCTAGTGCTGGCTCGGTAGTCTTATTCTCCATCCCCTCCTCCTCTGCCTTCTTCTGTCGCTTAGGTTCCTGGTTATCGGTAGCCGGGTTGTTCCCCAGCTGCATCTTTCCCCCAAGACTTTCTAACAACCGCCGTAGTTGCGATATCCCGTCACGATCATCACCAGATGTACTCTCAGTGGCAACAGAAGGAGGAGGCGCACCGGGTGTTTTGCTGGAGGAGTCCAGATTCCCTTTTTCCTGTTTAGCGTACCTTTCTCCATTGATGATAATCTCATTCCCCCTCTCCCAATCATTTCCACCTGCCTGTATCCCCTCTTCCTTCCTATCCCTTCTAAACCTGTCCCAACTCTCTCTTTCCCTCCTCGCCTGCCTCTCCAATTCCGTCTCCTTCATCGTCTCATGTTGTACATTACTCTGACTCTGGGTGGGTCCCGCCTAAGGATTCTCACGCCTGGTGCGCATGTAGCGTTCATAGACGCTCTCGTACTCATCGTTGAGGTAGTCCGGTAGTGGAAGACGCCCCGGGTACCGTTCCCTAAAATTCGAATTTTTCGCATCACGATGCCTTCTTGCCGTCTCGCGCCTCATCGCTTCCTGGACGTCATGCGGTAGCTCCAATATCTCCTCCATCTTGGTGTCCAATCGCTCCATATACGCTCTCCCGGTCTGGCGCTCCGGGGCTTGATACCCATCATCATCATCGTCTCGGTTCTTGCCCTTGCCCTTGTCCTTGCCAGTGCCGCGCTTCTTCACGCTGTACTTGTGCTTCTTGCAGTCTTCCCTGATTAGCGCGGCGCCGGCGACCCAATACAACCAGGACGGCACATTACCCTGGTGAGAGTGCTCGCCTTCCTTGACGCGCTTGCGGACCAAGAAGTCCTTTTCTTCTTCTCCTTCTTCGCGCTTGATCTCGACCTTGCCCCTGGGCCCGGGCCCGTCGAGCACGCGGGAATAATTGTCCGAGTCTGGCGGGACCCTATATCTCTCTCGCGGCGGGGATCTGCGAGGGGATCTGGACCGCTCGTGATGACGGTGACGGTAGTCGTCGTTGTCGGCGGGAGGGGGGCTGTCCGGGTCCCGCTCTCTTTTGAGATGGGTGCGGTGGTTGGGCATTTTGTTTTGTTGTGCCTTGTTGTTCTTTACGTAGGTAGTTGCTGAGAGAGATGGGAAAGGCTTTCTGGGCAAAGGTGGTTTGTTCTGGAGAACTAACTGGGTTTGCAGGAAGAGTGAGTGTGAGAAACAGAATGGGAGGAGTTCGGGGAAGAAGAGTTGGACCGACCTCACTCCTTTATAGATAGGGCTTTGTGGTGGCAAATGAAATAATTTATTTTTTTGGTCATTTTGGACAGTAAGTATCCTTTGTCAATAACCTCTCTGCCTGCGCTATTACGGAAAAGAAGTGGTTCGGGACGGGATTGAAAGTGGTGAGTGAATACGCAGGTCAGTATTGGTAGAGAAAGAACAAAGGACAAGGTCCACCAACGATGGTGAATGGTGGTGTCTGGCGTTTGGTACAAAGAAAATCACTTTGAGCCACGCGCGCCGGCACAATAACAAAGTCAGATGGCATGGCTCGGACTTAACAAAGTCAGGACGGGAGACATCAGACACAATAAAAGGGGTCTCGTCTCGGACGACCTAAGAACTGGATCACAGTCCACGGCACAGGTGAAGGGTCATAATCCCAAAGAAGTGCCTGCCTACATGGGTACAATACAAGCGCACGCAGTCCTCGAACCGCCATCTCCCGTCCGGACAATTTCTCGTACCGGCGTCCGTCCGGCGAGAATGAACGAACAAACAGGACGGACGAAACCAAGGCTCAGCTCAGTCAAGGTCTCAACGTCAATGAATAAATCACTCACAGAACTGTTCGTCTCATCCTAACAATGAATGACCATCGCCATCACCATGACCCGCGCCCCGTCGTCACTCAGGTAGGCACTCAGTCAAAGGAAGGGAAACACCTGTAACCTACCCGCACCCGTGCCTTTTCCTACAGTAGAGGCACCCGTCACCGTGTTTCCAAAGTGACTCCGATGTCTACCCGCCACAACCGACGCCAGTTTGAGAGACTGTTGAGGAGTAATAAAGGAGTGACCGCTTGACTTGGTCGATAAGAATAAGCACGCACAGGCCTGTATTAGTGCGACTGAATAAGATAGGGTCTTATCAGATGGCATACAGAAATAGCTGCACCCCAGTTAACACAATAACGGCGATCTTTTACGCACGAACCAACAACCGACGTCCGAATCCAAGAAACACCAACACAGGAATCTAGGAATAAGTGCATCGAAAGGAGGACATGACGACGGCACAAAGAATTAACGCGGTGCTCATGCATATTTATTCTGTTAATCACATCACTCATCTGGACATACCGATCTCTAACTTTGCTCGTATCAATGGCATTTCAACTCATTTCAAACCATGCAGTTTCGGCATCGACTTGCTCACGAGTCTTTTATTTCCCTTCTCTCAAGACAGCCTTCTCTGGATCTTCCGGACGCGGCAGCGCACCCAAATCCCTCCACTTCTCAAGGTCCTCCAGCGCTTTTTTGAACCACGACAAGGACTTTTGGTAGTGGTGTCTTTGAACCCAACGAGCCCAATTATCCGCCCGACTAGCCTCCATCCAAGCAATCCGCCAACGCAGCTCTCTGCTGTACAGCAGTACCTGATCAGCCTCCTAAAGCTTAGGAGCATTCTGGCCCCGCCCCTCTTGCTTCAGGTCGAACCGATCCAGGTTCATCACCTTGTGCCAAGCCGCCACAAAGTCGCGCTTGAACTTCTCCTCGCCGTCCACCGCAGCATACACCTCCGCAAGCGCACGAAGCTCAGCGTGCGATCCAAAAATGAGGTCCGCCCTGGTGGCAGTCCACTTCTTGTCGTGTGTCTTGCGGTCGTAGCCGATGAAAACCTCGCCCTCGTTATCCGCAGCCTTCCATGCCGTGTTGGTGTCCAACAGGTTGACAAAGAAGTCGTTGGTAAGCTTGCCGGGAGTCTTGGTCAACACACCGTGGGATCCGCCATCATAGTTGGCCTCTAGCACACGGAGACCACCAATGAGGGCAGTGAGCTCAGGGGCCGAGAGAGTGAGCAGCGAGGCACGGTCAATGAGGAACTGCTCAGTGCGTACGCGCTGGGTGCCCTTGCCGTAGTTGCGGAAGCCGTCGGCGTAAGGCTCGAGGTGAGCGAACGAGTGCACATCGGTTTGTTCCTGAGTGGCGTCGTTGCGGCCTGGGGTGAAAGGGACCAACAAGCCAGAAGCCTGCTCAAGGGCGGCGACACCACCGAGGACGATGAGATCAGCCAAGGAGACCTTCTTGCCGCTGGAACTGTCGTTGAACTTTTGCTGCACAGACTCGAGAACAGAAATGACCTCGCGAAGCGTAGAGGGATCGTTGACCTTCCACTCGTTTTGAGGAGCGAGACGGATACGGGCACCATTGGCGCCACCACGCTTGTCAGAGCCACGGAAAGTGGAGGCTGAGGACCAGGCAACGAAGATCAGCTTCTTTGGAGCGACACCGGTGGCCAGAATCTCCTTCTTCAAGGCCGTGATATCGTTATCATCAATGACCTGGTAGTCTACGGGAGGAATGTAGTCTTCCCAAGGAAGGACCTCAGAGGGGACCTCGGGACCGATCCAGCGAGTACGCGGGCCCATGTCACGGTGAAGAAGCTTGAACCAAGCGCGGGCAAAAGCATCGGCGAACTTGTCTGGGTTAGCGAGGAAATCGCGGCAGATCTTGTCATAGGCGGGATCCATGCGCAGGGCTATATCGCTCGTCAACATGGTCGGGAGCTTCTTCTTGTTGGGGTCATAGGCATCTGGGATGCTGGGCTCGGCGTTCTTGGCCACCCACTGGTTTGCACCAGCAGGGCTCTTTGTCGGCTCCCAGTCAAACTTGTAGAGGTACTCAAGGTAGCCCATGCCCCACTTGGTAGGAGTCGGTGTCCAAGTGACTTCAAGACCACTGGTGATGGTGTCGGGACCCTTGCCCTGACCAAAGCTATTGGCCCAGCCGAGACCTTGTTGCTCGATGGGAGCGGCCTCGGGCTCCTTGCCGACGTGATGAGTGGGACCAGCACCGTGGGTCTTGCCAAAGGTGTGACCACCAGCAATCAGAGCGACAGTCTCTTCGTCGTTCATAGCCATGCGGCCAAAGGTGACACGGATATCCTTGGCTGAGCCAACGGGGTCGGGGATGCCGTCAGGGCCTTCGGGGTTGACGTAGATGAGGCCCATGTGGGCGGAGGCAAGTGGTTCCTGCAGGTCACGGGTGTGGATGTCCTTGTGCTGTTTCTTGGACTCGTCACCTTGGACGACACCATGTCCCTTGTGGCCTTCCTGGCCCTCGGCGTAACGGTCCTCGTTGCCCAGCCATGTAGTCTCGGCACCCCAGTATGTAGACTCGTCAGCCTCCCAGGTGTCGGGACGGCCACCGGCAAAGCCAAAGGTCTTGAAGCCCATGGACTCGAGGGCCACGTTGCCGGTAAGAAGGAGCAAGTCGGCCCACGAGATCTTGTTGCCGTACTTTTGCTTGATGGGCCACAGGAGACGACGGGCCTTGTCGAGAGAGACGTTGTCGGGCCAGCTGTTGAGAGGAGCAAAGCGCTGCTGACCCTCACCACCGCCTCCACGGCCATCCGTGACACGGTAGGTACCGGCGCTGTGCCACGCCATGCGGATGAAGAGACCGCCATAGTGGCCGAAATCAGCAGGCCACCAGTCTTGCGAGTCGGTCATGAGGTCAGTGAGGTCCTTCTTGAGGCCTTCATAGTCGAGGCTCTTGAAGGCAGAGGCATAGTCGAAGTCTTTGTCGAGGGGGTTGGTAACGGGGGTATGTTGCCGGAGGATGTTGAGCCTAAGCTGGCCGGGCCACCAGTCGTAGTTCCTGGTGCCACCACCACCGATGTTGGACTTGCGGACGGGACACTCGGACATGTTGGTCGATCCCATGTTGTGTTTTGATCTTTCGAGACAGGATATCTTGAAGCTCAGCTGAACAGACGAGGAGGTGAGATGAACGGGGATGGGGATAGAGAAGAAACAGAAGACAGAAGACAGATGATATCGGAGAGAGGAAGCTCCGGTATTAGTACCAAAGAGAGGGGTTTGGTAGTGGAGGGTGGGTGGGAAGGCGAGGTTGACGTGAAATCGCAGAGAAGGAACACAAAGGAATTATTCTACCCCGCCCCCCGCCTGTCCCCCATCACTGCGCCTGTCTCTGGAGAGTGAGCTTCTCGGATCATGATTCGGTTGCTCCATCCCCGGCTTCCATCGCGGTGAACCAAAGTACGTAAGGTAACGTACTTGCAACATACTCGGATCTATCTCGCTCTTGGCTTGTTCCTTTTCTTGTGAACACTCCAGACGACCATCATATCGGGAAGGTGTTGGGCATCTTCAACCCCTTCAAAATCCCTTTTCTTTCCTGGCCGCTTGATCCATCAAAGAGATGCTTGGAAGTGTACTGTACTTGTATTGACAACTTGAAAATGACCCTCCCGTGGCTCGACCCCGCACAGCAAACACAAGGGATGGCAACTGCAACTGCAACTGTAACTGGAGGCAAGCACGATGGAGAGAAACGGGTAGAAAAGGTGGTACAGCTGCATGAACGCAGGCTGCATTGATTATTGTTTCCCTTCCTCTGATTGGCAGGTGGGGAATGTAACTCACCTCGGTGTACGGTATTCCGTTCTGCCCTTTCCATTTTGGTTAACATGGAATCTTGACGAACCTCACGACCCTCTCCAGGCAACCACGGCGGTGAGAACCTAGTCGAACGGGAATAGAAAATAAAGGCCTGGATTTATGGCTGGTAGAGAGGGGAGTCATGTGAAGTCGCGTTAGCTAGTACATGAAAATCGCGTTGCTCGAACTTAAGCGCCAGAAATGCCAAGAGGGGCGGGAGAAACATATCGAAGTGCCAAGATGGGAGAAACATTTCGAAGATGAAAGTCAACGGGGGAGGCAACCCTTCATTGTGCTCTCTCGCCATCCAATTACCAATATTGCGTGCTGGACCATTTCTCAGCAGTCTCTTCGGCCTACTCCCGTGGCTGTTGCCGCCGGCTGTTCTTGGCTCCCGCTGTTCGTTGTCGCTGGTGTGTCGTGGTAGTGTCTGCTAGAGTCGTACATGTACTCAGAACTATGATGACTGCCCGAGGCTGGTTCATCTTGCCCCCTTCCGTTCTTACCATGAATGTTCCGTTTTGAGTTGTGTCCCTCAAGGTGTCCGGGCTTGCTTCCTTGCCACTCCACCTCCCTCGGGGAGAGATCGAGGTCTCGGCCACCTCCCCCGCCCCCCTGGAGCTTTCCCCTGCATTCACGGTGGGATTGGATGCGTGTAAATCGCCCCACCGGCTAATCCCTCTATGGACAAGTCATGCACGCCTTACAGCTTGTACAGCTAGGGGTCTTATGAAATCGAGATGATTCCAGGTTGTTCACCAGACTTTGCGTATCTACAACTCAAAGCGTACGTGTTGTATAGAAACGACTGTGAGGATAGCGTCCCATGCTTCGGAGGAGTATACCTGAAGATAGAGGCCATGACCGACCCAGTGTCTGTTGTCACTAGTCGTCAATGAGTCCACAATCCAATCGCATGTCAGTGAGAACCTCTTTGGACACCTCGGCCAGCGGGTCAGCTAGACTAATGTAGAGTAACCAAAACATTCAAGCCAACGGTCTTCAAAGGCAGCAGCCGCGACCTTCTACATATGGCGCAGTCTTCTCTGCAAAGAGAGCTTCTAAGAGCGAGCTCGGGTTAACAACAGCCCAGACTGCCAGTCGAGGTATGATGATTGCTTACCAATTTGATTTGGATCTCTGAAACCATCAACACGGTTCATGATAATCTGCGATGAGCATCGTAGCGGTTGGGGAGATTGAAGTGGTGAGTCACTCATCCGTCCGCTAGCAAAGTGGCAAGATTCGCCTCAGTCTTTCAGTGAACAATTCGGGTATTTTGTTGTCAGCAGTCATCCCTTCTTTGTGCGCGCAGGCTCGGCAAAGACCTCATTAAGATCCTTTGTTAGCCGGGACGACAAGATGCGATTGATGACAGTGGCGCCTCTCCATCTCTGGAAGGATCGGAGTATGGTAAACGGTTACCAAATGTCTACTCAGTCCACAGACATAGGAATCGTCGTCACGCCACCTCCATCTTCCAGGATTTCTCCCAGCTTGACAAGTGTGTTCTCATACACCGTGGCAACATTCATGTGCAACAGCTCGTCTTCGTCATCATCGTCATCATCGAAATCGTTCATGTCGTCTGTATCGTCGTCTAGCTTTGGCGTCTGGATACCCTGACCCCCAGTATCGCCGTCTAGATCCTCGTCGGCTGGCTCTTTCGACATGACCTCGACTACCAACACACGAGTGCGCTCAAGCACGCTCTTGCAGCGGATCATGTCTGTCAGGGACAGGCCGGCTCTGAGGCCGTTTTCGAAGCCCGGTAGTGTCTCTTTGGTGTCGATGTCGTAGCCGAACAGTAGGCTGGCGAAGCAGTGGTCGAGTTTTCGTAGTAGCGAGAATGTGGCTGTAGGAGAAGGAGGGAAGCCCTCGAGCCAGGTGGTCAACTCGCTCGCGATGTTAAGGAGGTAGGGAATTTGCAGGCTGGCTAAGCGGACGTTAGTGCCAGGACTTGTCATTCATCGGCTAGGAACTCAAAGGCTGCGTTGCACTCACGAGTACCGGATAGCCAGATAATATTTATCACGTCGTCCAGGTCTTTGCACAGCTCGGCCATGGACTTGTAGCCGGTGATCTCGTCGCTGGGATCGGGAATCGCAAAGTGCTTGACGTATCGGCGACTGATGTGTAGCATTTTGTCGGAAACATAGTTGCGGACTTTATCCTCCTTGATGGATCCGGGGCGAAGAGAAGTTCGGCGTGGATGTGGAAGGTTGGAGACGGCGGCCGCTGAAGCTGAACTGGGCGCTGGGGATGGTAACGAATGTGAAGGGATCGCGGTAGGCACAAAGGCCCCGGGAGCTGGCGCAGTCGGGGAATTGGGATTTTCGTTTTCAGCCATTGGTGTATGACGTATCGCGGATGTGAATAGGTGAGTGTTGGTCGGAGACGATTGGCGATGCGACGGTTTGTGAATTGCGATGGCAGAAGGTGACAGTGGTGAGAGTTGAGGCAGATGCACATCCACATGACAGAAGAATGGATGACATCCAATGACGAATGATCCAGCCCCGACAATGGAAATAGCGGGGGAGTGGGACCTGCACTGAAGGTCCACAGCTTACAGGGCTTGCCTGCCGGGCTTCTGGTGAAGCTCTGTGTAAGTGATAACAGCCAATGACGGTGCCAAGCACCCTCGGATAAGAAGAGCAGTGGCACGTGCCATCCTTGTCACTCTGCCTGCCTGGAAGTCCAAAATTTCCATTCGACGTTCCAGTCCGCGATTGCGAGTCCCGTCACGGCGTCACGGTCCCTCAGTTTCCAACTCCATCAACCGATAGCCCGTTATCGCGACAACTCCCAGACAACTCCATCACCATGCCTTCCGCCAGATACATCGAGCGCCCCGGTGGCAGCCGCAAGTCCAAGGGCTTCATTCGCTCCACTTACGATTCCCTCACCTCTGCCGAGAACGCTTCCGTCGTCCGCAGCATCGCCTTCTTCGGCGTGAGTGTCCTCCTCAACCCGGCCCCGGCCCCCCGGTCTCGTCCGGTCCATGGTCCAAGGTCTTCCATTTATAGTTTGATAATACTAACACATCTCTCCAACCTTAGGCTGCCGTCGCTTTCCTCTCCAGCTCTTGGGGCGAGGTCCTCGTTGTGTTCGTATACCCCAGACTCTCGTGGTTCTGTCCGGTCAATGTGTTCCCTTATCTAACCGTCGACGACCATACAGGCAATAAATGCACACTCCATCACCTCTCCTCCACGCGACACCGACTTAGACTCCGACTCCGAGTTCGACCCGCTGTACTACTCTAATACCCACGAACCGGATCCCAGATGGCGGAAGCGAATGCGGATTCATGGATCACAGTCCACACGACAGACTCTTGTATGATATGAGATAGACGAACAAAATGAACGGGTGTGTTTGGTTGCGCCGACGAGCCAATCATGAAACAGCGACGGCACAGAGAAATGCGATATGATGGACAAACAATGGCGTTGGCGGACGACGGTTTCACCTCTTCAATCCCGACTTGCGATTATGCGATGCGATACGATGCGATGCCACTGCCTTCTTTGCTCGACTGTTGGTCGGTTGGTCGATCAATGTCTGTGAAAAAAAAGGACATGGGTCAGTGGTTTAAATGAATCCTGTCTTCGATTCTTGTCATTGACTGGCCCGGATCGTTGGATGTTGGTCTCCGCGGATCACTGCCGTGTGGTCCGACGACAAACGGGTTATATATTGCACACAAACATCATGGCTACCAATATACCCAACGTCAAGCCACACCGTTTCATAGTGCTGGAGGTGTCTAACCGTGATGCATGCTGTTCCTTCCATTGTTTCATGTCTGATGTCTCGGGGGTACTACGTTCAGCTAAAAGACTTCTTCCCGTCGCCCTCGCTGATATCTATCTCAACCTCCAGCCGAGTTTACTTAACTCCCACCTTCTTTCTTCTCCCCTCGCAACGGAACCATCTTCCTAGACACTCACTCACATCCACTCCTTATACCAACCCAGTTCAACAGTCCAAGATGATCCTCCTCACCAGCCTCGTCGTCTGGCTAACATGCCTGTTCACTGCCACATCCGCCCAGCAACCCACCCAATGTATCAAACCCCAACCTACCTCCCAAGCCTTCTTCGTCATGGGCTGCGGTAAGCCCATCACCGTCGACCGTCTCGACCCTATCGTCTCCCCCGGCCGCCCCTCTCAGCACTTACACACAGTAATGGGCGGTTCCGCCTTCGATTTCGACCTAGACTACAACAAAACCCAAACCTCCAACCGCACCACCTGCTCCGTGTCCAGGGATCTATCCAACTACTGGGTTCCCACCGTTTATTTCCACGACAAAAAAAACGACACTTTCACCGCCGTCGAACAGGTGGGCGGCATCAACGTCTACTACCAAGAACGCATGGACTGGACCGATTACTGCGCCGGCCAAGAGCTGCTGGCGTTCCCCAAGGGGTTCAGGATGATCGCGGGCGACACTACCCGCCGCGCCTTCAACTCTTCTAGGGTTGAAGACAGAGCAGTCGAGTTCATCTGCCTCCTCACCAACAACGAACCCGGCCTGCCCCCCTTCTCCGGCTTTCCCAACCGCACCTGCGACGGCGGCTTGCAAATCCGCATTCGCTTCCCCTCCTGCTGGGACGGTGTCGGACTCGGCACTTTCTCTTCTTCTTCTTCCTCCTCCCCCAATTCAAATTCCAACTCAACAGCAACAGCGAGCGCGTACAACAACACCCACGTAACATACCCCTCCCGTCTTGACACCGGCACCTGTCCGCCCACCCACCGCTACCGCATCCCCGCCTTGCTGTACGAAATGACGTGGGCGGTAGATGCCTTCAACCACCTCCGCATCCCCGGCGGCGATCAACCCTTTGTTTTCTCCAACGGCGACAAGACGGGGTACGGATACCATGCGGATTTCTTCAACGGGTGGGATGTGGATTTGTTGCAAAAGGCCATTAGAGATCCCAGCTGTGGGAACGAGACGGGGGGACGGATCGAGAGGTGTGGCGCTTTCAAGGAGTTTTTGCAGAGTAATGAGGTGCAGAATCAGATTGAGGGACTAAAGCAGAAGGTGGAGGGGGAGTGGAAGGGGGTTTTGGAGGGGGGGGAGTTGCT
Organism: Neurospora sp. FGSC 26628; assembly: GCA_009805345.1. Classification (NCBI taxonomy): domain Eukaryota; kingdom Fungi; phylum Ascomycota; class Sordariomycetes; order Sordariales; family Sordariaceae; genus Neurospora; species Neurospora sp. FGSC 26628. Next base: position 511,502 of record RAOO01000008.1, on the reverse strand, counting down.
GGGGGGTGTGAGGGTTGATGAGTAGGTGATAGGAGGTGAGTAGAGGGGGGAAGAGGAGGGTAGGGAGGGAGGGGAGGGGGGGCTTGATTCGTTGTGAGCTGCTATCTATTCTGCTGTGTAGTGGTTTACTGTACCCCTTCCCGTCCTTCTGCCTACAACGGGGGAGATGCCCGCTAGCAGTATGACGGGTTTTGATCGAGAGAGAGGTAACAGTTAACAAATGCAAATACCTTTTCTTTGCAGTCATTCATTCAATTGTTGATTAAGAATCGTAGGTTGATGCCACCGGCATGTATCCGTCCACATAGAGGTCCTGAGTCTCAAAGTTGGCATTGTGAGTTCGCGTCCTTGAAGTGATGAAAGGGTCGCTATTGAAGAAGAGTGGGTGTTGGGACTCTTGTTACACTGATGCTTACCTTAAGTTCGTATCAGGTTTACATCGGGAGTTCAAACAATGGGAATTTCTAGGTGTTGCCTTTGGTTGAATGTTGGCCCGTCGACCTGTCGACCTGTGAAAGGGCGGCGAGTAAAATGTCAAGGATTCCCTCTTATCTCACTAACAATAATGCGGTTCAATTTGCAGCTCTACAGATAAGGATCCATCTTATACTTTGAACATCCCTTTCAGCAACACCCAGGAACCATCGACATGTTCGCCGTCTTTGAGAAACAATATTATTCTCAATTGTAGGAGCAGCCAAAACTCCTACCTTCTTAAACATTTTCCTTTGACATACTTGGTAGAGCGGTGTTTAAAAGAATGTTTGCTAAAGCTGATGTGTTTCTAGGGCGAAGATGGCGCCAGATGGTGCTGGAGCTCCTGTCATTGTGAGCAGAAACTTGACGCGAAAGGTCGCATTTTAAAAGCAGATAATGTAGCTATTCAGAGGGAGTCACCAAAGACATAAGCGTGGCTAACAACGATACGTTGTGAAACTAAGGTATTCATGACTTGTCTATCCTTGATCGGAGATCAATGCCCCAGGTGCAATGGCCGTCATACACCAAATTGTAGGACATCGACCAGATATAAGAACCATAGGTTCTGGCCATGAGGAGCTTCTGGTTAGATAGTACCGCATCACCATCATCAATCTTTTGAGACATAGTACCTCCAGTCCTAACCATCGCTGAAAGTCTCGCACCGAAGAAACCCAAGCCATGGGCCCACAACGAACCGTACCGAGCAAGAAGAAGGGAATTCCATCCTCAACCCCAGAAAAGCCTGGAAAGCCCCTCACTACGCCCTCCGTCAAGGCAGCACCCAAAGCAACGCTCAAGTCAACCGTAGCCTCCGCCCCCAAACCAGCAAGACCCTACCCAAGCAATGAGCGACCTAGTGGACCTACCTCCAGTAACAGAGCATCAAAGCCCGCTTCCGCACCTCCAAGAAATGCACAACCTTCCCCAGCTCTTAAGAACCGCGACTTGGTTTCGGCTTCTAGTTCCAGCAAACCCAGACATTCCAAGTCAGGCGCAGATAAGTCCGCAAGAAAGGATACCTCCGCAAGAAGGGCGAAGAAAGAGGCAACTAGGTTGATTGCCGCTCATGCTGCAGAGAGATTCAACTCATCACAACCGGATATGCCCCTGTCAACTGCACAACAGCCTTCTTCCGTAGGCTCACAAAGAGCAAGGAGGCCGCAGTCTCCAGGGCCCAGGCCCACGTTACTCGACCACGTGCCCGGTAAAACAACAAACGAGACAGAGGCACCTGGGCCCGGAACGGGGAACAAGATAAAGAAGGCGGGGTCTCTCAGCAACCATATAGATATCCCAACGATGATGGCCAAATCGATGAAGACTAGACAGAGGAGTACTTCGGTGGATTCTGATCGGGGGGAGGCGGTGGATGTGGAGATGGAGATGGTTGATGATGAGGGCGCGGAGGAAGAGGAAGGCAAAAGGAAGAAACAAAAAGAGAAGGGGAAGCAGCTGGAACGGGGGAAGCCCGGGCAGAAGCGGCTGAAGAAGGCGGAGGTGGTGGTGGAGGAGGAGGAAGAGGAGGAAGAGATGGGACAGGACGAGACCGATGATGAGGTTGATGATCATGACATGGATGAGGGGAGTGTCCAGACTGATCGAGATGATGATGTTCCGATGGAGGGAGACCACGACTCCGAGGATGGACAGGAGAAGATCGACGACGAGATGGTTGATTTTGACATGGATGATGGGAGTGTCCAGACGGATCGAAAAGGAAATGTTACGATGTATGATGTGGACAACGATTACCAAACGCTGGATGGCTCACTTCAAGAGGATTTGGAGCTTGAAGAAGGTGGGGAGAATGTGGAGGAGGACAATGGCGAAGATACGGATTTGATTCCCGAAAGTGAGAGGGGAGAAGAAGTCGGCGATGGTGGTCAGTCGGGTGTTGAGGAAGGGGGCGATGCGGAATGGGATGGACTCGAGTCGCCAGGGAGTGCAATCAATGATGATGAGGAGGATGAGGAGGAGGAGGATGAGGAGGAGGAGGAAGAGTATGAGCCCGAAGAGATTGAACGAGAATGGGCAGATGGTGAGGTAGGAGGTGAAGAGGAAGGAGAGAATGAAGACGAGGGTGAAGACATGGAGGATGAGGAAGGGACTACTGGAGATTCTTCGGATGCAAATGCAGGTGCAGATCCACCTGCACCTGCAGAAGAACACGCCGAGCAGGAAGTCACGTTAATCGATGAGGAAGGAAACAACGACTCCACGACAGAAACCCTGCCATCGGCCGATGGAGAAGAGAACGCTGGAATCTACAACACAGTCAAGGAGTTGATTCAAAACATTCCTCCAAAGCACTTCGTCTACTGCAGAACGCTCGACCAGCCGAACGACATACAAGATGTGGCCTTCAAGGTTTACGACATTGACGGAAAGGAGTACAAATTCGACACGCAGAACTTGCAGAAAGATCCAGAAGCCCTCGGTACGCTCCTCAGTGTGGCACAGAGGATCTACAAGAAGGATAACGGTTACGAGTTTGTGAACCTCGAACGCGACCCAACCTTCATTATCACTGCAAGGAATGAAGAGAAAGCAGAGCCCAAGAGCAAGAAGAAACCCAAAGCAAAGTCCAAGGCACAAAGCTCAACGAATCAAGAAGCACCGACATACAAAGGACATCTCACGGTTGTTGATGGTGGTGGTGATGGCGGACAATGGGGAGAGTATATCCAGAGGCTGGCGGAAGAGGCCTTAGATGTTCTTGGTCTGACAAAGGAACCTGAACTCACGTTCAAACCACAGCTGGAGTATATGTTCGTATGGGGAGAAAAGACTTTATTCCGGGATCACGACTTGTAAGTTCCCTGAATCTGACACTTTCGCTTTGCGGAATCACTAATCATTGCAACTATTCCCAGCCCCGCTGAAGACAACTACCATGTTGGCCGGTTGCTGGTGATCCTAGCCGGTCCCGACTACGAGGGCGGCGAGTTCGCGTTTGGGTCCAAGGACAGGTGCCATTACTTTGATCCACAGGCCCAGCCATGTCTCATCGCTACGTGAGTGCCTTACCTCCACCACTATGCCCCCTTTCCACTCGCAACAGTACGGTACCTAAACTAAACACCATAATATACACAGATTGAGCGACGGTACCGCCTACGTCGACCCGCACCCCCTTACTTCCAGCTACCGCCTCGGTTTAGTCTACCAACTACGCGTCCCCACAGCAAAAATGGCAAAAATGGTGAAACAGAAGAACAAAGCCAAACACGCAGTAGAGATTCTCAACGAGTACGAGAAGGAATTCCTTGACGGACTTGCAACCTGGCGCAACCGAGCCCAAAACGCTGACGAGGGCGAACGAAACGGAATCCACCGGACAGTGTATTACATCCTGAAAAAACAACTATCTGGCACGAAGGAGTTCGACCCGTCCGCCGATCTGACTCCGGCGCAGAAGCTCCAGCTGGCGTGGCTTTACAAGCTTTGTAGCCAGATGCCTGGGAAACGCATTGGTGATCAGGTCTATGAATGGCTGCTACATGTTGATCTGGCGGTACTCTCTTGCAGAACGGTCAACCGGGTGGAGAAGGATGGGGCGATTTCTCCGCGCCCGGGATTTGAAGTTGAGTGGACGGCAGATGCGGATATTGAAACAGATGATTGGAATCACAATGAGGGAGAGGCAGGAATGGAGGTGAAGGAAGAGGCACTCATCAACTTCGGTGACCCGGGATTCGGGTCAAGTGGTCTCGACGAGTATCTGGTAAGCCGAATGTATCTCGAGGATTCAGGATGCCTTGTCATTTCTTGACCGAGTTGCTAACCCGTACTGTTTTCTTATCCGCAGTGCCTCAGGCTTAACATCGCCTAGTGACGGCTGACCGAATCAGTGAGTCGGTCAGAAAGGAGCAGTTTACGAATTTCGTTGTGACAGAGTTTAGGTCTCGCTGTCTCAAACTGAGACACATCTGTAGTCCAATGCCGTTCTCCATCTTCACAATCACACCCACTCCGCTAAGATCGTCATCCCACACCCACACACCCAAAAACGGTGCATTTCTCTCCGTGCATGTGGCGCTTTTCCACATTACGACCCTACAATCTCCCCCTGTTTTTCGTTAATCAACCAAATCCATAGTTTTCGGGTCGGAATTTCCTGGGGATGGTCATTCTTTTTCGGTGTGGCATGGAACAATGGAAGGAAATGCCGAAGTCCAGGGCCAGAGTCTGGTAGGGGACTGGGGAACCAATACGGATTGTGAACCACACCGGCAGCACACAGATGTTCGCATGTCCCAGGATTTATCAGGCAGAGTTACATGGTTCGCGTGGGCACGGTGCTTCGATGTGCGATAGAAGCCATGTGCTCGGATATTTCGGGGGAGGCGTCCAAGCACAAGCACTGCGGGCGTTGTTACACGACATGCTACGGGCGGATATGGGTGTGATAGGTAAGGTAGGAAAGTGGTGGGAGGGCAGTGTTTGGTTAATGGTTGGCAAGCCGAATTTCAGGGTGCTGCCGGGGTGGTTTATTGGCTAGAATTACATGGAGAAGTTCAAGACAATGAGTCAATGACGACGTCCAGTCAGGTTGTGTACTGTAGGAGTTCTAATCACATCACAGTGTGCTAGTGGCTTTGGTTTGAAATGTGAGGTCGGGGAGTTGGTACTTTCTCCGAGGGCGATGATTCCTTTGTTCAGTCCAACCGGACATGTGGAAGAAATATGGTAGGTTCGTGACAGGCTTTTTATCTTGTTTATCTTGTTTATCTTGTTTATCTTGTTTATCTTGTTTATCTTGTTTATCTTGTTTATCTTGTTTATCTTGTTTATCTTGTTTATCTTGTTTATCTTGTTTATCTTGTTTATCTTGTTTATCTTGTACCCATCAGAGTTGCAGCTAAATCCAATGCGATCCAATGTGATGGGTCGCACAGACTTTTGACTGACAAGGGTGAAAGACGGGCTTTGGCGTCGGGCCAACTGGGATGTTATTGCCTTGGTCCAACCACGTGGTGCATGTCGGTGGAACAGTACCAGTCTTCCATAGTCCCGGTCACCTTCTTTCGCAGACCGAGGCAATCACGGAATGGAACCCTTGTTCGTCGTGGTTTTGGTTATGCCATTGGGAACCGAACGAACCGTAGGTTTGGTTGGCGGTGGTCAAAGAGCCGACGATGGTCGATGGATGGGGGCTTGATATCTGAACACTAGCACTGTACGGTATAAATCCAACATGGATCAAGGTGCTTTGTTCCTCTTCATCCTTCTGTTCTTGTTGGTGGCTTGACATAGGACAATGATACCGATGAAATTACACCACCGACTAGCGTGATCATCATCTTTTGTTCAGTACTTGATAATCTCGCCGCCTTCCCGTGTTGAAGACTTCGTGGCTGCTGGGCCTCATTGTTGTTTTCCAAGACTTGCGTGTAAAAACTCGTCCACTCTGTTGGTGACTTATCAGATCCTGCCGCTTCAAAGTCTTTCATTGTTGACAGTTGGACCGAGTGAACAACCTGACGAACCTTTGATCCCCAACGAACATTGACTTCCCGCTATCTGTTCACCCAACAGTCGTCGAGTTCACCATGGCGACCTTGGACGGCGAAGGGCTACATAAGCCCCAAGATATCATGATGTCTCCGTGGGTTCAACGATACGACGAGCCACATCACCACTTGCCAACGACTTTCGATATCGACTATCAGAACTTATCCCTGTTACTCCAAGAAGCAGCCATAATATACCCACAGTGCGCAAAACCGAAGCTCTACCCTACCATTCAGCCCTACATTCCAGTCCCCGTTACCCACCCCGTGGTCCCGGTACAATCTATGGCAGTCGTGACGAAGGACCCCTATTCGGAAGAAAACCGATCGGGCCAGGGCCCCACCCACACCACCACCGATTACCGAGAATACGACACATCATCGGCTGTACCCCTGAGGCAAGGAAGACACAATAACAAACTTCCGTTTTCGGATGTCTGTTGTGGGACGGTCGTCAACATGGGTAGTAGCCGTCAGGAACCTTCAACCGAGTCTTTATGGACTGGGATCAAACCCGCTGTGCTCCTCAACGGGACACTGATCAAACCACGTCATGTCAACAAGGATGGCCATATCCTCAGGAAATTGGAGTTTGAAGTGCCATTAGACCATCATCATCATCATCATCACAGCTCGCAGAAAGATGTCCTGAAACTGCATGCAGAACTTGTAGACAGCTTTCCCAACCCCAAGCCCACTCCAGATGTTCTCAGTAGTCCAATATCCCCCCACAAGCCCTTCCTCCTCTACCTCTGCGGCGGTCCCGGAGACGGAAATACCTCCGACAGGGTCCCCGAGCTGAACAAGTTCTGTATAAACAGAGGCTACCAAGTCCTCTACGTCCACTACCGAGGAACCGGCCTCAGCCCCTTATTCTTCGACTCAACAGCCAAGAACAAGGTCATGCGAATGTCGGACCAAGACAAAGCCAACTACCTCGCCAGGTTCCGACAAGACAACATCGTCCGCGACCTCGAAGCCATCCGACTGTGTCTCAACAAATACCTTTCTCTCACCAAAGAGAAAGAGATCAAGTGGACACTCATAGGCCAATCATTCGGCGGATGGGTGGCTACCACTTACCTCTCCTTCCTGCCCAAATCCTTAGAAGCAGTGTATATCAGCGCCGGCATGCCACCACTGGGCAAGACGCCACGGGAGGTGTACGAAAAGACGTATGTTCATATCGTCAGGCGAAACGAGGATTACTTCAACGAGTACTTCCCGGAAGACCAAGAGCATGTCAGGACCATCGTCGAGCACTTGCGAGATGAAGCACCGCTGCAGAAGGGGGTTGGCGGACAGCCTGCGCCGTTCAGAGGGTACGAACTTTCGTATGGAGAGAATAGAGAGCGGAAAGGGTGTTATCTGACTTACCAGACTTTCATGACGCTGGGGAGGACGTTTGGGTCAGCACCTGTTGTTGTTCGCAGGGATAGGGACGAAGAGGAAGAGGAAGAGGAAGAGGAAGAGGAAGAGGAACCGCCGCTATCGTCACTCAGCAGTTCCATCGGTGGTGCTCTGACTATTAAACCCAGCAAGAGCTCCCTGGCCTCTTCTGCGTCAAGCAACAATACCACCTGCACTTTGGCAAGCACACCACCAGTCGGCGCCTCATACCAATCTTCCTCCACCAGCTTCACATCCATATCCACGTCCTCCCTCGCAGAACCAACATCAGTGATCCCAAAAGCCTACCAAGACCTCCACAACCTAATAACCCGCCTGATCACCGACCTCAACTCATCCACCACCACCAACAACACCCCACGCATCTCCCCCGCAACCCTGTCCCTCTACACAAACCTCGAATCCTTCAAACTCCACCACCGCCCCCTCTACGCCCTCCTCCACGAAGCCATCTACTGCTCCTCCACCTGTCCTCTCACCCGCCAACCATCGAACTGGGCCGCAACAGAGGTCGCACTATCCCACCCCTCGAGTGGCTTTTCCTGGCTTCTCTCAGATCCCCATCTCCCATTACTACCTCTACCTCTACATAAACAGGAAGCGGACAAGGGGCCGGGAAATAAGGAGAAGAAAATATATTTCACAGGCGAAACCCTCCACCCCTCCCCTACCCTCACCCACCTCGGCGGCCCTGTCCTAGCGCCCTTTTTGGGTGCCTCCCAAATCCTCGCCCGGAAGGACGACTGGCCCGCTTTATACTCCCTCTCTTCCTTGTACCAAAACAAGGAGAAGGTGAAAGTACGAGCGGTGGCGTACAAGGAGGACATGTATGTCGATTTGGAACTATCGAAGCAAGCGGCGGACATGATTGGGGGGTGTGAATTGGTCGTTTGTCCGCATAGAGAATGGGGACATGGAAGTATCAAGGAGGTTAAGAAGACGGAGGTGGTGCTGGGGTGGTTGTTTGACGGAGAAGGAAGATGAAGAGAGCCTGTCACTGCCTGAGGAGAAGAAGCGGTCGGGTAGAATAAGGATGTGGTTGTTGAGTGTGGGAGAGATGAGATAAGGCGGGGAATGAACCTAAGGATTTGTGTTTTCTTTTCTTTCCGTTTTTCCTTTTTGGGAAGCGACAACAACGGCGTTTCTCTTTGTTTTGGGGGGCTAAGCTATCGGTCGAAATTGGAGTTCCAGAGGTCTTTCTCTTTGTCATTACTATCATCTGGTGCTTCTGGCGCAAAGGGGGTGAATTCATTCAGTGTCTTTCTCGTCTCTTACTGTAGATTTCAATGGCGCAGTTCGGATTTCTTCATGATAGGTAGGTCATTAATGGAAGGGGAATGAGATGCAACACTATCCTTGGTATAGCTCATATAGCGGAATTCCAGTTAGTGAAGTAACAGGCCCTTTTGGCACCTAGGTAAGGTAGGCACCCATTGGTGGGCAGTCACTCACGTCCACATGCTCGCTGACAAGGAACTTTGGCCAATTAGCATATGGGAGATAACATTGGTTGATCAAACTCACTCTACCATGTTAAGAATCCATCAATCCTATGTGGATTTGCCGTCGTTCATCGGGATTTTGGTGCCTCAGAGATTCAGGTATTAAGGAAACGCATTGGTTTTCGCTTTGGGAGGTTCCGGTTCGGGCGAGCTAGAGCTCCGTTGAGCCGAGGGTTGGGACCTGCTGGCAACTCGTGATGATCTTCTGCTGGGAGAAGCCATGATGACGGAGTTTGCATGCCTGTGTGCATCAACTCGATGCCGTCGAAGCGTTCCTGTCCCAATGAAAGTGTCCGACGGCTCGTTTTTATACCTGGAAATATGGCCATGGTTACGGTCTAGCCGGTGCCAGTGGTCCATCCACCTCGAAAGGACTCATTTTGGGTTTGGGTTTGGCGTGAAGGCATGGTAGCAGATATGGATGGCTCAGAGGCGGCCATTCAAAAGAAGACGGCTTTGCTGTGTGCTTGTTATTTTGGAAGACATGTTTTGGAGGAACGATTGGCGACATAGAGGAAGGGACTGGACATGGCGAATGCAAATGGCAGAAGTACAAAGGGATTGGTCAGGCAAAAGCCGTGGTGATTCTCAACATTGCCTAACAATTCTTGCTATGGTAGACCTTCACTTAAAGTACTTTGACACATAACCAAGTGCAGAAAGATACTTCTGATAGAATGCATGCGCCTCCACGTTGTTGCTTGCTGTTATCCACTGCAATTTACTGGACGAAACCGGGATCAGTGGCCTGTCAAGTGCAATCCTCATGGTCCGACCATGAATCGACGAGGCCGTGCTTGTCTAATACCTTGTCTTGATGAATCGGATCGAGATCTCTCTGTTGGATTTATCTCCCATTTAAACTGAAAGGATGCTTCTTCTGACAGGCTGAAATTTGGATGCAAAGAACATCTTCTAAAAAGTAAACAAAGACCAACAGACCACTACATACATGTTCAATGACGTCATCCCGCCATTAACCCTACATTAGGTACCCCACGATCGACTGATCCCCATCCCGTCTTTGGTTGGACACATCAGATTTCTTTGTCTGGGTTTTCATCCTTTCACGACTCTTTCCCACATCCATTCCATCCATCTTTCCGTATCCAGTGATTGACCTGCGGGCAGGTCTTGTCTCAACCGATCAGCGGTCATAACCTCATCTTTACACTCACTTACAATGTCACACAAATCCGTCAGGTCTGTCAACTCGTTGACTTCCCAAGAACGCCGCGAAGCAGAGGCACAAGTCGTCGCCGAACATCTGCCCGCTGGTTACACCGCCGAATTCGACGCCGAACACAACAGCCAAACCCAAAACCCCCAAGATGGGCCCTATGAAGCGACAACACAGTCGCAGGCCAACACGGTCTCAGCCGGCAGCGGCGAGGGGTCCTCCTCTATACGGACTCGCTCGACAACACCAACCCCAGAAGGAGTAGAGAGCACCGCCGCCTCCTCCCTAAAACTCCAAGGAGGAGACATCCACCGTAACCTCTTCAAGATCGACGCCTCAGCCAAACTACAACAGCTCCACCGACGAGCCAACACCTTCCACACTCCGCGAGAATTCGAGCAAAACCCCGATGTGCCCATGACCGTAGCCGACCAGCTCGCCCCCGGCGGCGCCCGCCGCGCCTTCTTACACCAGAAACACGGCGGCAACGACTTCCTAGCCGCCCGCATGCCCATCACCCGCAACTTCGTCGAGTTCCTCGACCTCTACGGCAGCTTCGCCGGCGAAGACCTCGCCGATTCCGACGAAGAAGCCATCGAAGAGGAAGAAGAAGAAGCCCGCATAGGCGAAACCACGGCCCTCCTCGGCCACCGGCGCCCTTCCACTCGTAGTATTCGAGTCCCCAAAGCCCGCCCCCACACAGCCGGCACCACCAAGACCTTCTTCACGCTGATCAAAGCCTTCGTCGGCACCGGCATCATGTTCCTCCCCAAAGCCTTTGCCAACGGCGGCCTTTTGTTCTCCTCTCTCGCCATGGTTTTCGTCTCAGCGGTAACCATGATCGCCTTCCACCTTTTGTTGCAGTGCACACACCACCACGGCGGCGGCTACGGCGAGATCGGCGCCGCCATCGCCGGCGAGCGCATGCGTACCTTAATCCTAGCCTCCATCACCCTTTCGCAACTCGGCTTCGTCTGCGCGGGCATCGTTTTCGTAGCCGAGAACTTGACTTCCTTCCTCAACGCCGTCACGTCCGGCTCCCAAGCGCCCTTATCTTCGGTCGCACTAATCGCCATCCAAGTAGCTTTACTCGTCCCGCTCGCCTGGATCCGCAACATCTCCAAGCTCGGTCCCGCCGCTCTGCTCGCAGACGCATGCATCCTCATCGGCGTCAGCTACATCTACCAATTCGACATCCGCTCTCTAGCAGCCAACGGAATCCACAAGTCCGTAGTCCTGTTCAACCCCGAACGTTATACACTGATGATCGGCTCTGCCATCTTCACTTTTGAGGGAATCGGCTTGATCCTGCCGATCCAGAGCTCCATGGCGCAGCCGCAGCGGTTTGAGTGGTTGCTGGCTGTGGTCATGGTGATCATCACTGTAGTCTTCACCTCTGTCGGCGCCCTGTCTTATGCTACCTTTGGCACGTCTACACAAATCGAAATCATCAACAACTTCCCGCAGGACAGCAAGTTGGTCAATATGGTGCAGTTCCTCTACTCGGTTGCTGTGCTGGTGGGCACGCCCGTGCAGCTGTTCCCGGCGCTGAGGATCATCGAGGGCAAAGTCTTTGGGCCGCATAGGTCGGGAAAGAGGAGTCTGAGGACCAAGTGGATCAAGAATATGTTCCGGATGGGCTTGTTGCTATGTTGTGGAGTGGTGTCGGTGTTGGGGACGGGGAATCTGGATAAGTTTGTGGCGCTCATTGGGAGCACGGCGTGCGTGCCGCTGGTATATGTGTATCCGGCGTATCTGCATTATAAGGGCGTTGCGACTGGGAGGTGGGCAAAGGTGGGGGATGTGGTGATGATGGTTCTGGGAATGGTTTGCATGGTTTATACGACGGCGGTGACGGTCTATTATAGTTTTATGTGAGGCGGTGGCGATGATGGGGGTTTGGCTTGGCTTACATGTACATGGAGTTCTCGGGTTGGAGTTATGGACTATTTTTGAGTTCGGGAGGGAGAGAGGAAAAAATGGCGGGCTTTAAACTGGGAATTTGCGGCGGTCCGTTTGGTGAGAAAACATACGGTTCATGTTTGTCATGTTGTTAAAAGCGCAAGAGAAATAAAGCACTGATGTTTTCAAGAAAATAATCGTGGCACACTATTTGCCAATCATGCTTGGTTTTTCTAGGAAGACTGAGGCGGACACAACAAAACTGAAGAGCGCCTTCAACCTTATGATGCGTACCAATCCACGACTCCGGCCCAGCTCTGGATTACCACATAACAGTGAATACATCGGGTCAGAGCCCATCGACGTACCTCTGCTGTTCACCATGGCACAGTTTTCGCGTTATGGGTAACCATATCAACCGCGATCCTCGGCTCCTTCTCCAGCAAGCTTGTCCACATCTTCAAGTTTCGGCTCGCAGCCATCGTATGTATATCGTAGTCGCAAAGATATGTGCGAGCAAATGACGCAATCGTCGATCTCATCCCGTTATATGCGTGGATTTTTTCATCCCAGATCCGGCGTCCCTGATGGTAGATGTACCCAATTACGTCCACTACCTCACGGCATATCTTTTCTTCTAGGCCAAGACAATCGCCAGGGGCAGGACGCCGCATCAATACTTGGAAGGCGGTCCGTAATTGTTTGTAGGCTACAGCCTCGAGGCATCCAATCTTGTGGTACATGGCGAAAACCCAGATCTGAGCATGTTGTCGAAACACTGATGTAGGGCTTGGTGTCTTCACAAAGGGGCTGCTCTCGTAGACCCAGTAGGCGTCTTGGTTTTCTTTCCTGACTTCGCTGTATCTTTGGTGTTTGCGCAGGACATCTTGTTCTGGGAAAGACATAATCGGGACTTTGTAATCACCCATGTATGCGTATTGCACGAACAGGTTGAAAACATTTTCGTCGATGAAGTTGCTCCAGTCGACCGGGTTGGCGTTCACATCTCCACGGCCGCAACTTTCATGTTCAGAAAGGATTTCATGGAGGGGCTCGGATAGGCTGGCAATTAGAGGCTTGCTGAGATGGTATTCTGTTTTCGAGGGGCCAATGAGAAATTTGACGAGAACAGGAGAGCATACGCTTAAGATGGAAAGACATTGTCAACACGCCTTGAAACTTTCTTCCGAGCGGATATTTAGGGGGGGGGGGGATTTTAAATTTGACTTACAGCTGGAGATCCCTATCTAACAACCCGCCGATTCCAGTATCGAGTGGGCTCCACCAAAGGCGCGGAAGATTCCCTGCTATAATGTCGTTGGATTGCTGTTGTCAACCGGGACTCAAGCGTGATGCTTTGGTGGTTCAGAAGAACATGAAGGGGGCGGTGACACGGATTGATATCGAACACAAGTCGGGCATCAAGCTGTTGAACCGACGATTCAGGTAGCCATGCATATCTGCCTGTTTATAAGCGACGACAAGTGTGCCGCCACTCACGCAGTCCATGTATCAGGTTCCGGGCCTCCAATAGGCGACGAGTCTGAGTTGAGCCTATCAAAATGGCAATGTCTGTTTGTAAGCATATAGACAGACTTCCGTTTGTCCATTCTGAGGACAGCGGATCCAGACAAGCTGGGATTACGACACGTACATTGCTGCTTCTGGCGTAAGAGATCATCTTGACCTGTTGCTGGCTCGCTCGCGGAGACTGGCCGCCGGCCAGCGGCGTGGAATCGATCGCAATAGCATTCCGGCATCCGATCAGCCACAGGGACGATTGATTGACAAGCAACATCTCTGGTAGTCTTCAAAGAGAAAGTTGTGAGATGGATCTCGTCGCATATGGCCGAAAGAATTCTTGTTGGCTTTGGCTTCGATGGGCCAGTCCAAAGAACGATGTCAGCGAAGGCCGCCAGCATACTGGAGGCAGGGTAAGGAGAACGCCACGAAAGTGTACATCTATCTCGAGACGTCAAGGAGGACGAAAGCGCTAGGGACGAGACTTACCGAGGAAACAGATGGTCCATAATCGAGGTTCAAACCTTTCAACTTCGATGCGGTAAAGCCAGGCGACGCTGTTCAGTGCGATATGATAAAGACTTGTTTGATGGGCGACTTGGTTGGAGAAAAAAAGAATGGCTCGAGGTTGTCAGACCAGGTTTACACAGTAGGTGAGTAATTGAAGACGTGGGCTGGGTGGGTTGCAGTTTCCCAGTGTCACACGTGTCTCGGGATGAGCTTTCCGTAAGGTAAGGTACCTTCTACCGTTGTCGTCTGTCCCTTCCCTCTTTCACAACTTGAGGTTCCTCCACCCCACTCACTCCTGCCCCTGATCCGATCCTCCTCTTTCACCTCATCTTACCGGCTGCCCCTGCTCCTCAACGCCATCACTTTCCATATCTTTTGCCCCTGGAAGCATCGCTCATGACAGTTTCTCCCCCGCCGAAAATTTTACTCCTCCGCCCCGATCTTTCTGGCCTCCTTCTTGGGCAGTGATCGTTGAGATCTAGCATTATCGCAGATGCAGCAGATTTAGATCGTTGTCTGTTAGGGCACTAACAGAGCTTCCCCTGGCTTAACTCGGAGTCGCACGCACGCCACACCCTTGAGACACTGTGGAATTACCGCGTAACGACAGATGCATGAGACTTTCAGTTAATGGAGATATGTTGTCAAGTAGGCCGCCGTCCATGACCGACCCGCAAGTAATTTCTCTGAATGTCGTGGTGCTATTGTTTTCTCCATCGTCGTCGAGAGCGCACAGCTTGTTTTTCGCCCGGTCATGCCCGGTCGGTCCCCTTTCGCGCACTACCTTATCATGGGCCGAAAACCATACTTAGCCAGACGGAACTAACAAGCTTCAACCATATGCTCATTCACATTTGCCATTTCTAAATGGGGTATCTACCTCTACTTTTCCAACTCCACCCTCTCTCTTCTGTCCTTTTTTTTACGTCTCTCACACCAACCAACCTTCCATGCCTCACCAAGCACCTCCCTCACCACTATAACCTCATGCACCATAAAAATACTTCATCATAAGTACACCTATCCCAATCATTAACATTACCATCTCACTTTCATATCCAAGAATCATTACCCATCTAAACATGAAACTTATCATATCACAAAAACCCCGCTCCGTTCTTTTTTTCTTTCACCCTAGTTGATAGGGTAACGACAACTTATCCACCTCAATCCTTCTTTCCCACTAATTCCGCTGGTAGTTGATGTTTCTTCACATCGCCAGCAGGAATTGTGGAGGAAGAAGTCGTGGGCACAACATCCTCGCCAATCTGCTCCGTAGGCGGACCGGCATAGTTCTTGTGGCCCCAGGTGATGTACCACGCCAGAGAAATGGAGGTGAAGCCGACGAAGACGACGGGGGCGTAGTTGACGGTGCCGGCGGTGACGGGCAGGTAAGCGGGCATACAGAAGAGGGGGACTGCGAAGAAGGACCAGGCTATTTTTCACGGGAGTTAGTTATCGCCCAGATAAAAAGTGGTTGAGGGAGGGCTGAAAGGGAGGAAGACTTACCAAGAGCAACAATATTGCAAAACCACCCCAATTTGCCCAGCGGGAACTTGGCGTCCACGACATGCTTCCGCTTCTCAATCATCGACACGGCAATCGGCACCGCGTACGAGATGGTCAGGCAAATGACACCAGCACCACTGAAGGCGTTGAAAGCCGCCGAGGAACCAAAGTAAATGACGCCCAGAAAGATCTGGATAACCATGGACAACATCATGGCGTTGAGCGGCAAGTCCAAGCCAGTATGCACCTGCTTCCACCACTTGGATCCGGGAATCGCACCGTCGCGAGCGAACGCCCAGGTGCAGCGGGAGGCGGCGGTGGTGCAGGCGGTGCCGCAGAGGATAGCCAAGACCATCAGGGGAATAAGCAAGCAAATGGCTCCGACCGAAGAGCCGACAGCGGACTTGAGGATGGTGGGGACGGGCTGGCCGGACGGCAGAGCCACCAGCATGGCGATGTCGGGGAGGACGAACATGAGCGGGATCATGAAGACCAGGCCGCCGATGGCGTTGATGACGATGGTGATGACCATGGCCTTGGGCACCTGGGTGGCCGGGCGCTGGACTTCCTCGCACATGGAGATGATCATGCCCGTCGACGAGGTGGCGTAGCCGGCGTGCAGGAGACCGACGCAGAAGGCCCAGCCTTTGGGCCAGCCTGAGGTGGGCTCGAAGTGGCCGAGGGCGTAGGCGCCGGAGCGGCGGCCTTCCTTGGCGACGACGAGGATGGTGACAAGGATGCAAATGAGGCCGACGAAGGTCCAGACGATGGCGAAGGTCTGTGGTTGAGGTTAGAAACTTTTCTTCTGCAAAGGACGGCAAAACTTACATCCAAAAGAGGCAGGATCTTGTTGCCCAGGGCCGAGATGGCGTTACACAGCAAGGTGATAGCCAAGAACACCAAGAAGATCTGGTACGTTTCCGCCTGCCAAATATCGCTGCCGTCCTCTTTTTGAAAGACATTGACACAGGCGACGATAAACAGAGCAGTACCAAAGTTAACAGCCAAAGTGATGATGATGTTGCCAACAACATAAGCCCATCCGCAAACGTAGGCCGCCACTCTCCGAAATTTGGCCGGGGCAATCATGAAAGTCTGGTAGTAGACACCGCCAGCCGTAGGGTAAACCGACGTGATTTCGCCGAGAGAAGCAGCAACACAGAGAATAATCGAACTGACAATGACCCAGCCCCAGATGACGACGACGGGCCCGCCGTTCTGCAGCGGGTAGTATAAGGTGGTGGCCAGACCGTAAGGGATCGAGGCGAGGACGAAGGACATGAAGGCGACGTGCCATGTTGAGCGGGTACGCGCCAACTCGGCCTTGTAGCCGAGGGCGTTGAGGAGGTCATCGCCGTCACTGGCCGAGGTCGTCTCACCACCGAGGTCGTGGCTGCGCGGACGAAGAATTTCGGGCGGCCCGGCGGCATAGCTGCCGCTCGCTTTGGCCGTTGTACTCATGGCACGGGGAGCTGCAACGGCGGGACGGGACTGAATGTGATGTTTCCTGTGACGTCAATCGGTGGCCGGTGTTGCAGGTCGCAGGTCGCAAGTCGCACTGAGTCGGACACTGGATTCCCGTCAAGCCGGATGCAGTGGACGGTGATGGATGACAGGTCTTGTCGTCGTCGTCGTCGTCGATTGGCAATGCGACTTATCACCGTCAATATTTAAATATATCCCAGAGAGGCGGATAAGAGTGCCAATAGGTGGTTCGCCGTAAATGTCGGATGATATGAGATCAGGATTAAGACGGGATGACAGGCCAGAATGTACTTATGAGGTTTGGATGATGGGCGTTCCCAAACAAACATTTGTCCGTGCTGTGCGGCACATGGAGGTGCAGGATGAGGTGGTGCCGCTTGCAGGCCTGAAGCGACCCGACCCTCGCGAGTGCCCTGCAGCGACCCCTGTTTAGCTCTTCTTCAGCTTAGGTACAGGTTCCACTTCCCTCTTTCTGTGGTGTGTGGAAGTGGAATCTTTGGACCCGAATCTTTTTGCAATCTGTGGGGTAGTCTAATCTTTCGCTTCTCACCCCATCACAATTCTTGCGCTTTCCCCCACGGGCTTTTCTGTTTCTTGACCCTTTTGGTGCAATTATCCCTCTCCCCACGAGGTTGCCGTGCAGTGTCGCTGTTGACCCCTGCCCCCCATACGTCAGTCGTAGTAACCTGAAGCTATGTAAAGGGAAGTTGTAAGTCCGTTGGTGAACTCCATCTCCTCTTGACCATATCAATTATCAGAATCCGATTCTGAACAAAGGCTTTCAAGGCCCAAAAGTCCTCAACAAGCGATTGTCACCCATTCTGCCCATTCTCCCCATGTCCCCCAGTGCCCCAGTGAGCTGACACCATGACCGCGTTCCGCAAGCATCGCAGCAATCGCCAACATACATCGCTAGCACCGGCTCACGCATGTGATGCTATTCCGCATGGGGCTTAATAAGATAACAGGGCTGATCGACTTGACTCGACTCGCTCGACTCGAGCTTGATGGAGCACCAGAGGAGCACCAAACTTGGTGCTAGCCCGCTGCTTCTGGCAATTCGTGCGCTCATCCTCCATCTTCGCCAGTTTCCGATTCTGTTTCTCTGATTTCTCTCCATTTTCTGGAGCCACTGTTGGGACTTTTGGGAGTTTGGGACAAATGCAATACCGCTAAAACTCATCCGTAAGAGATTTACCAAAGGCGCTAGCTACGAAGATGAGGGAATCCATCGATTGGACTGATTCCTCATATGCAGCTAATCCCGCCGTGCATATGCTTCTTTCTCACCAAAACTGCCAGGTTCAGTAAATCTCTTACGACTGGGAAAAAGCACGGCTTGTCACTTTTACCTCAGCTGTACACTACGGTGGATCGGTCGGTCGGTTGTCCGTTCCTGGGTCCCGGACGGACCCCGATAGTACCTACGTAGGTAGGACTTGTGTCTTGTCTCGAACTCGAACTTGGCTTTGTCTCGGCCGAGAATCCCTTTTTTGGTGGTGCAATTGCACATCCACGTGTTAGGCAACCAACGATCGACAAGACCACCATGGGTTTTTTTATATGTTTTGTTCCAGATGAGCCAGCCGCTGGGCTCTGACCTCGTTGAGCGCAGGCGATGATAAGCGCTGCAACCGCTGTAGGTCGGTGGTGAATTAGAGCCCCTTGATGGAGTCCATCCACAAGGTCCAAAAGACGAAAATGGAAAGAACTGTGTAGAATCTCATCAGCCATTCTGCGTTCCAGTCCATGAAATATCGAGAACCCAAAAGAACCCTCGCCGACCCCAACTTCTTCGAAACAACAGCAGCGGTCCGGTCCTTGCCAATTTTGCTTTATCCATCATCTCCATTCTCTTCTGCTTGCGAATCTGCTTGCGAATCTGCTTGACTCGAGTCCAATTTTCCACCAAAACGGCGCTCCGTAGGCACTCCGTAGGCGCAAGGTACATGAGCTTTTATATTCTGGATAATCGACACCCAAATTTGCCCATAATCTCGGGGTCGCGGAGAAATGGACAAGCCCATGGGCCTCCACCTTTCCTAGCCTTCCCCCGACTTATTTGTCCACTTTTTATGGAACTTTGCGGAACTTTGTTTGTGGAGACCGGACCAGGACGGAAACAAGCAAGCGAGAATTGTTGCTCGGGGATAATCCTCGTCTTGGGTGATGGTCAGGAACAAAAACCGGACCACACCATGACGAATTCGAGTATGTATGAGACTTCTTTTGACATGTGATAGTCGTTGAGAAAAACTAAAAACGTGAATGGTGCTTGCTGCCTGGAGAGGGAAACTCAACAAAGTTGGTGCTGTTGTTGAGGATTGGGGCTGTGTGGTTATTCTGTTTATCGGCTTCTTCTATCGTGCCGCCCGGTTTGACATGTGATAAGTCGTTGAGAAAAATTAAAACGTGAATGGTGTTGCCTGGTCGGGGTGTTTAGTCACACGTTGTTGTCCTGAACCACCATGCTCATTTCTGGAACGAACTGCTCGTAATGGTCGAGACGAGGAGGAGTTCTTGGTCGCAAAAGACATGGCTTGATGGGTTTATATGGTACGTTGGCGGATGGTCGAAGGAAGTTTGGGAAAAGTTGAAGAATGACGATGGAATAAATGAACGATGTCTCAAGGCACGTGCAATATGCTTGACGCGTTCTTCGGTCCTTCCCGTTCCCGTCCCGTCCCTCCATCGATCCGAACTTGTGCGTATGTACGTCCATGCGGGGAGCGTTGAACCCTTTAACAAGTGGACAGAGAGGAGAAAAAGACCCGAGAGGATCTGTAGAACATCGTCTTGATTCTGCACCCGACATCACTCGCCTTGGCTGTTTATATGTACCCAGGAGTGGCACCTGGAGAATAAGGCGTGCTACCTTAGGCAGGGTGGTAGGCCAAGGGCAGATATCATATGCGTTGAATTCATATCTTCGTTAATGTAAGCATGTACACATCTCCTTATTCCCGCTCAATTCCGATACCACTTGAACCAACTCCTCGCCTGTCCTGAATAAAACCTGCTGTGATTTACACCCGCTTGAAGAAGTAGACATAGGCAGTCTTCTTCATCTCCTCAACATCCACCACCTTGACCACCTTCTCATCGTTGAAGAGGACCCATGAAGTCTCGTCCTCACTGAGCTTCTTGCGGATGAACGCGACATAGTGTCTACATGTTCATGGTTAGCAAACTGCTGTGCCAAGTGTGAGATAGTAAAAGACTCACCCAGCATGAATACTCGTTCCCTTGTGGCACACAATCGACTGCAACTGGAACTTGGCCGGCAACTCACTGCTGCCCGCCTCCTTCTTCGGTCCCTCATTGGCAGCCGGTGCCTCCTCCTCAACAGCATCCGCACCATCATCGTCAGGATGGCTGAACAGCCACTCGATGGCCCTTTCTACATCACCACCCGTCTCCTTCAGTGCCTTCACAGCCCTCGGTCCAGACAATCCCATCGACTCAAGCATGGCCAGCTTCTCCGGGTCAGCTGCGCCAGCACCTCCCGAAGCCGCACCACCACTGCTGCCGCTGAGGTCCAAAGGCACATCAATATCGGGGTCGTCCATGTGACCAAACAGCCACTCCATGGCAGCGTTGGCATCAGAGTTACCCGTGGCGTGTAGCGCCTTCTCGCCCCGGACTCTGGGGAATCCCATGGCCTCAAGCATGGCAAGCGCCTCTGCGTTAGGCACAAATGTAGGAGCGCTGCTCTTTGCCGACTCGTCCTCAGGTAGGGCTTCTTCGTCTGGCTGCTGACCCTTGGAAAGGTATTCGTCTAGGTCAAAGGGCTCGTCATCAACAATGACGGGAACGTCAATCTTAACGGGGACCCAGTTGACAACAGCCATCTTGCGAGCATTGACAACAAGAACGTCGGGGAAGGTTTTGAAGCCTTGACGCTTGGTGAAGCCATCCTTGCTTCCGCAGCCCGCACAGGTCAGCTCGACAACCTCGGAGGCAGTCAGATTATCAAGACACTGCTTGAGCGTAACAGGCTTGTACTTGGGCTCCTGACCCTCCTCCTCAGGTGGGAGCTTCTCCATGGGCACATCAATGAAGACGCTGTCCTGCTCATTGCTACTGTAGCGGACCTTCTTGCAGTCGAGGCACTGCAGACGCTGCTCCATGACGAAGCGCATGGGTTGGGTGGGATCACCGAGCTCTGCTGGATGCTTGGATCTGGTAATGAGCTTGATCAGATGCTGTAAAAGCTCAAAGGCGTCTTGTTGCCGCATGGTCGAGAACTCCTCATGGCCACGACCCATGAGGTGCTTGAACATGGAAGGCTGGAGACCCTTTTGGTGAGGGACGTTGGGAGTGTGCTCAGAGGCAAAAACATCGGAGTCTGACTTGGAGTACCGGCCGGAGAGTA
Source organism: Neurospora sp. FGSC 26628 (assembly GCA_009805345.1). Lineage (NCBI taxonomy): Eukaryota > Fungi > Ascomycota > Sordariomycetes > Sordariales > Sordariaceae > Neurospora > Neurospora sp. FGSC 26628. The sequence goes on along the minus strand of RAOO01000008.1, from coordinate 490,112 downwards.
GACCGTCACCGAGCTTGCGAAGCTGTGTTTCGAGATCCTCGGCGGGATCTGATACGCTGGGTAGAAGGCCGAGCTTGTCGCCGTAATACCGTTGCTGGAAAGAGGGCAGGTCGCACAGACACTGGAGGATACTAGCAAGGTAGCAACTATTTCCAAGGTTCTTGAGACCTGTCAAGCCAGGGCCAAAGACAGGCGTCAACTCCTTGCCGTCCTCAGTAGTCATGGAGAACTCCCATCGCAAGTTTTGCTCGATCTGCATCTCTGTCAAACTCTTTTCCGTCTTTTCGCGCTCGGCAAGGATAATGCCCCAGTTGGCCAAGTGGGCACCTAGGTTGTCGTCGATGCGCTCTTCATCGCAGTTGTAGCAGTATACATCAGCCGTTCCCTCTGGGGTGATTGAGCCGAGCTTGACAGCAACGCCGTGCTTGGTCTCGGTCGCGTGAGCCAAACCGTGAGAGTTCCCGCTAACACCACCGAACTGGGCGCGGCCACACCCAAGGTTTCCGCATTCCAAGCACAACCAAAGGTTTTCGTTGAGGTCGCACTTGGAGCAGTGGCCAAGATGCTGAGATTCAATCTTGCGGGGCTCTCCTTGTTGCATTGTCAAGATGTGTTCGCAAGTAGTAAGCTCTTGTTCCCAAGCCTTGACCTCCTCCTTGCGCGAGAACGTGTTGGCCTTCATGACGGCGTCGATGACGGGGGCAATGGTTGCATCCTCCTTGTCCAAGTTGTCGATTCCACATTCCAAGCACTTGACTGTGAGTGTTGTATCGTAGCGGTCGCTTTCGGTCTCGGCCGCGATGGCAAGCTTGGACATCTTAAGAGGCGGCTCATTGCGCTCGATGATCTTGCGGGTTCGACGAATGTTGAGAACAAGAGGGTGGTTTCGAGAGGTGGCGTGAAGCATTGCGTGGTTCCGGTCGCCAGCGCAGCCGCCGTTAAAGCACTTCAAGCAGACATCCAGACCAGCTGGGTCGTCCTATACACAGACAGGTGGTTAGTTACGCTGGACATAGTAGACACAGCTAGTAACGAGCAAAGAGTAGGATAGGGTACGGACAATAGAATCGAAGCATTGGGTACAATCCTCGCGGTAGACATTGTCGGTAGGCGACGGCTTCGAGAGGTCTGTCAAAGTGGGAGTCAGCTATACTGTTCAGAGCTGAGCTATGAGCTCCATAATGGAACAGAAGCTGAGCTGAGCTCCGGTATAGCAAACAAGACTTACTTGCGGACCCGACGTGGGGGCACGACATGTTGGGTGGTTTCGTGATGGTATTTCAAAGATTGTGTAGCACCAGGAATGAATCGAATTGTTGGATGATATGGCAGAAGAGAAGATGGAAGAAGCGTGAAGGAGGAAGCTGTAGCTGAGGTATGATGTTGTGGGGTAACTTTACGCTCCCAGGCAACCGCGCTTCAGTGGCTCGTGGCTCATGGCATGAACCCCGCTGTTTTGACAGCAGGGATGATGTGCAGTCTGGGGAAGGTTGAGCAGGGATTGGCGTTTGCCTATCGGTCGTGGACGATTTGTTATGCAGCTCTTAACATTGTGGCACGTAATACAGCAGCAAGTCAGATAGGGCTTGTTAAGAAGGGGTCCTTTTCCAGTTTGTCATCAAAAACACCGAGCTTTGATACGCAATAACCATCAGTGCCATGAAGCAAAGAAAGAGAATACAGAGGGGACACGATTGTAAGTATTCCATTCCATTTGTCATCGCGTGGAAAAGTGATGCCCAAGAGATCTTCCAGAACTCAGAGAGAAAGGCCAAATTGCGAGTCGTGGATTCGGTGTTCCGTAATCTGATCATCTTATCTCCGCAGGCATGTGGAGCCCAGAACTGTCTTGGCGCTTTTTATCCAACCGACTAAGCCGACGTCGGAATGACGCCCCCATGTCAGTAACAGCGCGTCTTGTAACTGACCTAACACATTCCTAACCCGTAGCCCGGCATGAGATGCCCCGTTTTTGTTAGCCAGAGCTTTGGCCAACCCCTCTTTTCGTGTCCCAAGTGCGGCAAGTCGAGTCGCCCCCTTGTCATCATCGACTTTTGGTGACCAAGTGCCGCAAACCCGCAAATCCGCAGCCAAATCCGCAAATCCCGGCAACTTTTAACCAAGTCCGCCAACCTCTTTTATCTCGGCCACTTCCACTTTGCCATCACAACTCCCGATATCCTACGGAAACAACCAAACAAAACAACACAAACCGACATCAACAAAACATCACAATCAACACATCCGCAACCATGTTTTCCAGATCCGTTCGTACTCTTTCCGGCCGCGTCCTCGCCAACGCCGTCCGCCCTACCGTCATCCCGGCTGCGCGCCAGATTGCGCCCGCCGTCGCCGTCGCCGCCAGGAGATCCTACCACGAGAAGGTCCTTGACCGTGAGTCTTCCCACCTCGGCCACTCATTCGCGTCCTATCTCCCCATTAGAGTAGAAATCAAAAACAGATGCTGACATGTCTCAATATCAGACTACTCGCGCCCTCGCAACGTCGGTACCCTCGACAAGAAGGACAAGTCTGTCGGCGAAGGCCTCGTCGGCGCCCCCGCCTGCGGTGATGTCATGCGTCTTCACATCAAGGTCGACCCCGAGACCGGAGTCATCAGCGACGTCAAGTTCAAGACTTTCGGTTGCGGTTCTGCCATGTGAGTATAATCTCTTTTCCACTGATAACCACAGAAGCCTCGGAAGCCATGGGAGCCAAGATCAATATTCGAAGGAGACCGGCGATACGATATCGACACCGCACGACGATCATATGAAACGCGACCGACAACGATACAATTCTATCGATATACAGTTGCAATTACGGCACTTCGATTCAGGATAAGCAGGGAGACTTGGCATTGGGAGAGTCGAAAACCTCCGAGCCGGTACACCCAAGCTCCGGCGCTGCTCGCGTACCCACACGATTAGGCGACCTCTCCCCGTGCCTCTCTCAACGCCTTGGACAAACGAATGGCGACAATTCACCACGCTCCATGTCGAACCGACCTACTCGGATCCAGTACCTACGATTCTACAAAACACAACATCTCGCTACATTGGCTTCCCAAGGCTTCAGTGTCACCATGACATTCCAAACTCAGCTTACTAACTCCCTCCAGCGCCTCTTCCAGCTACGTCACCGAGCTCGTCCGCGGCATGACCCTCGAGCAAGCCTCCAAGGTTAAGAACACAGAGATTGCCAAGGAACTCGTAAGTCCAGTCCAGTCTTTTCTCTGTACCATGCTCCCATGCTCCCGTGCACTCTGAACTAACCGTGTCACCCAACACCCACAGTGCCTCCCCCCTGTCAAGTTGCACTGCAGCATGCTTGCTGAGGATGCCATCAAGGCCGCCATCAAGGACTACCGCACCAAGAACCCCCAGGCCATGCCCACCAACCTCGCTGGCACCGGCGCCAAGTTCGAGACTGCCCAGGCCGCCTAAATCTGTCACCTACTGACAAGCCACCTTGGGAGGATCATAATGGGGGTTGTATGTTGAAGAAAGCTAAAAGTGGATTTTGCGGCAAGAGCCGCAAACCTTGAAAAGGTCGGCCATGCATGCGTCGTTGGGTTTGTCGTCTCTTTTCCTGGCGGGGTTCATTAAGGGATTATCATATCATCCATTAGCGGAGTCTTTCGGAGTTTTGGATTGATTTTGGTGGGTTGTTGTTTCTTTCCTGTTGTTGTTGTTGTATGTTCAACACCACAACCACTTTTTTTTGGCTGGTTTGTTGCTGGTTGCATTGTTGTAACGGAGAAAAGCAAGCTTTATTCTTCTTTTTAAACCTTCTTTCCTGTTATACCACAACCTCATTATCCCCACCTGTATGTTTATTGTGCCTTATGCATATGGTATATATCAACATACAATTGCACCCACTCCATTGAGTTGAAGATGTGTTTGACAGCCGTGAGTTGTTCTGTCTTTTTCTCCTGATCGAAGGTTCCATCGGCTACTAGCTCATCCGGTTTGTCGTTCGTCAACGATAAAAGGCGGTTCCCAGCCCAAGCCCGAAAGCCTGCCTCTTCTCTCCCCGGCCTATCTCATCACAAGTCAATCTCCATATTCCAACGGTTTACAGACTAACCCAGCTGAGACTACCACCATCACGATCACCACCACCACTACCAATACCGCTTAAGAAAAACCCGTCAATCCGACACATCCCCACAAGAAGAGACTATGGACATAAACCCAGACGCCAACCTCTCCACCCTCCGCTCCCACCTTCCCAGCTCCAACAACACAGAAGACCAACTAGACATCGAATCAACCCTCCGCTCCTCCCAAAGCAAAATCAAGGAGCTCAAAGAACAAATCGACGCGGTAAGCGCCGGCGTCGACAACTTGGTCCCAACCTACACTACGCTGAGGAAACAGCTCGACGCGGTCAACATTGGCGTCAAGAACTTGGTTGATAGCTACACTACGCTGAATGAGGCGTGGTTGATTGTGGACAGGATGGTGAAGGAGGAGAGGGTGAAGAGTCGGTTGGTGATTGGGGTGGGTTCGAGGAGGGAGAAGAAGCGGGAGGAGGAGGAGCTACAGAGGGGGGGTGAGGACAGGGAGGATGGAAGGGGGGAAGGAAGGAGATGGAGGAGAGGCGGATGAAAAGGATGGGGAAGATGAGGATGGGGAAGAGGAGGCGGGCGGAGAGGAAGGTGAGGGAGAGGGGGAATGTCACAGCGAAGGAGCGTGCAATGCCACATCGCTAAACCACCCAAAAGATGGAAGAATGTTCTGTTCGCTAGACAGAACATCTAATGCACGCTTATATAGCACATGTCACAACCTGTGACAGGGAAGAGGAGGACGGGGAAGAAGGGGGCGATGAGGATAAGAAGAGAAAAAGAAAGGATTCCAGTGAATCGAATCCTTCGACCGAGTCGGGAAGTTCTATTATAACCGTGTCGGATACCACCACCCTCCACGCTTTAGAGAGAATCAAGCAGTCGGAAGAGGGCAACAAGCAAAATACAATGGAATCCGCCAAAACAGGGAGCAGCTCGGCAAGGAAAGAAGAAAATCCACAAGGCTAAAAGAGAGGCGAAGAGGGTTAGGATCATAAGTCCTGATTCGGTGTTACCGGGCATCGAAAGGGATGATAGAAAGGCGGAGTCCGAATGCAAAAGCGACGAATTGCCCGACGACGGGGAAGATATCGACTTTCAGGAGGAAGTACAAAGAAAGATTACACTTCTGGAGCAACAGTTAAAGAGGTATGAGGAGGGTATGAATAAGAGGGTCGAGAAGTTGGAGGAGGATATGAGTAGGAGGGTGGAGGAGCTGGGGGGTATGAACAAGGGGTTGGAGAGTTTGCAGGACTATATGAACGAGAGGTTCCAGAGGGAGGATAATGGTAGGAATGAGGTGGTCGAGGAGGTGGAGGAGAATATGAATAAGAGAGTCCTGAAGTTGGAGAACCGGATGAGCTGGAACGAATGGATTGGGGTGACATTTGCTTACGGAGGAGATGACACAGAAGATGAAGAACAAGAGGAGGACAGCGATGAGGAGGACGGCGAGGAGGAGGACGGCGAGGAGGAGGACGGCGAGGAGGAGGACGGCGATGATGAGGAACAGGTTGACGATGATGAAAATGAGGAGGAAGAGGAGGAGAATGATGATGAAGATAATGAAAAGAGCAACGACGACGACGATGACGACGACAACAACGACGACGGAAACCTACCTCCCCCAACAGCCCATCACCCCACTACCGGTGGAAAGCAGCCCAAGTGTCATGGGGCGCGAGCAAGCACCAAGCTAAGACTTTGATTGTTGTGCGAAGAACAGGAAGAGAATCCTGTGCGCGCACGAGAACTATGTAGGACATGACAGCAGTCTGTGGACTGCTGAATGTACTGCAGCCAGACAGCTGCACTCAGCTGGCTGTACNGCGCGCACGAGAACTATGTAGGACATGACAGCAGTCTGTGGACTGCTGAATGTACTGCAGCCAGACAGCTGCACTCAGCTGGCTGTACTACTGCAGCACATGTGCATGTGCACCTATATACAGGAACAGGCCAGTAATGCCTGTGACACCAAGACAATTCCAGAGGGCTATGGAGCAGGATATACCCCTAGTGATGGGTAGTATCCTGGCTTTTCATCGCAAACGACTCTTCTCAACAGTGACCAGGTTGAAGGGGGAGGAGGCGAGGAGGATGATGACAGAAAGATAGGGAATATTCAAAGTGAGGGTGTTGACGAGGTGATGGAGGAGGAGGCTGTCGATGGAGAGGAAGTCAAGAAGAGGTTCAAAGAGAATAGGACGAAGGAGGATATTGCTCAGAACGAAGCTACTACGTCTAGTGCTTCCAAGGAGGAAGATGCCATGGATGATGACGATGGCAGATCGTAAAGTACGACATGACAGAGGATGTTCGGGAGCGCGTCAATAGTAGGGAGCGTGTAAATGATGCTTGATAGGGTAAAGGGGCAGGAAGAAAGGAAGATATCAGGCAATGATTATACGGACCGCATATGCTTCCACGACTGCCGCAAGGGTCAGAATCCACAGAAGATAAAAGATGTAAGAGGAAATGAGCTTGTACACTATGACAGCTGAGATCCGAGAAATATTTCACGATATGACTTTTTCCATATAAAGACCTCATACTTTACCTGTCAAAAAAAAAGTCCTGTATATCTCCTGTGGCTCTATAATCACCGAGTGTCTTGGAAGTGTCGGGGAGTGTGTACCCGGTGTAGATGGACTGTAATATGTTGGCGCACTAACGGAATTACGGTCAGACTCGCGGCTGCTACGATAGGGTTATATCTCGGGCTCGGGATGTTGAAGTCGGACACCCGATTTGACTGGCTGGACCCGGCAGGAGTGCTCATTCTGCACCCTCAGAGCCAAATTGCGGATCTGAAAAGAAAAAGAAAGGAATAAACATATCGGATCTAGTCAGAATATCTAAGAGGGTTGTGTGACATTGACCATCCATCCAGGGTGACGTCGCTCGATCGCTGTTAGCACTTGTCAACAAAAAGGCGACGCGATGACAACATCCTACAAGACTTTAAATTAAATGAGTTTATTAAACACCGAGGTTTGATGACCAAGTGCCATTCTGTAAGATTCTAATCAAATCGAAGAGTCCGACCTCTCAGTGCGAGGTTGTCGTCGACAACACCGAAGTACACTAACATAGATGCCAAGACATCGGCGTCTGTGGTGTTCCGATCACCGGGTGAAACACCAAAACACAAGGGGGGCGTTACCACTTCTCCACAATCTTGAACGCTAGAACGGCCAGAAGCTTATTTCCACCTTCAACATTTGTCAGCTAGCAAAGGGAGGCTCCAGAACCCATTATGTAAGCTTATACTTGGGGGTAAGCGATGGAGAGGGGGTTACGATCTGCTTGATCTGGGAGTACACGTGTTCGGTGTTTCGAACGGTTTGGAGTGTTACAGAAGCCAGGTACATAGAGTTATGCAAAAGGGGACAGATAGATGCAGACCTCTTTTAACGCCGAATCTCATCAGATATAAAGTCCAAGGACCATCCTCATTGTTCAGTGCTTTACCTTTCTCCGTAGACATCTTCACTCGCCTTCATACCTTTCAACCAACTCAACACCAAAACATCATCACCATCACAATGTCGGACCTCAAGCCCATCAAGCTCTACGGCCACACCGGCCCCAACCCTCCCAAGGTGTACATGCTCCTCGCCGAGCTCGGCCTTCCCATCGACCTGGACATGATCCAAATCTCGGAGGCCAAGAGCCCCGAGTTCGTCAAGAACGTCAACCCCAACGGCCGCCTGCCCGCCATCCATGACCCCAACACGGACCTCACCCTCTGGGAGTCCGGCGCGATCCTCGAGTACCTGACCGAGACCTACGACAAGGAGCACAAGCTCAGCTTCGCCCCCGGCACCAACGACTTCTACCTCGCCCGCCAGTGGCTCTACTTCCAGACCACTGGCCAGGGCCCCTACTACGGCCAGGTCGCGTGGTTCAAGAGATACCACCCGGAGCCGGTGCCCAGCGCTGTTGAGAGATACGTCAAGGAGTTGAACCGCGTGACGTCTGTCATGGAGGACCATTTGCAGACGCAGAAGGAGAAGTACAGTACTGAGGAGCCGTGGTTTGTGGGCAACAAGTTCAGCTACATCGATATTGCCTTTTTGCCGTGGCAGCACATTATCACTCTCCTTGCGAGCAAGGAGGAGTATGATGAGGAGAAGTACCCGTTGGTTCATGGCTGGTTGGAGAGGTTGAGGGCGAGGCCTTTGATCAAGGAGTCTTTGGATGTCATCCTTACTGGTCGTAAGAAGGAGGAGTAAGGAAGGGCTTAGGGGAGTAGCTTGAGAGGGAGGGTGGTGTATTTGTATGTTTGAGCGAAGCCTGCAGGATATATGTTGCAGATGGTTGGATATAGATGGTATCATTTCCTAAAAAATCGAGTACCTGAGTCAATCCGAGAATCAAAGATGCCTCCTTGTTCTGTTATGGTCAGTTGTAGTGTCAAGGGTATTGCAATGCATGAGACCTTGTACATCCCAGGTGCGCTCGGGGATCCTGTCGCATGATACATATCAATCCGAGTAAGCAAGACTTCATGGTATCAAACTTGAAGCATTTGACTAAGTGGCTTTGAGTCTCGATATGAAAAGGTTGAAGAAGAGAGGTGATGATGTTGTATGTTTGGTGTTGATGACAACATTCTGAAGAAGCCTACTGTAGAGTTGCCTGCCGGGCCAGGTTGTAGCGGTAAAACTTCGGGCCTTGGCACCGCCCCTCCAAAAGTCCACGCCAAGTCCACTGTTTGGACTTTTGGAGCTAGCTCCCTGACAACGGGCAAACGCCCCAAAGTAAACAATACCCACCAGCCATCCCCGGTTCATCTTCCTGTCGTCGCCAACTCCAGATTCCAATTGCCAATCCGTCAACCTTCAACACCGTCACGGTCCCCCGACTACCCGAACCAATCGCCCTTCGTTCTCATTCTATAAAACGTCACAATGTCTTCCAAGGCCCCCGAAAAGGAAAAGGACAAGGACAAGTCCAAGGTGCACCGTCTGTCGCTCAAGGGAAGCGCAAAGCTCATTGCCGAGTTTGTAAGTCCTGCGCAGCTCCCTGACTCCTCTGTCGATGCGATCGCATAACTAACAAAGTTCCCATCCTGACAGTTCCAATACTCCATCCATACCATTCTGTATGCTAGCCATGCCGTTCTTGGCCGACCTCCGAACCCCGTTGACTAACCCGTCGCAACCAGTTTCCAACGAGGCGTCTACCCAGCCGAAGACTTCACGACCGTCAAGAAATATGGCCTGAACATGCTCGTCTCGGCCGACGATCAGGTCCGCGCATACATCAAGAAGATCATGTCGCAGCTCGACAAGTGGATGGTGGGCGGCAAGATTTCCAAGCTGGTCATTGTCATTACCGACAAGGACACTGGCGAGCACGTCGAGAGGTGGCAGTTTGATGTCAGTACTCTCCCTGTCCCCCTCCTTTAGAGTGATCTCCAGCTAACCTGTGGCCTACAGGTCCAAATATTCTCCAAAGCCGCCCAATCCAAATCCAAATCCAAATCCCAACCTGGATCCTCCTCCACCGACGACAACCAAAACCAATCCCCAAACGAAAACGCTGCCGCCTCCAACACCGCCTCAACTCCCGCACCTCCAACCGACAAGACCGAAGCCGAGATCCAAGCCGAGATCGCCGCCATATTCCGCCAGATCACCGCCTCCGTCACCTTCCTGCCCCAGCTCAGCGGCGACTGCACCTTTAACGTGCTCGTGTATGCCGACGCCGACAGCGACGTGCCCGTCGAGTGGGGTGACAGCGACGCCAAGGAGATTGTCAACGGCGAGCGCGTGCAGCTGAGGGGGTTCAGCACAACAAACCATCGGGTTGACACGCTGGTCAGTTATCGCCTGGCGGATTAAGGTGGGGTTTGAGTGGCTGACTAGCGAGCTGTAATGAGTAATGTGTATTTTGGCGTTTCGAGCTTGGAGTGGTGGGAAATGGATGGGTAGGTATTCGCGCATGTGGCTTTTCATTTTCGATTGGCATTTTGCTGGCGTGGGAGTTTCCGCGGATAGGCGTTGGAGGGAAAGCAGGTCATGATATCAGGGATGAATGTACTGTTGTTTACCTTTTGTTCCAACCCACCTCACCCCCTTTGTGTCTGACAAGTGTTCTTGAAGGTCTCGAGATACTAACAGCACACAATGTCATCTTACTCTACGAGAGATCAAGCAAAACGATGATGGTAAGTTCGTTGTTGTTCATTAATCTATCCCACATTATCTACCCTATTCGTTACCATTACTCATTAACCAAGTAATAACCTAGATGTTTTTATTCCGTCTGATCCAAAACCCGTTTTTCGACACCAATTCACTCTTGCAGTTTAGAGCTGGGCAACAGTAGCAAGGACGAGAGAGACAACAGCGCCGAGGCCAGCGACGAGGCTGCCAGCGGAGGAGTCCTCAGCGTTGGTGGCGATAGGGGCAGCGCCGGAGGCAGTAGCGGCGGCCTTGCCCTCATCAGCATCCAGGTGGTGTGAAAAAAAGTCCGGACACTCACTGGGTTTGGTTTGGTGTAAGCGTGTCCGGACTATTTTTCACATCACATGCGATAGCACAAGTCCTTGAGGTGGGGAAAGATCTCGCCTACACAAGAAGAAAAAAACAAGTCAGCAACCACCATCAAAGCTCGCGGGATACCTATCCGAGAAAAACTTACCGAGAGCGACATCGTCGCCGCACTCGCGGCGGACGCAAGGGGCAGCAGAGTAGCGGATCCTGTCCAAGTTTATGCAGAAGCAGGAGACATCGCCCACCTGGCAGTTGGTAGACCTCTGAGCGTGCAGGAGACACTGGACAGCGCAAACAGGGACGGAGTCTTCGATGGTCTGGGCAGCAGCGCGGCCGGCAGCGGCGGCGAGGAGGATGGCGGAGAACTTCATGTTGAACGTTGGTTGACGTTGGCTACGCAGTAGAAGGAGTGAAAAGACCCGAAAAAGAGGAATAGACGAATGTGTACCCTGTGGTGTTGTGGATGAGGAAGTTATCGTCCTCTGCAGCTTCTCTGGGGAATGGCCTTCTTATACTAGTTGTATGCTGTGGTGAGTAAGTAAAGCCCGTGGGCCAGCTGAGGTCGCTGACGATCGCCGACCACACAGTGCCCTATACAAGTGTACATAGTAGCTAGACCCTCCCCCACCCACTTTCTTGGGCGCCCAGGCATGAGCCGCGCAAAACCTTCCAGGGCGTATTGCTAAACGCCGCCTTGGGTTGGGTGTCGTATGTAAAATCCTCGCTATTAGGTAAGTAGTATTGCCTATTATATAAGTCCCGGGGAGAGTGCAAGAAGTTCGTCCTCTACGCCCTCCTACTTAGTTACTAAAAGTACTTGGCGGTCGGGTGGGTTTGTGTTTTCTTGTGAAGGCTGATAGCAAGGTTAAGGATCGGAAGCAGGTGGGGAGGATGTTGCTTAGTTTCGTGGAAAGGGGGGAGAAAGAGAGGCTGCTCTTGTCTGGTCCGGTCTGGTCTGCCCAAGACAACCAAAGTTCCACTTGGCTGGCGGGCGGGCGAAGAGGAAAGACTGGGTTGTTGTGAAAAGGAGGGTTACGTATTAATACTCTGGTTGGATAATATTGGCGGCGTTTTTGCTTCGAAATGGTATGGAATGGGATGGGATGTGTGGTAAAAAAGACAAAGATACCTGGACTTGGTGGGAATTTTGTATGGACGGGTGTAGTTGATGTTTATGAACGTCAAGATCCTCATCTTCAACATGACAATCCATTGCTCGCCAACATGGTTATGTTATTTGAAATCGAGAGACGCAAACGTTCAGTGCTGTCAACTGCACTTGTTATGATTACGATGTCCGTCGGTGGTTGGTCGGTCCAGATTCAGCATTATCAGAGATTAGGCCACATTACTACAAAACCTGTTAGTCCACTAACAGAGTTGGCCGTGGCATAGCTCGGGAGTCGCACGAACACCACCTCGAGACACTGCGGAATTACGAAACGGCACCACCATGGACACCAACTTCGACAACGATGCTACTCTACTTGTTTTCACCGTATCCAAACTTCACAACAACGATGACCTCAACTTAAACATTCCTCCTCCTAGCCCACCTCCCCAACAGCTCCCGGCCCTCCAGTCTCCACGTATCCCTCTCCACCACCAACCCTCCCTGCTCCTCAGTCTGCAACACCAAATCCACCCCCTCTTTCCCATCACCACTCCCATACGCCGGCCACACTACCATCTTCCTGTCGTCCCTATTCTGATGATCCCCATTAGGCGTCCCGTCGCTAACAAAGTTAATCCAAAACTCTGTCATCGCATCACTCAACCCCCAATACCCCTTCCACGGCCCCAAAAACTCTGGGTTCTGAAAGACAAAAGCCAACTCCGTCGCGTGCGTGACTCCATCCGCCGCCGGAGCCAGCGCTCCGCATCTCACCTCCCCGTTTCCGAAACCGCCTGGTCCCGAAGCGGCTTGTGGCTCGCAGGTGACCTTCACCTCCCCGTTTGTTGCCGCCAACAGGCCTTGGTACTGCAAGTTAACCTGAGAAAGCCAAGGGCGGGTGTTGAACCGGTACACAAACGTGCCGCTGTTGGGGCTGCTGCCGTGGTTGGAGGAGTAGTGTCGGGCGTCCAACAAGCGGGGGGAGTGGTAAAAGACGTCTCCCAAGATGGCAGCGGCGCGTTTATATTGCTTGCCTCTTTTGCTTGTTTCTTGGAAGGTCGTGTTACCCGTGTCAAGCGGGATCCCTTGGCTGGGGTCGTCGGGGTAGAGGTCCAGGATTTGTTGGACTGTTGATTCGGGGAAGTTGAAGCCGGATTGGGTTCGCACCAAGGCAGAAATCTGTTCGTCGGTGGAAATGCCCCAGCGCGGCGCGTTGTCGGTGCCTTCGTCCGAGTTGGTGCCCAGCAAGTGCGGCATGTCGCTCGCGAAGCGGCCTTGGGCTAGGAGGGAGGAGGGGAAGGCGGGAAGCAGGTCGCCGTCGATGATGGGGTAGAAGCCCGGTCCGCCGTCGGTGATGAGCGTGTAAGGGCTCATGAGGGGGTAGAGGTCCGGATAAGGGATGGTGCGTAGACAGGCAAGCGTGTCTATGGCCTCGGAGCAGTTGGCTCGCTGGACTAAGAGGTCGTAGATGGGCTGGTAGCGCTCGGTGCCGTTATACCAGGCTGTGGTGGCGGAGCCGGATTCTTGGATTGTGGCGTGGAAGAGCGGCTTGCCGGTTCCTTTCCATTTCCCTTTCCCTTTTCTTTTCCCGTCGCGTTCCCTGGCAGGACCCCCCAACCTCCCCCCATAAGCAACCACCAACTGACCAACAGCAAAACTCCCGCTGCTTTCGCCCCAAATGGTCACCCGCCCTGGATCCCCGCCGAAGCCGGCGATGTTCTCCTGCACCCACTCCAGCGCCTTGATCATATCCCTCAGCGCCAGGTTCGTGTTCCCGCTCCCCATGACCTCCTGAGAGAACAGCAGTCCCCACGAAGACTTGCGGTAGTTGATGCTAGCCGCCAGTATCGGCTTGCCCATATCCACGGACCGCTGGACGATGAAACTCAGGTTGTAGCGCGGTAGACCGGAAGTGCCGAATTGGTAGGAGCCGCCGTGGATCCAGAGCACGACTGGGAGGGGCTTTTGCTCTTGCTCTCCTGAAGGTGATGGCCGGACGATGTTGATGGATAGGCAGTCCTCGGACATACCGTGAAGAGTGTCGTTGTCGATTGGTGACGGGGGCGCATGGTCGGGGCAGGCGGGGGAGTAAGTGGTTGCTGAGTGGGTGCCGGACCAGCTTGTGTTGAGGGATTGTGGGGGGCGGAAGCGGTTGTTGTCGGCGGTGGATTGGGCGTATGGGATGCCGAGAAAGAGGTCTTGAGAGAAGAAGGGGAGGTGAAGGCCGGTGTAAGTGCCGTTGAGCGTGTGGGCTTGGGATGGTCCGGATGAGTTTGTGGTGGTCGTGGAGACGAGCGGGAGGTGAGAGGTGAGGATGATGGCGATAGCTGTCAGGGTGAGATGCCCGAGTGTGATCATCTTGACGGTAGTTTGCAGAGGTTGAGAGAGCTGCCCTATTCCGTGTCCTCGATGCGATCGTGATGTGTTCTTTCAAGAAACTGAAGAGTATTACACCAGCTCGCTTTACCTATGATGTTGGCAACCAGCAAAGTCCGACATGCAGCGAAGGAAGGCATCACTGGTTCCTGATAGAAAGACCAAACAATGCAAGTACGAGAGTCCGAGGTCTCCATGTCGCATCGGAGGTTCATGTTACACTGCATCACTCGATGATCTTGAAAGGACAAACTAGTGTTTACACTTTACAATATTTCCTGGTGTTGATATTGTAAAGGTCTCGTTAGTGGGAAAAACGAGAATGTGATGATGCGGAAAGCTTACCAAATCACAGATACGTCCGGGCTTGAGCACTATGGTTTCGTTATGCCCCCAACATTGCTTTTTAAAAACAAGAACAAACTATTTACCCGCGATATAGATCCTCCGCAGAAGCCCTTCAGTACCAGCCTTGCACTTACACACACAAGAACCATCAGACAATACTTATCCAAACGAGCCTTTCCCAGTGGCGCAACGGTCTACCGTCGCAACACCTTTCTTGTAAACCTCCGAAAAAGATACCAACGATGATGTACATTCAAGTAACCCAAAGAGCAGTTCCACATCGTTAGACCGCGTTCTTGACTGATCAAGGATCTGTTAGTATCTGCAGCGACAGAAGAAGGTAACAGCATGAAGAATAAAAAGGTCAAGTTGTTTCACCGGTTAACCGAGGTGTGCTGTTCGATTGAGCGTGGTTGTTGGTCTTTCTCTTTTTTTTTGTACCTATCTTTTCTGTATCTTTCTCGGAGACGGAGGAGATGGGATGGGATGGGGAGAGGGAGAGGAGGTCGTGGGTTCGAATGCTGGCATACCTTTTTTTTTTTTTCTTCTTTTTTTCTTTCCTTTTTTTTTTTTACTTCTCTTTTTTTTTTACTTCTTTTTTTTTTCTGCTGCTGTCGATGCCATGACAGACCCAGCTGGACCTGACTGGCACTGTTTGTCGTATACGAACTCGCTGCTAGGAGACTGACTGACTGGGTTGAATAACAGGTATGGAAAGTGGGAGCCGACTGAGGGCTTCCTTGTTGTTGGAGGATGGTATCGTCGAGTTGGATCGTTGTCGATGAGGTTATCTAGGTTACTTAGTGAAGGAGGAAAGCATGGCAGTATCTTACACTCTCTCGAAACATCAGGAGACGAAGCACATTCCTTTGCCCTTGTCGAGAGAAAGTTTTTGTTCAAATCTTTGTAAATTCGTCATTCATCAGTCCTAGGTATATCAACTTCCGTCATCCATCATCCAAATCCAACTAGAAAGCGCGCATCAGAGTTAGCAGAGGAAACCATCACCCAACCGTAACCGAGCCCTGAAAAACCATCCAACCTCAAATGGCCTTGCTTCCATCGTTCCGGGCTTTGCATCCATCACCATATCGTCGCATCGTTCGTCCATGTCATGTCATTAAGCCCCAACGCGCGGGCATCTGTTGTTCCGCTTCGCCCTTCGCCCTTTTCCTTTTTCCTTCTACCTGCGGCCTCATCCGCATCTGCAGCCGGTCAGGTACTGTCATCGTAGCCAGTTATCGTAGCGTCGCGTGAGGTCGTCTCACACTCAGATAAGACCACCCCCCATATCCCCACCAGCAGTATACACCCCACCCGCCATCGGCGTCGCACACATCCTCGCATCCCACTTCCAGTCTCCCCTCCAATCGCCTCTTTCACAGCCCTCGCCACAACAACATAGAGCTGGACCGGGTCTCCAACAACAGTCCGAAAAAGCATCGCGGCGGCACCGAGCGGAAGCATCAGCAGCAGCTTTCACGATAATGGCGGTGGTAGGGGCGGTAATGCAGCAGCAGTCTCTCTAAAAGGTCTTGCTAAACCCGCAGTTGAGTCCGCAGCAGTTGAAGTGCTTGCCGATGGTCATCCAGCCGCCTCGGAGGCCGACGGCTTGTTCGGGGTCCTGGACTTCGAGCTGGTTGCTTGGCGGCTGGGTGGTGGGGGTCATTGGTGAGGTGTTGCTGGACTTCTAGAGATAAAGAAGGAAGTTTGGTTAGTGTTTGCGAAGACGTTCTAATTGTATTTAAAAAATGCAATGCGCTGGAATTTGATGGTGTTCTGCGCGGCGGCGGGGGTTTCATCGTCGTCGTCGTCGTCGTCGTCGTTGTTGTTGTGGGGATGGAATAAGGCACTTACGGGTTGTTCAGAAATAACAGCAGCAGCAGCAGCGGGCGCCGCTGGAAGGGAGGAGGAGGCCTCCATCATCGTTGGTTGCGCGTTGGTGGTGGTAGTAGCGACCATTTTGTTGTTGTTGTCTTGTCTAGATCTGCCTGACTTCTTCTTGTAGTGCAGTGGTTCTCAAAGTCGAATTCGACGGCGTAGGTAATCGCAGGTCGCAGGTCGCAGGTCGCAGACAAACAAAGGTAGAGATAGGTATTCGGTAGAAAGGTCTCTGAGGAAGGTTTCGTAGGTGTTCGTAGGTGGTAAGTGACTGACTCGATTCACAATCTAGTCTCGTTATTTTATTACGGTGGCTGGTAGAAGGTAGGTTGTAAAATCAAGGACCGAAAAGGTGACGACGGTATCGGCAGTTGAAATAAAGTTTAACCTTATGGGCTGGCTGCCCGAGCTGAGGACTCCCGTCCAGACTCCAGTTCCCTCCCCCGCGTGCTACATTACAAGAAGTGGCGTAGACGCGCGCTTTCGTCGCAACATATCCGATGGCAAGGGCAGGGCAACAGCGAGCGGTCTGGAACTTTAGAGGCCCGATATCGTCACCAGTCCGGGGGATCGTCACATCCGTCGTCACTGGTGATAGGGTTCAACAACGTTTCGTTTCCTTGGCCAGCACTGCCCCAATGCCCCCTGTACCTGGATCTCCAGGTCTCTTCGCGAGGGCCAAAGTGGGGCATCCCGACCTCTTTCAGCTGATGTCTTGTTTCATCCTGTTTTTGTTCGTTTTTGATAACCACAGCGAATCATATTCGAGCTTTAGTTTGTGCATCACAGCCACCTGCGTTGTCTGCTTGTTCAGTACATGTGCGAGTTCTTCCACCACTTCGACCACGACCACCTCACTTTCATGAACCTCCGAACTTGGGAGAACAAAAGCATTATAACACTGTTTCATTCCATATTTCTGTCTATTCTCATATCTGTTCTGGATAGAAAAGGGTTTCGCTCAACCTTCAACCTTCCATGACACCAATCAACGCAACATGAATGGACTTCGTTCTTCTACCCATCCATTTCCCGCCGACGCCATCACCACCACAAAAAAAGATAAGATCCCATGTCGGCATCTAGTCAAATAGCATCCCATGCTGCCCATGATACCGATATAGCAAAGCAAAGCAATCCGACTTTTACCACATCATAAAACCGACAATAGTGTGTGTTAGAGATAGATGGTAATTAAAAGATAAGATGTGTGTGTGTGTGTGTTCGAGACCGTAACGCAACAATCAGCTCATAGCATGGCTAGACATTACGGTACCGTCATTAGAAAGAAATGTACAAGAAAAAAGGGTAGTGGGGGGAATATGGATAAGGTAGCCAAAATTGGGTATAGATTCCGGGGACCTTGTGGACGAGGTTTTGGGGGTGTTTCCTTCGCTGGTGTTTATTGTTCTGTTGGTTTATTCATATCCGGCACCGCGTTGCCAAGGCCTGTCCTAAGTTAGCTAACTGAACATGGCACATAATTCATTCCCATCAAACGTACCTCGCTGTGTTGTGCGGTTTCTTTTCTTCTGAAATCACCGAGTGAGTCGATGCTTGCCCTCCCGGCAGACTCGAGGCCGAATCCGTCATTGGACTCGGCGTCTGAATGCTCCCGCTCGGCCTATGTCGCACAAACGGCTCATCCTTCATGAGGGACGGGTCGTTGCTCCAACGCCCGGAATACCTGTTGGAGTGGATATGCGGGTTGCCAGTGTTGCTATCGGCTGTCCCTGGACGGTTCAGCGGGTTGCTGGGGCCCGATACCTCCGAATCGTCATCCTCAAAGCTCAAGGGAGACTTGGTATAAAGCTTGCTCTCGCCACGCGCCGTGACACCCAGAGCCTCGAGTTCCGACTGAGTGTGGAGCTGCGGGTTCGACTTCATGAAAGAAGTGCGGTCGTCGTTCATGACCTGGTAGCGGGTATCGGGGTTGTTGTGGAACAGCGTCATCGAGGTGGTGATGATAAGCATGAGAAGGAGGATCAAACAAACAACGGCGTTGGCGATCCAGAGAACCACGCCCACCACACCAATAACCAAGGGCGGGAAGTCGAAAACGTCCGTCAAAAGGAAGAGGAGGATGGCGTTGAGGAAGTTCATGGCGCAAATGGAGATATTGAAGGTGTTGGTGCTCTTGTCCATCCACGGGCGCATGACGGTAGCGGTAATGAGCGCCCCACCTTCAATGATAAGAAGCGCAATAGCCTGGAGGGTGCCATTGGCCTGAGCAAAGGCAATGAACATGCCCTTGATGACAATGTAGAAGAGGATAGGCACGATGAAGTAGTAGCCTGAAGCGCGGAACTGCACATACAGGAAACCCCACTTGTTCAAGGCCTGAGGGTCCGAGAACAAGATGTAGGCGGGATTCCTGTGAAGGGCGATTGAGCGGCGGGCAATCCGAATGACCCTCCAGGCCGCCCAAAGAAGGGTAGCCAAGAGACCAAAGAAGAAGAAGACGGCCAGGGCCATTTCCGCAGGAGAGTCATTTTGGGTGAACTCCCACATGCACATAACGGTGACCTGCGGGAATCCAACAAGTCCAACTCTGTAAAGGATACCTAACGGAATTGTCAGTAAAAGGAAACCAACCTTGATGATAAAGGCAACTCACCCTTGAGAACAGTAATCCAACCCGCACGGAAGTCGGAGAAGGCGTCGCCTTTAACCCAACCCATCTTGGCAAAAAGCTCCAGTCCAACCTTGAACAAGATAACCAGGATTGCAGTAAAGACCACAAAGATGTAGAAGAAGGTCAAACTGGTCATAAACAAGTTGGTCGACTCGATCTTACCGCGGAACGCAACTCGCTGGATACCGTAGACGATGTAACTGCCGAAAGAAGTCTGGACGTTGGCTCGCTTTGCAATTCTGCCGCCGACATGAGCTGCGGCACGAGGCAGCATAGCGGTCGCCCGCTTGAAAAGGTTGATAGCGCCATCGACGTATTCGGCTGGTAGCGCACGCTTCACCTTCTCGACCTGGACGGACACGGTCTCGAGCGAGTTAAGCACGGTGGACGCGGTACCACCAGTAGCCCGCTGATACCATGTGAGGATATCCTGGATGAACTGGACTCTGATGATGCCCATACTCCATACAAAATCCTGGGTCCAAGCTCGCACAGCAGGAGGAAGATGGACACCACAGAGACCAATCATGGCCTGGGCCTGGAAGTATCCATAGAGCGACAGCGTGTTGGAAGCCACATGGGAGGCAGCGTTGGCGTATCCGAGACCCGAGAGCAGGACAGAGGACATGATGCCCAAGAAGACAACAGCCCAGGTGGCCCATTTGACACCGATAAGATCGACTACACAAGGCCGAGTCAGCACCACTTTTCCTGCATATTATGGGGGCAACCCAAACCTACCAGTCATGCCGTTGGAGACATTGGCCTCGATGCAGGCAACAGTTTCTCCAGCCATTTCTCCGTCCGTCATGTTGACATAGACCTTAACCGTGGCATCCAAGTCGGGGAAGGTGTAGGCGATTCCTGGAATTCTATCCTTGACCTCCGGGCCGAGCTCCAATCTAAAGGGATTGCCCATCTTGCCGGCGTTCATGGGGCACAAGCCGCCCAGGCCAATGCCGATATTGCACGGGTCAAGAACCTCGTGCATGATTTGGTAGCCGTAGGCCAAGATACGGATGTCGAAAACAACGTAGCCCTGGATGGACGAGGTGGCAAGCATGTTGATGTTGACTGTTCCGTTGTCGGGAAAGAAGGAGACATCGAAGAGACTGGCCGTGAAGCCCGAGTTTTCCTGGCAGGCGTTGAGCGAGTTTGAATGTAGCTCCCTATCGCGAGCGAAAGAGGGGGCGACCAGCGTCGCGAGTGATGCGAGGACCGCAAGCGGTCGTGCTGACCAAAGTTTCATGTCGTCGGCGGTTTGTGGTTTTCGTTTCCCTCCAAGGTTTCCCAAATTCCCAACTCGATAATAAGGTTGATGGTCGATCAAAGTCCAAGTTTACAAATCCAACATAATCGTACTGAACCACCCAACTCGTAATCGGAACTCGGAGATTAATTTGCACAAACGACAGCGGTATCGTATTAAGCGGATGTGAAATTCGTAACGTATCGGTAGCAGATGGTGTCTGGCGATTGAGAGCGACGCACGAAACGGGTAGTGTCGTCGGGATTTGCTTTTTTGTTGTTGTTCTTGTTGGTGGTGATACGGAGCGACAGGAGGGAGGAGGAGAGCAAAGTGACGACCTGGAGAGACGAGTTGGCGGGGAGGCAGGAAATCAAGTTTTGTTGGAATCAAACTAGTAGCGAGTGAAATCTGCCAACAATCGATGGAAAAGGGCACTGCACGGTGTTGGTGCTGTTGACCCCTTTCGAGACACTTGTCGATATGGTGTTTTTCGATGTTGTGTGTTGTTTCCGGTAAAGGGAACAAGACCAGCGTCGAGACGGATGGAAGCGAAGGTGCTCACGTCCACGATGGATCCGATGTGGATTCCTTAGAAGTTGTGAACAACTGCGGTCCTGGAAACGCGCGGCGGGTGGGACGGGACAGTGGACAGCGCAGTGAGCAACAGAGGTTGGATCACCGTTGGAGTGGGCAGGAGTGGGCAAATGTACAAGTCAATTGGGCAGTGGATGTGCGGTGGCCCGGAGAGAACTGGAAGCTGCATCCCAGTGCGACCCTCCTTACCGTGGGGAAAAGGATAGGCCAAGAGTCCAGAGGAATCCGATATTCTTGGGAGGTTGGCGGGCTGGCCGGATGCGTGAGAATCTGCAATGGCAGCTGAATCGAGCAATGCTGCCAAGTGCCAAGCTCTCTTTGAGCCAGTTCTTTCACTCCACTTGGCACCCGACCCGGTCATTTTGGTGTTTTTTTCTTTTCTTTTTAATTTTGTTCACAGCAATACGTCCTTGTTCAGTTGTCACGACGAGCATGATACGAAGGATGCCACAATCAGCGTGTTCCGAGCTTATGTTCCTCGGACTGGAATGCTTGGACATGCCCAAAGGAGTCGCACTATCGGTCACATACACATTGATACGGGAAACGGCAACAAGGAAAATGTGGCTGTGTTATCGTGAGCTTCAACAGCGGAAAAGCCCTGAAATTGGTTAACAAGGCTTGGCATTGGAAATCCGCAAGTGGATGAGATCACACAGTGGGTTCAGGGCCTTTGTGGATCCGGTCAAGCCAGTCAATCCACGTGTGGTTGGCCAACCAGACGCGGGGAGCACAGACAGATCTACCGAAAAAGGGAAAGCGACGGTGCTGAGGGCGATCCCGATGACGAACTCAGGGGCGCCATTTCACTCCGGAGTCTTGCGTTGTCAGTTGATCGCGTCGCCGCTGCCCCGACCCGACCATTTTGTTTCGTTTGTCTCTGCGTTGTGTTGCAAGCGGATCGCCCACTACCCTGTCGCCGGTATCCGGATCGATATTGGAACTTTCTCTCGGATTCCCCAATATCGCCAAACAAATACCACATGTGAAGCCGGTTACTTTCACGATCCGGTAAGGATCCGGAGCCTTTTTACCGAATAATATCACGGTTGCCTACTGCGACTTAACCACCGACACGAGGTCGTGCTTACTTGTATGCTCAGCCAACATGCTGGAGCGCCTGCAGGTACAAACTCCGATTGCATTCGAAACCGCCGACGGAGAATAACAAACACTCAAGGACAAGAGAGTTGAAAATCACAATGTCAATATACTATCCTCATTTGTGTCCTTTTCTATACCATTTATCGCCATTCAACTCTTCAAAAACCAGAGCGCTCTGTTGTTACAAGATTTCCCTTCCTCCTTCATCCCTCCAGCGTCCTGCCATCCCGTCTTACACATGCGCCGCCGGTGGTTTAGCGCCGTATGCCCACGCGAATAGTCGCATCGGCCGAGGTGCTGATGCATCACAGGCTGACAGGCTGACAGGCACCAACAGCCCTATAATCCCCCCACTATCCATGACCTCCCTTCGCACCCATTTCTTTCATCCCTTCGCCTATGAGTCCTCCGCTTCCCTTCTCAGCGCCATGACAACCTGCCTTTCTTCCATCCAGATATGGGCGCAGCTCACCCGTGCAAGTGTGCTACCAAAGAAGGCAGACAGACAGACGGGCCAAGCATCAGCGTGACAGCTGTGTCTCGTGTGTGTCGCACTCATTCGTCGCAAATAGGTTGAGAGAACTGGTGCTGACACATGATTCCGAAATTCCTCCTCTTTTTACCCAGATGGAGGGCGGCAGGGCGTGTCGGTCCAGTCGTGGTCTGGATTCCCGTCTCTTTCAAGGTAGATTCCCCGTTTTCGACCATTGCATTCCGTCACCTCCCCGGGCCTCCGGGCATGGTATAGTCTCAAAGCCTCGACTCATTACTGCTCATCCTCAGCCCTGACCAACAGTAGCATCCTGTCTCCTCAGCGTAGGAGTAGTCGAAAACTGCGACGAAGACATCATGCTGCGTCTTGAAGACGATGCCGAGCCCGTGGAGCGCTGTGATTCCGACATGCTCGACTGAGAGGTCGTCGCGTACTCCTCGTTAGGCGGGGTGAGCAGACGATGATAGGAGGGAGGATAGGGCATCCTGTGGAGGTGGCGGGAGTTGTAACGGCGACTGTTGAGACTGCCCAGACTGAGAGATGAGGAGGAGGGGTCGGTTTGTTGGCTGTAGTTCGGCTGGCTTTGGCTTTGACTACTCTGGCTGTGGCTTTGGTCTTGATGCTGATGTTGGTCTTGGTGTTGCATGATGTTGATGGGATCGCGGTATAGCATGTTTGAGTGTTCTTCGAAACTTGGTGCGTGCAAAGTAGAATGATGATGATTATGTCCGAGAAGTTGAGGTTTATCGCTTGAGATCGCAGGTCATCGTTAGTTCAATAAAAGGTCATGTAAAACGGAACTAAACCTTTATGCGACCGCCCATCTCTTATACCAGCTGAGTTTCATTTGCGAGTACAATGAGACTGAAAGTGGCGATCGCCATGCCGCCCTCCAGGCGGCGGTTGGTGGTCGTACCCCTACACCACTGAGACCAACACCCATTGTGATTTGTGCCCAGACCTATTAGGCCCAGGCCGCCAACGCCCATCCCCGTACGGCGCCAGCTGATTTGATGCGGCGGTACCTCTACACTAGGCGGTGGGCGGTAGGCGGAGCGGTGAAATTCCCATTTGACACCTCACTCGGCACTCCATGACTTTGTTACAGATATCCTAATTCATCAGACACAACCAATGGTTTGATAGGGCGATAATACCCGAAGTTGTGTGGCAAACCGAGGACTACGGGGGCTCGCGGGGTCTACGGAACAAAGCCCTGGGACATCTGAATGGGATTCTTTTCTTCACAAGGGTTGTGCCGTTCGTTTATGCGCTGGCACCGCACCTGAGCTCACAACTACCAGTCATGATCACAAGGCCGACTGAAGATCAATATCGGGTTGTGAGTTTAGAGACATCCACCCATCCCATTCTATTCATTCGGATTCGGATGAACCGCTGCGAACTGTCCGCTGCCCATCACCCTCCTCCTGTCCTCTGAATGGTCCTGAAAAAAGACAAGACAAGGCCACTTCCAGAACGTCAGAACACCACCCAAATACTGTTCATATGATTTCATTCTGTCTCAAGGAAAAGTCTCAACTGGCAACCATCGGCAAAGCACCGGGTCGCCATCCGCCATCCATCAGTCAGGAACCACTCACCTGTTATGGGATTCTTGGCTTCAGCGCTAAACAATTGGAGGCCTTAAACCAGGTGATTGGTGGAGACTGCAGCCTAATGTTTACCGGGATCTTGGAACAGAAAAATGTCCATGTGGAAATGTGGAAATATGTCGGTTTAGGCTTCCGAGGGCTTCTTCGGCTACCTAGAGGTAGCCGAGGTGTGCGAAAAAAAAAAAAAAAGACCGAACACTTTCTGGTGTATTTTGGTGCAAGTGTATTCGGACTATTTTTCGCCCCACTCGGTACTAGCCAAGCCTCATTTTCCTGTACCTGACATTAGAAGTAAGGTGCTACTGCGGTAAGACTGAAGATGCCGTTCATGCCTGGGGCTTGAGTCGGATGGCAGGTGAATCAGAAATACCTAGGTGAATCAAAAATGATACCCAACCCACTAATACTCACGGCCGGGCCAGGCGTAGGTGAGCAGGGTTGTGCCAGGGACTAGTCGCCTAGGCGAGCCGTCGAGGTTGACTAAATGTATGGTCTTCATTGGGAATCATCGTGACCAGAGTTGGGCATCGCAGAAGCATCACGATTTTGAATCAGTGCTTATTTGATTAGGCCGCTGAGCCGAGTCATGGTCTCTGTATCGAATGTGTTGAGGGAGATGGTTATCCACGGGAGTTGAGTTTGGATGTTGTACAAGTGCGCCTGAGGAGGTCAGCTCAGTGACTCAATAACAGCGACGAGTAGAGGTTTGGAAGTTGCTGAGTCGATCTCGATTTCTGGAATGAGATTCGATTTGAGTGGTCCATTATTCGCCTCAACTGCTTGTAGTGAGATGGATGATGGTGCAGCTGATGGATTGGGTTCACACCCATTTGGGAGAAGATGGAGTAGGGAACTCTATTAGACTTCTAAGAGAAGGCTTGGATTTGCTTTGACTTCCATGTGACAGAGCCGTTCCCGCCAGCGGCTCTGTCCCGGCCGGACAATGTCAAACATTGAGGTTCCGTCAAAATCTGGGAGACGCACTGCCGGACCCGCTTGAAAGTCCTTATGGAGAGAGCTCAGTGGATGTATCCAGTTTGAGGCTCTGTCTTCAAAATGACGATGACCTCGAATTGATATTGACGACGAAAAAGGGTGCGTGATGAACAGGCAGAAAAAGGGGACCAGTAACCCCTGGAAATTGCCTCTAATCTCTCCGATTACAGTGGGTTCAACGACTTCCACAGCGAACAGGGCTGCCACGTGGCGGGCGGGACGGGTGGAGTCTCTTGGACGACCACAACAAAGCTGTCAAATCGTCATTTCCTCAGTTTTGCCTGTCCATCGGATTTTATCCCAGCTCACCTCATGATGCCCCTGACTTGAGGCTCATCAACCTCCCCTCAACATCCCAAATCCTCACGGCAACATGGCCGACCTCAAAGAGCCACCACCACCAACAACCACCGCCCGCGCCCTACGCGGCGCCTCCCTCCTCATCCTGCTGCAAATCCTCTCCCGCGCCCTGACCTTCATCGCCAACCAAATCCTGCTACGCTTCCTAACCGCTTCCCTTTTGGGCGTCTCCACCCAGTTAGAAGTTTACTACCTCTCCGTCATCTTCTTCGCTCGAGAATCCCTCAGAGTAGCCATCCAGCGACAAGACAGCACTGCTTTATCCGCCTCTCTATCCTCTACCCCCTCCGGAACCGCAACCGCCAAAGATGAAAGCAACGGAACAGCCCCCGCTGCTACGCAGGCAGTAATAAACCTCTCCCACCTCTCCCTCCTCCTCTCCCTCCCTTTATCATTTCTCTTCGGCCACCTCTACCTCTCCTCCGTTTCCCCCCTCACCATCTCCTCCACGCCCTTTCTTGTCCCCTCTCTATATCTGTACGGCCTGGCCGCCATCCTGGAGTTATTGTCAGAGCCCTGCTTCGCGGTGATGCAAATCCGCTTTCAATTTGGCACACGCGCGGCGGCGGAGAGCGTGGCTACCTTTTTGCGGTGCGCGGTCACGCTGGGAACGGCGGTCTGGGGGGCGAGGACCGGAAAGGAGATGGGGACGTTGCCGTTTGCTGTTGGGCAGGTTACTTATGCGGTGGGACTGTTGGGGGTTTATTTGTGGARGGGGTGGGGGTTGGGGAGGAGGGAGGGGTTTTCACTTTTGCCGAGACGGTTGTTGTCTGGAGGTGGTGAGAAGCAGCGGGAGCTGGAGAAGGAGAAGAGGACGGAGGAGATTGAGGTTGTGAAGGGGAAGGAGAACGAACTTAAGGAAAAGGGGACAAAAGCCAAGGACTTCGTCCTAGGTTACTTCTACCGCCCCACCCTCGACCTAGCCTCCAGCATGATGGCGCAAAGCGTGGTCAAGCACATCCTCACGCAAGGCGACACTTTTCTGGTTAGCATCCTGTCTACGCCCACGGCGCAGGGGGTTTACGCGCTGGCGAATAATTATGGCGGCTTGTTAGCCAGACTGGTGTTTCAGCCGGTGGAAGAGAGCAGTAGGAGTTATTTCAGTCGGTTGTTGGCTGACTCTTCCCCTTCTTCCACCTCTTCTCCCACATCTACATCCTCTTCCACCTCTCCTCCCAAGACTTCCTCCCCCTCCCACTCAGCCCTATCCCAAGCCTCCACCGCTCTCACCACTCTCCTAAAATCCTACCTCCTCTTCTCCCTCCCCCTCTTAGTCTTCGGCCCACCCGCCTCTTCTCCCCTCCTCACACTGGTAGCAGGAACCAAATGGACCAGCAGCGGCAACACTACCACCGACAGCGCCCCCGCCACCCTAGCCCTCTACATGTATTACATCCCCCTCCTAGCCCTCAACGGGATCCTCGAAGCTTTCGTCTCGTCCGTCGCTTCCGAGTCGCAGGTGCACAGACAATCGCTGTTCATGACGGCTTTCAGTCTGGTGTTTGCGGGGACCGGGTATCTGACGCTGAAGGTGTGGGGGATGGGAGCTAGGGGGTTGGTGTTGGCGAATGCGGTGAATATGGTGTGTCGGATTGGGTGGTGTTGGGGGTTTATTACCAAGTGGATGAAGGAGCGGAGTTTGAGGGATGGGGCTGGGGCTGGGAAGGCTGGCAAGGGGGAGAAACAGAAAGAGGAAAGAGAGAAAGCGAGGTTTGGAGTGCTGGAGATTTTGCCTAAGCCGGGAGCGGTGGCGGCTGCTGTTGTTGCTAGGAGTGTCGTTGGACGGGTTGTGATGAGTGGAGGAAGTCAGGAGGAGGTGATGGGTGCGAAGGAGGCGATTTGGGAGTTACTCAAGATTGCGGGGGTGGCGGTGCCTTTTGTTGTTGCTGTGTGAGTAATTCCTTTTCATTTTGCCTCTTTTTTTCGTTCCATTTCTCATCTCGTGCTTTGGATGGGTCTCTAAGGTCAAGATGCTTTGGCTCAATGAATCATCCATTCAAGATATATAAATGAAGCTAACACGACGAGAAACCACAGGGCCATCGCCGAAAGAGGATTCTTGTTGAGCGGGTATCGCGCCCTTCAGGGTAAGAGACAACAACAGAAGTCTTGAAAAATGACTAAATAGACAGGTAGACAGAGATAGAAAAAAAGACGCCCAATGAAATTTTTGTTCCGAAAGAATAACAGAAATGGCTCCAATGTTCACATATGGTGGTATCTACATAATAATCTCTTTAATCAAACGTGATCTTGGTCGCCTTCTTGTTCGGGTCAACGTCCTTGTAGAAAGAGCCATAAGCATCGTGGGCCTTCTTCTTGACGGTGGTGCCGAACTTGAGGAGTTCCTCGGGAACGGGCTGCTTGGCGGCTCTGAGGATGTTGACGAGGCTGAAGAGAAATATGGTTAGCATGGGAATAATATGCAGATAAAAACATGGGAACTCACGATCCAGAGTGGGCCTTGTCGTGCTCGGTGAAAAGAGTAATAGCCTTGCCAAGCTTGCCGGCACGGCCGGTACGACCGATACGATGGACGTAGTCCTCGATGGTCAAGGGGAACTGCAATTTGTTAGCACTTGGCCATTGACGGTAAGGTGCACGGTTCACTCACAGTAACGTTGATGACGAGCTTGACCTCGGGAATATCCAGACCACGGGCAGCAACATCAGTGGCAACCAAGACGGTAGTAGAACCGGACTTGAACGCCTCCAAACTGCGCGTGCGCTGATCCTGCCTCAAGTCACCGTGAATGCTGGCCACCTTGATGCCCTTGCGGTCTAGGAACTGCTCAACACGGACGGCCTCCTTCTTGTAAAGGCAGAAGACCAATATCCTGTCGTTCTTCTGGCTGCCCTTCTGAGCCTCCTTAAGAAGCTCGTACAACCTGAACTCCTTGCCGCGGGGATCGACAACCTCGACCTTTTGCTCGATACGGCTGTTGGCCTGGAGTTCGATGTTGCCGTTACCTTCGCCATCACCGCCGGCACGTGTCCTGTGGCCGATGGTGACCTGGGCCGGATTGATCATGTAGCTCTCGGCGAGCTTCTGGATGTCCAGGGGCCAGGTGGCCGTGAACATGAGCGTCTGGCGCTGCTCCTTGGGCGGGCAGCCGCTCAGGATGAGCTTGATGTCCTCGGAGAAACCGCGGTCGAGCATGCGGTCGGCCTCGTCGAGGACGGCGAAGCTGACGTTGGCCAGCGAGATGGAGCCCTCGGACAGGAAGTCCTTGAGACGGCCGGGGGTGGCGGTGATGATGTCGACACCGTTGTTCTTGTAGAGGAGGTTGCGCTGCTCGTTCTTGTCGGCGCCACCGAAGATGCACACGGCCGACAGACCGACCATGGAGGCGAGGCCGGAGAGGGCGGCATGGGTCTGCATGGCGAGTTCGCGGGTGGGCGAGACGATGACGGCACGGGGGTGGGCGGTGCGGTCGCGGCTGTTGAACTTGGGCTTGGGGCGCGAGGCTAGGGACTCGACGCAGGGCAGGGAGAAGGCCATGGTCTTGCCGGAACCGGTCTCGGCGATACCAATGACATCGCGGCCGGACAGCGAGAAGGGCCAGGAAGCGGCCTGGATGGGAGTCGGGGTCGTGTAGGCCGCGAAGGGGTTCTTGGAGAGGAGGTTGGACTGAGGAAGCTGGGTGAAGTTCATGATAGGGCGGAGGTTGCTGGAGGAAGGATCCTTGATGACAATCTCCTTCTCCTTGAGGAAGGTCTCGATCTCGGATTCGGGGAGGGCGCTGAGGGCGTCGACCTGCTTGTAGGTGTAGACGCCGTTGGTAGACGCGACGGGAGTGGTGGTGCCGTTGGTGGTCGCCTTGGATGCGCTGGTTGACTCCTCGGTGGCAGACTCGTCAGACTTCTTGGCCTTCTTCTCCTTCTTCTCCTTTTTCTCTTTCTTGTCCTTCTTTTCCTTCTTCTCCTTCTTGTCGGCTACGGGCTCGGCGGCGGCGTCGACGTCGGCATCGGCGGACTCAGTGGCTGGTTGTTCGGAATCCTCCTTCTTTTCCTTCTTGGATTTCTTGTCCTTTTTCTCCTTCTTGTCTTTCTTATCCTTCTTTTCCTTCTTCTCCTTCCTCACCTCGCCGTCGACAGTGGTCTCGTCGGTCTTGACCTTCTTGGCGAGACGGGCATCCTTCTCCTCGCCCTCGCTCCGGGAGTGCTTCTTGGCGGAAGACATTGTTGTAGAATTGATATCGCACTCGCACAGAAAGCGATTGGCAAAAGATGGTGGATGGGCGATTGTCGAATAACAACACTCGCTACAATCCAGAATCACAAGAGAGAAGGGTTCAAGGGAAGCCGGGCCAAAAGGGTGTCGCTCTGTTATCGCCAGGCCTGCGACGACTGGGAAATTTTCCTTATCGATAAGCTTCGTCAGTGTCATGACCCCTGTAACTGCGTCCGTACCTGGCCCCCGTCCAAACCCCAGCTCCACCTGGTACATCAGAGCTCACTGACCGTCTGCTGGGCGTCATAAATTCAGCTTGCAATTACAGCCCGACACAGGGTTAGGGTTGGCTAGCGCACTGGAGAAAAGTGACAACTTCTTTGTCAAAAGATACGTTTGAGATTAGGAGGTGTTGCGGATTACTATACGAATTATTTTGCTGAAAGAACTTGAACTTTTTTGTTTTGTACAGTTGGGTCAGTAGAAAAAGAACGCTGTGGGTTGTTGGGCATGGGCATTTAACTACTGGGAACCCCCGCTGCCTCGGTTTCCCCACTCTAACGTTTTACCAAACTCCAACAAATGCTTACATGACGAAATCGACGACGGCAATGTAGTCCACCTCGCACTACAATTTCCCCATCCTGATGGTACATTGCGAGCCCAACCACGAAGACTGAAGCATCGTACGAGCGAATTCAAACGAAAGAAATCGCCAAGAAATTGACGGGGATGACGAGCACGCGGACGAGCACGATGACGACGACGATGTTGGTGATGGGAAACACCACCCATGCCCCACGACAGTTGTCTCCCGCCCCTCAACTGCCTACCGACCAAGCCGCCGTATTCTACGTTTGATATGC
The DNA here is from genome assembly GCA_009805345.1 of Neurospora sp. FGSC 26628. Lineage (NCBI taxonomy): Eukaryota > Fungi > Ascomycota > Sordariomycetes > Sordariales > Sordariaceae > Neurospora > Neurospora sp. FGSC 26628. Next base: position 459,725 of record RAOO01000008.1, on the reverse strand, counting down.
CTCTGGCTGATTGGTGCATACCGTTGGCATTTTCCATGTCCTGGCTACGACACCAAAACCAGCAAATCGCCCGAAATGTCGCCCAAACTATTTTCTGCTTCTGGTGCTTGCTAGACACGTCTCCGTATGTGCTAGCACGGTGATACCACGAACCAGCTAGCTGGTGATGGCATCTAGAGGAGCTACAGCGGAAACAACGCAGCAATCTGACGACAATGGGGGGAAAAAAAACACTCAGATGTCGAGAAACGAGAATGTGTTTGGGCGACTGGGACCATGACAAAGATGGATCACGGTGGATTGGACGTCTATCCATAGATGGTCTCGAATCCTCGGGGTTCTCCTTGCAACATTCTCGCAGCGCTGGCGATTTGGATACAGTTTCCCCTGCGTAGCAACCATCACCCATTTTGCCAGTTACTCTGTCACTCTACGATAAAACAACGAAAGTGCGCCGTATCGGTTGCATTATTTTTCCCAGGTCTACGTTCAACCAGGGCCATGACATATCAGGGACTCTTCTCGGCCCTGGCCAGTTCTTGACCAGACTTCAACCTTGCCCGGCTTCCGTTGCGTTTCCTTGTCAGGGGATACTCGCAGGAAACAACAGCATCAACCTGCGCTGGGCTCAACGTCATTGTTGGACCCCTTCGTTCTCCGTTCTGAGGCTCTACTCGTCATTGTCGGAATGCAGCAAGGCTCCTGGCAGAGCTGCAAGGCTTTTGACAGAGCTACAAGGCTTCCGACAACGCCTCGAGCGCTGACGGAGTGTTGGTCGGCCGCGCAAGATCTGACTGTGCTACATTTTCGCCCCTTGCCAGGCCTTTTGGCAGTTGCTGACGGAGATCGGTGAAAACCAAGAGCGCCCCGACTTCATTCGCGCCATCATCAACGGTCTCGAGCGTTACAACCCCGAAGCCGCTGGCACTCTCGAGGCCTACCTTACCCAACAATGTGAGGAGAAGTTCTGCGACTGTAACGCCAACCGCGCGCTGCTCAAGCTGTACGTCGACACCGTCTATACCTCGTCTTCTCTACCCAGCAAGCAGAGGCCTGAATGATGTGCAAAACGTTTCCTATTACCTGATCGTGGAACAATATCCGCGAATGAAGTCCATTATTAGCTCGATCTGATATCTGACAACTGGTCCTCTATTCACAACTTGTTGCCCTCCCGAATCATGGTCCACGGAAACACCTTGATGAGCAATATCTTTGCTAACCACAAGCCTGTCTGCAGGACCAGATGCGATTTTTGTGTTGAAGTCTCTACAACCGGATAGCCCTTCTGCATACGACTGTCTCGCGGTGGAAGAAGTGCTGACCAAGGACCGAAGGGCTTTGATTCACAAATCAACGCGTTGGGCTTCAATTTCTGCGCCACAATTTTCCGTGTCTTGAGGTGCCAGAGCAGAGATGCACTGTTCCTTACCGAATCGGCTTGGTACCTGCGCATGAGGGCAGGTCGAGAGACGAGAGTGTCCTATCCTTGATTTACCCCTGGCATGACCATGCAACAAAGCACTCCCGGTGATCCAAAGAGCTTGTTGATGGGTTCAGGGGAAGCTCAAACAATATCTCGTACCAAACGGACAAGTCTTGACGCAGGATGTTTTCAGACACTGTCGGAATTGGCCGCATCGGTTTATCAGTCTCAGGAAGCCGAGAGTGAAGTCTCCATCACGCGAAACTTGGACAGTTCCGAGTTTGAGTCATCGCACGCCGGCTCCAGAGAACACTCTTGAGAAGAGTGTAGATTCAGTCATAAGTTCGCATTTTATGGCTGGCACAAATAACCCACTATGTTCAAGGAGATCAAACAGAGTGAACGAACTGTTCGTCTGTAACGGAACTCTACAAATATTCTTATCAACACCATTCTCCGTCACTCAATGCTCGTTGAGAACATCTTCGAACCAAGTCCAGAAGCAGGAAGTCCGGATTCTCGACACTGTTGGGGTACGTGACACAGGAGCCACAGGAGCGCAACCAACGAAGCGGCGGGAGTGTCGTCTTACTCGCGATACATCACCGGTCTGATGTCTCCCGGACGCCACGGTACTGACCTAAATGGGCATTTTGTCAATACCAACACTCAGACCGGTCATTTTGTATAAGGTCAGCGAAAATCCAAGTCCTTGGAAAATCAGGTCACGTCGAAACGGGCAAAATATCTACTACCACGCAAAGAGATATGACGCCAAATCTGCCCTGAAAAGGATAGACACGTGGGACGGCACTTTTTTTTCCTAGACCTAGACCAGCATACCAATTACCTCCTCCTAACCCAACACCGTTGTCATGCTTGAGAACGTTCTGTGATCTCTTGAAGAGCTTTCCGGGCCTTGTCACATCTCAAGATATCAACACCTCAAAAGGGCACACCACGAAATTCCGACCTCAACAAGGAGGCCCAAGGTCATCAGAATAAAACATGGAAACTAAGAATAAAAAACAAAAACAAAAACTATGCAAGAAAAAGGAGCAGACCGGGCCGATTAACACGAGCCACCGAGCCTGTGATTTCGGTGCTCAGATACATCTACGTTCTTGCAGGAGCTCCGACGATTGCAACAAAAGTGACACAGCCTAACCACTTGATGCACGACCGTCGGGCATTTCGATATAGCCATACATAATAAGGCCAACACTAAACGACCTGTCGAAGCAAAGCTCGCGAATGATTTTTGTTTCCTCCTCTTTCATCCCCCGTTCCATTCCCCCTCCGCCTCTTCACCCGGGCGCTAGGTCCTACACTGACTTCCAAAAAACTGCAACAAAATCACTTTGCAATACCCTTCCCCAATACCTTCCTCATTATGGACACTTCCCTGTTGCGTCTTACGTCCTTGATTTTTTTTTTTTTTTTTTTTTTTTTTTTTTTTTTTTCGTGTGGTCCTCAACATGGATCCAACACACGCCTGGTGGGACGTTATCGAGTAAACGTTCTGAGAAACTGGAACGAAAACAAGCATCAGTGGACGACGACATGGATGTCAAGACGTCCCAGGATAGGGGAAAGTAGGAGGGGGCATGAGAGAATCGTGGAAGAGTGGTTGAAGAGCGGCTGGCTTCAGCATGGCCGACAAACTCCGAACGACAAAGAGTTTGCTGTCGTAGCTACCTATCAACTGCATCGTCCCGGTTGATGTTGAGCAACCACTTTCCGACCAAGCTCACTCAAACGCCGGCAACATTTTGATCTATCGCCATCACCATCCCAAATGAGCAACGGTCTCTCACTCGCTCGCTCGCTCGCTCGAACTTCTCTCTCTTCTCACCATCTTGACTTCTCAAACAACCCATCCCACTTTTGGACTCTTCGGCTCTGTCCTCATTCTTATCCAAATGAAGACAATGACCAGGAAAGAGCAGAAAGGACGTGCGAAAAACATGGAGGAGTGAACCAAAAGCGACCCGGTTATGACCAACAGCATTAAGGGACAGACAAGCGCTTGCTGTCGTGGTTGTCGACTTCATGGTCTCGGTTGCTGTTGAGACACTCATCTCTGATCTCACCATCTCGACTCTGGGGCGACTCCGAAGGGTTGTTTCGGGTTGCCAAACAATCAATCTCGCGTTTAGACTCCTCATCTCTATCCTCGTCCTCATCTGGATGAAAATGATGATCGTCATCGTCATCGAAAGGAAAATCGGCCTCTCACTCGCTCGCTCACTTATTCTTATTTCACTATCTCAACTTCGAAGGGTTGTTTGAGGTTGTCAAACACTCCATCACGCTTAGTGACTCTTCGCCTGCATCCTTATTATCCTCTGGATGACGATGATTCATCATTTGCCACGATATGAGCATCGGCCTCTCGCTCGCTCGCTCACGCTTATTCTTATCTCACCACTCCGACTCCGGAGAGTTGTCGTCAAACAACTTATCGCGCTCTTGGACCCTTCATCTTCACCCTCATTCGTACCTGGATAATGACGGTCACATCGCCATCTCGAAGAGCAACGGCCACGCTACGCTCATCCTTCGGGTCTCATAATAAATGTCCAATGATGCCCAGATAACCCAATGACACATGGTGAGCGCTTGGGAAAGGATGATGAACAGGCTGATATGTGATCTGGGATGACTCTGGCCTCTCCTCCTCGATCACTTCGTCAGACAGTCCGACTATTCACTCGGACTTGCTCGTTTGAGGAGAATTGATAACCATTGAGGGGAAAACAAAAATCGAGAAGACAAGGAGAAGGGGAGGTGATCCACATCACCACAAGGGCAGCAAACTGAACTGTCCTCGGAGACATTTGAGCGAGGACTGCGTGGTATGAGATGGAACTTCCATCATTCCACTACAACTGACGTGCACCAACATAGAAGAGGGCACGAGGCCAGTTAGTTGCGTTCAGTCCTAGTCAAGAAATCAGCTCGACATCTTCGACAAAGAGGGTTTACTTGACATAAGAAAGAGTACATACAGCCAGGTTCACGAAGCTGCTTGTCACCTGTCCAAGGGTAGAACCGTCGGATAAACCAGGGTGTCAAAGGCGGTTGAACGTTGCACTCTCCGCTCCCGGAGTCGCAAACTCGCAGGTTTGTCTTGTTCCCTCACTGTTTGTACTGACAAGACACTGCTCGTTTGTTAGCATCCCATATTGCCGCCGGGTGTCGTCCTTCCCGAAGTCCGAAAACGAGAACCAAATCTTAAGCACAGGAATGTCGGCAGGATAGTTATAATATCCCTCTCCCGATTTTGGCTTTGACCACCGATGTTCCCTATAGCATGGTCAGCCGTTGTCGATTAAACCATAGAGCGCCTTGACCGTCGTGGGAAACAGATGTTATCTCCTGAAATAGGAGCACATTTCCTTGAACTCGATTTTCATTTTCCTTCTTCGAGCACAGGGTTCTGTTAACACGGATCTTGAGAGTCGAGACTTGTGGCATGGAACTTACCATGTCTTGTCCCTGTTGCTCAACTTTCTCTTCCCGAGGCTGCGAGGTTATGTTGTCGTCTCATGGCCCTGTCGTGTCTCGTGGTTCCCTTTTTTTTTTTTTTTTTTCTGTCTTCTCACTGGTTTTCTTCTTTGCTTTCACCATCCCCGATGTTTTCTTTCGTACTGTTCGAGTCCTTCTGTAGCCCGTTAGCACCTATATCTCCACGAGCAACTCAAAGATGAGGACGGAGGCAGGTATTGTGGCCGCTGTTCATCCCTACCGGATCGCGGAGGCAGCGCGTCAGCCTTTAATTTCTCGAACTCGATTTTCTTTTCTTCTTGAAGAATGGGGTTCTGTTAGCAGAGCTTTGAATCGGAACTTTGTGGCATGGATCCTACCAGGTTCGTGTCGGTTCCCTCGACCTACTGTTCATGAGGCCGCAAAGAAACCTCGTCACACTCTTGTCGTGTTTTGCCAACTTTCCTTGTTTGTTGTCTTTCCTGTTCATTCAGAACCTTCCTTTTCCTCCTCAAGTTCTTTGCTTAGCCCATTAGCCTCTATCTCTCCCCAAGCAGCTCGAGAAGTAGGGGGGGAGGCAGGCATTGGGGGTGTTGCCATGCCCTATCAGCCACGAAGGCGGGGCGTCTGCCCTCCCGAGGTTGCCGACGCTGTTTCCATTGCCGCTGTCGTCGGTTGTCCTTTCCGTCCGCCCTCGTTACTACCGTTGGTTCAGGTCAGGCACGATTAGCCCGAGCAGACTGTTCACACTTGGCAGCACGTCTACATCCATGTCGACACCCACGAGCCGACTAGCCGCCGTTATCGCCAACGATGTTGCGCGAAGACGTTGCCGCCTACCCGAGAAGCGTTACACGGCGGGAGGTGCTCGTCGTCGTTGTCCAGCCGGGTCAAGATCGCCGACAAGTCTTCCGCCGCATTATATCTCTTTGTTAGTTTCTTTTATCTCTATTATTCTTGGCTTAGGGGACCGGTCTCTCACCTCACTTCCATCCTATCCTACTCGCCTCGTCCGTCTTCTTCGTCACGTCCCGGACCCAGGCATTGTTTCGTCCCCCGGTTCCATGATCGTCAGCTCTGCTTCCAATTGTTGGTGGTATGTGAGGTCAGGGCATGGACCATGGGAGTATCGGATTAAGGGTTACTTTGCCAAGAGGCTCAGGGTCCGGTCTCCTTTCCTCGTCCCGTCGAGGAGTCCATCCTCTCCCGTACCCAGGGCATGTTGGCTAGCAGTCTCGCGACTTCTCCATCTGGATGGAAGGGAAGGGCGTCGACCTCCGGTGCAGCAACTTCCACTTCAAGCTCTCCCTCGAGCTCTACCTAATGGCTGGCGAGCGCGTTATGATGTACAACTCGGCCTTCAACACCTCCACCGGCACCTTCTCGTAGGGTTGCTGTACCACGAAGCCCAGGGTCCCTGCGCCGGCTGGTATTCTGTCAAAGTTGGCACGGGCTGGCGCTTGGGAGTTTTGATAGGGGGATCTGCGTGTCCAGCGCCTTCGAGGAGTCTTGATAGGGTTCGCTGGCGGGATGCTTTGATCGTCCCTTCTGCCCGCTAGACAGGTCGTCCTTCTGTTTGTGTTCACGCTTGTCGTCTGACATGGGGCCGGGGAATCATTGTCGAAGGTGCTCGCTGACGTCGCCGTAGTCAGGCATCGTCATGGTTCGGAGCACGTTGTTGGTGGCCGTGATTGGGACATGTCGCTTCCGAAGGATCGCTGTCGTTTCTCCCACCCGGCACGCTCGGCGGTGCTGGTGCTGGTTCTGGTGCTGGTTCTGGTTTGGCACCTTGGCGCCACCGTGCTGTGATCTTTGATGTGGAAAGAGCGGTCGTGAATGCGGCTGTAGCTTCCCGATTTCCATGCCTCGTCAGTGCGAGACTGCCGTATGAGATGCCGTTAGGAAGGTGCCCACCTGCGGTGTCGGACCTCCTCAGCGTCCGGGTGCTCTGCCCTTGGACGGCGTTGGGGTCGTTCGCCTCGCCCTTCAGGACCATGAGTCCTTTCGCGGTTATGGACCGACTCTCGGAGGCACCATCACGCCATGTATGCCCGCTGCCTACCGCTCGACACGAGGAGGGGCCCCGCCCTCCCGCACTGTTCATCGGTCGCCCGGTATGGCTCGGGGTTACGCTCGATAACGGATTGCCGGACTGTAGAGCCTCACCCGCTAGCTCTAGGGCCGGCGCAGCTCGCTTCGACAACGGACGACCGATGATGAGGACACGCGGCAAGCCGACGACATCTACGAGACGAGATACGCACACGGACGATGGCCAGGTACCCGGAGCTTGGCTGGCTCGCTTTTACGAAACCAGCTCAGCGTTCCGTTGGCCCCGAGGGCAGATCAGATACGGACGAACCGATCGCGAACGATGTTGAGCACGAGCACGAGCACGAGCACGAGCACGAGACACGATAACGAGGACCTCGGGCGAACAGCTACGGACGCAGGCTGAGCCCCCGTACAACACAGAGACAGCACACGGGTTGCCAAGGGCTTGCTGAGTCTGCCGACCAGACGCCTGTTCGCAGTTGTGCCAGCTGCCCGTCAGTAGGGCTTGTGGTAGTCGTGGCAGTACCTCTAGAGCTTTGGCACCTTGTGGTCATGGTTGAGAGTGGAAAGATCTTGCAGTAGGTGGTGTCAGGAGGAAGGGACTTCGTTGTCCTGTTGGCCTGAGCACTTTGTACTCTTCTTGGGGCTTGCCTAGTCCTTACCCCTAGGTGTGCTGGGAGACAAGTGGTCGGCCTGTGGCTGGTGTGGGGCACATCATCTTATTGGGTGACAGAGACTCTCACTTAGACTGTGTTGGAGATCCCCTGTGGGTCTGGGGTACCTTCCGGGGTCCCGCTCTCACAGAAGGACCCGACGGTATGGCACGACCCGACGGGCATGGCACGTGTGGGGGTAAAGCTCCAGGGATAATGGGATAGGGGACATCGTGGGTTGCAGCTGGAGGCCGGACGCAGTCGACCGACGAGGGCTCACTGGAGGATAGTACGTTGACACCTGTTCTCAGGTGTCCGCAGTGCTTGCCCATCGTACGCCCTTCAGCTTAGAGAGGGGGCTCATTACCAACGGACATGTCCACGGCATCTGTTCTCCCATTACCTCCTCGGTCTTAAGCACATGTACCTTCCTCGCCGTCGTCTTCCACCTTCTTTTGCCCTCTGTGTGTCTACCGGCAGCTCCTTACCTCCGCGGGCTCAAGCATGGGTTTCCTCCTTGGCGTCGTCTCCCAATTTCTATCGACCTCTGTACGTCCAGTAAGGCAGCTCGTTATCTTCCTGCCTCAAGCTCGCCACACTCTCATCATCACCCCATGCCTCAAAAATGAAACACCTCGCATTGAACTCCGGTATCTGCTGGCCTCAACCACTGACTCACAACAAGCCAGTATCTGATAATCAGCCCGCCTTCCAAAGATGCGTCTTGAACACGTTCAGCAAAAGCACCAGTAGCAATCAGTCACTGCCACGGCCTGCTACTTGGATAACAAGGCATGCCACGCTGTATACCAGGAGGCAGCAGCGAGATGTTAGGGACAAACCCTGAAGACTGCTGCGGTCAGAAAACATCATGGATAGCAACAGATGCACAGGAACAAAACCTGACGACTGCTGCACACCAAGAATATCGTAGATAGCAATAGATGTGTCCGTTGATAGCGTGCGTTTTGCATGTTCTATTCCGAAATGACTGGCTTGTGCCAAAAGACCGCCTATATATTCACTCTCCTAATGCCCAATCTTCGACCTCTCTTCTTCTTTCTCTTCCCATCATCTCACAGTGGACAGCACTTGCTACCATCTCTCCAAATTCGCTGATCAATCATCATTCTACACATTATCTTCAAAACAAAATGTTCAACAAACCCGTCATACACATTGCCAATGAGGCCATGACCCCGGCCCCTGAGCCGGCTGTCCAGCAGAAACGGCCACGGGGCAGGCCTCGTTCCAACCCTAATGATCCGAAGTGGCTCATTCCCAAGCCTGAGGGTCGGCCTAAGACGGCCAAAAAAGTCGTCCCTCGGGACACCGACGATTTCAAGCCTACCGATCACCATAAGCGGAAGGCGGAAGAGCAGGCACCTCCTGTGTCTCGCAAATCCCGAAGGTTGGAGAACATTGGAGAAAAAAGTTACAACGAGGAGAAGAGTTTCGGAGAAGGTATGTCCCATTCGTTTGATTCTATTGCAACTGCCACTTTTCCAACTGCCAGCACCGGCAACAGCCCTTTTCCATTTCCTTCGTTGTCTTGTTGTTTATTGTGGTTGTTTCTATTATCGTCCATTTTGTCATGATCCATCTTGTCATCGTCCATCATCGTCTTCATCATCGTCTTCCATCATCTAGCCATTAGCACGGGCAACCATCATCTTCATCGTCATCGTCTTCAATTATCTTTGTCGTCATCCGCATCACTCGCTAACCTCTTAAAGCCCTTGAAGAAGATCCCGAGCCCCAAGACAACACCCGGGCTCGTGCCACGAGAGAACCGACGCCCCCTCCCTCCCTTCGGACGTCCGGCGAATCGTCGCCCAAGAATTCGATTGTTGTCCAAGCCGACAACAACAATACCAACAACAACGATGAGAGATTTGGGCGAGGCTATCGCGCCTCTCGCCTCCCGACGCCTCCTGACTCCTCCCCTGACAACGACGACAACAAAAGGGGCAGAATGGGTCCTCCACCTCCTCGCCGCTCTCATCCTCCCAGGTCTCCCCAGCCGTCCTCCGACAACAACGACGACAACAAGAACGGCAGATTGGGTCCTCCACCACCTCGCCGCTCTCGTTCTCCCATGCCTCCCCAGCCGTCCTCCGACAACGACGACAACAAAAACGGCAGATTGGGCCCTCCACCCCCTCGCCGCTCCGGCCCCCTCTCACCTCCCCCCGACTCGCCTCCGAGCCCGGCCCGCGTTCCTGGCTCCGTTCTTGCCCGCCCTGCTCCTGTGCCGGTAGCCCCCGTGCCGGCTGTCCCTGCCCCTATCGCTGCCCCCGTCTTCCCCCCCGCCCAGGTCCCTGCCGTCAATGCCATCGACCCGCTCGGTGTCGGCGGCCCGGGCCCCGCTGACTTCCCCTTCGACGTCGACGCAGCCATGGCCTGGCACCTCCATCCCATCCAGCTCCCACCGGCTTACGTCAACCAACGGGACCCGTGGCTCCAACCGGGCCCGTTTAACGTCTGGGCGCAACCGGAGCGCCATTTTTTCCGTGGGGCCATGGCTGCCCACCCCAGGGGAGGCATGTGCGCGGCTTGCATGACTAGATACGGTAATGGCGTGGACGTGCTGGAGGAGTGGTTGCCTGCTGGGCACCCTGCTGCGGTACCCTGCTGCTGGGCCTGGCCTGGTAACCAGTACATGGGCGCCCAGTAGACGTTTTCTTCTTTCTTTTGTGTCGACCTCGTGTGTCGACCTCTCTAGTGTTACTTTTTTTTCCTGTTGCTTACCTTGGAAAAGCCGGGGTCCGATGATGAACTACTCGTCGAGTATTTCGGAGGACTTTGGCTTCTTTGGTTTGTGCAGTGTCTTGTCTGTTTCTGTTGTTCGTCTAGCGCTTGGTTTTGTAAGTTGTGGATGGCAATATTTGTTTTTCTTACTGGACCAGGTCGAGCATATGAGTGCTGGTACCGAGTTTGTTTATGGAGTGGCGTGTCGTTGCTTATTGTTGTCGTTCATAGTTTGGAGACAGTCTTTTTGGGCATAACATATCGGAGTAGTGATGGATACTGGGTACATCTGGGTTCTTCTTGGGACTTTGGCTAAGGTCCGGGAATTTTCTTTCTTTATTTTTCTGGTGTATCGGTAGGGCTTGTAGTGCATGAGCGATGGTCTGGTATTTTTTTTTTTTGGTACGGAGCAGGCTTAGCGATGCTTTCTTGGTGTTTTCGTTTCTTTCGTCGTCGTCGGTCAAAGATGACAGCACTGTTTTGTCTCACAAATCAAGGGGTTGTTGCGTCGTCTGACAGCACTGTCTCCATAGTCCACACAAATCAAGGGGGGTGTTTCTGGCACGTGATCGTCCACGCTGCTTCTCCACTGTCGCTAACCGCCTTTGGTAAGGTGGTGATCGACAAGGCAGTGTGCACGTCCCCCTGCCAAGAAGACCCTCAAGCGAAGCAAAGCGCGCGGTCTTCCTCTTGCCGTGATTCAGCGGCACTTCGCATCTAGTCTTCTGTTTTGAGTACCTAGCAGGTACCTAGCAAACGAATACAGTTGGTGCTCTTCTCAAAAACTTATTGGATCTATTGTGGATCCCTCGAAGAACGATAAATGTCGTGAATGCAACTATACAGCTGCCGCCAACACGAATATCGGGGGTTTTTGATGTGGTGACTGAACGTATCGGGACTTCCGCTGAGTCCTAGCTTGTGACGTAAAGGTATGGAGGAGAGTCGAAGGGAAAGGAGGGAGGGTATTAGCGGTTTGTTTACGTGATGTCGGAGATTGAAAGGCGGAAAAGGAGGAGGAGGAGAAGAGTGGAAGAGACATTTGGCATTTAAAGCGGGACGTGAAACCTAAAGATTCGGCCTGGTGGTGTTGATGGAAGATATTGCTGATGATGGAACGATTGGGAGAGGGGTGGCAGTTTGTATCAATCGTCGAGACGGAGCAACGGATTAGGAACGAGTGCGGACCGGACCGGGCCGTGACAGCTGTTCGTGAAGCATTCCAAAATCAGATCGCAATCTTGACAAACATCAGATGGAAGGTCTTCCAAGTTCAAGTTAACGAGTCAATGTCAGTCAATCTTCAGATTCCAGACAACAAACAGTCTTTCAGATCCCTTGGGCGTCGGAACGGAAAACACAATTGAAATTTCATAACAAACTGAACCAACTAGAGGTACCAACCAAAGGATACATACGTCTCTTCCCACAAACACTTTCATCATTTCATATACTGCCCCCACACGCGATCAATGCCCTGTACCAAGCCAACCTGTCCCGTCTCACGGGGACTCAGCAATGATCGCTGTTCCCATTTCCGCCGTCCTTGCACTGGCCAGCACCGCAGAACGCCTGATAGGTAATCTCCCCATTAGGTCCCCCGGTACAATAGAACAAGGCGTCGTGAACGTGCGCATCATCGGTCGGCTGCCCTCTGGCCTTGAGGGCGGCGACGATTTGGTCGTAGTAGTTTCCTGTGTGCATCCATTGTCAGCTTGGGGTAGGGGCGTTTGTCGAGGATGCAGTTACTCGGGTTTGTTAAGAGAAGCAGAGAGAGGGCGAGGAGAGGGGGAGGGAGGGTGGAAGGGAGAGAGTACACACCTCTACGCAAAAGAACTGTTCCGCAGTAGAACAGACCTGGCTTGCAGTTGTCGGCGCTCACGAGGGCACTGAAACTGGCGGCCATGGTGAAGAGGAGTGCGCGGGAGATGGCGACCATTTTGATGGTGACTGTTGTAGATGTAGAGGTTTTAATTCAGGTTCGGTTGAGCTGAGTGATTGCGATGATGACCAAATCGACTTGTTGCAGGACCGAAGGGTCTCTTATATACTCCTCGAGAAAGGAGACTGTCGGGGGGGCATCGACAAGTTAGGAGCTTCTCCGCAGCATCGATACAAGTGCCCTGGTAAGCAATACTCGGATTAGCATGTTGTACGCATTCACGTTCTGGTCCATGTCCTTGTCCGTTGATCGTATGTTAAAAGCATCTCCATTTATCTCACCGGTCGGGATTTGGTGTTGAAGGTGAGCTTTTAGACGTACTGTATGTATGCCAAGATATGTCATACTCAGATCCCATATATAAAGAGTCTACATGTCGACCGAATGAAGACAAAGTCCGGATTGCATTTAAACCCAAGACGTAAGCACATATTAAAGTCGAGGTGTTTTCTCACCTGTTAAGATAATCTATCTCCATTTGGATCATCTCCGTGAAAAGAGGAGAGAATCCGAGAATAATGCGTGGATATTCAATCCACACACCCGACCTCATGCAACTTCCCGTCCTCGAAAGAGCAACGAAATTCACCGTCGTGCCACACAAAGGACAAGAAGTCAGGAGAATTTCCCATGAGAAACTAAGGCAAGGACGATCTTGTTATCGTGTATATCCAGGTAGGTAAATAGTAGTGTTAATTGACAAAGGTATCATTGTATGTATGTGCAAAGGGTTGTAAAAAAGCAAAGCTTCCACCAGATATCCAACTTCCTGTTCGTCTGTGCGTAGCAGGGAAGGACAGGAGTGATGTGAATTAGAACTCCAAGCGCCAGGACCGAACTTCGCCGGCCTTTTCCTCCTTTTCCCTTTCTTCTTCTTCAATGATGAGGAGCCTAGTCAACATGCCAAAACAGTCGTGTTATTCGCACCAGACGTCTGGTTCCAAGAAGTCTGATTCCAGCTCTGCCCCCCATTCCACCACGACGTCCCCCTCCCCGACGTCCCATTCCCCGATGTCGAGTTGGAGCTCTGCAAACCGTTTTGCATAGCCTTCTAAGCCTCCAAAACAGCCACATACTCCACCTCCATCATATTCCCATACCCATCCGCCGTGTTCGCATCCGGCTGGCCCGGCCAATCACCACCGACCGCCAGATTCAAAATGATAAACAACGGACTCCTCGCCAACGTCGCCCAAATGCCCTCATCGTTAATCTCGGCGCCCGTAAGCGTCCCATACACCTTCCCATCCAACAACCAACTAATCTTCTCCGCCCTCCAATCCCCACCAGCGTTCGTGCGATCAATCGACAAGCTCCAAGTATGCCATCCATAATCCGGCAGAAGCACAGTATGAGGAACACCCATGGGCTCGTTACACGGCCCACCCAAGGCTTCGCCGAGCGCGCCGCCGCCGCAGTGCGCGGTTCCGTACCCCGTCAACAGACCGTTGACGGTCTCCATGATGTCGAGCTCGCCGCAGGCCGGCCAGGAGGTGCCGTGGTGGATGGCGTCGCCGAGCATCCAGAAGGCGGGCCAGAGGCCCTTCTTTTGGGAGGTGGCGAGGTCGCCGAAGCGGATGGAGGCTTCGACGAGGGTGGTGCGGTTGGCGGATGGGGTGAAGGTTGCTTGGGATTCGAGACGGCCCGAGCTCCATTTGCCGGTGGCGTCTTTGCGGGGGACGAACTGGAGGGTAGAACCGCCGGAGAGTTGGACGTTCTGGTTGGAGGTGGTGTAGGCTTGGAGTTCGTTGTTGGTGTCGGTGCTGAGGGTTTGTTAGCATGGTTGATGGAGAATTGGGTGATGGATAGGAGCTTACTTAAGGGCGTAGTTCCACTTGGAGTAGCTCGGGGGAGCGCCGGCTTCACCCGTGAATTCGTCGGACCAGATGACTTTGTAGCCTGGGTAGGGAGGAACGGCACCTGCCGAGGCGAGGGAGAAGAAGGTGAAGAGGGAGGCGGTGGCTGTGGCGGCGGAGAAATGCATTTTGAGTGATGTCTCTTGGTTGTCCTTCTTCAAGATGTGTTTCGTTATGGAAATTCGAGAGTCGGTGATGACAAGAACGTATGGTCGAGTGATTCGATGTGGTGTAGTAGTAGTAGCAGTGAAAGTGAAAAAAATCCGATTCGATAGACTTGCTATGAAGGAGTGTCGAAGGTATCGTGATGTTGTATAAATCTTACAACAACGTCAAGCAGTGTAGAGAAGGTAATGGTTCACTGGGAACACTATTGGAAAGAATGTATAATAGCAAGTTCGAAAAGGAAACAAATACCAGACCGGGCAGGTAGAGAGAGTGGAAAAGTCCCAGAATGGGAATGCGTTAGAAAAGAACGGAAACGAAATATCTTGACGATGATGTGAGAGGGCGGGAAACAAGGCACAGCAGGCGGGAGAGCATGAAGAGATATATAGATTCTGCATCGAGGTGGTCACACCCCCTGTGACTGACCCCTGCTTATAGGACGCGATGGCAGTCCATGGACCAGAATAGGAACCCATTGGTGACTACAATAGGATATCGCAGCATCGGTACCTGATCTGACCGGATGGGATGGCAGGAGTGGGTACCTGATGGGACGGGGGGACGGGATGGCGGATGGCGGAGCATTGCCCAAGTGGGTGAATGTGAATGGGCAACAATAGAACGAGTGAACGACGACGATTTGGAAGCGAGGGTCGTCCTAGGCGAGAACGAGGCTCAGCCATTGATTGGGAGAGTAACAAGGATGAAACACCAAGGAAAAACGGGGGGTTAATTGGTCAACAGATGTCCAGTCGATAGCTTAGAGCTTAGTAGTGTTTGAGAAGTCTAGATTCTTTCCGGGGCTCGCGTGGATGTGCCGGCAGTCATGGTATCAGTGGGGGGGGTCTGGGGGTGAAAAGTGACGAGCTCGCGGTCGATTCATCCAGACTTGGAGTTTTTCTAATGAGTGGAGAATGAGTGGACAGAGTCTCGACGTGTAGTGTAGATCCGCTCCCGCGGCAAAAATGGTGAAGCTGGCGTGTTCAGTCGGCCAAGTCTTCTCGGCAGTCACCGATTTGCTGGTGTTGTTTGGATAATTTGGACTAAAACAAGCGCGAGCCATGGGGCACATGCCCGAGTGTTAGTGTTGCTATGTATGGCGTCGGCGGCAAGAGAAGCGCTAGGTACTTCACCGATTCACCGTGATCTTGACGCTCGCTAGCTTGACGCTACCCGCGGTGACCGAGGTGAGCGCTTCACGGTAGCTTCTTTTATTGTTTTCAACACCAAAAAGCCGAGAGCGCGATGGATCCTCCATGTTGATGGATGCGAAGAGGCAAAAGGAGAACACCCAAAATCGTGAATGGAGCGATAGGCTCAAGGGGTCCTGTCACGGCCCCACTCACCCACTAGCGACGCACGAGCCACTGAATGCATCACAAACTCCGCCGAGCTCCAATCCACAATCGGTACCTGCGCAAGCCTCCCACACCACGGCCATCTGAAACAGGCTAAGGAGAGGGGACAACTCTAAGGGTTTATGCGTCCACGGCGTGTCATTGTCGATTGCTTCTTCCCGTCGTTGTACAACTATATGATCAAGGCACGAATGCATCATGACAGCAACCCAAGCTCTGCCTGATGAGATCACGACATCAATGGCAGTTGAGCTTGTGCCTGTGCCAAGGGCAGCTTCTCGCCTCGCACGACAGAGACATGGCATCGCATCCTTTGGTGAGCCTCTTGGAACGACGGACGACGCGGACTGAACAATCCCGAGCTCTCCTAGGTTCATTCCCAATGACATGACCTGTTCCCGAAGCCGTCCACTCTCAGGGCGTGATGGGTGACAAACAACTGTCGCTTTCAAATCTTATCAAAGCCTTCAAGCTGTTGTCGAGCCAATCGATAACCGCGAATGCCTTCCGTCGTCAAATGACAAAAAAAAAGGGTGGCAAAGAAAAGACCTCAGAGAAGAAAAAGAAAATAAAAAGAACAAGAACAAGGAAAAGACAAGCAAAGAAAAGTAAGAAAAAAATGTGATTCGATGGTCATTCGTGCGACGTGGGCCTGATTCGAACAGACGCTCCCGAAGGAACAAGATTTCTAGTCTTGCGCATTAGACCACTCTGCCACCACGCCTAGTGATTGTTGTCGAAGATCAGCAAGGATTTAGTGCTTATTACCGTCCTACAGAATGGGCTGGATCCGCTGTAGAGACGTCGCCAACGGCTTCATTTTACAACCCACGATCAACAACGGAACGCCAATGTCTTTTTTTTTATCTACGATATCTGTTAGTAAGTCTTAGTTGATATGCAACATCCCAAGTTCCTGCTTGGGTCGAGATTGATAGCCCATCATTGCGAAATCTACCACCACGCCGCTAAGACGACCATTGTCCATTACCCTAAAGATGCCCACTGCCCACTCCGAAAATCACCATGAACACCGTTCTCTACCCTTAGTCTTGAGCCAAGACACTATTTCTAACGGGCGTAGGCCCTTCCTCAGCAGTAAACCACCCACCAAGCTCAAACCTCTTCTCATCATACAGGCACGTCCTCCTCGCATCCGGATCCAATGCTCCCGCTAGACACCTGACCAGCCGCTTCATATCCACTGGTTTAGGCATCCAGCCGTCGAACCCAGCTTCTTTGCATCGTTGCTCTTGACCGCGACGGAGCATACCGGAAACGGCAAAGATGGGGGTCCTCCCGCAACATTGCACGACCCGCGAGGGCGTGGGATGGCTGTACTCGTGGTCGCGGATCATGCGGATGGAAGCGAAGCCATCTACTACTGGCATCTGTGAGCACATGTCGGGTTAGCCAAATGTTCTGGTAGCAACTGGGGGCAGAAAAGAGACTCACATTTATGTCCATGAGGACAAAATCCACAGTTGAACGATTCGGGGCAAACAAGTTGAAGCATTCTTGACCATCGCGACTGACCAAAACACGATGGCCCAGCTTCGTGAGGCGTCTCTCCACAATCTGTACATTGATGATATTGTCGTCGGCGACAATAACAGTGTAATGATGAGGACTCGGAGTCTGGAAATCCTTCGGCGATGTATCAGCGGTGCGCGAGCCCGGGCGTATAATGGGGGGAGATGGCCTTGAGTCACCAAAGGTAGACGACCTCGAGTCTCCAAAGGTACCAAAGGTACGGTCGGATGGAATGCTGCTGCCCTCTCGTTCGAACATCAAAGGTCCAGGCATTGTCAGCACCGGCAAAGGAGAGGCATCCCGACGTGAAGCTATCGACGAGCAACGGGATGATACCACAAATGGAATCTCGAGGGTGAAGGTCGACCCGCGTCCCTTAGTTGACTTGACTTTCAGCTGCCCATTCCGCTGCTTTACGAAACGGGCCACGAATACGAGGCCGACGCCGACGCGAAGCACATTACCCCGGTGAGCATGTGTTTTCGAGTTTGCCTCGTCAAAATCTTCATCCGGAACCTGCTCAAACTCCTGAAACATATCATCCAGCTCCCGCTCTGAGAACCCAGGGCCAGCATCCGTGATGGAAATGTGTATTACTGTATTCTTCGAATTCATTACCATCTCGTGCCACTTGACCACAACCTGGCCGTTGGTTGTATGCTGGATTGCGTTGGCGACAAGGATGGATATGCTGCGCTGTAGGCTTGTCGGGTCCCCACGGACGTATTGGGTTGGCCCTGTAGATGAAATCATGATGACTTCAATACCCTTCTCTTGACCAAGCCGCCTTAGGGGATACAGCGCCTCTTCCAAGCAATGCGGAAGATGGAATGGTTCGTCCAGCAATGGGACGGATCCTGTTATGCTACCGGTCAGGCTCAGAAGATCATCAATGACATAGATCAGAGATTTTGACGCAGTGTATGAAGTTGTCAGGACTTGTTTTGTGCCATCATCCAGGTGCTTTTCCAAGGCCATCTCAAGACAGTTTATGACGGCATTCAAAGGATTTCGTACTAAAAAAAAAAAAGAACGCGTTAGCTGGTCGATCTGGAACATATGGATGCCTGGTTCCTACCTTGATGTGATGCATCGTGCAAGAGTAGTCGCTTAAGTCGGGTATCGTTGATGGCTGTCTCCTTCTCCCTCCAAACCTGTATGAAGCTGCCGTAGAGGAGCTGAGCCATTGCTGCCAAATTGGCTGGGAACTGGTGTTAGCGGTATTGGCAGATGCTCGGTGGGAGGAGTGTAACCGTACTGTGTTCTATTGACCAGGCCTTGCTCGTGCCGTCCACCACCTCTGTCCATTTCTTGAAGCTGTTTCGAGGCTCCAATCTGCCTATCTTACCCGCAAACGAAGGCTTTCCTGCCCAATGGACTTCTCGGACCTGGTTTTTGCGGTAAAACACCACACAGTCATCTGTAGTGCTTGACAAAGGTATGTAGAGGACGCCTGCGATGGCTTTGAA
Organism: Neurospora sp. FGSC 26628; assembly: GCA_009805345.1. Lineage (NCBI taxonomy): Eukaryota > Fungi > Ascomycota > Sordariomycetes > Sordariales > Sordariaceae > Neurospora > Neurospora sp. FGSC 26628. The sequence goes on along the minus strand of RAOO01000008.1, from coordinate 441,025 downwards.
CTCAGAGGGGAAGTGGAGATCTTTGAAGTCGTCTCTGATATTGTGTGAAAATAGTATCGTGCGGGATCCCCTAAAGAAGAGATATTTCAAAAGCGTTATGGCTTCGGTATAGGAAGATAGCCGTCCAATAGTCCTGGCCTCTCCCTCGATGACCAAAAAGCCGCAGTCGCAATCGAAGAGGTTCAGTAGCTCGTGGGAAGAAGAAGTAATACACTCGTCAGGACTTCCCCTCCCTCTTAGTGTTTCGATAATTCGATGGGCCTGTAGCCTTTCTGAGTTGAGCAGCTTCTGAAGGCACGTAGACGCCGCCAACCCAACAAAGAATGATAACTCCCGGATCGAGAAAGGCACTCGGGTTGCAGCCGGTCCGTACGAGTGGCAGACAATGAGCCCCCAAAGCTTGCCGTCAGACTCGAGAGACATGGACATGGACGACCGCACCCCCATATTGGACAGATACTTGAGGTGCACAGGTGACATTGCGCGTAGGTAAGCATGAGTTAGATCGAGTGGAACCTCCATGTCACTGACATCTCTGCCAATGAGCCTCGATGTCCTCTGGCTCCTGTCAAACAATACGCGAACCTTATTGATCATGTAAAGCTTCCGAGCTTGCGGCGGTATGTCACTTGCGGGGAAGCGCAATCCCCTGTAGACATCATTGCTTGCTTTCGGATCCATGAGCTCAGCGACGACGGTGCCGTTATAATCCCGGTCGAACTGATAGACCATCACACGGTGGAAGCGGGTGACCTCCTTGACTATCGAAACAATGGTCTCGAGGAGATCAGGCACGGTTGCTGCCTCGGAGAATTGCGTTTGTATCTTTGTAGCCATGCCAATAACCTCAACTGAGGACGTGCTTGGATCGAAGCCCTTGGAGAAGAGATCTGGATTTGGGAATACCGGTTGGACCTTGGATTGCATACTGCAGGCTGTGGCAAAGTCCAAGTGGTCGCTACCGAGAGTGTCGATAGGGTTCCCCGGATCAGACATTGCTGGAGTTGCCAACGGATGCATCGAGTAATCTGGCTTTTCATTAGAGGAACCCGTCTCATGCGATAATTTCCTGCATCCTTGTTACGCACCTTGCAACTCGAACTCGCAGATAAACAGACCAGTGTCTCCCCCTAAATAGTGCGCGGCACACCAACACGGAATCAGCCGACCATCTGGATCGGAAAACGAGAAGGCAAAGACGACAGGCTTTTGTTCCTTCTTGGTGATATCGTATCCTTGACGGATGTGGCGTAGCTGGAAATCGAACAGATGACGCTGAAAGATGGGCATAACCTGGTAGAAGCTGTCGAGGGAAAGAAGCTCGGAGGGCTGGTAATGACAGACGAAACTGCTGTTTTCGCTGCAAATTCTGGGGAGGTATCTAGAAGGTCCAGCAAATCGTTCATCGACAAGTTTCAGTGCAACAAGCATGCCGTAAGACTGAATAGCGCCAGGTATGTGAATCGGTTCCTCATCGCAAGTAGTAAAAGCGCGGCGGGTTTTCTGAATGACACCATGGGATCCGTCGTCCAGGACAGCATACTCGAAGGTTTCGGAGAGTAACGAGTCATCTCCGCCGTTGCCTTTCTTGAAGGGTGGTGGGCATGTAGAATTATGAGAAGACGCAGCTGCTGAACTGCCTTGATGATTGGCTTGCTGGTCGGTTGTTGAAGGTGCCGGTGCGCAATGAGGTCCATTGGGCGATGGCGGAGATAGATGTTGATCGGAAAGCTGCTGGGTAACAGGAACGACGGAAAGAATACTATCTGTGTCTGTTAGGGCATTAGCACTAGAACGGATATAGATGGAGGCACATAGCGTAAAGGAGTCTTACGTACCGGATACGTTCTGAAGAAAGGGGGAACTTTCAAGAATGGATAGCCGTATGGGGAATACTCGTTCTATGGGCTGTGACATTGGGTCTATGACATGGAACTCTTGGACTGGGCAGATCAGTTGTGTAAACGGCAAGGGGAGGAGAAAAAGGGATAACAAGAAAGATCAAGGGACTAAGTGTCCAATGTAGTCGGATATGTCGTGCCCAGACAAGTGATTCAAAGGACTATTCGCGGTTCCAGGTAGATTGGACCAAGCCAGAGTCCCGTGAGGAAGATCAAGGATCAAGCTGGGTGGCAGAAGGGCGGAGAAAGGAAGAACACATGTTCAATCGGGAGACATTCAGGACATGGGGGCCCACGATCGAGGTGAAATGCACAGAAAAGAGACATAACACCGAAAACCCCAAATAACACATAGTAGTCCGAGGTGCAAAAGGGTAGAATGCGAGTCTTGATGGGACAAATGGGGTCGTGATAGGGCCATAGGGGGCGGTAACCTCGAGCTGACACAAGTGGTGACAAGTCTGTCTGAGAAAAAGTGACGGAATGGCTCGACAATATCCGACCATTACTGTGCAATCGTCGACACTGGGCTTGCTGTTTGTCTTTTCTTCTGCGCCCTACTGCCAGTGATGGGTCGGGGTTGGTGGTTGCCGGGCGTCCGAGACCCTCGACGGCCGCGATGAGGTTGGGTTATCGTGGGACACGGTGTGTTCACTCGCGGTGGGCGAAGGCCCAAAGAGCGGACTGGGAGACTTTTCGGCCCTTACACAGACATTAAGGGTCGTGGATGTAGTAGGGTCTGGACTCCATCGCTGCAGCGTTCAACGGCGTCTGTCACACCCGACCATCCTCCACATCGAGAAGCACAACATGGTGATGAGAAAGGGATAATATGCGGAAAAGACCGGCCGAGTGGTACAGATGTACGACTGCACGCTTTGGACGGCGCCTTGAACAGGGGCGCTGAGGAGATAGATGGTCGACGCGAATCGGTGGTGGCGACTTGGCGACGATCGACTTAATGTGACATTCGAGAAGGGGAATTGAATGGAGAATGCTATGTCGTTTGAATTTTCCTCGACCGGGTTCGCTGCGGTGTCGACTCGTGCTCGAACAAGCCGGCGCAAGCTGAGATAGTAGGGTTGAAGTTTGGATTCAGAACCCGCGCGCAAAGCTTTCCTTGATCAATCGAAGAACTCGAAAAATGTCAGATTGGCTGGTCACTCTTTCCATGTTTGCGGTGTCTTTTATCGTTGTCCGGCTTGGGGTTGACGACTTGGAAGGCACGGTTTGACGCGTCGCGCGTCCGGTCACCGGCAGGCAGCAGAGCCATCATTGTCACACAGCTCACGACCATCTCTTTCACTTCGCAAGAAGAAAAGGGGGTATGGATATCGGATGATATGGTGCGGTGGATCGACCGACCAGCGAGATCAAATACAGGACTTGGGGTTACTTGAAAGGTAAAGAAAAGTAAAATTGAACGAAGCGCAACGTGATATTAAATGCTTGCTGTACTGAACTGTACCGTACTGTCACTTTTCAAGGCCGGGACATCCAAAAAAAAAAAAAAAAAAAAAAAAAAAAAAAAAAAAAAAAAAAAAAAAAAAAAAAAAAAATTTGCACAAGAAACCAACTAGTTTTGAACCAGCAAAAGCCAGCCACCTGCAGCCAAAACACCTCAAGGATATGGAAACATCGAACATAAATCCCATTTACATTGCATTTGCGCGCGTAAGAACCAATCGAATTTGATCCCGTCTCATACGACCTAGTGATACCTAACATTTGGTGCAAGTGCGGAGAAAGTAAAGGAAAATCGCATGGCGTGAATAAAAAGTTTTAACACAAAAAAAACACAAGCTGACGAACGAAAATCCGTCAAAGAAGGTAGTAATGGTAACCAGGCCTGATATAAAGTAGCATGCGAGCAAATAAGTCAAAAGAGAAGGGAAATATGAAAAGAGATTGAAAAGCAAAGTTAATAGAGTAACAAAAAGACAGAGAATACCAAAGTGCCCCGGGCCCCCATTTACGAGTCCCTCAAATGACTGGCAAAATGGGTGGTATAATTATCGACCCCGGTTCCAATCCGCCATATCCTGTCCCCATAAGAAAACCTCTAGAATGTCCAGAGAAGCCTTGAAGAGAGATGACCACACAAAAATGTCAACCAATCATGCTGACTCTTCGTGAGCGTTGAATCATTTAAGAAACAACAAACCGATCATATTCTTCGTTCCTCCGTTTTTTTGCGAGCACGTCGCTTCCACCAGAATCATCGCCAATGAGCGAAATTAGAGAAAAAACGGCAAGTTGTTCCGAAGAGCGTGTAAGGCCGGACGCAATTCAGGGAAAAACAAATACCAAGTAATACCCAGAAGGAAGAAGCCAAGCCAGCTCCAAAGCCGCGACTCATCGTCTCCATGAACGCCTCAATGCATGTGTCCATAACGAAATAATGCGCCTGCCGATGCCAGAAACCCCGGCCCGCACGGAGTCAGGGAGAACCAGAAGGTAAGGCGGAATTCTACTCCGTCGTTCCGATCTCGTTGCCATCCAGAAACACGCCGGCATTGAAGTCGAAGGCCTCTCCACCGTTGTCATTATCATGCAAGAAGGAGTCAAAATCAAAGTCGTTCAGAACATCGTTTGACGTGAGTGGGTTGGCAAACTCAACATCGAAGTTCTGCAGCTTGCTTGTTAGCATCCCCTGCTGGACAGTGAACGAGGGTTCCGGACTTACCATCATTGGCTCGGCGAAATTGTTGTTCTGGGCCGGGTCGGGGTGTGGCGGAGCAGCGACCTGAGGCACAGAGGGCGGCGGCACCGGGGCCGCAGGCTGTCCGTTCTGTACAACCTGGTTTCCTACTTGGTTCTTACCAAAGCCAGCTGGGTTGACTGGGGTAATTGGGGTGGCCGGCGCGGCAGGCTCTTGCGGCTGGTCGGCGTCTGCAGCAGGTGTAGCACCTGCGTTAAGGTTCTGATTGGACTTTTTCTGCGTGGCAGCCTAAACCGGATCAGAATCGCAATTCAACAGAGCGTGAGGGATTAGTGAAAGAGGGGGGATTCCGTACCTTGTTCTTCGCATTCTTGGTCTCCTTCTTCTTGGGTGCCGGCTTGTTGCCCTGGTTGGGGGTTGGAGGGGCAGCATTGGTGACTTGAGGAGATGACGTTGCGTTCCTCGAATTGGCAGCGTTGGTCATCGCTGCCGCCGTTGGGGGGGCAGAAGGAGGAGGCATAGCTCTCTGCTGCGCTGGTCCCTGAGCCTGCTGTGCTTGAGGAGGCTGACCAACCATCTGACCATTTGGTCCAGGCTGCTGCCATTGCATATTAGGGCCCCCTTGATTTTGCTGCTGTTGGGCCGCCTGTTGCTGCTGCGCTTGTTGGGCTTGTTGCTGTTGTTGTTGCGCCTGCTGTTGCATTTGTGCTTGGCGCTGCTGTTGGGCAGCCACCATCTGTGGGTTCATCTGGCCATTGAAGGGCTGTCCTGGGTGTGAGCTCGGTGGACGCATACCGCCTCCCATCTGATTGCCCATGTTCATGTTCATGCCGTAATGGTGCTGTCCTCCATTGGGATCCATGTTGCCGGCCATGAAGTTCATGGGATTCGGGGAACTGCGGTTCTGGGCGCCATCCGGGAGAGGGGAACCCATGTTCTGGGGGTTGTTCATTTGCTGGTTGGCACGCTTCATCTGCTCCGAAGGGTTAGGTGATGCTCCATTGCGCTGTCCAGGTGGCGAGTTGCCCTGGAAGCCTTGAGGATTCGGTCCCTGAGGTCCTCCCGGGCCGCCAGGTCCGCCTGGACCGTTGGGGCCTTCAGGTCGTGGCATCCCATCCTGCTCCTGTCGAGCCATCATGAGGCGCTTCTTGTTCTGTTGCTCTAGGAGCATCAGCTGCATCTGGTAGTCCTGAAGGGCGTGGTTACTTGACCCATTCTGACCGTTACCAGGCCCAGCTCGCATGTTTCCGCCGCCCATCTCCTGGTTGTAAAATTGGTTGATGTTCTGGCCATCGGGTCCCTGCGGCAGCATAGGAGAACCCTGGTTTTGCGGACCACCAGCATTCGCCATCGGGTTGGTGGGCATCTGTTTACCGTGGTGCTGCTGGAGGTTAGCGGCGTACGCTTTGAGCTGATGAGAGTTTGGATTGGCATTGATCAAGGCCTGGAGTTGGTTAGGAGTTAACGAGTTTGGGCGGATTTGGTTGATGAAAAATGCTTGTGCTGAATTGGGGCCACCTCCTACCTGCTGCTGGCCTGGCATGCCTTGCATCTGTCTGCCATTTTGCACCATGACACCCGCGTTGGGGTTGAAGGGGGCCCCCTCGAGACGTGGCCGCTTGGATGGAGACGGCGCGTTGTCTGCCGACCCTGGCGACGCCGCCCTCACTCGGTTTCCGTCCATATCAGAAGGATCTCGCTGCATTTGAGCAGCTTTCTGTGCCTGAAGCATCTGCATGGCTTGGGGACTGGGAAGTGAACAAGGGTCAGTTTTGAACAAACCACATGAAGGAGAGGATATGGAACCTACTTTTGGCTGTTCGCCATGGCTGCCCGTTGCAGCTGATTTCCGGGCTTCATCATGCCGCCCATACCATTCATGTTCCTCATCATTTGCTGTTGATATTGGACGTGGGCGTTGTAGTCAGGACGCATTTGCCGCAGCATCTGTTCCTGTCGCATGCGGGACTGGTTCTAGGGTCGCTGTTAGCTAGGGAACGAATTACTTGGGGTTACAATTCTTACCTGGTTGTGTTGCACGTATTGGTTCACAAGAGCAGGGCCCTTGCTCTTTTGGCTGTTGAACATGTCCCAGAACAGTGAGAACCAGTCGAGCAGAAAGCTGGTGTTGCTTGCCGAAGAATTGGGAATAGCAGCTGGGGGGAGGTCATCGGGACGCTTTTGGTCCAGGTTGTCCTTCGAGTCGGTATCCATGGGATCGTCACCCAGACCATTCAAGTTCTGACCAGGGCTCCCAGATTTATCCGTCTTGATCTGAGGGTTGTTTTGTAGGATTGTGCGGGCACAGTCGTACATGCCTTGGCGGATGAAGTAGTCGTAGATGTAGGTCTCGAGCAACGCACGGCCGCCATCGATAGTTCCAGCCCCAAACTGCATTTGCTGCTGCTGCTGCTGTTGTTGCTGTTGCGGTTGCGGTTGTGGGGGCTGTTGGGGACGAACAGGCATTGCGCCATTATTCATCATGGGCATAGGGGCGCCGCCAACGGGACCGCCCATGGCGTTCATCTGAGCCATGTTACCTATGTTGTTCATGTTCATGGCTGATGATTTCGTGCCGGGCGAGAAGCGGAATTCGCGGGGGTTGAAAGCAATGGAGTCAGGTCGTGTGTGTAACGACGGGAGCCTGAGAGCATTAAGAAGGGTTAGTTTCTAGGTTCATGTTATATGAAAGGGTTCGGCGCGGAAGGGCAGAGCTTGCCACCAAGTGCCTAAAAATGCCACGGCCGCGCGGTACGCTTAGACCCGGCAGGCGGTGGACGTGTATCGAGGTTGGGGTAAAATGATGGCAAGGTGATTGCCGGGTGACATATCAATGGTGTCGAAAAGGTGATGCGGCGGCAGCAGGAAAATACTCTTTGGCGCCGACACCGACGGCAACGATGACGATGGCACGGCACGCGTTGGGGGGCAGAAGACGGACAGACAGGGGCAGGCTGGTAAGAGAGTTGTCAAGTACCTTGATACAGGCGGGGGAGCCTGGGGTGTTGGCGCAGCAAGTAGCGTGTCGGTGCCAATTAGACGGATGTTGGACAGGGCGAGAAAAAAGTACGGCTGCCACTAGAAGAAGTATGTTCTAGTTTGAAAGTCGAGTGAGGTGCAGGCGGGAGCAATTGCAGCGACCGAATCGGGGGCTGGGCGACCGCGGTGAGATGTTCCGGGGTTGAAGGTAGTGTGTGTGTGGCCGGAGATGGACGTGGTTGCGGCGATGAATGGTCTGTCTCTGTTTCACGATCCTTTTGCTGGGTGAGCTTCTGCGTGCGTGGTGAGAAAAAGGTCAGAGAGACAAGGCGTTGGGTCGGTTTGGAGAAAAATATATATGGGCGTGGATGGTTTTATAGAGAATGGAGAGAAGCGATGCAAGGCCGCGGAAACGGGCTTATATTTGGCATGTAGACTTCTACCGCAAGCCTCAGGTCCGTAGATGTACCGGCGCACTGGCACTCGAGCACGCCAGATGGGAGAACGGGGAGGTTCAAGCAGTAGCGTAAGTAGGTAGGTAGGTATGGTACCTTTGAGATCGCGTTTGACGAGCGATATCGATGATGTCCCGTTGACGGCCGATGCTCGGTGTCGAAGGCGAGGTGCAAAGTCGAAGCAGCCGAATCTCAGTCAAGGCTGGATCTTGAAAAGATCGCGACGGCGGCGATGGTAGGTGGTGATGGTGCTGCTGCTGGCTTCCAAGAGAATGGTTGGTGGGCGTCGGGGAACGGCAAGGCTTCAGTGCGCGTGGGTGCACTCCCGCTTTCCAAGGATCCAACAGCTCCGGGGAATATTATTTGCCAGTCGTTCCACCGGAGAATGTGTGGCGGTATATGTGGTGTCGTGGTGTAGAGAGAGTGTGGTCGTGGTCGTAGTCGCCGCCTGGTGCGAGGAAGTGGACGTCGATGTTAAGAGGCAAGGTGGTGGTGATGGTATGGTGATCCGGTCCACGTCGCAACAGGAAATCGTGCGGTGCCAAGTAGTCGTAGGGATGGGGGAGGAAATGGGGGACGGGGTCCGACAAGGCACAGTGGACGGTGGTCCCCTTCAGGCTCAGGCGGCGGCGGGCTCTCGCTGGTCTCGGGGCCGGCGACCGTGGTTCCTCTTGTGGGCCAATCCGCTCAAGTGGAATCTCGCGATTGGGACATCAAAGTGGCCTGCCGCAAAAGAGGAGGACGGGATTCCCGACACGAAACAAGACGGTCGGAGGAGGCAGAAGAGAAGGAGGAAGATGGGGGATGGGGGATGGGGGTTGGGGTTTTTGGGACTTTTTTTGCCGGCTGCGCTGCCTTCTTCTGCTCAGTGCTCACGCCAAATCGTTTGGGGGGAAGTGGAAGCAGCCGAGCCAGGAAGCCTGGGGGGTGATGGGTGATTGGGAGCCGCGAGTTGGGAGACCGAGCTTCACAGCCTGCGTAGTCTGGAGCACGCAATCGCACCACCAGTCGTCTTGGCCTGCGTATTTCTCAGACCGTCTCACGTGATGCCTCGTTATTCAGGCATTTCAGGCACTCTTGCATCTGGAATATGCACCTATGCAGCAAATGACGGCTTGGCGCCCCTATATCTGCCACCAAATCTGCCTACTTTGGGATATTGCGCTTCAACCGTTCTAACCGTGGAATATTCATGACATGACAGTAGAGTCCGAGAGCCTCAGACATGGCAGCTCAACCAAGGTGTCACAGTGAATATCTGGTTGGATCAAAACTGACAACTTTTCCTTTTCCGGCCTTTATCGACGGGATTTTCTGGCGGCACGCTGTCGTTGGTCGTGTGTTTTTGAACCAACTGGACATGCCTGGTGCAGGTCGTCAACTCGTTACCCTTTCCGAAAGCTCCGGGAATCCCTAGGCTTCCAATGTGGCCCCCAGCCATAATCCCAACCCATTCCCTCTGACAAGCCTTCGGCGATTGTAACTAGTAGCATGCGCAGGTGAGATGACTAGCAGGTTGCCATCCACATGGCATGCGACACGAAAGAGTCCATGGCGTTGGACAAGGTGATCAAGACTGATGCCACGTTTGGCAGGGATCCGGCACGAAATGGTTGGCAAAGACGTTGGGTTCGCTAGACAGTCATGGCGAGAATTGAAGCCCGACTACTCCGTCTTGGGGGACTCTTCGGTGAGATGAATCATTGATTACTCGAGATCACCAGATGGCCATCGAGATCGATTACCGCAGTCACAGCTTGTGTGTATAGGAGATTGGACTGCACTGTACGGCAGACAGCCCCGTCCCGATTCTTCCATGATTCCAAAACTTCCATATCTTTGCTTTGTGACACGCAAAATGCATTCCACGCACAAGAAGCTTGGCTGCCGAACAACGTCCATAACTGCGACACATGCTTCAATATATCGCCAACACGCAAGGTTTGTTCATCACTTGAGTCTATGAGAAGAAGAGACAAAAGTGAAAACGCAAAAATGATCCCATTAAGTTGGCTCCCTTGCAAGGCGGTGATATCATCTCCCAAGAGGCGACATCGCGATAAGCATTGGCTCCAAATCTCCACAGGGTCTTGCGTGCCGCGCTAACAACAGCAGGCGATCTGCCGCGGGTGGCAGATCCAACGCCAACGCCAACAACGGGCGCCAACCTTCAATGGACCCTAACCCGGGGGTGCAGCGAGGGATACAAAGAGTGACCACCGTTGAGCCCATCACTTTCTCACAAGCCCGATTAATCAATGTATGATAATTTGACATCAGTGTTCCCACATGGACTTCAGCCCTACTTCCATATCAAAAGCTGTGGAATCAAAACAAAGTGGTACCAGACGCATCGTCGAGATTGCTGCCCTCAATAAATCTGTCATGTCGCGATGCGCCGCTGCCGCAGGCAATCTCCAGGGGTCCCGTTAGTGCTGCCTGTCACGGCTTCTTGTCGGTGGGGACCACAGCTTCGGGAGTGCCAAATGGAAGTCTCAGGGTTGTGGCTGTCAGACTTTGATCTGCTCGTCAGGGTTGCAGCAGACGGGATGTCAGACCGATTAATAGAGGTACCATTCCTTCTTGGGATTTCCGAAGCATCAACGCCTAACAGATCTCAGTGTAATTCTCACCATAATCTGTTAGCAAACCCAGCAGTCCGGATGTACATTTTCTTCACAGTTCCATTCATTGGCAATCAACCCAGGCAAAAGTGTCGTAGGTGGCGAACAACCTATCTTTTTTTTCTCCCCTTCTCTCGAAATGATAAGCCCTCAGCGCACAATGCAGCGTTCCTTGCATTAGTTACGACGGAAATACACGCTACAGCCGGGGGCGTTGTCGTGGATTTGCTTGGATCGCGCTTGGGCATCTTGCGGCTTGCTTTTCGCAGAAAGCCTCACTGCCGCCCCTGCGTTCCTCGGATTTGATACCTGCATGAACTTTCACCTTTCGACCCCCAAATGTCTTGGAATTACACCTAATTCCCAAGTCATGTCACCTTTATGGAATGGAAGATTACCCAGAATGCTCTAGGAAATGGAGGGGCAAGCAATGCCACAATTACTAAAGGTAAGCCCTACCGACGGGAGCCACCAGACGAGCCTACCATGGCCGCCATGACATGATCTACGGCGCCATGCAGCAAGCGGTTCTCCTCTCCCGCCCCGGTCTCATTCAGCCCAGCCAGCGACAAGCAAGCACGCGATCCACACAGTTGCAATTTGTTCACGGAAAGGGAAGGGCTTGAAGGAAATGGCGGCTGGCTTGACGCCGTTAGACGCGGCAGAGCGGGAAGGATCACAAGCGACGTTTGAATGGGCACGAGCCACATCGATGGCTGCTGTAAGTTTACTCGAGTTTCCTCGCCATGGACAATGAAATACATACCTCATCGATGGCGATCACGCCCGAAAGCGCGGACGCATCTTGATCGATATCGCCGTCAGTTCTCCTCAACACCGCATCACAACCCGAAACATACTTCCCGTTCCTTTTCGATTTCGACAATTTTACCCAACCGAAAAACCAGGGCGGCAGATCGACGACTTTTCCAAGACATCAAAGTTCGAGACATTCTTCCGCAAAACTGGATTAAACGAGAGACAAAACACCCCGCGATTGCTGCTGATTACCAACCATGACCTCGATCAGCCCCGGCTTGGTTTTGTAGGGTTCATCGGCTGTCGGGCAGGGGGGTCGCATGTCGCATGAGCATGGTGGAAGAGGGTTAGGGTTATCGTTGCGCTAACAGTACTACCCCTGAATGATGATGGTGATGAGGTCGTCGACAATACGCGGACGCAACACGAATGACAAAACCTGATCAGTCAATTTATGGACTCAAATGGTGCTTACCATAATTTCCCACTATCAGATTCATGTTTAGTATACCTTCCACCCATTGGAAACCTCATAAGGCGAAGTTATCGCCGAGTGTCCGCGAAGCGTTCTCACCCGCCCTAGCACAGCATGCCGGACAAAGCAGGGCAGGTACCAACAACCACCAACAACCAACAGGACAAACAACAATTAATCCTCGCACGCCACCAACATATCATATCACACATATCCAACCAGATACCTTCTATCTCAAATCAGATTTGCCCTTCTGACTACCAAGCTAGCATCAATTCCTTCAATTCCCCCCGTTCCCTTCCTCTCCCACTTTTCAGTTTTCCCCCCTTCCCCACGCTTTTCACCATTCTCATCTACCCACCCATTTCTACTTACACCCACACTCACACCTCTCCCGATTCAAACCCCTCAACTCCTCTACCCTCTCCCTCGGGATCATCTCCTGGTGCAAGTATCGTTCCCCCTCTCGATAACCGTGCGGGGGGCTCTGGAAGCCCCAGTGGGATTTCACCCCCAATGCCTCGACTTGACTGATGCGGGAGAGACCCCGTTCGAGTTCTTGGATATTGACCAATATCAGGCCTTTATCGGACTTCAAATCTTCGGCGCCCGGAGTGGCTTTATAAACCGTTAACTTCTCAATGAGGCGTGTGATGTGAAAGATCATGTCATTGATGATTCTATTTTCTTCACGGGATCGCTTCCACTCCTGGAGTCTGGCCTTACTCGTGGACTCTTCGGGGTCATCCCACTCATCTTCGGAACCATCCCGCTCCTCGAGCTCCTCCGTCAGAGTAACAGGGTGCTTCTTAAAATCAGGGTAGACATCAATAGTGAGAATCAGCTGGTAATCCGGCTTGCTTTCTCCGTATTTCTGAACGTGAGTGAGGATCGCGGGGTTGGTTTGGAAAGGGAGAGAAAATGCAAAGTCGGAGTTTAGGGGCTCGACATCGGAGTCTGAGTCTTTGGGAAACTCCAGAGGGGTTTTGGGCCAAGATACGAGGCCTGTGCGGTAGAAGCCGTCATTGATCGCCTTGGAGCTCTTAGTGGGTTCGATGCTGTGTGGACGGAGAATGTCAATGAAGAAGTGGATTTTGCGGTGCTCTTGCTGTGGGTGGTAAGGAGGGGCGGTTAGTTGGCGCAGACAAGGGAGTTGATTGAGCGGTTGGAGGTCTTGGGGGCAAGTGGGTACTTGCCTTTGAGGAGAGAAAGGGGATGGCGGCTGGTTGGGACGCCATTGTTGCTGTTGTTTTTGGGTGGTGGTGGTGATGGTGGTGGCGGAAATGCAGGTGGTGGTGGTAGGTTACTACTGCGAGATGGTGGAAGTTGTGGGATTGTGGGAAGTTGCCGCCTTCGCGGTTGCTTAAATCCTTTTCGATCTTCGAAGTTTTGGGAGACCATTCACGCAGAAAGCGCGGGGGCCACCTCTTTACATCGAACTGATGTTCTGATTGAGGCTGTCACCGTGGGATGGTGAAGGGACAGTCGGTGTCAAGGTTTGATCTTGGACCGTCACGATAGTAGGACAAAGAAAGCGAGAGAGAAGTTATTGTATTCAGAAGGAAGACAAGGCTACGAACGAACGCGGGGAAAGGGTGGTGCTGGGAAGTGGGCCCAGCCCGGCAGGCAGGCGGCCGGCCGGCTGGGCACAAGATTTGAAGATTTGAATATGCCATCCCGAGTGTTGTTGAAGCGAACAACTGATCTATTTAGCCTGATGGCGTACAGCGCAGTTTCCGAAAGCTATTCGGCTACAGGACTAAAGACGATCTCCACTCGAAACACATCTTCCTCTTGGTAATCCTCCTTCGAGGCATCCCCACCCTTTGCCTGATCAATTTTCATGACCTTCACTACAGGTTCCCCATACGAACGTGCCACATCCTCAAGATTGTACAAATATTCCCACAGATCTGAATCCAATCCACCACGGGCCATGTTGGAGTAGAGCGTGCGCACCGTCATGTCGGAGCGCTCCTTGACCTTCTCCTCGTTAGCAGCAAGCTGGCAAAAATTACCCTCTAGCTTAATCCGCGGTGTCTCTCCAGCCGGAACTGGTTCGAAGAATTCCTCCAGTCCATACATCCATAGGATATTCCGGGGTACTGCCCTGGGTGGTGGTGTCTTGAAGTCGGCTATATCGAAATATCCCGGCTTCTTTGCCGCAATGGTATCATCTTCGCTCACGCAATCTTTGTTTTGTTTCTCGTAATTCTTGGGGGTCGGGCCTTGGTACTCCGTGCAGTGAATGCTCAAAGTGAGGTTATAAACTGTGATATCCGTCTCGTGGTAACCTTTACGAGTCACCTGCCTTTTCGTTAGTAAAATGCTTGAATTGACAGTGAACCAGAAATCAGTGGCTTACAGTCTTCGACGGGACGGGCTTGGAGTCCTGGGTGTCGGTGGTAGAGGCAGTCTCGTGAGCTTCAGGAGCCAACATGATGACAGTGGTACGGGTATGTAGGTGTGTGGCTCGTTCCCTCCTGTGTTGCGTTTTTTGCGTATTTCGACGTTGTGCTGCTTCCGGGGAAGGAAGGACCTGCCATGCTCAACACAACCAACGACGGCGCTTGCCATCCGTTATGAAGCAAAAAGCTACGCCCAAGATTGCTCGCCTTGCCAGTTCAGATGGGCTCCCCAGGTGTGCAAATTGGCAAAGATGTTGGTGATTTGGCCTCGTATGGATACCAAAGAACGGGCAGTTAACTACCGTCATGTTGGTTCCCAAGATTTTGCAGTGGGTGCTAATCGTATTTTTCTACTTCTTCGTAGGCGGCTGCGTGTTGGTGCACCACACGGTCCAGAAGAGGTCTCTAGGGGTGACAAAAGAAACCGCTGATTAAGCCTCAATTTTCTCGACGTCCGGTGGTTGGAAACTGAATCATCGTCGTACGTGGGTGGTACCTGCCGCGGTAATTGCAGCTTCCTCGTCTGGAGTTGGGTGATCCTGACGACTCGCACCTTCTTTTCGAGTATACCACGAGCTTCTCTGGCCTTTTGTAGCGGGTGTATGCCACTATGTACATGTACTGGAACTAGCAAGTGCAACCGGCGAGAGCGCCTGGATGTCAATCTGATGCGTCGACTTCGGCAAGGATTCCAGATGAATTGCTTGAGTGTATTTCCTGATTCCTTTCAAACTATCCAGTACTAAGTGTGCCCCTCCCCCTCCCCACCCTTTGAAGGTATATTACTACCAACGTAACATGCCAAATAATCGGAGCAAATCGTCGTAAGAGGTCGTCTACCTATAATCCTAGGTCGAGCATTCTTCCTTTTCGCTCCCTCCTTCTCCCCCAATCTCAACGGAGCAACATGGACTATCATGGTTATTGTGAGTGGTGGTGCGGTCTTTCTTGATCTCACCCACAACGACTCCGTCACGCTCCAACTGCACAAGAATATCCACAACAGGCAGCCGATTCTCTTGGTCTGTAACCGATCCCGATCTCTCCATATGCCAACAAATAGCTTCGGCTGCGGTCCATCTCTGTCCGCCCTTTATCATCCCCTTCTCTCCTCTGACCTGGCAAAGCGGTCCTTTTATTTCCAGGATTTTGTTTCGGGGCTGACTGATTTCGTTCGCCACGACCATATAGTTCTTCAAGCCTAGTCGCCAACCAGCCGTCCGTTCCTTAACTTCGGCGGCATCGCTGTCCCTGTATACCCCCCGTCGGCCCATGCGTGTCCCCTTCCGCACAGCTATCGGCAGTATGCCCTTTGGGTCCGTTTCTTGCCATGGGGGCGCCATCCGCGTCCCACGCAGACATGCAGTCTCACTATCAGGCTCACAGTGACTGCACTTGGCGAGAACGAATACGTCGCGACCAGGGGGCTGATAAAGTTTGTGTTAACATGAATTTCAGTCCAGACAAACACACGGCCTCAAAGAGAATACGACATACCTTGGGCCCGAGCTTCTGCACCCAAGAATACTTGGACTCTAGTAAGTGCTTGTCCAACCAGGCCCAACGGAGCCCCTTCTGTTTCCAGCGAATGAAACAATCCATGGTTTTGAAGGAGTGCCTTCTCGTTTAACGGTGGTCGGGTAGAAAGGAGAGGTAATGAACAAGTAACGTGCCCTAACGCGCTTATTTCTGGGTTCTAGAGTAAAAGTAGAAGCAACATTCGTTTGTGGGATAGGAAGCACCTTGCTTACGAGGAATATTGCGGCCATTATAAAGACAACTTCCCTCTTGTCATGCTCCATCTTTCCGGCGCATATAAACAGAGAGATTCCTTTCAAATATTTTGCTCTGTTGGAGTGACCGAGATGGTATCGCTTAAGCGCTGACCTAGCGCTTCGTTAGCTGTGGCGAGGCAACGAGAAATGGACTCGGAGTGCAGAGTAAGCGGCTGCCTTTGAGGGGATAACCGGTGTTCGACTTGTTGGCAAGAACTTTTCTCACAATACGTCGGATGACCGTATTCCTAAATCTCGAAATAGCTGATCACCTCAGTCCCTACAGTAGGTATCAGCTGAACAGACGTGAAAGCCCAAGAAAGCTAACCACGTCGTGTAGGTTTTTTATCCTTCGACTTATCATGCATGACCGCGTGAGACATCACGATCAATTGCAATGTGTATCCATTTGTCTGATATAGCCCTCAGTTGGGTAAATCAACGGCTTGTACGGGATTTCGCAATTCGCAGCCCACTTGCCATTACCTAGATGGTAGATGCCTCTAATCAGGACACCCCCCGTTCCAACAACTGTATCCCAGTTTTCTTCTCCCACAATGCTGTCATTACAACATGAAGATCCATGGTCCCATCCTCTGCGTCTTTCTGATAGTGGTGACCCTTTCAGAAACTTCTTGAAAGGCTGGCCACCAGACCTAAAGCGCAATTCCCAAGAAATGAAATCCCCCTTGAGTACGAACGCCCGGTCTTTTGGGTTGTAGATTCTTTCTCTTCACCTCATTGATCACTGCTAACCAAGAATATTGTGGAAGATCTCTCTCCAGCAGCTTAGAGTCCACGTATCCCCAACGACTCTTGGGGCGTGTTCGTTCCGGCAGTAGTACAGTAACGGAAGCCTTTTTTTGGTGGCAGAAAAGCTTTGGGTTAGGGTTAGAAGAGCTTCCCTTACTGCACTACAGCCGGAACGAACACGGCCTTGAAGTCCGCGAAGTGGGTGCAGATTATATGAACTTTACATGATTGGGCATCGCAGCTGATGCTAACATGGAAGTAGTAACGCTCCTGTGGTTTGTTAGAAAAACTTCCACTTTGTTATGTTGGTGATGAAGCCGGCGCGAGCGGCTTACCTTCTTCTTCTTCTCCTCTTTCGACGGTGCATTTCCCATTGTGTCCTAGATAGGGCAACAGCCAAAGAAGTACGTATGGCAGAGATGCTCTTTAAGTCAAGGTGTGTGTTCCTAGACGTAGACTTGTAGATATGGATGGGCATGGTAGTCCTCGAACTTCTTGGCTCTTGCGATGGATGTGTTCGAAGTAGTGAGCTTATCTCCGCAAGGAAATTAATGGAGCGCACGCAGTCCATTATAACCAGCCAACAGATTGCCGCCGTCTAGGCACGCTGTGTGCCATTCTCATTCTCTATTTTTGTTCTTTCGGGTATCTGCGACGAGTTGAGTTAGTTTCATCAATAGGTACGTAGTCTTCGTTGGTTATGTCGGGCGCGTACTATGGACATTAAAAAACGGGCGAGTGACCATGTTGGTAATCGAAACGTGGGGAGCGCCAACAGCATTTTTCCACTTCGCGCTTTTTTGTGGTTGGGTGTAGCTGAGCGAAGGGCCAGACCAAGTCGCGAAGAGGGACAAAGAAACTGTCCTTTGGTACCTCTGGTTTGTAGCTTCCCAGACTCGATCCCGCAGGACTAAAAGCGGCAACTGACTTTCTTTGATGTCCGGGTGTTGGGATCACGACAGTGATGGAGGTTCATGAGGAAGAAAAGGACAACGGCATTCCAATACGCACTATGATGAGCCTTGAGTAGGCCTAGCATGACGTTTGTCAGTGATGATCCATTTTGACGAGAATCCTTCCTAAGGAAAAAGAGAAAGAAAGAGAAAAACCCCGAGATACACTGCGCTGCTATCCTTCAATCTCCGCCTGTCCTGCCCTTGCGTCCAGCACAAAACATGGGCAAACAAGTACGCCTATCGCTAAACAAACTTGAGAGTGAAGCGAACCAGACCATCCGCAGTAGTATGGTCTTCGATGTCAAAGTCGACACCGAGTTCTGGCTGCCCAAGACCACCCACAAAAAGACAAAAAATCCTTGTTATGAACGCGATCAGTGCCTTCCAAAAAGCCCGTGATCAAATGGAATAAATCTTGTCTCGACTTTCTCGCCTCACAAGAGTCCCAAAGCAGCTCAATTACTCTGTTCCCTTCTTTGACACCCTCAAGATATTTCTTCAAAGCCTTCCAACCTTCCCCTTTCGGACCATCTTGCTGCGCCAATGATTGTAGTCCCCCTCTGTGAATAAGAGCAATCAGGCATTTCATCCATTTGGTATGTGTCAGTTCCCAATACTCGGCATTTGGTTGAAACTTGTTACAGTGGCTGCACCGGGCTCGCACGAGTGCATTGTATGAGATTATCGCGGTTGTGAGATCCACGGAAGGTCTCTGGAATTGGAAAGCCGGATGTACTGGGATTTCAGGAATGAGTTCAGAGTTATCCACCACTTCGGGTTTGTTCTTCTGTAAGATAATTAGGTATTGTTAGCGAGGCCACCTTGGGGGATGTGACTGGAAGATGAGTTACCTTTAATTTAGGTAAGAAGGACATTGTAGGTGGGTAGCTAAGGTAGTCTCGCTAGTGGTATCTTCGTAGAAAACATATGTCCTTTATCTCGGGTCTTGTTTCTTCTCGATTCTGAATCGGAACTGTGCGTCGATGCGATGACCGGATGAGTTGAAGCAAAACCTGTGAGAGCGCAGAGACCTCATTATAAGCCCACAAGCGGTCGAGTTCGCTGCTCGCCATGCTCGCATTTACTCCTCCAGCCGCGCCGATGTGGACTGCTCGCACACATTAATTTTGGCGTGAGGTTGGTGTTGTTGACAATATCGGCGCGTACGGGTTGACGATCATGTTGGTAAACGAAAAGTTAGGTTGGGGAGCGCCAACGACATTTTTCTACTTGGTCTTTTGTAGCTTCGTGTAGTAGAGCGTTGGGCCAGACCAAGTCATGAGAGGGACAAAGAAACCGTTATTGGGTACCTTTGGGTAAGTAGACGCCCGGACTCGATTCCGACTAAATGCGGCAACTGCCTTTCTTTAATGTCCGGTAGTTGGTGCGGGAATCGGGCTTGGAGCTGGGCTTTGGAGTTGTTGCCTTTGCCTAGAGGTAATAATGAGAACTTGGAAATGGGTGGACATGAGCTCGGATAAGGGAGTGCCTCCTTTTGGAAGCCATCAGAATGTTCCACTCGGTTTAGAGAGGGTTTTAATCTCAATTGCCTGCTAATACTCACGCTTGACCGCTCCCTTGGATCAGCACAACTCGATAGCTAGATCTCGGTCCTTAACACGGAAAAAAAAGAAGAAGGAAGACGATAAAGAAAAAGCTTGAAAATGATGAAAGAACGCCGCAGATCGAAAAGACCAAGACATCACGCTGGCCCCATGGAGACTACATGATCTAGTACGGTTCGTGCCCTTGGAACACCGATTCCACGACGGCATCATCAGCCTATGTTCGGCGCCAGAGTCGCTGCAACCCCTCTCCTCTCAAGTTCATCCATCAAGTCAGCAATATCCTTCCAAATTTTCCATCTTTCTCGACTTCACCACCCTCAGAGTCAATAAACCAGCTAACGGATCTGTAGGCATCTCCACACAGATCGGTACTCAGCTCAACGTCTGCATCATCAACGGACCCGTCAAAGAGCTCCATGTTGGCTAGATATTGTGCCCAGCCACCGCGATTTTTATTGAAGGCCTTTTCGGAGATGTGCACGTATGGCACGTTACGGACGAGGTCGTCTATCAATCCTATACACCAAGCATGATTTTTGGTTTTTCTTGTGCAATAAAGTCCGATCGTCAATCCGCGACGCTTTGTTTTTGGCTTTTCACCGAGCCATCAGTATGAACTTGATAACAGAGCCAGAACACACTGAACAACTTACCTTTGAGTTCGAGTGACAATTCCCCATGATGTCTCTAGTAGGATGATGGTAGTCGCAGGATGAGTCCTTCTGTGCTGATTGGCTTCGCGTTTCAGAGGGAGTTGGCTCGTGATGTGTCTTGCCGGTCGAGCGTCTCGTCCTGGTGATTCTCGAAGCTGTGAAATTGGTCTTGGTGCGAACCTGGTGAGGGTGTATCAGGTCCGTTATAAGCCAACAAGCTGATAGCTACACTGCTCGCCATGCCCCCTCGCCATTGTTCCAACCGCGCGGAAGGCTCCAACGAACTGATCGAGTTGAGGGTGCCGTTGTTGCTGAGGTCGGCGCATGGGTGCGGATATTGAAAGAGGGTGAGTAACTGCTCACCAAACTGCTCACGAATACTGACTCCATTGTTTTAGCGGTTCTGTGTTCTGTCGTGACGATGGCCTTGTTGGTAATCTCGGTGCATCGACACTGAAAGAGAAACGTGGTGTGGCCTTCATCGTGCTGATTGTGTTGGTGATCGAAACAGAGCAGAACGCTAACTATGTTTTTCTACTTCCCTTCCTCTCTCTTCTCTGCGAGTGTCATATGATTTGGCGTCAGCGAGAACAATGGCGGGCCGGGGAGGTGAAGGGGAGTTGGGAGAAGGCGGAAGAGGTGGAAGAGGAGGAGGCCGCGAGGACGGACAAAGGATCTATGTTCAAGTAAGCGCCCGGACTCACGGTTCCGAGTAGAAGCGGCACCTGGCTTTCTTTGACATCTGGTAGGCATGTACAGGCCTGGGCGTCGCCGTGTGGCAATGATAGGAGACCGGAGCAGACTGCATAGGGGTACTCAGATATCAGATATCTGCCGATGCGATCACTTGAGCTGCATCCAAGTGAACTACCGATGACAGGGGCCAAGATCTGGCAGATAAAGATCTGACGTATGGGGGTGCCGTTGACCGAGATTCGGAAAGGTTCACGTACATGATGTTGTGACAGGATACGCGCCGAAGCTATGAGATAAGGTCGGCCACTAACGTTTTCATTGTCCATGGAAGAATCTAGGGCACTGGTGGAACTTTCCAGAGTTGTTGGCGGGTAGTTGGTTGTTGGTACGGTTTTATGGTTGGTGCTCCATTTTCGGCACACCCCTTTTCCCGTCTTATCGAGCTGTACACGGTAAGATAGTATCAACACGTAACCCACGAGGCCGCTGTGTCGCTTGATTTGGACCAGTAGCTCTTGTTCAACGGTGATACGAGCTGGGCCTGGAAGAAGAGGTATATGTATCGCTATCATTTTTAAACATTATAAGCCATTGCCTGATTTCGCTCGGGATTGGCGACTGGATGAACGCCCCAACTCCATCCTTCCAGAGCATGATACGCTCGTATATTAATGCTCATATCCTTCTTTTATCATCTTTGGTGAATGTGTTCCCCATCTTTCCTCACTCAAGTCCCGATCCGCAGCTTAATGGTTGGTTTGTGGAACCGAATGTGAGACTCCTGTAGACGGAGTTCCACATCCTCGAAGATATCCTCTCGTGGGGGCAGGATTTGTCCATCAGTCATCCCAGGTGGTTCCTGCTTCTCATCCGTTTCGTCTCCT
The DNA here is from genome assembly GCA_009805345.1 of Neurospora sp. FGSC 26628. Taxonomy (NCBI): domain Eukaryota; kingdom Fungi; phylum Ascomycota; class Sordariomycetes; order Sordariales; family Sordariaceae; genus Neurospora; species Neurospora sp. FGSC 26628. The sequence goes on along the minus strand of RAOO01000008.1, from coordinate 419,477 downwards.
TGTTTAGTGCAGGTCTCCGTCAGGAAAGACATCGTCAGAGAAGACATCTCCGTCAGGAAAGACAAAAGAGCCTCTGCCGTTACTTCGTCTGACTCCGCCGTATCAACGCTTTTGGGCAAGACTTCGTGAGTGTCGACCTCCTCATCTACTTCTGTGCTCGCATCCTCATGGACCAACTCCTAGTTATTGTTCGATTGTACGCTCTCCTAGTCGTCCTCGGGAGGAAGTTCATCGTCGATGTAGCGTACGAGAGTGACGCGCATCTCGGTCGTATCGTTGCCCCTGAGCACGTCGCTGATGAAGTGGGTCTCGACTTGCATTTGTACCATTTCGAGAGCGCCCCGTAGTACACCGCAGAGGATATTCGAGAACCAGAGCTGTTCTTGAGCCCGGCCGTCATCGGGAAGTTCGACAAAGTCGGCGAGAGGGTTCTCGTCGAAGACTAGGGAGAATTGCTTGTTGTCGCTCGTCCAGTTTGTGATTGTCGGGGTGACGTTGAGGAATATCTTGAATCCGACCTGTACCAGGTAATGTTAGCGAGAGGCAATGTGATCTTGACAACAGTGAGGTCTTGCCTTAGCGATCATCTCTGCGGTTTCACGGAAGTTGGAGCACCGGCGCATCGTGTTAGACTTGGCCAGGTAGTCCTCGATCAGACGGAGACCTATGTTATATCCCATCTTATCCAGCTGCTTGTTGACTTCGGCATAGTCGTTCTCAAAGTCCTTGCATATCTGCGCAACAATGGTTCCATACGTGAGGACGACTAGTTCGGCGTTAACTTTTTCGATCCTCGTCCTGCCTGGCAGTTAGCACTGCGAGGGCATCTTGTTGTCGAGGGTTCAGGGGCGATCATACTTCCAGATCCTGCGGAGTAACAAGCAGCCGTTAGCAAACAAGAACAATGTTGGTCGGAAGGTTGGGACCTGACTTACTCTTCCCCTAGACGGGATGCTTTGCTTGCTGACATTGTGAATGCTGGGGGTCAGAAGCTCGGGGGAGCCTCTAAGGACTAGATCGTTTTCATAAAACAATACGAGTCAAAGTGGAGATCCGTCTGTTGGAAGAGTTCGTAATGAAAGACAAAATGTTGAGCGATGATGTTGTTGCAAGGCGGTGGGATTGTGCCGCGAGAAGACGGGATGGAACTTGGGGACCTCGATGGAAGCTGCCCCGCTGACAGCGATCTGGCTGCGCCGGGGCAGGCACCACAGACACTGGAGCTCTGGGCAACCGCAAGGGTTCGACAGCGGGAGCTGGAGCCCCACCTGGATCCACCCGTTCAGCCTTCTAGCCTGATCAGGCTTAGCCTTACAGCGGCTCCAGGTGTCGCAGCAGGGAACTGCTCTGACGTGAAGTCAAAATCGCCAGCTCGCGACGGAGAGCGGCCAATCAAAAATCCACTTGACGTATCGCCAACTCCAATTGACATCAACCCGTCTGTCGTATTGCCATTTCGACCACTGCTACGATCATCCCGAATATCAGTACTACGAACCACCCGCCATGTCTGCCGAAAAGAGACCTGCTTCCGATGACCCCAGCGGGGGTCAGCTCGTCAAGAGACCCAACCTGGGCTCGAGTCGCGCCCTCACGAGGACCAGCGCGACTGGTGACAGCGGTGCCCTCATTCAGACAGCTCCCCGTACGAGCAGCCTCCAGGCTCCGGTGATGGAGCTATCCGGCCATTCGGGCGAGATCTTTGCGGCCAAGTTCGACCCTACCGGCAACCTCATAGCTTCCGGTTCCATGGACCGGTCGATTAGTACGTCCAACTTACATCAGCTCTGGCCATTGACAGTTGGGGACAGCTACTAACAACTGACTTGCTACAGTGCTCTGGAGAACCTACGGCGACTGCGAAAACTACGGCGTCCTCAACGGCCACAAGGGTGCCGTCCTCGACCTCCAATGGTCGCGCGACTCCGAGATCGTCTTCTCTGCCTCCGCCGACATGCACCTCGCCAGCTGGGACCTCACATCAGGCACAAGGATACGGCGCTACGTCGGACACGAAGAAATTGTCAACTCGCTCGATATCTCGCGACGCGGCGAGGACCTGCTCATCAGTGGTAGCGACGACGGGACGATTGGCATCTGGGACCCGCGAACCAAGAACGCCGCCGATTACATCGAGACCGACTTCCCCATAACCACCGTGGCCCTATCGGAGGCCGGTAACGAGATTTACTCGGGAGGAATCGACAACGATATCAAGGTGTGGGACGTGAGGAAGAAGGCCGTCGTCTACTCGATGATCGGACACCAAGATACTGTCACCACATTGCGGGTGTCGCCAGATTCGCAACAGCTGCTCTCATATGCCATGGATTCGACAGCGAGGACGTGGGATATCAGGCCGTTTGCCCCTGCGGATAGGCACATTCGCACGTTTGATGGCGCGCCGCTTGGTATGGAGCAAAACCTCATCAAGGGAAGCTGGGATAAGGATGGCAAGAAGATCGCTGTGGGTGCTGGTGATGGCACCGTGGTTATTTGGGGTAGTGATACTGGCAAGCTTTTGTACAAGCTGCCGGGTCACAAGGGAACGGTCAATGTGGCGGAGTTCTCTCCGGGCACTGACCCTCTGAGTAAGTTCATTGTGTCCTGGTTATCATTCGCAGTGACTAACCTGGTTATAGTTCTTTCTGCGTCGTCCGATAGGACCATGCTGCTCGGCGAGCTGAAGTGAGGAACGAACATTTGCTTGGGGGTTTCAGCGAGCTCACAAGGCTCTCCACAGCGAGCAGTTACGGCCAAGGTTCAGCCGTGCCCCTAGGAATTCTATCATCCGGGCAGTCCAAAGCAACAATTAACGTATGCTGTAAAACTGCGCAAGTCATGGCCCAAAACTGTCTACCGGCAGGGTATAGCGGACTGAGCCGGGTAATTGGAGGGGAAGAGTCTGGATTTGGATAAGGTACGACGCTGGTGGTTCAGCGCACCCGGTAATGTCACAAAAAGGAACAGGTCGACGGACGCATGGCGTAAGGAGTTATTTACAAGGTGCATTCATTCACAACTAGATACCCAGCCTGAATGGAACTGGAAGAATCAAGACTTGAGCCGGTGGGTATAAAGCATTGCTGATCAAAGAACCCTTTTCCGTGGGAGACAACAGAGGGTCGAATCAATGTGTGATCGTCGCCATCGTTGACATTAATCAACCCGAGGGCGGCGAGGTCTCGGAGAGCGCAAGTACTACACTTTTTGATCACAACCAATGCCGCCATCTACATCCTCTCATCTCAACTTGCCTCGGTTCACCGCGCCGATACCAGCCCATATATAAACCCGAATACTAGAACCACCCATCTTCCATCGCCCATGTTTTTAGCCCCCAAGGCTCTCAGTCTGCCCATCGACCAATGTGAAACGGCCCTTGGCAATCCCCATGATGCGCCTGAAACGCCTCACAGCCTGACGGTCGGGCCCAAGCTTGGCCTCATGGAGGCTTCACAGCCAATCATTTGCCGCTCCGCTTACCCCTTTCTGACGCTTTCAGGGGTTCTTCATTGGATGGTCTTGGCTTACAACAAATCATTTTGGGGAGAGGGGAGGGATGTCAAACTGCAGTGGTGGGTGTGAATGGCTGCAGATGTACGCTGTAAGGTACCGTTTCTGCTGTTGTGATGCACATGCAGCAGCATTTAATCACGATTCTTGACAGAACTTCAACTTCCAATGAATGCTCTCAACACGATTCCCGAATACTTGGTTGGTCTATACGTCTTCTTCAGCTCGAGCTGTCGTACAACCCAAGCCAACCCTTGAGGTCCAGTCCAGGGACTCGGAAACTGATACAAAGCTTATTGTCCCTCGACCATGGTTCCATGAGGCCCTGAGAATGGTCCATGCAAGGGGAAGGCGTCACATCCGCTTCCACTTTTTACCCTACTGCTTTGCCTCTCTTGTCCCCCTCCTCCTAACAAGCTTTCACTGAACAATTGATTCGATCAGCGCGATCGCCCTCTTCTTCTTGTGCCTTTTTATATGTTCCTTACCCCTGCATGAGCTAGCAGGTCACCTTTCCGTTTCGTCATACCCAAAAGCCTGTCATCCATAGGCCGTTAAGCACAGCCTTGTAATCGGTTATGTGATCCGTCCCACACCCACATGGGAATGGGGCCCATGAGTGTCGTTGTTTCTATCCCTCCTGAAACAAAGCACATGGTTCGCTGTCGAGGATTAGATTTGGATTTGGGTCTTAGTGTGTTTACCACGTCAACTGTCCGGTCGTCTCCTCTCTTGTGTTTTTTTCCCGAGTCACTTCCTTGACGTTGTGCAACCCACACCACCCAGTCAGTCATCGGGCTGGTCACACAAAGCTGTCAACCTAGCTGGCTAGGATAGGAGCTTTCACAGCTGTCACACACCACACACTCTTTTTAGTCCAGCTATACCCCATACCCCAGGTTCCCGTACCGTCACCTCCCTCACGGGCCGCCTTCTTTGCTCGTTTCAACTTTTCTCTACCTACCCTCTTCTCTCCTTTCATTCTTCCTCCTTTCTCTTCCTACTCACGTCGCCTTCGTGCTTCGAAAAAAAAGTGCATTGTTGCTATTCACTCCCTTGGTAGCACCAAAATCACCAAGCTTACTGCCTTACCTTATCATTCCCTTCATCTTTCGAATCTGGAATTCGAAAAGAGACCTTTGGCAACATCCACTCCTTCATTGGAATTTTGGATATCCGTGCGACGACGACGAAGCGACAAAGAGACGAAATACAGGCCTGGAGCCGGAGATTTTTTGTTTTAAGTGATACCCAGAGAGAGAGAGACAGGCGGAGAGTTTGTTAGACGACGACGATACGAGGTTATACGAACCACACCAACCACACGAACAGACACGATTACAGCATTATGAACCGGGAGTAACGCGCACGATCCTTACCTTACCTACCTTACCTACCTTACCTGACCTACTTGACGAACCAGCTCAGGCCAGCTAGAGCCCAACTCATCAGCACTACTCACCCGTTCATTCAACCATCGCGACAACGAACTTTACCGCGCCACACTCACCACTTACCAATCTTCTCCAAAGTCCAAAATGGACCGCTTCAACTTCCTCCCTCAAGGTCTCCGGCGGAACAACCCTGCTGCTCCTCCCCCTGCCGACAGCGCCGCCACAGCCCCAACAGGCACAGCCGACGACCACCCCCAAACTCAACCGCAACCAGCCCCCCTCCCAGCAGTCTACAACCGAAACCGAAACCAAAACCCCTACACCTACTCCGACTCCGTCTCCTCTTTGTCCTCTGACGACGGCGAGTATGAGGACGAAGATCTCTACGAAGACGAAGAAGTTTACTCCGTTTCTTCGCGGTCCTCTCGTGATTCAGTTGCCCCGAGGAGTAGACAGCAGCGAGGACAACAACCGAATTATCCGTCCAGCAGTACTCTCAACCGCTCCCACGATAACATGGGAAACAGCATGGGAAACAACAACCAAGACGACCTCTACTGCGACCTCGAAGCCCAACTAGGCATCCACCCCGCCCTTCGCATCCCACCCGGCCCCGGAGTTGGGCCAGGAAACGGTGTCCCAGCTAACTTCCCCCCTCCCCCACCGATCCCCCAAGAAGAAATGACGGAGGTTGAACGCCGCTCCTCCTCGCGCTTCTTTCTTCCTAGGATGTCCTTCCGCTTTTTGGGCGGCCGTCCCCGGCCGGCCAGCAGCCATTATTCAGGTGATGGTCTGCCTCCTGCTACGGAGGTTAACTTCCCCGTGTCCCCCAAGTCACCGGCTTTTCGGATTGGGGAACAGCAGCTGCCGAGTACGAGACTGCATGTCCCTGGTGTGGAGAGGACTTGGAGTAGGGGGAGTAATGGGCCGCCTACGAGGGATGGATCTCGAGGTGCGAGTCGAGATGGGCGGACTGTGAGGGTGACTGAGCCGAGGAGGACAGCTACGAGACGGCATCGGAGTGAGAGGGATGGTGAGCGTAGGAGGGAAGGAAGTGGCAGGTCTCGGTCCGGCCGTTCTGGCTCGGGAGCTGGAGCTGGATCTGGATCAGGTTCGAGACATGCCACCTCTGGTCATCGGAGTCAAGGTCGGAGTCATCGCTCGAGGAGAGATCCCGGCCGGTCGACGACGACAGGGGGACATAGGGATGCGCGTGATGAGGAGAGGAGGCGGAGGAGGAAAAAGAAGAGTAGCAGTTCGAGACGGCATGAAGGTTCCGGACCGGGATCGGGATCGCATTCGAGGTCGGCGGCGACTACCTCCGGCGGAGGAGGGTCTTCGGAACGGAGAAGAAAAAGAGCACCCCCGCCGAAACACTTCCTCTTCTGCTTCCCGTGGGTGAAGTCGCGGACGAAGCGGACGCTTATTCTGCGGTCTTTTGTTTCGGGGATGTTCTTGGCTTGTTTGCTCATCGTCTGTAAGTCTTTGTCGCTTACCTACCTACCTTACCCACCTCCTTCATCAGTGACTCCAACCATGCTAACAATTTCCAGACCTCGCCCTCGCCGTCACCCACACCGTCGACGGCAGTGAATTCACCATCGCCATGATCCTCGTCGTCGTCTTGGGAGCCATCGTCTTCTGCCACAGTGTCGTCCGCCTCATAATGCTGGCATTCAAAGGCGGACGCAGCAAGCGCGGAGACTTGGAAAGTGGCCAGGCCCATCATGGATTAGATATCCATGCACCCGCAGGGCCATATGCCATCCCGCCTACACCGATTCGCGTCGTGTTGGCGCGTGACGAGGAGGCTGCTGGCATTCCGAGTGATGCGGCCGTGTCGAAACCGCCCGAGTATGGACAGTGGCGGGAGTCTGTGGTGAGTTTGGCATCTTTTTTTTTCGTTCTGTCTTTCCAAACAGATTGCTGACATGATCATATTTCCAGAGAGTCGATCCCAACCGCATCTACTGGATGCGCAACGAGACAGTCACTCCCGCGCTTCCAAACGAGGAGCAAGCCGGTTCGGACAGCGCCCGGTCCAGGGCTGGCAGCAGAGACGGCCCTACTACAAACCCGGGAACCCTCCGCCGGCCTCCGTCGTACAGCTCCGATGATGGTGTTAGCTATGTGGTTGAGGCGCAACCGCGATCCATCGCACCGGCCACTGATGTACCACCGACCGGCGGCAGGGCTGGAAGGCGGTTGGCATGAGGAAACGTGTAAAAACAAAAGATTCGGGTTAGGGTTGGATGTGTGATTTAGGCAAGCGTTGGCGTTCGTTGTCTGAGAAACGATTACATGCTCCAACGAGTTCCAGTGTTGGTGAAGCCTCGACTTGGTAAACATGTCCATCGCAGACCGCGAGACTGTGGGCGAGTGCTCACCATGTTGATAGAAGTCTGTGATTGGTTGCTTCCGCTTGCTCAGTCGTATTATGTAAGCTGGCCGTACACTTGTCGCGGCAACAATACTTGAGGGTGGTGGTTGCCTCAGGCGCTGCTTTGCGAGTCATTTCCCACTTGGTAGGACTTCCCATATGCTTTTAACGGTAGGAAGGATCCCGTAGTATCGCCGCACTCTTTGGCGGATTCATTACCAATCGCCCTGTGACCGCAGCGCCCTGCATGTCGGTTACACAGTACACAGCTGAGCTTAATATCACAGACAAGACTGACAGGGATGGTTTCCCCAGCTGTCCAGGACCTGCAGCGGGGGGGTGGTCGTACGGGGACGGAATGTGGTGGCCCATGTGAAATGTTTGAGAGTAAAGAGTAAATATGACACTGCCGTGGTTAAGATGCTATGCCTATCTCGAGAGGGCTCACTGCTGATTTTGTCCAAATATTTCCCAGGGCTCTAGCGGAAAAGGGAAGCTTCCATGTCAGATGTCACAATGGGGCGCGTGTGATTCATGCCATCGTCGGTGCCATATGATGAGAAGGAGTGATGGGGCTTGGCATGTTCCTGCGATTGTGCCGTACCGGACCAGAAAGAGGGGGGTCTAGCGAACAGGAACGATGTGGGGGTGAGCGGACGAGTGCGTGCGGACAGAGTGGAGCTTGCCAAGAATTCATCGAGTTTTTTTAGCGTGTGGTTTATCTGACTGTTTCGTCGAGGTTGTTGCTCTGGAACGGAAAGAGCATGATTATGAAGATGGTGCTTGGGGGGCGTGCTTGTGAATTTGGTTGTGATGGCAGTCATGGCTGTGAGTTTCTCTCTCTCGATACTCAACTCGTCATCTGAAGAGACAGCAAGGAGGGTTGGACGGGGCAGGTCAGGATACAGGAAATTACTGAGCATTAAGCTGAAAGATGAAGGCATGAAGTAAAGCGATACAAGGTAGAGCGTCGGGTCCACTCAACTCTCTGAGTCGTCAACCACAGTTATTTTAGTCATCATGGACAAGCCCACACCCACGGGCACTGGGGGGCAGTCCCACGGGGAAACCGTGGCTGAAAGGCAAGGGGCCCGGGGTACCTCATTGATACTTTGCCTCTAACCACTAGTCTGGTCGAGACCCATGTTTAAGGTAACGTTGGGGGTGGGAGGCGGGGGAGCAACAGAGGTTCCTTTCAAGTCTCTTGTCTGCGGCCTTTCCATGCTCAGTCGGGCTGGTGCTGGCCAGGAAGCGCAGACGCACTGGAGAGGCTCCAGTCCTGATCCAGCAGCAGCGGGCGGCCGTGGCCCAGTCGTCCAAGTCGTCCTACTTGTTCCGTGCTTTCCGCCCCTCTTTCTCTTTCTTTTCCCTTCCTCCAGCATCGCTCCTTGAAATAACATCACCAGCACAGGGTACGCTCGCTCCCGGTTTTCTCTCGGTTCTTTTTGGTGTTGAAGTTGTGTCGCAGGTTGTCAGAGAGTCTCCGAGTTCTTGTTTGGGTAGCTGTCTTCTTTTATCAAAGGTCAGTCATCTCTCTTCTATCCTGTCACGGCGCGTTGAGGTGCCTCGCTTCAAGTTGCCTTGCCGCCATCATCGAGTCCAGTTGCCCTTGTGGTAGGTACCCGCCCTCCCTTGTGGTACTGCCCGTCAAGCGCGTTGACGACGACGACGACAACGACAACGACAACGACAACATCAACAAGAAAACAAGGAGACGAAATCAAGCCGACCAACATACGCAAACAATCAGCTTTGCCCTCGCTCTGGTTGTTGTCGCAAGCACCTCTGCATACCAAAACGACGGACCAACCCCACTTTACCGCGCATTATCGCATCATCGGCTAGCACCTTTGTATCGAGCATGACTGCGCCTTGAGGGTTGAACCTCTCGAGTTGCCGTCATACGCCACCACAACCACAGTCCGGCATGGGAATATGTGTTGCGCAAGCTTAACCAGAGTCACGCAAGGCTCTGCTTTGGATCGCCCAAGTAGCTGTTATGGTTACCTCGGCTGTCGGTGGCTTCAATTCAGCGCATCCAACCATCCGGGCGGGCGTCGAATCGGCAACTGTACCGTGACGGGCAGCCGTGCGACCTACACACAACCAACTGCGTGCACTGATCAGCGCCGGGTCGGAGTTGAACCCTTCCTCCTGCGAGACCTATGTACAACGATAAGGGCTGGGCGCGGGGCGCAGAAACTGGGCCAAAAGGCTACCTGTCGAGATGCTGCCAGAGCACTATTTCAACCGGAGTCAGATCTTCTCTAACATGACAACTTTACAGACCCTTTATATATACATCAACCATCACCATGTCTTCTCTCTCTCGTCGCGCGTGCTACAAGTGTGGTGAGCTTGGCCACCACGCTGAGGCCTGCTCTTCTCCCCACAGACTCTGCTACAACTGTAAGTTATAGACTTCTGGGCTCTTCCCGTCCCGCCTTCTGAACACGTACTAACACCACCGTGACACAGGCAAGCAGCCCAGTACGCACATTTCCCCGCCCCTGATTGGTAGCCCTATATCGTGATTCTCTAACCTCCCCCCGACAGACCACGAGTCCAGCGAATGCCCTCTTCCTCGCAGCACCGAGGCCAAGCAGTGCTACCACTGCCAGGGTCTCGGCCACGTCCAGGCTGACTGCCCTACTCTCCGCATTAGCGGGGCAGGTTCTACCAGCCGCTGCTACAACTGCGGCCAGCCCGGCCACTACATGGTACGAAGCTCTTGATCTCTGGTGATCCCATCGTATGGCCCTCTGACCTTGTTTTCTTCCCACAGCGCGCCTGCCCCAACCCTCCCACTGGCATCCCCCGCGGTGCTCCCGTTGGCCGTGGCGGCTTCGGCGGTTTCGGCCGTGGTGGCTTCGCTGGTGGTCCGGGTGCTCGCCCCGCTACCTGCTACAAGTGCGGTGGCCCTAACCACTTTGCCCGCGACTGCCAGGCTCAGGCTATGAAGTGCTACGCCTGCGGCAAGCTCGGTCACATCTCCCGTGATTGCACCGCTCCCAACGGCGGTCCTCTCAACACTGCCGGCAAGACCTGCTACCAGTGCAGCGAGACCGGCCACATCTCGCGTGACTGCCCCAACAAGCCCCACACCAACGGCGAGATTAAGCAGGATGACCTGAACGCTGGCCACGCTGGCCCGGGTCTCGCTGCTGCCCCCGTTCCCCCCGTTGCCCCTGTTGCTTAGGCAGCCGAACAGACCAACGGTGACAGCAGTCCTCACACCAACGATGATGGCGGTGCTGACATCAACGGTGACGGCCATGTTGCAGCGAACGGGTTCTCGCACTAGCCATCATCATTACCGACTTGTTTTTTTCCCTTCTTAATACGCTTATGTATGCCTTTACGAACGAATGCAGCGGTCAAAATCTCGGCGTCCACGGTTCTCGATATATACACCATCGGCTTCATGCTCTTTCAGCACAGAGACACGACGGCACGGAAAACAAAACTTTCAAAATTGGAACGTTTCCTCCACTTTTATGTCAGCTCACGTAGGCACTTCACGACACGGTTTTTAACCTCTCACTTGGACACAACTTCATGATACCCCGAAATTGACGAAGCGGTGTGGGTCGACAAGATCAGGCCACTGCGGAGGATGATCTCGTCGTCAGTAGGTTGTTGGAAGGTGGCCCATGTTTGGAGGGGCGAGGGCTGGCTCGTTCGAGGTCCTATTGGTGGAAACGGCCAGCTCGGAGAAATTCAAAAAGAGAGAGCAGCGCTTGAGGATGGAAGGCAGCAGGTTTAAAAGCAAAAGCCCGATGTGTGTGTGTTATCTTGGGTTACTCATGGGCTTAGGCGAAGAGATGTCAAATCTAGACGTATCAAACTTCTTGGCGCTCATCTTGTGTGTGTGTGTGTCGTGTGTGATGATGAGGTGCAGAAGGTCGAAGCGTTTGCTGAAGAGGAGAAATTATGGGTAGCCGAGGAGCATAAGAGGATTGGGTTTGACATGCGTTCGATATGTCGATTACAATGCTGCTGCTGTCTTTCGAGGCGTGGTCGGTTGTCGTAGGTGTGTGCAATTAAAGAAACAAGTCACGTCTCATGCCCTTGGGGAGGCGGAAGTAAACGTTAAAAAATACAACAAGATGTTAAAATAACAAAACCTTAGTTGAAACACGTCGGTAAGACCAGAGCGTAGTTGACGGATTCGAGGACAACTTACTCGCGGTTGATTATCTTGATGTCTATGCACCTCGGTATTCTGCATCTTATAACCTCGCAGGATGAGAATGATGGGCAACAAAGCAGAAACAAAGCTATTGGTGGGCATGAGTGGATGAATTGGTGACTCGTAGCTTGATGGTATCAGAAACGGGCCCATACTTGCTCGTCGTCTATCGTAGTAGCACAACACCAGCCCTCCTAGCAAGGAGTTTAGAAGAAAAAAAAGAAAAAAAGGAAACAAAGCAGGAGAGGAGAAAGAAAGAGGCCGTCCGTCAGTCGCTATTTACAAGGAGCTCAAATGCAAAAATGCAAAAAAAAAAGAAGTTGCTTGCTGAATGCCCCCACGCGGGATTGAACCGCGGACCTCATCATTTCGCAGATTGGAATACGAGTGATGCGCTCTACCACTGAGCTATACGGGCTTCGTTATTTACAGTTGTTGAAACACGTACCTAAGTACCCCACTTAACCGCCTGTTCAACCACAAACAGAGCGGGAAAAGTCAACCTCACTTTCACAAGCGAACAACTCACAACTCACAACTCACAACTTTCCAATATCTATTCTTCTGCGCTTCGCACCCTCACTTCATACTACCGTCACACCACACGCCGCATCTACCGATTCCGTTTCAGCTGCAATTTCTTCACACAGAATGAAATGGCATGCACAACGAACCGCTCCTGTTGAGGTATTTGAATGATTTATGTTGCTTGCTCAAAGCCTCACCCGCCCGCCTGCTGGGCCCTCCCTAGCAGCGAGTCGCGGCATCGTTACTTTACTTGCTCTTTCCCGTATGGAATGAAGGATCAAATGCACTTAGCAGCGGAAAGTTTCGGTTGCAATGGTGACTTGTGGACTCGGACTTCAAGTGGAGGCTCGGCTCAAATTAAAAGAAGGAACGCTTTTAAATGTCAAGGGACTTAGTTGGTTCCCGTTCCTCTCAGAAGAACGGTTCTTCTTCTTCATCCATTCTCTTTCTTCCATTGACTCATTTGTTTCACCAGTCCGTCGTTTCTCTCAATCTGCCTGTTCCACCTTTCAGTTGCTTCTTCTCCACCAACATATCAATATGAGCAGGAACTCTGAGTCGATCTGGTTAAGTCTTTCTCTCTCTCTCTTTTATTCCTGCTTTCGCGCCCTGCGACAGGATTATGCCGGAGCCGCCGTGGGCGAAGCGGATGCGGAAGTCGCCGACTGCGTTGCCGAGGTAGTAGGGTACGGAGCCGAGGTGGGCGAGGAGGGGTTTTAAGGAGGGCTGGACGTGGTAAGTGTCGTCGTCGACGAGGGAGGTACCACTTCTTGTTCGGGAACTTGGAGTAGGCGAGTCCGGAGATGAACTGATGGGAGGGGCGTAATTCGAGTTGCTGTTGTTGTTGATGGATACTATACATCTCTGGGGGTTCGTTGGTGCCGGCACTTACCTCTCGGCTTCCGACTGCCCTATGAAGAAGGCAAGCCTACCTAGCAACAACGACGGAAGTGAGGGGAGTAGTAGTAGGTGGTAATATCTTCTTAACACAAAACACTGGCACATCCAAGGGGGGGAAGGATCAAGAGCGTCCCTACGGCATCGCGAGTTCCTCATTCTCAATAACTCCGTCCGTTTCCCATCACTAACTGTGTCCTTGCCAGATATACAAAGGTTGAACAATCAAATTCTTCCTGCTGGATTTCCAAGCAATGCTCGTGGTCTCATTCAGGGGTGGCCAGTGTCAAGACCGATGGCAAGACAGATTGCTCATGTGGTAGTCCTTCCTCATCTCGCACAAGGACGGCTTCCATGGAATCTCTCGAGCTTGCTTCGTGGTTCTTCTTTCGGGTTCGCGCACTCAAGTCGAGTACTTAAAGTCTGCCAATACCCTCCTCCGTCTCAACGATCTGCTCCCTCTAGACAACCGTCAACACATCTTATTATCATCAACTACCTATCTAGAGCTACCAGTACCATATAGCCAATATCAGTTTCACAACGACCCAAGTATTTTACCGGCACCGGCACCGTCCAAGCGTCGGGCTTTTTCATCTCATCAACTCTTTCCCACGAGACACAGTACCATCCCAAATAGACCAGACACCTCGACCGGTGGACGACAGACACATCGACCGGACCGCAAACCATCCAGATCCAGTCCACAAACAAGATCCAAAAACAATGGATTTCGGCGCAGCCTCGATGATGACCCCCAGCAGTTCGGCACCCCGCAACCTGCGAATTGGCACCACCTCCGCCAGCATATTCATCGGAGCCCGTCCCCGCAGTCTGACAACGCCAACGCCGGCATCAGGGAGACATCATGATACTTCCTGCAAACCTTCCAGCAAATGCCACCTCCCGGCCCTTATCCTCTACGTTCGCCCCAGCTCACCCACGCACGCCCAGGCCGCCCAAGCCCTCGGCGAGCTTATCCAAGCACCCGACGCCGTCCACCTCAACCCCGACAACGAGAGACTCCCCGAATACTCGCACGAGCTCCAATCCCCGAAGGCGAACTGCGGCTGGCCGTATCCCATTCTCCATCAATCTTTTTTTTGGAACCTCATACCCTCTCCTCTATCTTTAGTCCATCAACAACATTGGTACCAAGTCGCAATAGAACCGCGAGCAACAGCTGCGAAGACTCGCTGACCAGCTGCTGATACCAATTGGTCCTGGTCACGAGATACGGTCCAAATAGGCAATCAGCAGCGGCAAATGCAGAGCGCAGTTGAGAACAATGTCCAGAAAATCGAATGGAACATACACCACGAAAGTCTAGATGCGGTAATAATAATTGTTATCCGCGCCGATAGGCTGGCTGATGTTTATGATGAGTAGTAGGAGGCTTTTGCCGTTGTTTGGAGGGTCGTAGACGAGCAACGTAGAGGTCCAGTCTCCGTTCTCTCTTCTGGCTGGCCTATGAAAGAAGTATGTCTTCTAATCGATCTGGTTGACGGGGTCATGGGGCTAGCGTTTTTGTCGCCCCTTCATCGCACGACCAGCCACTGCAAGTTTGGAGAGGCATCATCACTACATGTTGATTGAAGCGCAGCTGTCATATGGTCTAGGGAAAGAAGTGTTTTAACACGAAATGAGCGAGCATATAGCGAAGCTTTTCTATAATGGGGGCTGACCCGGAACGGATCCTATTGCGGATGTGGTTGCAAGGTGGTTGTGGAGGCAGATGAAGAGGTTGTGGGTGCGGATATGGGCCCTATGGGGGATGAGGAAGGGGGTTGGGGAGGAGGAGGAGGAGGAGGAGGAGGCATTGTGAGGAGGACACTACACTACGACGATGGCTTTTGTTACTGACCATCTTGGGGATTTGGATGGGTTTGTCTGGCTTTTTGTTGGTGATTCCGGTTGATGGGTGGTTGACTATGGGCGAGAAGGACAACTCGGTTGTCTGGATTTGGATGTTTGGTTCAAGTTGGTGTCAGATGCTCCTTTGGTACCGGCATGCATGTTTCTGTGTCGCATTCTTGGGTTTGTGGTGAATAGGATATCACATACTTTTGGCGGATAGGTAGGCAGTATTGAATGCCATATAGCGTTTGTTTCCCAGGTCCAGGTCCAGGTCTCTGATCTTGATGTGAGTACATATGACCACTCAGATACCACTACATAATGCGTTTCAGAGGGTAAGAACTAATCGGCAGAAAAACCAGCATTGGACTGGAGTATTCACAGTCACATAGCGCTTATATCCTTTTAGAAACTCAAAAATATTCGAGATTACTTCACTTCTCAAGTCTCGAAACTACCCGTAAGCCAAGTAAGTGCCTCCACCACTACCTCTACTCATAAAACCCGATCAATCTTCAACGTCCCTCCCTTCCCATCCAGACTCCCCTCCTCCGCACTCAGCCTAACCTTCACATTCCTACTCTCCCTCTTCTTCGCCTCCAAACTCCTCAAATCCTCAAACCGTTCCCTCGCGTCCTCATCCAAGCCATGGAACAACATCGCCAGCGCACTCGTCTTCCACAAGCTCGCCCCACTCCTTTTCGTCTCCCAGGCCGCTAAACCCAAGAAGAACGCGGCAAGGATCACTGCTGTGACAGGCAGCGCCACGAAGCCCCACCGCACGGAAACAAAGGTTTCGTAGCTCAGAGAGGTGCCGTTGATGGGCACGGCGGTTAGAGTGCGGAATGTCGAAGTCAAAGAGACGGCGAGGTCGGACATGAGCATCTCGAGTCCCTTTGGCGGAGAGGAAGACGAGGGGGACGGGTATTCGTAGTAGTTCCAGTAAAAGGCTTGGACGATGTCGGTGTCGAAGAAAGTTTCTCCCGAGGAGATGCCGACTGTTAGGTTTACTACTACGTTTCCGCTGGTATTGGGAAGGGGGTCGGAGATGGTCTGGTTGATGTAAGTTGGATTACGGGAGGCGGTGCCGTTGGCGAATAAACGTGAGAACCAGGATTGCATGGCCAGGATCGATTCCATGGACATGGAGTAGAGGAGCGAGGAGTTGGTGGGGGATTGGATGGTTAGAGGGTCTAGGCTGTTGATGCTACTGGAGAGGGAGGACAGAGAGGGGACGGTGTCGTTGGTTATTGGATCTACGAGGTGCGATTCGTGGAGGAAACCGTTGGTGATGTTGGAGGCCAAAGTTTGCAGGCAGACGGTTAGGGTGCATTGGGTCGCCCAGGGGGAAAGCACGCCGGGGCCGGTGGCGTTGGTCTCGGTGCCCATGAAGATTAGTTTCATTATGGTGCTGTAGGTGGCGTCGCCTGTGGAAGAGCCGGGGAAGAGAGAGGTCATGCCAAAGACTTCGGCTGAGGAGTTCAGTTTGGCGGCGCCGGAGGGGAGCTTCCAGCCGCAGTCGTCGGTGTTGGTGATGCCAGGGGGGCAGTACCGCGTCATGTACTCGGACATGTCGACGCACTTGTGGCAGACGCCCAGCGTCTCAATGGGCGGGAACGTGCAGTTGCCTGTGGAACATTGGAACGGCAAACCCATCCATGGCCGGCCGTCCTCGGCGAACAAGCCTTTGTACACGGCCGCCTTGATGGGCAGGATGGGAACAAAGGCTTGGCCGAGTGCTTCCTTGCCGTGCAGCGCGAGCCCGTACGTTTCGGTGCGGTAGTTAACTGCCCCGGACGGGGTTTCGACCATCCGCGTGGGAAAAGTGGCGATCTGCTGAGCAAAAGGGCTGAGAAACAGCGCGATGACCATCACCACGGCACCAAAACTGCCCGCGAACCCACCCCGCGCGCGGAAGAGCATGTTGACGGCCCCAAAGGCGCCGCGGCTCGCGTCGTCGTAGAGCTCCATGTCGCTTAGCGGGGCCCGGCCTTGCTTGAAGCGAATCCATTTGAGCTGTCCCAGCCCGCCTGATAGCGGGACGCTCATGCTGGCTGTGGCGACGGTGGCTAGGATGGCGATGACGGCGTTCAGAGTGATCCAGTGCGGCCAGGAGGGTAGCGGTTGGCCGTCGTAGGTGGCTAGGACGGCGATGATGGAGGCGACGGCACCTAGGGCGACGAACATGCTGATGGTTTCGTAGGTCCAGGTGCCGTTTTTGGAGAAGATGGCTGAGAGTTTGCCGTCGGATTTTCCGGAGGAGCTTGTGCTCATGGCGGATTGCCGGTTGGCATCATGATTTTGTTGTTTCTCCCAGGAGGCTGGGGAGGCGGACATGGGAGAGACGGAGAAGGTTGTTGGTTGTTTGGGGGGGAACATGAAGCCTTCTTGGGTGGGGTATTGGCCTTCGAGTGGTACTTGATGGATCTGAGGGTTTTGATAGTCGCCATTGCTATACTGGTAGTCATAATATTGCTGCTGGTCGGCGTATAGAGGCTGTTGGGCCGGGTGTATTTGGTCTGGTTGTTGAGGAACGGCGCCAGCGTTGGCATGTAGGTCGTTGTTGGTGTTGACATATTGGAAGGGCTGGTTATTGTTGAAATCTTCTGCTTGAGGCTCTATGGCCGCTGTGAGAGGAGTCGTGCTGTCTGCGCTTATTACGCGCTCATGGCGAACTGGTTGATACGCCATGGTTTCGGAGTGTTGTTGTTAAGAGGAGGAGGAGGAGGAGGAGGAGGAGAGTTGAAGAGGCACAACACTTGGCAACCTCTCGTGGGACAAGACTCCCAATATTAAACAAACGTTGCCTATGGAAGGTATAGGCTGAACCGAATAGTATCAAGTAACAGAAGAAAGAAAAACATTCTCTCAAGAGAACGTTGGGGGACGGTAGACCAGACCCTGGTTTTGTATCCCATCCGCCCCCAAGTGATGGCGAACAGGCACCAAAGAAAAAGAAATTCTGCATCTTGGCAAGTGGTGTCTTGTAACCCATCGTCGATATGGCTTCACTCTTTTTGTCCCTTTGCTGTCACCCACCCCTCCACCAGTACAGAGGCCACCAGTCGAAGGACTCAAAGGGACGTTGTCGCTCGGAAGGGAAGGTTGATATCCCGTTACGCTTGACCCCCGCAACAGAGTGGTATCCAGTGGTATCCAAGACTTGAATAAAAGACGAAAAAAAAAAAAAGATGGTGTGCCCGATAGGCCGACGATAGCTTCCGCCCGGTTCTGAGTTCTTACCAACCTAAACAACCAGTCCAACCCAACTGCGCGTAAGAAGTTAGTCTGTGCGATGTGGTGATCTTTGAGGCTCGCGAAAAAGATGGTGGTAAGAGTGGTAAGAGGTCAGCAAGAAAAAACTGGGATTTGAGCAAACAAAGTTGCCCGTGGCGAGAGCCAAATCGGACTGCCGCAAACTGCGCCCCGCAGGTGCATCCAGGCTGCATCGCGGCTGCATCGCACGAAGCTTCCATTCCTTTTCTTACCTCTCTATGTGATCATGCAGCACTCAGGGTTCGGGCCGGCCACCCAAGCGGGAGAACGAACGACCGCGCCAAGTCCAGGGCTGAAGATAGCGGCAAATCGTCACGTCACATGGATGTGAAATCTAGTGGAATAAAAAAAATACCGTCGGTGTGTTCTTCCTGGCAGCAGGTGGGCGTTTTGCGGGTTCAGTAGATGTAGATGGATGTTATGAAATGGGTAAAACTCCGCCGCCATCTTTCACCCTCCTCGCCCTCGAATGGCCTTATTCGTTCCTCGAAATAACGAGGCTATCAATCAACCACAGCCTACCCTGGTACAACCTCCCGTCCTACCCATCCCCATCCTACCCATCATCCTCAACACCATCAATCCGGCTAGGCCAGCCATTCATAACCCCCCATCAACGCCGTACTCTGGGCTGACGACATCATCGCACTACCAACCGACCGATCATGTACTCCATCGGCTCTTTTACGCCTATTGTGCAACTGGAAGATGCCTCTATGTGGTAGGAGGTAACACAGCGTCTGTTCGGAGCCCTCCCAAGTGATATTTGGCTGGGGGCACTTTGGAAGTTGATCTGTTCAGTACATGAACCCACCCGGTAAGGCTGTGATAGAAACCTTTTGCCCCCCATGTTACCTAGACTAGACTGTTAGTCAATCTGATTGGAGGTAAATGGTCCTCGTCCTCTCTTTTCTTGACTTTTTTGATCTCGCCTTTCTTCTGAATGCGAGGACAGGATTGAATCTTATAAGAGCCAAGTTAAAAGGCTAATTATAGAACTTAGACGCTGGCTGATTGGCCAGAAAAGAGAAGCTCTCAGAGGTTGTACAACGTCGTTCGTTGAGGCTGACTGTCTGCTGATGCTGATATTATGAGCAAGGTGTCAAAAGAGAAAACGAGTGCATCGATCAGGTTATATAAAGTTCATCATTTCGAGCAATGCGTGAATCTCCTAGCTTCCACCTGCTATAGTTACTACGTAGAGGTAGCTTATTCGTGACGTATAACAACCCCCCGGAACAAACGCTATTGTTTCCATCACGATGCCAAGGTACGGTAACTTCCAGGGTCTCAAATGTGATATAGCTCAAAAGCTCAATTGCCTTGATCATCTAAATCGCCAGGCAGGTTCAGCCAGCGAGGCTTCTTCCAGTCATCCCAGTGATATAGCCGTATGATACCATCAATGTATCTCAGTCAACTTTTTCCTGCGCCTTAGACTTTTTTTTGGTCCATGTCTCCCTCTATAACCTGTACAAGTAATATACACCATATGACCATATGGAATGTGGAGTTCTACGACCATCCATCCACTCCAGTCACATCCGAGATACTTTATCTCAAAATGGTGTGTGACAAATGATGCAGTAGGTAGCAAAAAAGACAGCAACTGCTCCTCCAATAACCCCCTGCCTCCAGTCATCTAAGGACCCCCCCCCTCAAGCCTGGCCGCTTGTCTCTAAGCAGCAACCGTAACGCTCGAAGCCGTAGCCACCGCCTTCTCCCTCTGCTCCATGGCCATGGTAAAGATGCGCTGCCAAACCTCAAGCCAGCGCTCATGCTGCGCCGTCGGCAGCTTGCCGGGGTTCTTGAAGCTGCGGGCCATCATCTCCTTGAGTCTGGTCCTCAGCATCTTGACCACCAACATCGTCTTCCAGTCGGACACGGCAAAGCGGGCGCGGTTGCCGTCGAGGACGAGCACGCCCGAATACATGTCGGCGCGGACGTCACCGCAGAGGAGGGCGACGGCGAAGGGGTCGACGGCGGTGGTTTCGTGGGCGTTGTAGACGCTTCTGTTAATCATGTTAGTATCGGTTTTGAAAAAAAAGGACAAGAATGACACGTACCCCTTGGTTTGCATGATATTGTAATAACTCAACCACCGCAGCTCGTTATGGCCCTTGTTCACACTGCTAGGATGCAGGCTGATGTTCTGGTTGTTGCCCACGTTGCGCAGGCCCTTGCTGCCGGGCACATCCCTCACCAGCAGCTTCGGGTAGAAACTCCACGCGATCACCGACTGAGCAATCAAGTCGTTGTCGCTATTGATATTGACCCGCTGAGGTACCTCATAGAAGGTTTGGTACCGACGCTTTCCACCAAACCGGAGCCTGTTAAGCACCTGTCTCTCTTCAGTAGTTAGCTGCAGGAAGCCAGAGTCCGCAACCGACACGAGCAGTTGGCCCTTGAGATCCTCAATGTTCGCTAGAGTCTGGGGCGAGAGGAAGTTCTTCCGGCAGTACTGGAACTCGGCACCACCGCTGGTTGACGACTGACAGACACGCTTCCAAGACTGGTAGGCGTTGTACACAGTAAGAAGATCAGAGTCACCCTTGCGGAAGCCCATGCGGACCGTGTTGGCTTGTTGACGCTGTCCAAACGGAGCAACGAATGGAGACTTGGACGAAAGAATAGCAGCCACGGTAAGGGCCATATCGAGACATTTGAAGATGGCGCCGAGAAGGATGAGCTTGCCCAGGAACACATCGAGCGGCAGGCGGGCCAGCTGAAGACCAAGTGGCGTAAGCTCCTCGGACGAGGCTGTAAGCGCACGAACATCGACAAGGGCATCGATGGCACGACGAATATTCTTTGCTGAAGGTGGGTCGAGCGCCTCACCCAGAGTCGCTTCAATACCACCAATCTTGCAAATCTTGACGCGAATAGCGAGATCCTGCAGAGAAAGACGTAGCATTTCGGGAGTTTGCTGGTCGCTCATGATGTTGTCATGGCGATGCTTTGTGAACATGTGGAAGCAGAGACCCTCCTGGACACGACCGGCACGACCACGACGCTGCTTGGCGTTGGCCCGCGAGATGAATGTATCAATAAGTCGGGACAGCTGTCTCCGTTCGTCGAATCTCATCTCACGATGCTTGCCAGTGTCAATGACACAGGTGACATCGGGAATGGTAATACCCGTCTCAGCAATGTTGGTAGCCAGGACGATCTTCCTCAAGCCAGGAGGAGGGACGAGGAAGGCGGCTTCCTGATCCTCGGTAGCAATAGTGGAGTGCAACGGGTAAACCAGCCAGTGATCGGCAAAGGCCTTGTCGCCGAGCAGCATGTCGTTGAGTGTCCTGATCTCAGCAATACCAGGCAAGAAGACCAGGATGGCTTTGCTGAAATCGATGTAGTCAGGATGGTTTGCAATCGTAGAGATCAGCTGGACGATTAGATCAAAGTCGATCTGGTACTCGTCAATCTGTGCCAGCGTATTGCGAGTTCTGACAGAGTAATTCTTGAGCGACTGAATCAGCTCAGGCTTGGAAGATGTATCAACCTCGGCGTCCGCTTCGTCATCAAGCTCAGTGAGTTTTGATGCCACGGGATTCCGCTGATCGAGGGTATATCCGGTCAACTCGACGGCATCTTCCAGGTAGGCGACCTTGACGGGGAAGGTTCGTCCGGGAACATTCAGGACTGGCGCTCCGCCGAGGTACTTGGAGAAACGCTCGGCATCAACAGTGGCTGACATGAGAACCACCTTGAGATCCTTCCTCCGAGCGAGCAACTTCTTGAGAACGATCAAGAGGAAATCGCTGTCGATGGAACGTTCGTGTACCTCATCGAGAACCAAATGGGTGATCTCGTTGAGGTCATTGGAACCCTCCAACATACGCATGACGATACCAGTGGTAGCATAGACAAGGCGAGTCTCCCTGGAGGTGTTTGCCTCGAGACGGATCGAATAACCCACCAAAGACCGAGGTGTTCCAACATCCCCTCTACCCTCGCCAATTTCCTCGCTGACTCTCTTGGCCAGAGAGATGGCCGAGATACGACGAGGTTCTGTGCAGTAAATCTTGCAGTTTCTGCCCTTCAAGAGCTGATCCTCAAGGAGGAAAGCGGGGACCTGCGTACTCTTTCCGCAACCAGTCTCACCGCAGATAATAACCACCTGTTCTCTCTCAACAGTGTCGACTACTTGTTGCCGGAACTGCCACATGGGAAGCTGCATGCGAGACACCAACATTTGCTGAAACCTAGGCGTGCTGGCCTTTTGCAACCAGATCCTCTGGTAGTACTCGGGGTCCTGGGCGTTGCGCTTTGCCCGCTCTTGGTCTGATTCCGAGTCTGTCTGAGTCCGGGATTGGCCACGACCCTTGAAAGCACCCTGGATGATGACACCGTCCTCCAATTCCTGGTCCATCCGCTTCCGAACTAGATCGCGCAAGTGTTTCACGACCGCGCGGTCTGCCTCGTCAGCCTTGCTCTTCCTGGCTTCGGCCATTTCTGACCAAAGATCCTTCCAGGCGACAGGCAGCCTCATGGCCACCTTTTCTTCCTTGGCTGAAGAGCTAAAGATGAGGAACAAGGCGATGGTTGCAATGTACGCCTCGGACTGCTTTGCATCAGGCGTGGCAATGGACTCCATCTTGAACACGAACTGGGTGGGCGTCGTGAAGACCTCGATGTCGTCCGAGTCCGGAGGAGCGGGGATCTCCTGGGGCTTAGACCAGAGAATCTTGACGGCATGTCTGCTGGCAAAGGAGATATCCGACAAAACATGATACGAGATCTTGACAGAATTGTCCCTAGACCGACAAGCCTCTTCTAGGGCACGCATTGGGCTCACGCCAGTCCATTTTCCAAAGTCCCTGATCTGAATCTTGGATCCATCGGCATTGTTCATGACGGTGTTTGTCTTTCCTGTTGTCGGGTCCACCTCATTTACGGGAAGACTGGCAAACAGACCGGCAAGAGCCTCGTCATCATCCTCGGGATTCTCGGCAAGAAGTTCTGCGGCCATGCGCTCAGCTTCAGCAGCAACGTCGTCCACCTCGGCTGAAGCAGGAGTTTCCTCTTGGGCCTGCTTCTTTTCCTCTTGTTCCTCCTCCGCTTTCTTCTTGTTGGCCGCATAGTCCTTTTCCAAATCGATCTTCTTGTCTCTCCATTGTTGCTCAGCAACGTACTTGTCGAACAGAATATCCTTTTCGACTCGCTCGATCTTGGCCAGCAGAAGGGCCTCTTCGGGATCACTCGGGTTTGCCTCGGCCTTGCTTTTTTTGCCCTTTGCTGTGTCCAGGCGGGGACGTTGGATTTCGAAGAGTTTGGTCTTGGTTTCGAGATAAAAGGGGAGCAACTGATCGGGCTCAATATATTCGTCGAAAACCACCTTTGATCGTTTCGGGGAGGGTGCACGCGATGACCGGGAGGTTTGGGCGTTCTTGGTCTTCTTGCCGCGCGGGCCTAGCTCGGGAAGTTGAGGGGTGACGGCACCGGAAGGGAGAGGAGTTTCTGAGGGAGTGTCTGCAAGAAGTCGGTTAGATCAATGGCAAGAAGAAATGCGGCTGTTGGCGCCCACGAACCTGTCTGGGACTTCTTTGCACGTCCACTGTAATCAGGGAGCTCCTCCTTGGAGCACTCTCTTGCTAGCCAGTCCAGGACTTCGTCAAGACCCCAAATGGAATCACTCTTTACGGTGGAGGGGATATTGGGAGCAATGTCCAAGACGAACTGCAATGCGGGCTGGATCTTTTCTTGTGGGAAGTCGGCGCCCTCGAGGGTCTGCTGGAGGGTCCATAGCTTGATGGTGAGGTCCTCCTCTGGGGGCAATCTGCTAGATGCGCCCTCGGAGGTAAGACTAGAGGCAGCAAAGCGACTTTCGGCTTGAATAAGGTCCAGAACATGGTCCATCAACTCTTGGGGCAACCACTTTTTCGCATTGACGGAATCGGCCTGGCCTCGTAGAAGACGTCTGTCGGTCTCGAGACGGGTCTTTTGGCGCAGCGCATCTCGGCGCACCTTGGGCGCATATTTCTCGACCAACAACTGTAACTCGGACTCTTGCAACTGGCGCTCGAACTCTTCTGGGCTCAGGGTCTTTTCTGGCGCAGCCTTGGCGGCCTCTGTGGGAGCGGTAGTTCCATTCGTCGCGGGGGCATCTTTGGATGCTTGGGCACTGGTCTTGGTGGTATCATTGTTGTTGGGTTTCGCCGGCGCAACGTCTTCGGCGACCTCTCTGGGCTTGGAAGGAAGGGACGTGGTAGCGAAACCACGGGCAGGGTTGGCCGCAGGCTTCTTGGACTTTTTCTTGCCAGCCATGGTGCTACAAGTTCGTTCTCAGTATAGTCTCGTTCAGGTGTTTTTGTGGTGTCGGCAGGTGGGCGTTTATGTAGTTCAGTTTATGGCAAAAGCGGTGGTAGTAACCCGATAGGACTCGATCGATGACAAGAAGGTAAGGTATAACAGTCGTAGAGATGGCCCAAATAGTAGTTGGTTTACTATGCAAGGAGAGAAAGGGTCAGGTAGCGCGAGAACATGGAGGACAATGGCATGACTCGGAGTCGCCCCAGACTCGGTTCGGTCGAGGTACCTCTCTCTAGAGGCGGACCTTGAAGATGCTCCGCGCGCAGGGGCTGTTGTAATGGCGGAAAAGTGAGGTTGTTGAGATATCTGGTTTCAGTTTGTACCCGGATCTGCCGTGATGTGGTGAAAGTAAGGTTGAGCCCAACCTGATCTTGAAGCTTGCCGTCTTGGTTGTTGTGATAACAAAGTACCTTACCGGCTGTGATAAGTGACAGCGACAGGACTGACGCAGTCACCTCAGTCACTGTCCACAGTGGTCCCCAGTCCCGCTGTCGTCGGCCCCGTTAGCAGCCCACCGTCGGAGCTTCTTCCTCTTGGCTGGCAGTGGCTGGGCAGAAAAATATCGACCGCCTGCTGTTTTCAGAGAGCCGACCCCGCTATGTCCATCAGACAGCGACTTGTTGGAGTGGGATAATTTGACAGTGTCTAAGTATCTCGGCGCGTGCCTGACAGGGAGCTGAGGAAGAGGGAGACTGTCTGTATAATGCAGGTAGTTGAACAGAATATTGAGAAGGTAAATGACGAAAGAAAAAGTCGGAGAGAAATCAGGTCCAGTTTAGTTCGTCAGATTTTTGACGGATTAAGTTGTTGTTGTTGTGGTGCGAGCTTCAGTCTCACTGTTTTGTGACTTGTTGTGTGTGTGCAGAGACAAGATGGCAAAAGAAGAAGGTCGCATGGTGTCAATAAGCGAATGCTTCAAGCTCTACGCTGGAAAGAACAACAGGGGCCCCTTGCCGCTGAGACGAAATGGCCAAAGTGGGGTCAATATTTTCGGGGGCCGGCTCCAAAGTGGAATCCCCAATCGCATCGCAGACTGGACACCACCAACGGAAAACAGTTCTACGCCGTTGTAGACTGTAGGTAGCTCTATCATCTTCTACCTCGACCTCTTTCCAGGTACCACTACACCACCTCAACCTACAACCAACCGGCCTACCTACATCCCTAGGTCAGGTACCTCCTTCAACACCTCTACGACCTCGGGCCAACAAAAGAAGAGGAGTGACATTCATAACTCCGGTTCTTTGTATCGAACATCACCAAACGAAAAGAGAAAGAGGTTGCGCTGCCTCGACGACGAGCCACCTTCCCGAGTCCTCGCTGCTCGACCATGTCCCGTTAAGCCTCGACCCCCCACATTAGAGACTTCAACAAACAATACCTACCCGACATCATGTCTGAAGACGCCGCCTCCCCCGCCGCGAGCACCCCCAACAATGCGCCCGCCGACTTCGATCTCGTAGCCGCAAAGGCTGCTCTTACCTCCTCGTCCACCACGGCGCGGATTTCCCAGTTGCGCTCCATCGAGGAGAAGCTGTCCCAGAAATGTGAGAGGCCGAACACCTACAACTACACCTTCAAGCTACCTTGGCTATGATCAACAGGCTAATTCCTCGCTCTTGCGCTCTCTCCAACAGCCCTCGACCGACCAACGACTCTCGGCGTCCTGAAGGTTCTCTTCTGGACCCATGACTTCTACCACGATCGCCCTTCCCGTACTGCCGTCCAGAAATGCTTGGTAGCGCTCGCCCAGAACGGAGAGCCCGAAATTCTCACGCCTCTGGTCGCCGCCATCGGTCAGGAAATCAAGAAGGGTGCCATTGCGCCTGGCAGCGCCTTTACCTTGGTCGAATGGTCCAGCTTGCTGGTTCAGAACTGTGCCGGTACTCCTCTATGGGACAAGTTTGGAAAGGATCTTACCCTGTCCCTTGCTGAGGCTTTGGAAAAGTGCTGCCAGCCTTCTTCGAGGGGAACCGTCAGCAAGTCCGCCCTCGTCATCACTCGCCGTGCCTTGAGGAAACTGGTGGCTGGAGATGATAGGGAAAAGGCCATTGAGGAGGCTGTCAAGGTTCTTGCTGCCAAGGGAACTCAGTCCACGGCCAAGTATGCCGTCCTACTCGGTGTCATTGCTGGCGTCTGCTCCAGGAAACCGGAAGCCGTCCCCATCATCGAGAAGCTCAAGAGCCAGTACTTTACCTTCTATACCCGCGAAATTGTTGGTTCCAGGACACAGGTCCCTACACACCAGGCGGCTGCCTTGTCCGATTTCTTCTCGAGCTTTGTCACTCTGGAGGATCTCGACAAGGAGGTCTTCCCGTCGTTGGAGAAGGGTCTGCTCAGAGCTCCCGAAGTGGTGCTCAACGACCTCATCACTCCCCTTGTTGGTGCCCTGCCACAAGACTTCGATCTTTCCGCTGCTCTGAACGGACGCTTTGTCAAGCCTCTGCTCAACAACATCAAGTCTTCCAATGCCGTCATCCGCAGCGGCGCTGTCACCGTCTTCAAGGGCCTCGCTGCCCGCAGCAAGGACTCTGCAGTTCTTGAAAAGGTGGCTGATGAGGTTCTCAACCCACTAAAGACTGGAAAGCTTGCTTCTGCTGACCACAGAGTGCTTCATTCCGAGATGCTTGTCGCCTTGGTTGTATCTACGGATATTGCCAGCAAGATTGCCAACGGCCTCCCTCTGGTAACTGGAAAGGAAGGCAACGAGGCAGCCTTGAGCGCCGAGACCGTTGCTCTCAACGCCAGTGCAGTCTATCTCTTGAATGCCGATGCCGAGGTACCAAAGCCCCTTGCTGATGCCTACGTCAAGGGGCTAGGCGAAAAGAAGCTGCCTATCAGACGCACTTGGATTCTTCGCGCTGGTGATATTCTCTACGCCTTCAACAAAGAGACTCTGCCAGCCAACTTCATCAAGTTCGCCGAGGCTCTTGTCGCTCCTCTCGGAACTACTTTTGCCGAGGTTGTCGCGAACCCTGCGACCGCTGCTCAGAACGGCATCGTTACCGGTGCCCTTGTTCTCTGCGCTGTCGAGTCCTTGATTCGGAGGGCGGAGAGCTCCACCTTCGAGGCCGTCTACAAGAAGGCCAATATCCAAAAGAACAGTTTGGCCATTACCCCTAAGCCGTCCTACCTGTTCAACCCCAGGATATACGGCAAGTTTGCCGATGAGGATCTCAAGTGGCTGACCCGCGCCTTGACTGCCGTTGCGCCTTTCCTCGGCGGCATCGGTCTCCCGGAGAGGGTGGCCTGGGCCCAGGCTTTCATCTACGTGATCAGCTCGGCTACCACTGGCCCCGAGGTCCGCCGCGACGCTATTGACACTCTTTCAACTCTCTATGCTCAATCCTCCGCCAAGGCCGAGGGGCCATCATCTCTTCTCACCGAAACCATTGTCGAAGGTCTTTGGCACTGGATTGAGGCGACCGAGGCAGCCGACAAGGAAAGTGCGGCGGCTTTGGCCAAGTCAGGAACCTCCAACCTCCACTTTGTCCTCAGGGCCATCTGCTTGAAGCCAGAGGAGTACCAAAGGCGCGCAGGTGCGGAGCCTGACAAGACCAAGCTCGAATCCCAAATGTGCTCTCTGCTTGTTCTTGCCAAGTCGCAACTCATTCCTAGGGCGAGCTGGATCGATCTCTGCTTGAAGGTGGAGACCGACCCCGGTGAGCTTGCCAGGAAGTATGAGCAGCGTTTGCTCGATGAGATCGTCAACAGGACACTCTATGAGCAAAAGTCCGAGACGGTGCGGCTGGCGGCATACAGTGCTGCTGCCGAGCTTGTCTTCGTTGCCCCTGAGACCATGACCCCTCGCATTGTTGACCTCATCCAACAAAACCTGAACGTCTCGGAGGTCCAGTCCGTTGGTCCTCTTGAGGCGGCCATCTTCCGTACCCCTGAAGGAACCGCTTTCGTCGATGTTCTCGCAAAGAAGCAGAACGTCGTTCCCAACAAGAACGACCCCAACTACCATACCCTTAAGTGGGAGGAGGAGCTTCGTGAGCAGATTGCTCAGAAGAAGGGAGTACAAAAGAAGCTTACAGCGGAAGAAAACGCCAAGGTCAACGCTCAACTCAAGAAGGAAGCGGAGATCCGGGAGAGCGTCAGGCACGTCGCTGCCAACCTTCTGCGTGGCTTTGGCATTGTCAAGGCTCTCGCTACTGGTCCTCCCACTGATGCCAGCCGCTGGATGGGTCCCGCGGTCAAGGCTACCCTTAGTGTCATCAATGCTGGCGCAACTTTGATCACTGGTGAGGCCGGTCCTCTGGCTTTCATCTCCTGCTCAGAGTGCGTCACGTCTCGCGTTGGCCCTATCCGCCCTTTCATTGGTGTCGCTACCCTCAGGGCACACAATGTGTCCGCGCTCCCTGAGAACCTTACTGAGGAACCTTTTGAGGATCTGATCACTCGTGCTCTGTATCGTCTCAGGTTCGCCGGCGAGCAGCGCCCCTTCGATGTCATCTCGCTCATCTACATCCTCCCGCTCCTCCTTCTCGTCCTCGAAAAGGGCGGCTTCGGTCCTAACGCCGATGACAAGGACGCAACGCTCGTCCTTGCCATTGAGTTCCTTTCATTCCACACCGATGTCTATGCGGATGAGGCTACCCCTCGTGCTGAGATTCTTTCCACTCTGATCACCTCGATGCAAAACTACAACCAGCACTACAAGATCATCAAGGACTGCTTCTCTGACATGGTCCGCTGCATCGCCCCCAACATCTCTGCTGAGGAGATCGCCGTCCTTTCCCGCGGTGCCATTGTGCCCCAGGTCGCCGTTCGCACTGCGGCTCTGCAGGCCATCAGCTCCGATGTTGATATGAGCGAGCTTGACATCTCGGAGGAGATCTGGCTTGCTTGCCACGACGATGTCCCGGAGAACGCAGACCTTGGCCGTGATATCTGGGAGGAGAGCGAATTCCACATCACTGAGGAACTTGCGTTCAAGATGCTGCCCTACTTGGAGAGCAAGGACGGCCAGCTTCGTCGTGCCGCTGCCAAGGGTCTTGCCGAAGCACTCGAGCAGAACCCTTCGGCCGTCAACCCCGTCATTGAGAAGCTGAGGGAGTCGTACGCCGAGCTCGCCAAGCCTCGCCTTCCCGAGCTTGATGAGTTTGGCATGCCCAAGAAGAAGGACCTCTCCGACCCCTGGGAAGCGAGACAAGGTCTTGCCCTTGCTTTCCAGGGCATTGCGCCACTGCTCCAGAAGAACCAGCTCGAGCCCTTCTTTGCGTTCCTCATTGACAACGGTCCCCTGGGCGACCAGAATGGCAACGTCAGAGCCCAGATGTTGAATGCTGCCAACACCGCCATTGAGATTCACGGAAAGTCCATCCTCGATAAGCTCATGAAGACCTTCGAGAAGACCCTTGAGGCTCCCGACAAGGGCACTGCTTTCGCCGATCGTGTCAACGAGGCTGTCATCATCATGTATGGTGCTCTGGCCCGCCATCTCAAGCACGGCGATGCCAAGATCCCTGTGGTCATCGACAGGCTGATTGCCACCCTGAGCACTCCCTCTGAGACCGTCCAGTATGCCATCGCCGAGTGTCTCCCTCCTCTTGTCCGCACCTGTGGAGACAAGTCCAGCAAGTACATTGAGCAGGTCATTGAGACTTTGATGGCTTCCAAGGATTACGCTGTCCAGCGTGGTGCCGCGTACGGTCTTGCTGGTCTTATTCTCGGCCGTGGTGTTAACTCGCTCAAGGAGCACCGTATCTTAATCACGCTCAGAAGTGCCCTCGAGAACAAGAAGGAAGTCAACCAGCGCGAGTCCGCCATGATTGCCCTTGAGCTTCTGTCCACCATTCTGGGCAGACTGTTTGAGCCCTACGTCATCCAGATCGTACCCCAACTGCTTGCTGGCTTCGGTGATAGCAACCCGAATGTCCGTGAAGCTGCGTTGGCTGCTGCCAAGTCTTGCTTCGCCAAGCTCAGCTCCTTTGGTGTCAAGAAGATTTTGCCTACACTCCTCGATGGTCTTGACGAGGACCAGTGGAGATCCAAGAAGGGTGCTTGCGACTTGCTCGGTGCCATGGCCTACCTTGATCCCCAACAGCTGGCTCAGAGTCTGCCAGAGATCATTCCTCCCCTTACCGCTGTCCTGAACGACAGTCACAAGGAGGTCAGACTTGCCGCCAACAAGAGTTTGAAGAGATTTGGCGAGGTTATTGAGAACCCCGAGATCCACAACCTTGTCGACATCCTGCTCAAGGCTCTCAGTGACCCTACCAAGTATACCGACGAAGCTTTGGACTCCCTCATCAAGGTTCAGTTCGTCCATTACCTCGATGCCCCCTCGCTGGCTCTTGTCAGCCGTATTCTGCAGCGCGGTCTCGGCGATCGTTCCAACACCAAGCGCAAGGCTGCGCAGGTTATTGGTAGTCTTGCTCATCTCACAGAGCGCAAGGATCTCGTTGCCCACTTGCCTGTCCTCGTTGCCGGTCTCAAGATCGCCATTGTCGACCCCGTGCCGACTACTCGAGCTACTGCCTCCAGAGCCCTCGGATCTTTGGTCGAGAAGTTGGGCGAAGATGCTCTGCCGGACCTCATCCCAGGTCTTATGCAGACCCTCAAGTCCGACACTGGTGCTGGAGACAGACTTGGTTCCGCCCAGGCCCTTTCCGAGGTCCTGGCTGGTCTGGGTACTTCCAGACTTGAGGAGACTCTGCCTACCATCTTGCAGAACGTCGACTCCTCCAAGCCTGCTGTTCGCGAGGGTTTCATGTCGCTCTTCATCTTCTTGCCCGTCTGCTTCGGAAACAGCTTCGCCAACTACTTGGCCAAGATCATTCCTCCTATTTTGTCTGGTCTTGCTGATGATGTTGAGACTATCAGAGAGACTGCTCTCCGTGCTGGTCGCCTCTTGGTCAAGAACTTTGCCGTCAGAGCCGTCGATCTGTTGCTGCCCGAGCTCGAGCGTGGTCTTGCTGACGACAGCTACCGCATCCGTCTCAGCTCCGTCGAACTTGTTGGTGATCTGTTGTTCAACCTTACCGGTGTCAAGGTCAGTGATGGCGAAGATGAGGAAGAGGATCTTGAGACTGTCAAGGAGGCCGGTGCTTCTCTCCGTGAGATTCTCGGAGAGGAAAAGCGCAACAAGGTCCTGTCCTCACTCTACATCTGCCGCTGCGATACCTCCGGTGCCGTTCGCTCCGCTGCTGTCAGCGTGTGGAAGGCTCTTGTTCACAGTCCTCGCATTCTCAAGGAGCTTGTGCCTACTCTCACTCAGCTCATTATCCGCCGTCTCGGCAGCTCCAACATGGAGCACAAGATTATTGCCAGCAATGCTTTGGGCGAGCTGATAAGGAAGGCTGGCGATGGCGTTCTGGCCACGCTCTTGCCTACTCTCGAGGAGGGTCTCCAGACCTCCAGCGATGTCGATGCTAGACAGGGTATCTGCCTTGCCCTCAAGGAGCTCATCGCTTCTGCCTCTCCCGAGGCCCTCGAGGATCACGAGAAGACGCTCATCTCGGTCGTGCGTACCGCGCTTACCGACCGCGACGAAGATGTCAGAGAGGCCGCCGCCGAGGCCTTCGATTCCCTGCAGCAGATTCTCGGCAAGCGTGCTGTTGAAGAGGTTATGCCCTTCCTTCTCACCCTTCTCGCCAATGAGGAGGAGGCTGAGAACGCTCTTGCGGCTTTGCTCACCTTGCTCACCGAGACTACTCGCTCCAACATGATTTTGCCCAACCTCATCCCCAGTCTTATCAAGCCTCCTATTTCTTCCTTCAACGCCAAGGCTCTGGCTTCGTTGTCCAAGGTTGCCGGCGCGGCTATGAACCGTCGCCTGCCCAGCATCATCAACTCGCTTATGGATAACATTATCAACAGCACTGACGATACGCTCCGTGAGGAGCTTGATGACTCGTTCGACACTGTCATCTTGTCCATTGACGAGTATGACGGTCTCAACATGGTTATGCAGACCTTGCTGCAGCTTCTCAAGCACGATGATCACCGCAGAAGAGCGTCGACCGCCTTCCACTTGGCCAAGTTCTTTGCTTCGGCCGATGTGGACTACTCGCGCTACAACCAGGATATCATCCGCTCTCTCCTGCTCTCGTTCGATGACAGGGACATGGACGTGGTCAAGTCTGCCTGGAGCGCGCTTAGCGAGTTCACCAAGAAGCTCAAGAAGGAGGACATGGAGAACCTGGTCATCTTTACTCGCCAGACCCTTCTCCAGGTCGGCATTGCCGGCGTCAACCTGCGCGGCTTCGAGCTGCCCAAGGGTATCAACGCCATTCTCCCGATTTTCCTGCAGGGTCTTATGAACGGCTCTGCAGATCAGAGAGTGGCTTCGGCCCTTGCCATCTCAGACATTGTCGACAGAACCAGCGAGGCCTCGCTCAAGCCCTTCGTCACGCAAATCACCGGTCCGCTCATTCGTGTCGTTTCCGAGCGTTCTACCGAGGTCAAGTCCGCCATTCTGCTTACCCTCAACAACCTGCTCGAGAAGATGCCTACGGCGCTCAAGCCCTTCCTGCCTCAGCTGCAGCGTACCTTTGCCAAGTCGCTCGCCGACACTTCCAGCGACGTGCTCCGCAGCCGTGCCGCCAAGGCCCTGGGTACCCTCATCAAGTTCACTCCCCGCGTGGATCCTCTGATCGCCGAGCTGGTGACGGGCTCCAAGACCTCGGACGCCGGCGTCAAGACGGCCATGCTCAAGGCCCTGTACGAGGTCATCAGCAAGGCCGGCGCCAACATGGGCGAGAGCTCTCGTACCGCCGTCCTCGGTCTTATCGATACCGAGGCGGACGAGCGCGACGACACCATGACCATCACCTACGCCAAGCTGTTCGGTGCCCTTGTCAAGAACGTCTCGGACGAGGTGGCTGCCCAGCTCCTCAAGAACAGGGTCCTGACCAGGGACTTTAGCAACTCGAGCGTTCTGGCTTTGAACGCCGTCCTGCTGGAGAGCCCCGAGGCCCTCTTGGAGTCGTCGTTGGTGGATGACCTGCCTGAGCTTTTGTGCCAGGGCATGGCGAGCAAGAACGTGAGTCTTTTTCCTTTTCCTTTCCCTCCCCTCGTTTCTTCCTTTGCCTCACCCTCTCCCTCTTCTCTCCCCTTTTCCCAATCACTTAGCTAACTTCCTTCTGCCAGGCCTTCATAACCGAAAACTTCATCCTCGCCACCGGCAAATTCCTCCTCTCCCCCGCCCCCAAATCCTTCGAAGCAACCAAACCCCTCTTCACCACCATCTCCACCCTCATCCCGCCCGGCCAACCGACCGACTCGCGTCGTCTCGCCCTCGTCCTCGTGCGCACCCTGTCTCGCACCAACCCGGACCTCGTCCGCCCCCATTTGGGTCTACTCTCCCCGCCCGTCTTCGCCTCCGTCCGCGACATGGTGATTCCCGTCAAGTTGGCCGCCGAAGCGGCGTTTGTCCAGCTCTTTGCCGTGGCGGATGAGGAGAACAAGGTGTTTGATAAGTATTTGGAAGCTAGTCAAGAGATGCCGGCAAATGTGAAGAGGAGTATGCAGGATTACTTTAAGCGCGTGGCGCTTCGCTTGGGCGCGCAGGTGAGAGAGCGCAGAGAGGCGGAGGGTGGAGCTGGTGGACTCGGACTAAGTAATGATGAGGCGGATGATGAGAAGGAGTTGATGAGTGTCGGACGGGTGGATGTCGCGGAGGGTGGGGAGATGTTTGATTAGTTGTCTTTTGGGAAAGGAGATGGAGGTGGAGGTGGAGGTGGTAGAAGAAGAAAAGAGGAGGAAAGTGAAAAGGCCGAGAAGGAAAAGGAGGAGAGAGAAGGAGATGAAAGAAGAAGAGAGAAGGGAAAAAAGGAAGGTGAAAAGGAGTGGGTGTTAAAAAGGGTTTTTATACATGTATATCTAATAGAGTTGCAAATAAGCGGTATGAAATGTCTCTAGCGTGTTGGTTGGTTGGTTGGTTGGTTGGTTGATCATGTTCAGGGGCGGTGGACAAGATACGATACCCCTGAGTGAAGCGAAATGTCGAACGGACTAGTTGGACTCTGATGATCTTCAAGGCAGACACTACGTAATAGGCTCGATAGACTCGCTACGCTTTTTAAGCTATATTGGTAGTTGGTGATTGATGTCCTAGTGATAGGATTGGAATCTGACTGTGGCGCTAAGATACCTCTAGTGTCGTGTGCAAGATTTGGTCGTTGAAGGTTGAAAATAAGTAGGTAGGGTAGCCAAAATCCGCTTCATAACAAACGAAGCATACTACCTAGAAATAAACAGACAACTTGCCACAATGCTCTCAAATTGCCATCGATGTTATCTTTTTAGGTATATATTCATTTTATCCCTCCTGTCTTCGCTTTAGTAAGTAGGTAGCCACTAACTACCCAGCTCTGAGTTTCCCAATCCTCTCTCTCTTTTTCCTCCCTTCCGTTCTGCTCAGGGCAGCTTTCTTGCCATCCTTACCTACCTACGTTCAGTGTTGAGGATTCTTACAACACAGCTTCCTTCTCTACATACTCTTGGCATTCACTCAAGTTCTCTGTTATCGGCGAACTCTCCTTCTTGTTCCCCGCAGGCAGATCCTAGCGTTACTTAGGGTACTTATCCCACTTGTGCTGGCATTTCCGCAGCCTGGCGGTCGGTCGAGGACAAAAACACAATACCTAGAGACATAGAAACAGGCAGACATCTTCGATTGGGCGACTGCACTGGCTGATTTAACTGCACTTTCCGCTCAACGATGTTCATCAGCAGTCTCTATACATAAAGAGAGAGGTAGGTAGGTAGGTACGGTATACTTGTTGTGAAAAGCAGTTCCATTCAGCTACCTACGTTCAATCTTCACCACCATCACACACGACAGGCACTATGTTGGCAGCATACATAGAGGTGAGGTGAGTTGGTTTACACTTAGCCGACCGAGTGCCGGTGTGTGATAAATTGAGTAGGCTTGTGAACCATACCAATGAAACCATTTTGATATATAAATCAACAAAAAAACTGACGCCGTCGTGCATACCCGTAATGTTAAAGTGAAAGGCCGCGCGCAGCTAGCTGACAAAAAACGTACATACAAATACACAAGTCCATCCATCCATCCATCCCATTCCGTTCCATCAGATCATGGTGATAGTCCAGTACCGTTTCCATATAAACCACGTAGACCGAAAAGAAGAGTTAAAAAAAAATGACAAAGGCAGGAAGTGACTGTTAAACTCGCTTCGCCCACTTTCTCCCCGCGCGTTCCAGCATCGCTCCTTTTAAGCTCGCTTTTCCTCGCCTTCGCTTTCGCCTTTCCTTGAGGCTGCAATAGGCGAAGAGATAGAGCTAGTAGAACCCTCAATACCGGTTCCCATCAACTCAATCAACGTCGGGCCTCTAGCCCTGCTCCCACTCCCACTGACATTCCCATTCCCATTACTTCTTCCACTCAATCCTGGCGTCATCACCTCCCCCGGCCCGTCAACACCCTAAGACGACTGGTCCCAAGGGCAAGGGTACGTACCAACCCAACTCTCCACCTCGCTCCGCAACTGGACAATCTCCGGGTCCGTCTCGCCATTGCCCAAGTAGTCCATAAAAGTCTTGATGCGGTTCGCCGCCTTCTCGTTACCCTTCGTGACCGCGTCCTCCTTAGCCGCCTTGTTCACACGCAAGGCAATAGTCACAGCGCGGTCGATAATGTCCGCCACGCGCTGGAAGTCCTCCTCGGTAAACCCGCGGGTGGTCATAGCGGGCGTGCCGATGCGCAGACCACCGGGTGTCAAAGCGGACTTATCGCCGGGGACGGTATTCTTGTTAGACGCTACACCGACGAGTTCGAGAACGCGCTCGACACGGCTGCCGTCGATGCCTTGAGGCTTGAGGTCGATCAGAACCAGGTGGTTGTCGGTGCCGCCACTAACAATGGTGTACCCCAGACCGTTCTTCTCCTTGGGCTCGCCGAGGCGGGTGGCGAGGGCCTTGGCGTTGACGAGGACCTGGCTCTGATAGGCGCGGAACTCGGGCGTCTGGGCCTGCTTAAGGGCGACGGCGAGGGCGGCGATGGTGTGGTTGTGGGGACCGCCCTGGTGGCCGGGGAAGACGGACGCGTTGATGGGGTTCTCGAGGTTGTATAGCTCCGGCTCGCCCTTCTTGTTGGTGCGGCGGACGCCGCGGCGGAAGAAGATCATGGCGCCGCGAGGGCCGCGAAGGGACTTGTGGCTGGTGGTGGTGACGATGTCGGCGTGGGTGAAGGGGCCGGGGAGGACCTTGGCGGCGACCATACCGGAGATGTGGGCCATGTCGGCCATGAGATAGGCGTTGACCTTGTCGCAGATCTCGCGGAGACGGGCGTAGTCGATCAGGCGGCTGTAGGCGGAGGCGCCGGCGACGATGATCTTGGGGCGGTAGGTGATGGCGAGCTCCTCGAGCTTGTTGTAGTCGATGTAACCAGTCTTCTCATCAAGACGGTAGGGAAGGGTCTCGAAGTACTTGGAGATGAAAGAGATCTTCTTGGTGGGAGTCTGGTAACCGTGCGAAAGATGGCCGCCGTGGGGGAGGTCGAGGCCCATCAAGCGGTCGTGGGTGTCCATGAGGGCTGAGTAGACGTAGAGGTTCGCAGGAGCACCAGAGAGGGCTAGAGAGGCCATGTTAGCTCGGCGCATTCTCTGAGAAGCTGTTGGAATACTCACCTTGTACGTTGACACCCCATTCCTTGGGATCCAAGCCGAAGGTCTCGAGAGCTCTGTCCTGGCATAACCTTTCGGAAGCATCGATGAACTCGTTACCGCCGTAATAACGCGCTCCAGGATAGCCTTCAGAGTACTTGTCTTTGTTTCAATGTCAGCTCCTGATCTGCCCCATCTTCTCTCTCTCCGAACGTACTCTGCATGGGGCTTCCTAGAGCATCGAGGACAGCCTGGGATGTGAAGTTCTCGGAAGGGATAAGGTTGATGAACTGCTTCTGTCTCTGCTTCTCCTACATGGCCAAACAAGATGGTGTTAGTGCACATTACATGCGACAGTGGGAGAGAGTCGCGAACCTTTTCGATAATATCGTACATGACGGGATCGGCCGTCTGCAAGTGGGAGGCGAGCATCTGCGACACCGAGTTAGCACTAACACCACCACCACTCCAGAAAAGAAGGCAGCGAGCGCACCTTTTGCTGGTTGTCATTGGCAATCGACGACGAGGCGAACCTCTTCCAGCTCTTGGGCGCCAACCCTGCGCTCTTCTGTCCTTGCAACTGTATCCGGGAAGCGGTGGCGCGGCATGTCGTCGAGGTCAGAGTCGCGGCGGAGGTGGTAGAAGCCGCCCGGCGGGCGCAGGCGCGCACAGCAGCTGTGCTCTGGAAGCTCGACATGACGTGTGTTGGCCAACTATTTACTGGAGTTGTTGTTGTCGTTGTTGTTGACTGAAGTGGTTAGAAAAGGGAAAAGGTTGTGACTCGTGAATGGATAGATACGGATATGGGACGACAAGATACCGGCACGGCAACGGGATCGGCAACGGACCCAAGACAAGAAAATGACGGACGGGAAAGTGACCCTAATTGCACTGCACACAGCCAATCCAATCCGATGATACAATTCCACACTGACAGACACTTTGATAACACTGATTGCTTTTCTTCTCGGATGACTCCCAAGTGGAAGGGAAGGAAAGAGTTATGTAATTAGTGCCCGGTGTTAGTCAAGTCAAATGTCAACTTAGTCGGGTGGTGGTGGTTGCCATGCCTCTATCCCAGCTGTGTCTCCATCTCGAACATCTCGAGAGACGTCGTCAGCGAGAGTAGTACATCAACCGAACGAACTTGAACCTCCGAAAGACCAAAGAACCTCCGAAAGACCAAAGACCGTCGTGATCCCGTATCACAAACTCCCCCACCTCTCTCTCTATTTTCCTCTACAACGAAGCCGGAGACCGTCACCCGAATCGGCCATCTCTATCTACATACCCCACCAAAACATAACGAAGGCTCACAAACCTAGTGTACCCGGCTGTTGACGCCCCGGTTCCCCGAATTCAACCGCAGTCCAGCGGCTTAACAAACTTTATAACAACCTAACATCCTTTCCCCATCTCTTTCAGCAAGATCTGTTAAAGTCATATCATCTCCACCCCCGTCCTCCGATCTAGTCCGACCTTCCCCAAACTGCTTCTCACTTGCCTCGCACCAGCAAACCCTTGCCCCAAAGTCTGGTGGCCCTCTTAGCCAATCAGCACCAGCTATTCCCCCCATTAGTTCAGTTTTCTCCCCACAAATCCGTTCGTTTCGTCCCCCACCGCAGTTGCAGTTCCCCTCCTCGCTGCCCTGCCCTGTCATCCCGAGCTTCAAATACCTCGCTTCCCCGCCCCAGGATTTGTAGAATCTTTTCCTCTCTTTTTTTTTTTCTTCAGTCAACTAAACTGGGTATGATGAGCCCGCTCGCTAAACGCCAGCTTTGCTCCTCCAAGATCTCTTTCGGGAAATCTTTTTAGGGGGACAATAGTCTGAAATGTCCTGGCACAAACTCACCACTCTGAGAGGGACAATTTGAGGAAATCTCTGACCCAATTTCTGTTTTAAGAAAGGGTTTGGTTGATGCACGATTTCGCTGCAGGCGGTCGTTTTGCAAGGCCTGGTGTCTTGTTCTTGTTTATTGCTTTAGATAGTTGCCTCGGTGTTGTTCGGTTTTGCTGGAGATGGGTTGTTGAGGTACCTAGACGGGTTGGAAGTTGGTACATAGGTGGGCTAGAGATTCCAGAAGGCTGTCGTGGGACGTGGGCTTGCTCTTTGAAGCTTAGGTGTCTACTACGTCCGATTACGTGATGATGGGTTGACGGTTGACGGTTGGACGTTGACTGTCTGATCTTGAGGACGAAGATCTGGCCGTGACAACGAAGTGTGAAGCGGCGCGCGATTTTGTGGTGTCTTCGCGACCCATGTTCCCCACGCCCTTCGTACACAAGTAGATCATGTCTGATGGGCGACATGGTGCTCATGTGGCGTTGGCAGTTTCGATGACGACGCCATCCTTCATATTCATGTCAGTGATCAACATTAATAGTCAGTGAGTGATATTTCAGTGGAAGGGTTCGTTGCCGTGGCGTCGTGTTCCTGTCTAGACACGAAATTACATCACCACATGCAAGCTCTTTAAATTAAAGGAAAGTCCATATCAAGGTCCATGAAGAAGGCGTGAATTGGTATCATACAAATGGAGTCAAGCACGCACTGCGGTACATGGAAGCATTCTGGAAAACAGCAGCTTGTGCTCAACAACGACGTAATCGCATTGTCTCCTTGCATCCCGTCCCTTTCGGCCTCTTGTCCCGACACGCCAGTTTGGTTCCATGAGCGTGCGGCCATCAAGAGCCTGAATATCTTAGCTTGGAAGCCCGCCTAGATCTGGGTCCTTCGACTGACATCCCTTGTCGCCATGCCAGACGACATGCAAAACGCCCACAACATCATCCTTTGCTGTCGCCAGTGTGGCATCACCAACAATACCCCACAAACTGATAGCACCATCAACTAGGGAAACCGGACGACCAGAAGCGGATTCCACGCGTAGATTTTGGAGATGTAGAGAGAATTGCGACCAGAAAAAGAAGCCCAACCGATTACTCCGAATGCAAGGCCGCCAATATGTCCGTCTTCTTCCATTCACGTCATCATCCCAGTAATCTACTTGGACTCCTCCTCCTCGCCGGCGAGAGCGTTGCGCTTGGCAGCCTGGCGCTCGAGCTTGCGCTCGCGAGCGGCCTTGGTGCGGGCACGCTTGGCGTCCATCTCCTCCTTGATAGCCTTCTCGCGAGCCTTCTCGGCCTTGGCACGGTGAATCTGTAGTAACAACGTCAATATCCGTCCTCCAAGTGTGTTCCTCCGCTCGGGCTGTGGGTGTACGTACGTGCTCAACGAGGGCACGCTTGTGCTTGAAGGTGTTACCCTTGGCGAGGTGGTAAAGCTCGTGGTAGAGGTGCTTGTCGATCTTGCCGGAAGCACGGTACTTGACGAGCAGACGGCGGAGGACCCGTTGGCGGCGCATCCACAGAACCTGCCTGTAATCGTAGAAATCCCTCCGTCAGCAAAAACCGTTCCTCATGAGAAGTTGTTGCCCAAGACATTTGCCACCCCCTCTCTGATTCTCAACCATGTCCTCCACCAGGCTCAAGCGTAGCCTCCCGTAACTTGTCCCGTGCGATGATGATAATGATCCTCCTCTTGCCAAATGTCTTGGTCGTAATAATGGTTTTTGTGTTCGGGTTGTACGTACTCGGGCATACGGGCATCGGCGGTACCCTTGCGCTTACCGAAACCGCGGTGACGGCCAATGCGGCGGGCAAGGTTGAGCTCACGCGCGCGGGAGCGCGAGTGCATGGTGACGGGCTTCTTGATGATGAGGCCATCGGCAACGAGCTTGCGGATCGTCTGGCGAGAGTTGGCGTTGCTGATCTCGGAGACCT
This sequence comes from Neurospora sp. FGSC 26628, assembly GCA_009805345.1. Classification (NCBI taxonomy): domain Eukaryota; kingdom Fungi; phylum Ascomycota; class Sordariomycetes; order Sordariales; family Sordariaceae; genus Neurospora; species Neurospora sp. FGSC 26628. Next base: position 378,761 of record RAOO01000008.1, on the reverse strand, counting down.
CATTGGGGTCGAGCCAGATCTTGCGCTGGCCGACGCCCAAGACGGAGGACGCGAGCCGCTTCTGGGTCCTCAGGTTAACCCTGAAAGGCGCGGAAAAAAGTCAGCTAACTGCATCTTGGGAAATGTCCGATTGTTTTGATGGTGTCGGTTTTGTCGGTTTTGATGGCGCGGCGTGGTGGTGATTGATGGATTATTGGTGGCGGTGATGAGCATCATGGACTGCACTGCCGGGGACAACCAGTTTTGGCGATTCTGACGAAACGACAACCCTTGTGTTCACGCTTGAAAGGCTTCATTCCTCCCTCAGAATCGCCAAAATGCTCGTCCCCGCGGCCATTTCTCTCATTTCGCGAACGAACGGGACGGCATGACGATGCTACTCACATCTTGACGGATTTCTGCGTGGATGGTCGGGTCTGGTTGACGATGGATTGAAATTTCCACGGGCTGAGGGGGAAGGTCGGAATCTTAGAATTTCTCACACCAGCAGTTTGTGGGTTTCGCCGGGTGGGGACCCAGCGAGCCTGCCATTGGCGAGGGTTAGTGAGGGCTGTCACGGGGTGGGTCACGTGCACGGACTCAATTGCCATTCACTCATCATCACTCTTTCCTCCCAGTGCCTTCACTCCGGGTATTGCCTCGTGCCTTCCACTTGCAGTCTTGCCGGTGTCTCTGTCAGCCAATTTCCGGTTTCGCGACGGTAATTTTGCCGGTCCACCATGGGGCAAGATCGGGCAGTAGTGTCGTGCACGCCGTTAGCAACTGTCGCAGCTGTTCTCTGCACTTGCTGTTAGCGGACTGCATGATATCCCGGTTTACGTCTGTCACTTACACGGCGTTCACGGTACCAAGAAACTCAAAGCGATATCATGGGCTTTACAGCGTCCAATCGAGTTCGTGAACCGATCGCCGAATGACTCATCAGGTTCAGGGGGTCATTCAATGGCTGAATGGTCTACATCAACATCATGATGATTCATTATGATTGTGTTTGATACGACGGTCTAGAATACCGATCTCACTGACGTAAATGGCCATCAAAGTTGCGGGTTTGGGTCCTACTTTCGTGCTGCTTTAACGGGAGAATGCACTTCCCAACTCAAGAATGCATCTGAGATGAGCTTCTGCTATACAAGTTGTTGGTCTTGACCGTGAACCAAGACCGAAGCCATATTTGCGAACCACACAGAGCTCAAAGTCCACGGGGGATAGTATACGTGAGAAAGTCAGCATTAAGATCATGACTACCAAAGCGGTAAGGTAGGATGGGTGGCCGGCCCTTCGTAAGTGTTGCCAGTACGATGTTATCCTGCCAAGCGGCGGGATCTCGTGAACTCCATCAACACCTCCGTGCTCGATCCTCCAACAACAACAATCAGGATTCATTGTCGAATGTTCTCCTCTGTACCAATCTCGCATAAAACTCGCCCGTAGAGATTCTTCATGCATCTCAATGTGTTGTATCAAAGCGAAAGAGATCAACAACACCACCACATCGGGATTGCTTTCCTTACTACCACTCGTTGCCGTGCAGTCAGTGTGAAGAACGCAGCTGTATTTAAATGTCTTACGTCTGAGGATAATATCAAAACGAACAACAACCAAGCTTGTACACTTGAACCACTCGATTTGAGGGACAGCTTTGTCCTCATCCAGGAACAGTAAGTAGTAGATTCAGGTGCGTTGCACGAGGTCCGGTCCGGTCAAATGCCGTCACGTCTTGCAAGCGTAGAGGTCTCACACTCACTTTCGGACCGGACTATCTGACCGTCTCCCATTCTGTTATGGGCCTTCAGTCCATGAAGCTTACTGCAATGTCTTTTGTATATGAGGCGGTTCTCGTTAGAAGGTACCTAGGAATTGACTGACCTTGATGTCTTCGCGAAATCTTCTCGTGTTAGTTACCTTTTTGGTTCAGTTCAGTTGTTTTCTTTTTTTTTTACCTATATAGTCTCAGAGTTCCAGATTACCCTTCCTTCCCTTTCTTTCCTCTTTCAGCCCTTCCTTTTTGTCTCAATTTTTCCCTTAGGTATGTATCTTGTTTCTTCTAGTAACTAGATTTTCTACTTTTGTTTCCTCCATTACCTAGACCCAGAATAGATGCTTGTTCCAAACCCCCCTTTTCTAGGTGCCTACTAACTAACTAACTGCCTTCATTGTCCAAGAAGTCCTTCAAATACTGGTTTCTGGGTTCTTGCATGCATAAATCACATTCCGAATTGGCTTGTTGGTACACTTTCTTTGCAGCGTTTGATGAAGATACGAATACTACACAGTCAAGGCATTTTTTGTTCAATTACCTCTAATGGACACTGCAACAGCACAAAACTGATTGGGTATAAACAAATTTTTTTTTTTTTTTTTTTATAAATATCGTCAAGATGGGTATATCATCCAAACATCTCAGCCCGTTCTTCTACCATCTTCTCATATTCCCAATCTGCCTATCTGTTCAGACTTCCTATCGACTACGGAACTCTCTCTACTTATCCTTCCCGTGATCCTTCTTAGGATCAGGAAACATCCTTGCCTCCTCGTCGTTCTTGTCCTTTTTCCTCATTGGTATCATCCCCGTTATCCTTAACAACAACAGTATTGCTCTTCCCAGCGGCATGCCCCCCCTCGCCTTCGCTCGCCTTGCCAGAAGCCGTTTCCTTCTCCTTCTCCCTAGAGACACTTGTGCTAGTTTTCTCTTCTTCGGCCGGCCGAGGTATTTTCTTCCCAGCCCTGATATCATCAACATCAGCCTCCTTTGCCTCTTCCTTTGCCTCTTCCTTTGCCTCTTCCTTTACCTCTTCCTTTGCCTCTTCCTTTGCCTCTTCCTTTGCCTCTTCCTTTGCCTCTTCCTTTGCCTCTTCCTTTGCCTCTTCCTTTGCCTCTTCCTTTGCCTCTTCCTTTGCCTCTTCCTTTGCCTTTGACTTTTCAGAGACATTGGCAGAAGCAGCAGCCGAACCCTTCTCCCCACTAGCAGCACCACCATCCTTTTCCCCACCATCACCAGAGGCAGGACCACCAAGTACCTTTGCAACAGCACTCCTCTGCTTGAAAGCCCTGTAGTACTTGGTAAGGTATCCCTCCCCGATATGGAGTACCTCTTCGTCACCGCCAACGCTGGTGACTACTTCATGCAGAACGGGCCAGAGGGCGTAGTCGACTGGTGAGGGAACGTCGCCGCCGCAGATGTAGAAGGGTGTCAGTTGGCTGGTTGTGTCTGGTTGCTTGTCTTGGTCCCTCGAATCGTCTGCTTGTTGTTGTTGTTGATGCTGCTCTTCAGATGCTTCCGGCGTAATTGCTTTGCTGTTGGCGCTGGCCGTCGTAGTCCCCGTCGCCGCAGCAGCATGTGCCTCCTGCGCATATTCCTCCCATAACGCCTTCTCCCCGAGCGCATTTAACATTTTCTCCGCCCGAGAAGTAGCGGCCTTCTCATCACTCTCTTCTGGTTTGCGATCCATGTTCCTGTCCGACCGATTAAGCAGCCAGTTCCAAGCCGTCCACAAGTCGTCCGCCTCCTCCAGCATCGCAAACCTCTTTGCCACCTGGGCTGGGGTCATCTGATCGTACCTCCTTCCCGCCCCGTACACGGCATCCAAATACCTCAGAATACTCACGTCCCCGATCACCTCCGTCCGCGCTGGATCATTGTCCACGAACTTGACTCCGACCCTGGCCTTCCTTCCTTCAGGCTGTTCCTCCTTCCAGTCTCCTTCACCGGCACCGTCGCCCGAACCACCAGAGCCAGAAGCGTCAATAGCCCCCCTAGCCACACCAATCCCCATATCCGCCAACGCCAGCGCCACCCTCGTATTCTCCACCGTGCACATCCTCCCCTTGACGCTGCCAGCAAAAAACCTCTTCGGGCTGCCCATATGCAAAACATTGAACCCCCCTCCATAGTTCTTCTCCCAATCAAACTCCGAGGCATGGTTCTCGTGCCCAAACGCCTGCAGCATCCTAACCGCCTCGTCTGTTTGGCCGTTCACCACCGGCTGAGCTTCGTCCTTGGTTTTTCCGACGGCGCCCTGTCCCCAGATCTTGGTTTGAGAAGAGTTGAGGAAAGTGCCAATCTGTCGGAAGGTCAGGCTGATGCGCGCGCCGGAGTAGGCCAGTTCAGAAGAGGACTTGTCACGGTCGGAGCGCTTGTCGGGACGAATGGCGTGTAGCCAGCGCATGTTGGTTTGCAAGCCCATGCGGAGGAGGGAGTTGTGCGGGAGGGGGGCGCGCTGGATTTGGCGTTTGGCCTTTTCTGCTGCTGATGTTGTGGGGGTTGAAGGGGTTTCGGTCGCAGCCGTTGCTGCATCTTTCTTTTCCTTGTCCTTGTGTGGTCGCTTAGTGCGGAGGACCATGGTTCGTTCGGCGCCGAGACTGACATTGGCGATGTAACTGCCGCGGACAATGTCCAGGGTCTTGTCGCTGTGCTCGCTGATGTAATCGCTGCTATTGCGGTAGTGCTGGATTAGGACGTGGTTGAGTGGATGGCCGAGGTACTTCTCGATCTCGTTCTTGATGGCAAGAACGGTGGAAGAGAAGGGGAGGAGTGGTGGGGACTCGTCTGCTGGATGTCGGTATACTGGCATGTTTCCTTCGTCGTCGATGGCGCCCTGGACGGCGATGCGTCGTGGAACTTCACCGCCCAAGTGAGACATGCCGGCCCAGCTGACTTCTTCCAGAAGACGCTCAAAGGCACCGGCGGCGAGATCAGGCGAGAGGGCATTGGTGATGACAGTAGTGTCTCCCTCACAGAGCGGTTCAGAAACGGCAGACTTCTGATGATCTTCCATGGTGTTTGATGACGTCTTTGTCCGAGTTTCTGGAGAATCGGTAGGCGACTGTGGGCTGTTGGGATCTGGTTGGGTTGGTGTTGCCAGGTTTGGAGGGGTATCCTTGATTGGTTCCTGCGCTTCGGCCGAGTTCTGATCTTTGTTATTGCTCTGGACTTGGGATGATGAGCTTGATGATGATCTCTTTGAGGTTTTGTCACGTCGAAATTGTGCCTTAACGGCTACTCTTGTCTCCTGTGAAGATGGTGAGAGGCTGGGACCATCAATTACTTCCGTGCCGAGCACGCTTGAGGATCCAGATGGCGATTGGCCAACTCGTCCTACGTTTCGACGCTTGATGGATAAGAACTCCGACCCAATTTCATCCTCTGAAGCAGCTTCCAAAGGCGCAAGATCGTGGGACAAACGATTCGACAGGTCTCCACGGGTTACCATGGATTGTGTAAGAGCTTTACTGGGGGCTTGGCGTTGTTGTGGCGTGGTAGAGCTGCCTGATTTTGTGGTCCTCTGCGATGGAACAGGTGGTTCGATCGAAGGAATATTACTGGGGTCAATTGACACCTTGGCCATTGTTGGTGAAAGGCCCGTAGACTGACTTGTAGAAGCCTTTTTATCTCGGTCCTGTTTGGTTTCTCTTGCCTTTCCGGGCTTCGTGATATCCCGGCTTCCGCTCGATGGCTTTGTCCCATGCCCAGGTTTCGCCAGATTTTTGGGCTGAGCACGCTGTAACTTTTCGATGAGGGCTGCGGAGTCCAGGAGATCGCAACCCGTGAGATTCTCTAGTTGCCGGATGGCATTGACGTGTCGCACGTACGACCGGTAGCCGCAACAATCCTCCACGATTGTGATGTCGTAGGCATGTTTTCCAGCTTCCAGGGCGGTCGCAAAGACGCCCACATTGGAAAGGGAACCACACACGTACATGTCCGTCACAAATCGCATTCTCAGCTGTTGAACCAGTTGCGATTGGCCCGGAGGGAATGCGCTGTAGTGGGATTTGGTGGTTACGAAGTCGCGACCACGCATGATGGAGTCCTGAACGTTGGGCGAAAAATCGGCTCCTGGTGTGCCCTTCCGGACGCAGGTCGGTTTGTCAAGGCCGTCAACAACGGTCAAAAACGCCTCCTCGTCAGCTTCCATGAGCTTTTCGTCGTGCTCTTTGGAGTTGGCACGCCTTCCTCTAGCTGGTAGTCTAGAAGGGAGTATTGGTATATCGGATGCTATAATGGTGTCTCCCTCGGTAGCCAGGGCGCGATGTTGTTCGAACTCGCTTCGAACCCATACGACATCGCCAGCACCGGAATCACGAAAGACCTTAACCAGTTCAAGAGTGCGATGGACAAAATCGTCTGGTTCGGTCACGGGCAAGGCACCGTCAGAAGACAGAAAGTCGTTTTGGAGGTCGACCACTATGAGAGCTTTTCTGGTTGGGACGGCAGGCATGGCCGCCGCGCTGATGGGAAACATGGCAGCAGAAAGTGGAAGCTTGTGGTATATGTTGGACGATAATTGATGTAAAGGGGAGACCAGATGATGCGTAGTTGATGTTTATCTAAATCTTTGGGACATGTCAGCAAAGTGTGACGACAGCCAGATGAGGAACATACAGTCATTACCATGTTTTCAGGATCTAACAATCCCTATGGCTGATGGATATAATAATTGTTCCACCACATGAGTGGTGCTGAGTACTGATGGTTGGACCCGGCCGAGTAGGTAAATAGGTGATGCGCCTAGGTGATGGGGATGGAGAAGAGACATGTGAGGTGAGGTGTTGAAAGTGGGTAGAGTTCAGAGGTAATCATGGAAACCTAAACCTGGTAATCGCCGGTTATCCACATCCGGGCCGTCACCACCAACGAACGACCACATGGCCGGAGTAGAGCCGTAGAGGAAAGTAGCAAGGCTCGAGGCTGAACATTGACCTAATGTTTTCGGACATTCAGCTGAGACGTTTGGCTGTACTCTTTTTTTTTCAACTCTCTGGTGCCAAGAATACACGACAGGTGATGAAGCTGGCCTCTCTGGTGTGCAGTGTAGAGAGAGTGTGACTTCTTTCCACTTTGGCTTTGAAACTCGAAGACAGGTTACGTACCGTGACCGCTGACGAGCAGAGGTGCCTTACAGGGGTCGGGGAGCACTTGCCGGACCAGGATGGTCGATTTTGGTTGCAGTCTCGAAGCAGTCTGCAGGGCTGGCTCCAAGACGATTGGACGGTACAGTAAGCTGGTGGAGAGCTTCGAGGGTTCCAAGGGCTTGGTGGAGCAGAACCACCATGGAAGAACAGAAGTTATTTAGAAGGAGCAACGTCCAATCCACTCCTTCTATTCGCTATCTTATTTTCGGTCTTGCTCGGGCATCCGAGGGTGACTTCCATGACGGGCCAGGAGCTGCCGATATCATGACTTTGAGAGTCGACAGCCGAGACATCAACCGACACATTCTCTCTTTGGTCGTCTTTCTCTTCCCTCTTGGATGTCCTCTCGCGCCCTGTGATCAATCGGTATGCACAAGAGAACCAACTGAGCAATCAACCGGACCCCGCCATCGGCAAGTTCCGTTGGTTACAACCATATGCACACCATAGCTCTTACACATGGGATTCATTTGTCTACCTGTATGGTTAGTTGCGGTTAATGGGCTATCTGTGAGTGATGAACTTCCTCGTAACCATGCTTGCCTATCCACGACCATTGCCAACACTTGGCAAGCATAATGTAGAACCAACATTTCCACGCTCTCATGGATGTCTCCCTGTTTCCGCATCACATGCACTCACACTTGGGCAGTGATAGTCCATCATGCTGACGTGACAACAAGAACTCGATATTTCCAATAGCTTCATGCAAGGAAACCAACAGAAACTCACATGGCTGCATTTCTCATGCTTGATGCGGTTACACAGGTAAGAGAACTACCCGTACCCTGTTACACACCCTGCACGTTGGCAAGGCTATCAACATTGGTCACAGAAGCCGAAGTCTGGCTCGGAAGAGAGACGTCCGGTAGCCACAAGGGTAGATGTGACGCTGCCACTTGCAGGACAGAAGTGATATGGATGTTGACAGTAAAGAACTCACCAAAGCGGACAACACAAAGAGATAGGGGGAAAGATGTTTGCAGGTTCAACAAACCCCGCGCTTAGTTGAGGTTGGGAATCGGAATCCGCATCATACCCCTGAAGCCAACCAAGTCCTCCAACTCCACCGCAATATCCTCAAACGACGGGCGCGACTTAACTTGAGGGTCAGCACACTGCTTCTGCAGTTTCTCCAACCCTTGAACGATGGCCCCCTCTTCCTCTTCCGTGAGTTCGCTGCTGTCTCTGAAGGCGGGAGGAGCCGCATCGGCAACAACAATGGCCGTCTCCGCCTCTGGAGGCTGCGTCGACTTCTTCTCCTTCTCCCTCCTGATCAAACCAAGCACATCCTCCAACAGATGCGCAAAGGCCAACACTTCCAACTTCTCCATGCCAGCGTAGATTTCCTCGTCCGTGCCATAAATTGTAGCAGCACCAAAGTCTCCCAACAAGGCATGTCTGTCTGCCTTGCTGGCAAGGATGTTGTGCGCGTACAAATCGCCATGGGCGATTCCTCTCTGATGAAGATGAGCGGCCGCTCCAGCAATGCCTGTCAACATCCCCAGCGCCTCAGCCGCGCTCAGCGAGGCGTCCTCTCGGAAGCAGTCGCGGCTGCACGTATCAAAAGAAGGCGGCAGCCCAAGAGCCGAGTAGTACTCCGGAATCAACTGCATCACAATCCCTCCCTGGAACTTCTTCTTCTCCTCCTCCCCTGCAGCAGCACCCCCCTCGTCTCCTCCAACAACCTCATCAGGATTCCCAACCACCCTCCCCAAAACCGTAATCAACCCCTCATGAAACCCCGCCGCCAGCACCGCCGCCATCTCATCCTTCGGCGTCCCATCGCTCGTCACGCCGCCCTTAAACACCTTGATGGCCACCTCTTCCGCGTACTCCTCGCTCTGCTTCCACAGCCCCTTGCTAATGACCCCCGACGCCCCCTCGCCCAGCGTCTCCTGCACTTCTAGGTTCTTCCACTCGATCCTCTCCAAATCAAACCTTTTCCCCGCCTTCGCCGTCGCCGCGCTCGTCTGCTCCGCCACGCACGGATTGCCCGCAAACGACAAGAACGCCAGCTTTGGTAAGTTAAACAACCACGCCGGTATGCTCTCAAACCGATTCGCGCTCAACCTTAGCAGCGCCAGCTGTTTACACCCCGTCGCCATCGACTCTGGTAAGCTTGACAACCGGTTGCCGGATAACATGCACTTTTCCAACCTCTCGCAGTTGCCCAAATCCTCAGGTAGCGTCGAGATCTGGTTATACGTCAAAATCAACCACCTCAGATTTCTGGGCAAGGAACCCTCCGGGATGGTAGTCATGCCGTTCGACCGGAAGGCGACCATCTCCAGGGAAGGACATTGCGCCAGCACGGAAGGGAAAGTGGAAAAGTTGTTGGAAGACAAAAAAAGGATGCGCAGGTTGGGCAGGGAGGTGCCGAATTCGGACGGGAGGGAGGAGAGGCCCGTGGAGGAGAGGTCGAGGTGCGTCAGGGTGGCGCCGAGGGTGAGGATGGCGGGGGGCAGGCCGGAGGGGAGCGGGCAGGTTAGTTTTAGGTGGGTGGTGGAGGTGTAACCGCCTGTGTTGAGGGTTTCGAGGTCGTGCATTTTTGTTGTCGGAATGGGCGTGTTGGTGGGCGGTGGGTGGTGAGAGGAAAGGATTGACTTGGGTAAGTAAGTAAGTAGTTGGTGGTTCGTGGTGGTGACTGTTTACAAAAGAGTGTTGTGAAAGAGTGAAGGCATTCACGATGTCAAATTGTTAGTTTGATGCATGGTGGTGTCCGCTTGGTGGAACCCGTTTTCCACCTTGGCGGATCCATCGTGCCCCAGAAAAGATACGGTAACGATAAGCGACGGTCCACTTTGGACGGCGTGGGCCAAAAGAATGCCGACTAGAGAGCAGAGACGAATCTTGTACAATATAAACCAAATCGAATCTCTTATTGTTGTCTGAATTGATCTTGATCACCCAGTCTTTCGTCTCTTGATGTTCCGTCGAAAGTGACCGTCTATTCTCTTGCACGAGTAAACAAATGTTCCCGGCAGGCAAGGCCCAAATCGTACTAGCGCCTGGCCCAAGCTGCAAGGCTGCTTTTGGCATCAGCTTGGCCTGTGCGTGGGGTGATCCCCGACCGTTGAATCCATTTCAGTACCCAATTCAGCTTCCATTCATCGACTGCAAAGGTGCAACAGCGCCACTGCCAGGCCTTATCTATTCGTCAAGAAGCTCTCAGTCCGCGACTTTCCAACATCTTCGCAACAGCCAAACCGACTTTCCAAACCACCATCCTTTATACGACCGCAGAACGCACATTTGTCAGTACGGGTTAGCGACCAATATAAATACCATCGACAAAACGTGTCGTCTGCCTGGCTTCGTCCCCCGCTCTCGTGGACAACAAACCATCAGCCATGGCGACCGACTCGCGCAAGAGACCTGCGGATGCAGAGGGAGCGCAACCGTCCCAATCTAAACGACCAAAGACCAACACATCAATACGAACAATTCTCGCAGTCGAGGCGATCGGAAAGTCGCCAAATGCATCGACAGCACCCACTCCCGACGGGCTGGCGAAGAATGGACTGAGGCGGAGCATCGCGCTGGCGCTGGAGACGGTCGGCTTCGACGGAGCCACTCCCGAAGCAATAGAGAGCTTTACCATAATGACGGAGACGTGTATGCCGCCTGCGCTGAGGCTGCCCCGCGTCACCATGTCTTCATGCTAACCTCACCTGGGCAGACCTCCATTCGTTAACCGAAGAAGTCAAGGCCTTTGCAAACGCCTCGCGCCGCTCCTACCCGATACCCAAGGACTTCGAAAACACTTTGAAGCGTTTCAACCTCACGCCCACAGCTCTCTACTCCCACAGAAAACCTCCGGTATCGAAGAAGAAGCGACAACCAGTGTGGGAAGATCTCCCTGTAGACGCCGCCATCCCCGCCGACCTCCCCGTCCTCGCCCCCGAACTCGACGGCGCCGCAGACAAGGCAGCCAAGAACTTCATACCCAGCTCATTCCCCTCCTTCCCCAGCGTCCACACCTACAAATACACACCCGAAACCGTCGAGGCCGCCACGACCGTAGACGACAGCATCATGACCGACACACAAGCCACCGCCACCATCACCCAGACCCAAACGATGGTCGAATCCCAGGCGGCGGCGGCAGCAGCAGCAGCCCAACAATCACAACTACCAACCAAGATCCCCAAACGACCACTGGCACCCGACGAGATCCCCCGCGGCGATCCTAAGAAGATCCGCGAAGCCGCCGCCAAGGAAGCCAAGGCCGGAGAGCAAGCTTTACGCCGCCTCATGCGCGCCAGCAAGATTGCCAAGCAGAAGGACGTGTCGGCCACGGCGCAGCGGGAGCCGGCCAGACGCGAGCGGTACGCGCTCTGGGAGGCGGCGATGCGCGAGCTGGTGGAGGACGACACCAAGGCGAAAGGCAGGGAGGTGGCGCCCGCGGCTATGCATAGCCAGCAGGGGAGGGTCGAGATTGCGGACCATAGCATGATTGTTAATGCGGACAAGGGGTATTATAGGAAGGAGTTGGCGAGGCCGGGGGTGAGGAAGTTGGCGGCGGAGTTGGCGGGGAAGTGAGGCGTGAGATTATGAGGGTGATGGCGCGAGGGCAATGGTGAAGATGGCTACAAGAGGGAAGAGGTCACGAGGAGTGATTTCTCTCGGTAGTTCGAGGATGACGAGGCTACTATGTGGGAGTGGTAGAGATCAAGGCTGATCATGATTATGGCTATGGTCTTGCGAGGACAATGCGCATGGAGGCTAGAAAGATTGACATGCGAAGAGAAGGGTAGTGTCACGCTCACGGTCCTACGGGCTATGAAGATGGCACCGAGCTGTTTTTGCTTGATTCAAAGGGCATGGGGAGTTATAGGGACGGGGCATCATTGAGAGCATTAGCATTTGTCGTCTTTCTCGAGTTTACACAAGATACCCACACGGACATATAAATAGACGGACATTGGTCTATACAGCGGATGTTGCCTGGTTCCGGTGTTATGTAATGGCTTAGAAGTTGAGGTGCTGTCCTTCAGGGGAGTATGCCGAGGAGAAAGAACACAGGGCTGCAACTACATGGAGACACAGAGGAGGTAACCAGAGGGGCCGTGGAAATAATGGCACATGATTGATGAGTAGGTAGTCAGTATTATGCAAGATAAGGATCTTTGAACTTGACATTGAATGCCACAAGTAAACAACAACTTGGATTCTTTGTCAACTCCAGCTCAACACCGTCTGATGCGAGCCAACCAAACAGAATTTCGATCCGAAGATCTGCCTATTTCTCCATGCTATTATTGAGTGCAGTCATGGTTGAACCTTGGATGAATCTGTTTGTCATCGACCCAGGAAGTGAGGCTCTCCAAATACAGTAATTGAAAGCTGCCAGCTTTTGCCGGGCCGGCAATGGCACAGTGCACTTGCAGTGACGACACCGCGTTTCCGGGCAGGCCTGGGCCCGCCCCCAAACTGAAATGGGTGAAAGTGTGGCAGACTGTCTGTGCAAAGCGGCCAGCCATTCCGTTTCGAGGCGACAGCGCCAAGGCGGCAGGAACAGACCCCACCACCCAGCGACTGCAGTTGGCGTCGGCCGACCCTATTTTCCGCCGCACAAAAATTTCCGGAATTCCTCGTCCCGTCGCCTGCCTCCGCATTGTGCCTTTGACGATTTCTGACCCGCGCAGAGGCACCGTGAAAAAGCTCACCCATTCTCCCATTGATCCTCCCCTGATCAACCAGAAAGGAACTTCAAGATGGCTGAGCAACTCATCCTCAAGGGCACCCTGGAGGGCCACGTAAGTTTTTTTTCTTGCCAATTCCTCGCTGATGTTGGCTGCTGTTGCTGCCATGTTTGTTGTCGACGTTGCGCTGGTGAGCAGAGCGGTGGGCGCAAACTGAAAAGGACATTGCGACGACAAGTTGGGCGGCGACGATGGGACACATGGCAGCAAAGCAGACAGCAAGCGATTCGTGAACCACATAGAGAGATGTGGTGGGAAAGCAAAGTGAAGCCAGAAGACTGACCAGAATATCTTTTTACAGAATGGCTGGGTCACCAGCTTGGCCACCTCTTTGGAGAAGTACGAAACCACCACCACCACCGAATAACCGCACACTCCGCGCGAAGATCATGAACTTACAATGCTCTCGCAATTAGCCCCAACATGCTCCTTTCTGGTAGCAGAGACAAGTCCCTCATCATCTGGAACCTCACCCGCGATGAGACCTCGTACGGCTACCCCAAGCGCCGTCTCCACGGCCACTCTCACATCGTCTCCGACTGTGTACGTTAATACTCGAGCCGACATTGAATTGGCGGAGGATTGTTGATATCTGGAATCGGGGGCAGTTTGACTGATTGGCGCGGCAGGTGATCTCTTCCGACGGTGCCTACGCCCTCTCTGCCTCGTGGGACAAGACCCTCCGTCTCTGGGAGCTTTCCACCGGCACCACCACCCGCCGTTTCGTCGGCCACACCAACGACGTTCTCTCCGTCAGCTTCTCCGCCGACAACCGCCAGATCGTCTCCGGTTCCCGCGATCGCTCCATCAAGCTGTGGAACACCCTCGGTGACTGCAAGTTCACCATCACCGAGAAGGGCCACACTGAGTGGGTTTCCTGCGTCCGCTTCAGCCCCAACCCCCAGAACCCCGTCATTGTCTCCTCCGGCTGGGACAAGCTCGTCAAGGTATGTTGTAACCTGCCTTCCTCCCCAACCCCAAAACCGATACCATGATGCATGCATATTTTTTCATAAAATAGTATTTGCTACTTCAGAGCCCTCGGGCCATGAGACCAACTTCACACGCACTGATTTTCTCGGAAATCTAAACTCCTGTCACAAACTGCATGAGATTTCGAGGGGATTTTGCGACTAACAGTCTCAAAACAGGTTTGGGAGCTCTCGTCCTGCAAGCTCCAGACCGACCACATCGGTCACACCGGCTACATCAACGCCGTCACCATCTCCCCCGATGGCTCCCTCTGCGCTTCCGGTGGCAAGGACGGTACCACCATGCTCTGGGACCTCAACGAGAGCAAGCACCTTTACTCTCTCAACGCCAACGACGAGATCCACGCCCTCGTCTTCTCCCCCAACCGCTACTGGCTCTGCGCTGCCACCTCCAGCAGCATCATCATCTTCGACCTCGAGAAGAAGAGCAAGGTCGACGAGCTCAAGCCCGAGTTCCAGAACATCGGCAAGAAGTCCCGCGAGCCCGAGTGTGTCTCCCTCGCCTGGTCCGCCGATGGCCAGACCCTCTTCGCCGGTTACACCGACAACATCATCCGTGCCTGGGGTGTCATGTCCCGCGCTTAAGCGGAGACGTCGGAGCCGGGACTGGTTGGCTAGGGGACGTTGTGGACGGGAGGCATGCTGCGCGGTTTCTGTCGGCAGTCCGTGAAGGACGCCGCACGCGTCGTGCCGCTGCTGCATCAGGGCAATTTCGAAGGATTCCATGGTAAAGGCGTATCTCGGAACTGCTTTGTATCGTCTTTGCTTTCTTTCATTTTAGGAATACCAAAATGAAAGGACAACTGGGAGCTATGGGAAAAAGTTGCATTCTAATGTCACGCGAAAGAGCCTCTACGTGCAGCGTATTTTGGTCCACCTATGGCAATGAATGATAATGAAGGCCAAGATGAACCATCTGTTGTGTCCGTTTGTTGTTGCGGTGAGGTGATGTGTCAAGTGATTGGGGCCATGGTGTCTGGTGATGTAGATTAGGACTAATGTCGTCCTCGGCGTGTCTTTGAGCTGTGAGGGTCCTGACATCTGTCTCAATTGTAAAGATCCCGCTCGCGTCGCCTTCCCCAACGTTAACATAGCCATTCCAAACCATCCTGGAAGTCTCCCCAACCGTACGTGCGTGCAAAGAGACCTTTCCCTTCAACTCCCCCACCAACACATCGATTGACCTCATTCCCCCTTGTTGTTACCGTCCAACTTGCACCTCCTCAAACCGATACGGCCCCTTCACATCTCCCTCCCAGGGCACGTTTCCATGCCCATGCCCATCATCCCTTTCGCACCTCTCAGTCCTCCCTTGGCCAGAACCCATCCCCATTTTTGTCATTCCCATTCCCGACCTTGAACCTCCATCATCAACCTCACCATACTCATACTCTACTACCCTCGAAACCCTCAACTCCTCCAGCGGGACTTGAACAACCCAAGAATGATCCTGACACTCCCGTTCCAAATCCTCCCTCCTCCTCTGACGCCTCCGCCCCTCCCGCCACTGCAAAAAACAAACGGTGACGAAGGTGATCAACACCAGGACGAGAACGGTGTCGATTATTGCTGTTAGGGTGTAGCCTTGGGTGGGGGAGAAGAGGGAGTCTTCGGGGTCGGGAGAGTCTTCGGAGGAGGGAAGGGAGGGGGTGTGGAAGGTGGTATTGGTAAGTTGGTGTAGCTAGTAAAAAGGGTATGTATATGTTAGATGGAAGTTGGTTTTGGTTATGGTTATGGTGGTGATGTCATCAAAGATGGGGCCGGGGTTAGAACTAGAGTTATTGTTGGCTGGGTTGGGTTGGGACTGAGTGAAGGTTGAGGGTTGAGGAACTGACTAACCTGTATCATCGCATCTCATCTCATCTTCCCCCAGTGCCTTCTCTCGTCACTTCAATTCGGAGGTGAGGTAGGTAACCTATCGATTTCCGTCCGTAGTTGTATGTATGCCTCGGCGCAAATAAACAAACAACCAAGTGGACCGGGATGAAGATTGATCCAGAGACAAACAAACGAGACGAGTCCTTGTAGTGAGTGAGTGAGTGAGTGGCCCTCCCAGATAAACCAGTCCAAGTAATGACGACCTAGAGATTGATAGTGTAGACGAGTCGAGTTAACCCAAAGAAGGGACGGTTCAAAAGTTCAGACAGACAGACTATGCAAACCCGAATGAACCAAGTTTGAAAAGAGAGAACCGAACCAGATGAGAAAAAGAAAAAGAAACAAAGGGGGTCAGTCTTCCAGGACTGACCGAAACAACCAGACCCCAACTCGGAAATAGCCCATCCATCCACACGACACGTGCAACTTCACTCACCTACCTGTATTGCCGACTTGTGTAGAATGAGGCCAGGAATAGGATATACGTCTAATGTGCTTTTTCTGTGGCTGGCCATGTTCTCTAAAGCCATCCATCAGTGGACAAAGTGACACCGTCACACTTGACATTTCCCCCTGTGTTCAAGTCCAGTCCAGTCCCATATTTGCTTCTATATGCATGTGTATCACTAACAGTGGCTTTTGGCGTAGGGCGACATACGATGTGCGTGTTCATGTTAACAGCCTCAAAGTTCGCCAGTAACCGTCTTGTCGGCTCAGCTACTGCTGTGTACGAGTTTGTCATGGTGAGTGAGTGTTTGGGCTACTTACTGTGTTAAGGACGAGCGAGTCTTATAGGCAGGTCCAAGAGAAATTTTCCTCACGACACACACACCGGGAACGTTTTCGCATTCATGTTGCGGGGGGTCAAGTGTCTTCTTAAACGAAGTGCCAAGTCAACTCTTTTTTTGGTAAGGTAGGTACTGATAAAAGATAAGTAATTCCAAACGCTGTTCTCCTCTATCCATGTTACCTATCATCCAGTCCTACTCCATATAAAAACAAAACCAAAACCGCTGGCTGATGATACCAAAAAAGAAAACCATATCAAACCTCAGCAACTCCCCTTCTACATCCCGTCTCTGTGTTTGTCCTGTTCCTCCAATATCTGTTTCTGTGACCCTTCCTCTGTTTGCCCTTCCTTTGATTGCTCTTCCTCCGTCTGTGTCCCCTCCTCTTCCTGTCCGTCCGTAACACCACTCAAGGATACCTCAAGCGAGATATCCACCTCCTGCTCGCTCCTTGTTACCAAGATCGGTGTGTTACGGTCTGTGTTGTCATGAACTTGTACGCGTTCTCCGCCCGATCCCTCCAAAGGTGCAAGTGTTTTCTTCAGGAAGCCTCTGAACCATGATGGTTCCCATGATCTTACACTTCCATTGTCGGTGGAGTTTCCGTTGTCGGTGGAGTATACGCTACTGGCTGTACAGCGTCCTCAGCATCAGTACGTCGACTGAAAATACATCTTGGAAAATGTAAAGGGGATGAGCCACTTGTAGACACAGCGGGAAGATGTAGCTGACGAAGCGAAGAGTACACGGGGAAAAAAGCCAAGATATATACCACGCTCGAACGGGTTGTGTGATCTGTGCAACCAAGGAAGGGATATGGCCATGATAAAGTCGTGCGAGGACAAATGAAACAGAATATGTGAAGACTTGATGCAAGCTCAACTCACCTGGCCTAATGCTCAGTTGGCCCGAAGAACCACTTCCGCCTTCTCCATCGCCTTCTATTACGCCGCCGGGTTCTTCATTTATTAACTTCTCCATTAGCTTGCCTCACTATCAGGCGGATGGGCTGAACTCACCTCCTCGAAGCGCACGTGAAGCTCTTGCCCATTGGCTGGTTGCGTAGTGTTGCCAGTATTAATAACCGCCCCGGCCGTCGTATCGGCGGTCGTAGTACCAGTTCCTCTCCCATTCGTATGTGAAGAAGATACCGCTGGTCTAGTCAGAGGAAATCGCCTAGATCCAGAGGTCGTTAGGTTAGCTGGTTGCGTAGTATTGCCAATATTGACAACCGCCCCGGCCGTCGTGTCGGCGGTCGTAGCACCCGTCCCTCTCCCATTCGTATGTGAAGAAGATACCGCTGGTCTGGTCCCAGATCCAGAGGTCGTCTGGGCCTGTGAAGAAGAAGGAGCCGGTGCTCTAATTCCAGATGCCGAGGACGAAGCCTGTGCAGAGGACGAAGCCTGCGCCGCGCTCTCAGACGTGGAGGACTGCCCGGGTGGCTTGGTAGTACCAGAAGCATTGGATGATGGTACAGCTGTCCGGTCTTCGGCTTCAGGCTCCGCGTCCGCTGCAGGCCGGCGGCCACGTTCGAGTTCATCCAGTGGTATACCCTCGGGCCTATCCCCGGCTGGGGGGTCTGGCCTGTTTTCATTCCTTGGCCCGTTTTCATTCCTTCTCCTTTCTGCGTTTCGCCGAGGGTCATAATCGCCTGGTCCCTTGGCCCCGTTCGGTACCCAAAAGAGCTTGTCAACTCGGCAAATGGCGTAAGCATACACGATGACAGTTTCGATGCTGAAGTTGAAGATGTAGAAGGCGGCGCGGCTGTGGTACCAAGCCGCGTGGCCGAGCGGACGTGCATCAAAGTTTGCCCCAAGTCTGAAGCCGGCACCTAGGGTAGTCAGGGTCGAAGCGAACAACAACAGCAAGATCTTGCATAGCAGCGATCCCTCTCCAAAGTTCTCCATCTGATTGGCTTCAACGGCGGGCTTGAAAAGGGACCACAGGAGGTATCCAATGGCGACAACAGGGAGAAAAGCCGAGCTGGTTAGCCAAGCGCTCCCGGTGAGCAGCAAGATACGCTCAGCGCGGCGAGTTTTGGCGTCGAGGGTAAAGAAGTAATGCACCGTTGTGACGATGACCAGCAGCAAGGCAGAGGCGATGCTTCCGAGGAGGACCCAAAAAATTTTGTTCAAACGTGGATTCCAGCCCAGGCGTGGCTGAATTGCGCGGAGGAGGCGTTGGGTAAAGAAGAGGTTCACAATGATGAGGATCAGGCCGCCAAGAAGGACAAAAACGTTGGCAGCAATTTCGAGGCGAGGGTTGTTCGGCTTTGATGCCCAGGCCATACGCATCGAGACCGCCGTAATCCGGGCCATACAAAAGCCGTAGAGTAGCACGGAAAAGATGAACTTGTGGTTGCGGCGTCTGTTGAGTCTGAACACGAACATATGCATAGTGGCAGCCAGAATGAACAATAACAAGAAGATAATGCAGGGGAATAAGTCGTGATTGGAGTCGGGTATTCCACCGACCGGGGCATACGGAGGGAGATATGGCGGCCCGGAGGAGCTTGCCTGATCACGGTCATTATTAGCAATTGCGTTGACAACACCTAGTTTGCTGGTCTGTTAAAGGGAGGAAATCCTTACCGCCTCCTTGGCCGATTCTTGTATGCGTGAGTAAGACATGCTTGATCTGTTGCAATGGCTAATGAGGCTGATATTGATGGCAAATCGAATAAGGACGGATGGGTATCAAAATTGTGAGGAAGCATTTGCGTGGGCAACACATGACTTGAGGGGCGACTGCCAGATCCTGTTTTGGAAATGATATCGATATCCATGGAAGATGCTACCGCATAAACTCGGGCCGTACGTCTTCAACAAACAGGGCCTAACTGACAGAATCTACCTACCTATGCACAGGCTTGGGTGCCTTACCTATGGTTTGGGTTTTGGAAGAGATTCGAAGCAGTCTGCAATGCTAGCTGAAGACGTACGCGCGGTATCCTGTTGAGGTTGTAAAGAGCAACTTCCAAGGAAATCTAGCATAGTCTGTAAGTATACTGCAATGTTTATGCTAAAATGGAGCAAAACAACACGTCTCCCCCACTCTTTTTTACGGGCGGGCATACGCACGTCTGATTATGCCAGATTTCCCTGGAAGTTGAAAATCCACGCCCCGAGTCTTTGCGGTACATTGCCCTTTAACAACTGAAGCTGCGTAGAATATTGGTCCTTCCTCGAGAAGAGGATCACGAGGTCCTGACGATGGAGGAACTGCCTGTACCCAACGGAAGGAGGCACTCGTGATATCTTGATAGATTATTGAGAGTAGCAACCTGCTGAGAGGACATGATGTCTGCAAGGAGTGACCTTTCATAAGTTCCAAAACTGCCTCTCCAATGAAGGACCGTGGAGTGTCCCAGAGTGGTGGTCATTGCAATGCATCTCGAGTGTAGGATAACCAGTTCGCGCTTGACAATGCCCTTTTCTGGCATCTCTCGAGAAAAAAGGTAGAGAAGGTACTGAGAATGTCATGATGATAGTAAGATACCATTGTCCGTATGTTGATAGGTAACCAAGGTTGATGGGAGGTCCAGGGCAAGCATGAAGAAGTTGATGTTGGAAATTGATGTTGAGTTGGAAGTTCGATCCTCACAAATGCCAAGACTTGGGGTTGGTCCTTCTGGGCCTTAAATGTGGGGCCTCCCCTTCACTGCTGCAAGCGCTGCCGTTCGGTCAGAGGCCGAACGTTGTTGGCCGCAGAAACGCGGAAAGCGGAACTTGCCGTCGAGAATTTTGTTTCCACTTTCACACTGCAGCGAGTCCAGTCCGGCCGACCACTACCGTCCAGCCCGTCCGTCGTTCGTCGCGTCCCCCCGATCCGAGCTCCGTCTTTCTGTTTAGAGAGAGAGGCCCGATTGCCAATGCCATCCACACCGGCACCATGAGTCTCAATGTGCCGTCCAGGCGGCTCCTGAAGAGCGGTTAGCCACCACCACCCCTCCTCCCCCACCATTGCCTTTTCTTTATCATGAGTGTTCATCATCGTCGTCGTCGTCGTCGTCGCCATGTCCAATAAATCCAAATAAATTCAAAGACTAACACTCGGGCTTGCTGCCGTGCAACCTAAACAGCAGCCTCTCCCTCCACTGCTAACGCCCTCGTCCCGGCTCTCCAGTCCCTCTCCATTACCGCCGCCGGCCCTACCACCATCAACACCCGATCTATCCACACCACTCCCTCCCAACAATGGAGTCTCTTCGGCTGGGGCAAGCAGAAGATGGAAGAGCGTAAGAAGGTCAAGGAGGACCTCAAGAAGACCGAGCTCGCTCGCACCAGGAAGCCCACCCAGGAAGAGATCATCTCGCGCGTCCGCGGCCGTCTCGAAGGCGACTCCATCTTCGCCGACACCACCCCTTCATCAGAAGCCGATGGCCTGGCCGCCGAGCAGGACAAGCACAAGGACTGGGCGACCGCCAGCGCCGAGAAGAAACTTGCCGCAGCGCAAGCCAAGGACCAGACGGCGACGGGCATCTCGCTGAAAAAGGACCATTTGGTGCGCGTCGTCGACCCGGACCCGCGCTCGCGCGTCCGGTGGGAGCGCAAGATGGTGATCCGCAAGCTGCAGCGGGGCACGGACCCGTGGAGCGTCGAGCCCAAGGCGGAGCGGATCGCGCGCACGGAGCGCAAGCTGGTGTACAAGACGGGCTACCTGCCGACCTCGGTCAAGAAGCTGGTGCACCTGTCGCGTCAGATCCGCGGCAAGACGGTGTCGGAGGCGCTGGTGCAGATGCAGTTCAGCAAGAAGAAGATGGCCAAGGAGGTCAAGAACGAGCTGCTCAGGGCTGAGGCGCAAGCCATTGTCACGCGCGGTATGGGCTTGGGCAAGACTGCTGCTGCCGCCCAGAAGGAGACTGGCGCCGAAGGTCAGGAGCCCGTCAAGATCCAGACCAAGGACGGCAAGCACATGGAGATCCGCGACCCGACGCGCATCTATGTTGCCGAGACTTTCGTCAACAAGGGTTTCATCAGAGGTGTTGAGATCGATTATCGTGCCAGAGGCAGGGTGTTCAAGATGAACAAGCCTACTACTAGTGAGTCCAACGCTTTTTTCCCCCCTTCCACCCTCCTTCCTCCTAATAACAAACCCGAACCCCAAACCCAAAACCCAAAAAACTAACACCTTCCTTTCCCCCCACCTCTAGCCATGACCGTCGTCCTCAAGGAAGAAAAGACGCGCATCCGCGAGCACCAGGAGCGCGTCGCCAAGAAGCTCCGCCAGGGTCCCTGGGTTCACCTTCCCAACCGTCCCGTTACTTCTCAGCGCCAGTTCTACTCTTGGTAAACTAAGCCGCCGTCCCGTCTGTACTACACAGTAAATGTGTGTGTGGCGGCTGGCTGCTGGCTTGCAGTTGGTAGATTACTTAACCTTAACCTTCCACTCTCGCTAAATGTCCCATATCCCATGTCCCATGTCAAGGAAAAGAACTGAAACGAGTGGATGGTCCCATGATGACGGATGAAGATGATCGGAAGGGGAGTTTCTGAGAACGAACGGGCTGTATGTATGTACGAGTAAACAGACAGACAGACAGGCAGGCAATGCTGGAGCGAAGGGAAGGAGTTCAAGTTAGGTTGGAAGGTGAAGAGAGGCCTCCAGCTGTACTTCGTCTTCGTCTACGGTACCCTGTCATTTTGTAAAATAGATCGCAATATACCAAGAAAGCCACCCGGACTGCATCCATGCATCACGAGGGAACCCGGTACCCGATGGCTAGACCTACCACCGACGCAAGCCACTCTGGCGCCCTACCAGGAGCCCACGCTGGAGAGTCCTTCGTGTCCCGACTGTAACGGCAAGTGGCGTTGATATGTATTGATTCTTGATGGTTTGATTACTCGCCCGCTTCGAATGCACAATTACTGAACCATATCAGCCTTCAAATAGGTTACGATCAACTGGAAGATATCCCTCAAATTATCAAGATAATCATGTTCATAGTAGCAAGTCTGTCAAATATGTACAGGAAATTCCAAGCTAGAAACCAAGCAACATGTCCGAGTGTCGACATCCGACTACAAACCGCCCAAGACCAAATTTGGTAATACAGAGTCCGGCTATATATGCCCCTATTCTTTGGTCGCCTGTAAGCGTACATGCTCGCTGTCCATCGCTGATCAAAACACTCGCTGTGTTGTTTTGTCCTTTTTTTTCTTCTTTTTTTTTTCTTTTTATTTTTGACTTTCCTCATTCTGTTGATCATATCTCTCCCCATACAGCACTTTTTCACTGCTAGTGCAAGTTTACACCATGTTCGTCGGCTGCTGTCTAGGCAGCATGTCCTCATACCTACGACTCTTCATCTCCAACTCGTTCTCGCTCATAATGGTGATGCCACCGTGGCTTGTGTCTCTCGAGAAATTGTTGTGACTGTACGGATCACTGGCATAATGGCGTCCACCCGCCACAGGGTCCGAGATCTTGATATGATCCTTCGGCGTGCTGCGCTTGCGGACAAGCACAAGGGCGAGGGTGATAAGCAAGACCAGGGATCCCACTCCGATCCCAGCACCAATGCCGGCTTTAGCACCTGGTGAGAGTCCACCAGCGGCATCATCATCATCATCATCATCCTTGTCCTTGGAGGTTGATGCCGGGGCAGAAGCGGAAGAGGTGCTGGAGCCCTCAGTAGGCACGGGGACAATCGCGCCGGCTCCGGTTGATGTTGCTGATTCGGAGCTCTCCGTAGTGGAAGTGGCGGCCTGGTTTAAAAGGGTTAGTTTCTTGTTGATGTGAAAAGACTTCGACTGGCTTACTGTTGACGGGGCCGTCGCACTTGTGACCGCGGCATCCGTGGGGACAGAAGTCGGCTCAGTAGAAGAGCTCACTGCAGAAGGCACCGAAGAGGCAGCAGCGCTAGTCTCGGGTGCCGCAGCATCGGAGTTTGCGGGAGCCGCTGAAGTGGCGGGCGGTGTCGCAGCAGGAAGCGTCGCGGCTATTGAATCATGTCAGTTCAATCTATCTAAGCTGTTTCTTTCGCGATTCCAGGTTCTGTTTCAACTTACTTGCACACACAGCGTGAGCTGCGGCTACAGCACTACCAGCGTACTCATCGGCTTGCGCGCCAAACTCAGCCTGGCAAGCCTTACTCGCACAGTCATGGACGGCGTTGAAAAAGTCGGCCTTGGGGCAAAGGCACGCCATGCTAGCCTGATCGGCGCCAGTACACTGCGCAAATCCATCACGGGAAGAGTAGTAGCAATTTTGCTATAAAACGGTCAGACCGGCTTCAGACGCTGGAGAGCAGAAAGTGATGACAGTCGCGCAGTCATGTTTATACATGGACATCGCGTCCCTTGGATGTTAGGTGACAGGGTGTCCTAAGAGTGAGAGCACTTACAGCACACGCGGGCAGACTGTCGAGGGACTGTCCAGTAACCAGCACAGCTGCGGCGAGCATCGCCAGAGACTTGAGGACCAACATGGCTATCTATCAGATGTGGGTGAAATCGAAGGGAAAAGTGAAAATGGTGTAAATCGATGGTGGTTTGGCGCCAGACGTTATGAGGTCCTGGTGAAGACGGAAGCGACACGCGGTGGCGGCAACCGTAACGTGTCTAACTCAAGGCAATCTGAGGTGAAAACGATGACGAAGCTTGTCTGAGCCAGACTCTCGAAATCCCTTGTTGATGCTTTCCAAGGTGAGCTCCGTGGGTAGGTAGGACCAATCTCGTATTGTGGCACAGCCAGGTCAAGGGTGACTCTCCCAGCTGTCGAGGATTTTGAGACGGGAAGACCGAAACGCGCAAGAGAAATACCGGCTCTTGTCGAAAGTGATGGCCAAGTTGTTGGTAGGTAAAAGGTAAGTGAGTTCCGTTTGGTTGGAAAGAAAGCTGAAACGTAAACCAGAGGGAGAAACGCGACGAAAAAAGATGAAATGACGTGAGTCGTGAAGGAATGTACAATCTTTGGAAAATGACCTATTGAAGAGGGAGGACCTGTCCGAACACCACCGGCAGTATCGGAGATCGGGTATTGTAGAGAACGACTATGAAGTGAAAGTTGAATGAACGGAAGTTGTTGCTTGTGATATCGCCGAGTGTACTTGGTCAAAGAAAGAGACGGAAACTCTCGGTCGACGTCGTCGGTGCCGATGCAATCACTCGGTCAGATTGCCATCACGAAAAAAGAGAGGAATCGCAAGTTCGATATGGAGAGGGAGGGGAAGGCGCGAATAATAAGAGAGAGCCAAGCTCAACAATACCCGGACCGACAAGGGAGGATGAATAGGTAAGTAGGATGGGCCTTGCTAGTCCTCGTGGCTTCCGTCTCGAGTTCGAGTTCACTTCTCTAGTCGAGTGACATGGCTTCCTGACTGTACAGGGCACGCCTGGTCCATATCCACCTTGGCCACTCCTGCCATTTCTGGGATAAGACGGCAAAGCCTATTGCTCGGGTCCGATCCTAACACTTCCAGTTCCCCGTGATGCGCAAAATACCGCGATCTTCAAGTATCAGTCTGGCAGGCAAGGGCAATGGCATGCCGCGACTTAGACTGCTGAGTGAGGAGCATGCTCGAGGAAGGCGCACAAGAAATGTCACATCTGGACTTTGGAATGTTCCCGCTCATCTGGGCCCATCTGGGATTGGAAGGTGCCTTGTGGTGGCAGTGAGGGGGGCGCCACACAAGAACTTTACTTTTGGTACCTGGAATGGAGGGGATGTAAGAGAGAAGAACGGTCATGCCTTCCAATCTTTCTCAGCCCCCTCCACACAAAAGTGAGTGGGTCCAAGGGCACATCCCTGCAGTTCTGCAGCAAACCCCTGCCAAGACTTTGGAGGTGGGTACTCCCGTCGGACGTTGGCGACGCTTTGAACCATGGCCGAGGATGGAGTTCATCTCAAGTCCCTGGAATTGACGATACTACCTCTTGACATATTGACATTTTGTGGTGGGAATAGCGGCCATTGCATCACAGCGTGGTAGCAGAGATCTATCTTTGCAATGATGGCTCACCTAAGGCTGACCTGTACCAGTGTTAGCCGCCTGCTATAGACCGGGTTTTGGATATGGTGTTTGGGTTTTTCGGGACTCGACCACTTTCCACGTTTAGGCTTGGGTGACATGGTTGCCATATTTGGAGGGGCTGAAGGGCTGTTCCGTACAGTATTACATATGTGTAAGATGTATCAGGCCACCAGTTATCACTTTGCAAGGGTGAGATGAGAATGGGAGTGATCGGAAAGTGTTACTCTAACTAGATCTCGCTCCGCATCCTCCACGATGGAAACAATAGTTTCGTGCAATTCTTATTCTTCTGCTCGTCAACAGAATTCGGACTGAACGTTCTTCAAGCCGATCTATATGCCCTTCCTCATCTCAATACCCTCCGATTCATGCCAATAGAGTCCTCCCTTCACCACATGCGCATCAGACGATCTACGCATGGTTGAGTTTTGCAACCTCATCTGATCCTCAACAACACAATCCCTGGCTGTTAGTCTGTGGATTCGCGGCTGTTCTTCATCCAACAGTGGTTGAATGTGACGATACGTCCTACAGTGAGCTACAAAAAGACCTCCAGCACAAGATATCACTGGCGGCTCCAAGCGACGAATTGCTTCCCTGAGCTTGGAGATCGTCAAGAAGCTTTCTCGTCCCGTCGTTTACCGTCCGACGCCAGTGTTCCTCACAAAGAGCCCACAGGCCCAGCGCTTCCACAGAGAGCGGGAGAGCGCTTCATGTAACGGCGGGGCCGGACATTCTTGAGTAGCCATGTTTCATGATTAGCAGCGCTTGACCGTTGCGGGGATAGCCTCATCGCCGCCCCCACAGTTCTCATGAGCGTCATCACACGCCTGTAACGCCCAGGGTTCGTCTGCCCCGGACCCCAATCCGCCCGTTGGCGGAACCCTTTCCCTTCCGGGCCGTAGGCCCCGTGTGCCCCGTGTGTCCCGCGGGAGAACAATGCTCATCCTCTGGCGCACCCGACGACCATATTATTGACCTCAGTTTTACAGTCGGACAAAATGTACGCAAGAAGATCGTGCCTTTTTACACCGACGCCACAAAGTCTTCAACGAGGCTTCTACCACCGATCGAGTGCATTGATGTGTTTGCTCTTTTCGGCGACTGACGGGGCTGCTTGCACCTGGCAAGACATTTTCTGTTACAGATAGAAACAGGAGAAGCAGTTTGCCCCATTCTGATCAATGCCCTTGCAGATCAAATCGGTGCTCAACTTTGGGCATTGAATGAAGCGATGAGGTTTGCGAGTTGTGATCAATATTCATGATTTTGGGACTACGAAGAGGTGGTTGAAGAAAAAAGAACAGCAAAATAGAGGGAAGACATGGAAGTGATGCAGAAATCAAAGGCCCTGAAACTGTTGCGGGGTGATGCACTGACCACTACCCTGCAGTCACCTTCGCAACTAAGTCTTACAAACACCTCTTAACATCAACAAAACATGACCATGAAGAGAACGACGAGCTTGAAAAAGAACCAAGTTTACAACAATACGATAAATATTCGTGCTTGCGGGGACAGATTCTGAGGCTCCAGGTTCTGCTATATTTCGTGTCTTGTTGTTTGATTCTCAAAGCGTCTTCCCGAGACAATATCAACAACTGTTTAGCCAAGTGACTCTAGAAAAACAACTACGAAGCCGTCGCTCCGTGACAACGATACAGCCTGGAGTCTCTCGCAGTCCGCAAGTCTTCATTCATCGGTCTGATCACTACCGGACAGCACATGCAGGTGCCCACTTCGTTTTACCGCCTCGATCTCTGGTTCGAATTTCGATCCCATCTCCGACAAAAATATGTTTCTGAGCAACACCGCCATTTACAACTCTTAAGAGTCCAGGTATTTCACAAGTTCGCCTCAACATCAGATGACTGATAGGTCGTACGAGATTTGGGCATAACCCGATGGAAGAAGGTGGACGCCATCAAGAAACTGAACTTTGAAAGCTGGAAGGACCTGGATATGAAGGCCGGCGTAGGGAAAGGCTAAATCGGAATACCTTTGCCGTCCATGATTTGCCGTACAAGCACCTTCCAACTCTCAGGATGGGCATGTACTCAGCCGAAGATGGTTCAGGAATACCACTTGCCGTCACGATGAGCAGTGTTGACTAGAATCCGTAAAGTCAAGAAAGACGTCATCGCGACAAAGGCTTATCATCTTATCGATAACCCGATAAGCTCAAAACCTCCAAACGCTACTGTCTTACGTAAGCCCACTTCCAAACGGTCCGCGCTCCAAGATTTGCCGAAAACCCGCAGTTGCCGGGGCTCTCGAGCTGCCCTTCCAGCTGCGTCATCACGTGATTGGAAGCTTGCAAGCTCCCGTGCAGCGAAACCTCAGGTCATTCATTCGTACAATCTTGAAGCTCCATTTTAAGAAGAGTCCAAGCCGTCAAACCGCGCACCCCTCGCTACCGATCGCCCTTTCGCAACCCCCCCTTACCAACACTCTCGTCAAAATGGCCGCCACCACTGTCAGACCCATCACCGGTGTACGTGATTTCCGGAGCCCGCGCAAGGAGGACGATTCAATGGCTGTTGGACGCAAGGATGGATGACGGAATTGCGCAATGACGCAGCGATTGGACAAGCTGTGGTGTTTTTGGGACCAAAAGGACTCGGGGGCTGACTTTGTGATTTTTTTTTTTGGGGGTTTGCAGATGCTCCGCCGGGGCCTCATGCTCGACCTTGGCCTCTCCCTCGGTGAGTTTGGAATTCCTATGAACGGAGGTGGTTTCTTTGAAAGACCGAGACGGGAGGCGGGACACGGCGATGGGAAGAGCAGAGCTCAGCTTCGGCCGGCCTGTGGGCCGTGAATCACGGTTACGCGCCAGCCAGGATTGCCCACGGGTCTAGAGCTCTCACCCCGCCATACCGACTCCCCGGAAGCTACCTCCTTGTCTACCTATCTCTATCTATAAGCTCGAGCTCGTTAGCTAACCATTTTGTTTTCTATCTATCCAGGTATCGGCTTCGTCATGGCCAACGCCTACTGGTACGATATTCCTCGATGAATACTTGGTTGCCCTTGCGCCCGAACGGACGACGAACTCGAATAATCTTCCCATCCCTTGGACCGATATCTAACCCTTCCGCCCACAGGTACGGCTACCACATGCCTCGCACCAACGCTCGTGACGCCTACTACAAGAAGCTCGAGGAGGAGCGCGCTGCCCGCATCGGCGCCTAAATCGATCCACGGGGACTGGGCGGACGATGATGGAGAACGACGACGACCTCGACCGATGGCGTAGATGAAGAAGAAACGCAATGCTTGGAGCGATACCTGAGGAGAAAGGAGAAGGAATAATCGCCCTGTTGTATATCTACATATGAAGACGGATAGACAAGACCAGCAAATCGAGTCAGGCCGACCGACACGTATTTCTTACTTTCGCTTGCCTGCCTTGTGATAAAACGGTTTAAAGGGGGAACGCCAAGATGATGGTCGGCTAGTTTATAGACGGGAGGGCATGACGAATGATGTAATGTCATTGGAGATAACGAACGGAATCATCTCGAGAACAGGAGCCTCCTGGTTGTTGGACATAGAGTAGTAGAAATGCAGGGACGGGGTATCATAAGAGAGATCACTTTCTGTTCCACCATCTATCCTCCTTATCGTCCTCTCTGCCCCATGTGCGATGATCGACCTGCTGCTCGGCTAATGAACTTTTGTTGCTGCTGGCCGATGTCGCTTTGGCTAATGATGATGACGCTGCTGCTGCTGCTGCTGCCGCGGTGCCCTCCCAAGCCGTTGTCTCAACCGTAAAAGGCCCATTTTTGTCCTGGCATCTGTGTTTTGGTCACACATCAAAGTTAACAAGCTTTCCCTTTTCTTCGTCTTCTTCTTCTCCTCTCAAAATGCGACAAAGGGATTTATTTACCCAAAGAAAAAAAAAAAAAAACATACCTGCGAAACAAGCGCTGAACCGGCCAACACTCAATCTGGCTCTCCCGCAATTCCGGATCGCGCACCTGGCAGTCGTATTGCAACAGCCCCAAGAGCTCGCAATCCCGGAGCAGATCGATCCGCCGACCGTTCTCCGTCTTGCGAACACGGTGATCGGGGCCGACTTGCACGTGCTGGGGCAAGGCTTTTGCTTTGAAGCTTTGACACGGGGGCGTCATTCTTGCGGGCGGCGGAACTGAAGGAGGGGTAGGTTTGCGATCCCGTCGAGTACGGCACGAACGGCGGTCTTCGGAGTTTCGATGATGATGCGACACGGCGACCGGAAGAACAGTTCTTGAGAAGCTGAGAGGTAAACCCGCGAGCGATGCAGAGAGCTGTTGTCGCTTCGGCTGTTGGGGCGCGGATGTTGAGCGAGATTGAGGAGGGGAGTCTTGAAGAGGTATGTGCTCTTTGATTGATGATCGTCGTATTTCTGGATTCTACAGTTCAGCTGTTTGCGCGCGGGGCTGGTGTCGCTGGTCTACTGCTTTGATGCTTTGGTGTTGGGGAGGACGCATTGAACTCCATGGAGAGGCCCGATGCCATCAGTAATTCTTCCACCTTTTGTCCTTATCGCTGATACATGTAGCCCGCGCGGCTGTCCGGACGGGACGGGACGGGTTTCTTCCCATCTTTTTCCTTGTCAACACCAAAACGAGATGGCTAACGATAATTGTTGCATAACCAGATCCTAACATCGCTTCGCACAAACTTCACGACACTCGCCAGCGACAACTTCAACGATGCCACCCATGACACCGACCCCGACCACGACCACGACGTCACCACCACCACCACCTCCCAAAAGCTGGTGATCGCGCCCACAACCACCACGAAAGCCTCCTCGATAAAACCAAGACACTTCCCAATCCCCTTCCTCAACGAGTTAGTCCAGCGGCATTTCCGCGCAACATCAACCGCCACTCTCTCCATCACCGGCCGCCATCATGAACTACTCTACCTCCTCGTCGCGACCTTGATCGCGCCTCCGCACTGCAAGACTGTCGCTATTGTTGACTTTGATGGGCGCTTTGATCCGTTGCGATTGCTCGCGACGCTTCCGTTCTCGTCTACCTCTACTGGTACCCCTACGGGCACCAACACCAGTACCCGTCCACTTGAGCCGTCCGATCTAGACCACGTCCACATTCTCCGTCCTCCTCGCCGCTCTAATGTTCCGCTGCAAACTTACCTAGCCGGGATGGAGGAGTACATGCTCTACGCGCCGCACAAAAGTCGGGAACGCGAGTGGTGGGGGAGTATAGTTATTGGATCCAGCAACTACAACAACCCCACGACAGCAGCAGCACTGGCGGCGGCGGCTCAGGCTCAGATCCAAGCCCAGGCGCAAGTGGCGGTAACAGCAGGATGGCAGGGCTGGCTGCGCGTGGATAGGGCTGAGGTGACGACGGCGACGGGGACGGGAGCTTGGACTTTCTGGAACAAGAGTGCGGAAGAGGCGAGGAGGGGGAGAGAAGGGAGACAGGCGGCGGTGGAAGAGGGTGGGTGGGTGGCTAGTTCGGCTTGGGGAACTTTTGTGTTTGGGTCGTGGAGTGGACGTGGACGTGGATAATGCGATGCTGGGGGAAGGGTTGGAGAGCATGAGGGGGCACTCGTGGCATTGTGATCCTTAGGGGGCCGATCATGAAGTCTTCCTCTGGTTACGACTGGCGGCCAGCTTGAGGGAGTCGGGTATTGATATCGTCATCGTCGACAACTAACTCTTCACATTGGTACAGCCATGCCGCCGCACCCGAGTATCGCGAGTCTCACCGCGGGATCCCAATTTCTAACAACTCTCCGCAACATCTTTGTCTGTTTAGGACGGATGTGCATAAGAGCGGCCTATATATCACGCATGTTTGATACCTACTCAAACTACTGTTTGCTTATGTTCTCGTCATACAAGCAAGCCCGGCCAAGGCATCAACATCCCCGGCCAAGGTTTATCCGAATCCTTTGTCTTCCTTTTAGGGCTTGCGGTGGCATTACAACGAATTGATCGACGAGCTATGAAACATATGATATTCGGAAGGCATTCCAACCAAGTTCTTTGGTCTGTGGCAGAGTGGTCCGCGAACCTATAGCGATGGGAGTGAAAACATCCGTTGGTGTTGCTTGTCGGAACTAGGTTGTCAGAAGGATTGCATTTCAAATGTCGTTTGCCAATCCGATTTACACCGGTCAAGGTGTCAGCCAAGCAGAACCCTGTGGCGTTGATGAGTGCATTGGCAGGATTGGCGAGCCCTCCAATATATTTATGGTCCTTCACATTCATTCTTGATCTCTGGTCGGTCGAATAAGTTCACCGTCGTCAAACCACAAGCAATCTCCAACATTACCGGCCAAGCGGCGGCCTTTCTTGGTTCGCTCGATAACCGTTGGGACCCGATCACAATCTGGGATCCGACAGATATCAACACGTACAATTGCCCGATTCGTTGGCCTTGTGTTGATCAACAAAATATGTTTTTCCTTTGCTTCGTCTTCCCTGGCATCCAAACCCGTCCCTAACACATGCTTGAACGGGAAATCACCTCCGAAGTTCAGCCCAAAATTAGCTGTCCTTGAGGCTTCGAAAAGGAAAACTCCCCCAAGCCGACAGAGCATCACTAGTTTGATACTAGTTGCCTGGACTGATAAATCTTATCCGTGATCCAAGGAATGATGCTGTTTAGGTTATCGTTCGAGTCCTACACGGTACAAGGCTACGGTCGGCTAACAGTACGCTACACAGCCACATGGTTAAAGTACCGGATCGTCCCCTGAGGAAATCAATGGAGATTCTCTCCATTTCTCCATAGCGGAAAGATGGCGAACAGATAACAGTACTTCATACTCGGTCAGATCTCGCAAATATGGAGTCAGAAAGAATGGGGCAAGCAGCCTCAATCTTTGTTCTCGTTTGTTCGAATCCCTGAGCCCTACCCTCGCCTCATGAAGTTCTCCATCTTCCCCAGATCTACTGTGTCTCCACCAAAACCATGTGTTATTGAAGCTGATTCCACAATGGCATGCATGGGAATAATGGAGATATTGTACTCCGCTTTTGACCTCTTACCTCTCTCCCTGTGATTCTTAGAAAGACATCTGGTTGACTGCTGACAGCAGCTGATATAGCATCCAGGAGATGTATATAAGGGGGATGGCCCACGCAACTATGGATCCTGTCTGATCTGATCTAGTAAGACCAGCTCATCTCATCTCATCGTCCTTCCTGTCTTTACACTCACCACTTTCAATAGGTGGTGATATCCCACAGGCGGAAAGCAATACCCGTCTTGTTCAACCATACGGTACCCTCCTGAGGACAGCTTTCATGCAAGACATCCGTTCCACCCCTTTCTTCTTTGTCCCCTACCATCCGTACACAACTTGAAAACAGCCAAGCCAATCATATGATTGTCTTCTTCACTCGCACCTCAGAGACCGGGTATGCCCGCCCGTCAGATCTCTGCTAGCAGCTTTGCTGAGGAATTCAACGCTGCTCGCGACCGGCTGAAGAAGCTGAACTTTGAGCATGAGCATGAGCATGAGAGCCCCATGACCTCGCCCGCACTCACTTCCGAGGAGCCGTCCCCTCTCGGGAGTGAGGACGGGGATGATGCCGCCACTCCCGGTAACCCCCATCACTCCCTTCACCCCCATGGTGGACCCGGACAGCGACAATGTGGCAGACAACTTTGCCTTTGCCTTTGCCTTTGACATCGACGGCGTCTTGGTCCGCGGCGGGAAGCCGATCCCGGAAGCTATCGAGGCTATGAAGGTCCCTTATGGCGAGAATGAGTTTAGTATCAAGGTGTAAGTTCCCAAATACATCGATCTGTCTTGCACTATCTGCCTCCTTTGCAATCAACACCTGCGGCTTGTTTCGATATGTTAGCTCGAAAGTGAT
Organism: Neurospora sp. FGSC 26628; assembly: GCA_009805345.1. NCBI lineage: Eukaryota > Fungi > Ascomycota > Sordariomycetes > Sordariales > Sordariaceae > Neurospora > Neurospora sp. FGSC 26628. The sequence continues at coordinate 345,654 of RAOO01000008.1, read as the reverse complement.
AGCTCAACTGGATTGTTAGTATTTAGGCGTCAAATTCAGCTGCACACTAACAGCACAGATACCACATCTCGTATCACTTATCTCATCTCATCTAAGTCATCAACCCCCACCATGACTTCCAGGTTCAACTTCTCGCGATACTCCGATGATCTTGGCACTGCCAAAAACGCCAAACGATAACACCCTCATTTCGTCTCCCCGCAACGTGTGTACGGTAACACCGGGCCTGGAAAGTGGTCGTGCAACATGGAACGTGGTAGTTTCCCCGCATAACATGACCGTCTCGATCGGCATGTGCTCGGATATGAGGATTCTTATTTGCTCCGCCAGACACGATCGTCATCGACTAGCTCCAAGCCTACCGTCGTTAGATTGCTCGCATGAGAATGCAAGGGAGCTTGCACCATGACCTGCCATCTGATATGGTCGAGGTCAGGACGTTAAAACCATCCAGGCCGGTCTTCTTCAACAGAGCCCGACATCCCTCACTCCTCCCTTCACCAGCCCGAAGAGCGGATGTGAGAGTGAGACGGACTTGGGCCCCGAATAGCTTCACATACAGTTCACCACCACCAACATGAAGGCCCTAACAAACATCATCACCCCAATCCTGGGCCTCCTCCCAGCCCGCCAATCCTTACCGCAACCGCAACCGCAACCACAAGCCCAAGCCCAAGTCCAACCACCCTCCTCATGCCCCGACTACTCCTCCTACGCCAAAACCCGCCACGCCCCCTTCTCCAGCGGCCGCCACGCCCTCTCCTACCAACGTCCCGCCCCCTCCTGCCGGACCTTCAACTCCTCCACCATCGAGTCCTTCATCACCAACATGTCCTCCGTCATCTCCGACCCCGACCTCTACCGTTTGTTTCAAAACACCTACCCCAACACCCTCGACACCGCCATCAAATGGCACGGCATTGCCGCCTCCTCCTCCAACAACTCGGCCGAAGAGGAAGAGGAACTCACCTTCATCATCACGGGCGACATCAACGCCATGTGGCTGCGCGACAGCGCCAACCAGCTCGCTTCTTACCTCCCATTTTTGAGTCCCTCTTCCAGCCGGGATTCGCTCGCTTCGCTTTATAGGGGGGTCATCAACCTGCAAGCGCGCTACCTGTTGACTTCGCCGTTTTGCAACTCGTTCCAGCCTCCCGCCGAGTCTGGGATCCCGCCGGCAACTAATTCCGCTGCTGAGTCGGATACGGTCTACCCGGGTTATGACCCTAAAAAGGTGTTTGAGTGTAAATACGAGCTGGACAGTCTGGCTTCCTTTCTTCAGATCTCGGCTCAGTACCACGCCGCGACGAACGACACTTCCTTTTTTGGCAAGTTCCAGTGGCTGGAGGCCGTGCAGACGGTTTTGGATACGGCGAAGGCGATGATGACTCCCACCTATGGACCCGAGGGCCAGGTCCTGGATAGTCCGTACACTTTTACGCGGATGACCACCCGCACTACGGAAACTTTAGCCAACGACGGACTGGGCAGTCCCGTCGCGAGAGACACGGGGTTGATAAGAAGTGCCTTCCGACCCAGCGACGACTCGACCATCTTCCAGTTTCTGATACCAAGCAACATGATGTTCGCCAAGTACGCAGGGGACGTTGCCTCCATCATCCACGCAGTGGCTTCCCAGCACGAGCCCGGTCAAGGTGTAAAAGTCCCACCGGCTGGTCTAGGGAATGAGTTAACCACCCTCTCCACCTCCCTCCGGCAAGCCATCACAAAACACGCCATCTTCCCTATCCCCACTGGAACTCTCAACACAACCGGCGACGGAGAATTTGAACAAATCTACGCCTACGAAATCGACGGTTTCGGCTCCCACTCCCTAATGGACGACGCCAACCTCCCCTCCCTCCTCTCCGCTCCCCTCTTCGGCTTTTTGTCATCTTCTTCCGACCCCGTTTACCAAAACACGCGCGCCCGCATCCTGGGAAACAACACCAACCCCTACATGATGCGGGGGCCGGTGATCAATGCCGTTGGAGGACCGCATGCGGGGCCGGGGATGGGGTGGCCTATGGGTAGTATTGTTAGGATATTGACAAGTAAATTAGATACGGAGGAGGAGACGGAGGAGGTGTGGAGGGTGTTGAGGGGGCTGGTGGGGAGTACGGATGGATTGGGGTTGATTCATGAGAGCGTGAATAGCTGGGATGGGAAGAGGTGGACGCGGGAGTGGTTTTCTTGGGCGAATGGGTTGTTTGGGCAGATGATTTGGGATTTATGGCGGAGGAAGCCGGAGGTGTTGGGGAGGGGTTATCAGTAGGTAGGTAGGTGTAGGGGTTGTGTTTCAAGTCATGGGAGTACGGATATATGTCGTATTGATTGTCCAAAGCTTGTATTGAGATCCCTTCTATATGACAACGCCCTCATTCCCTTCTACTTATTTGCCCCTAATTTCATGACCCTAATAGATCAAAAGCAGAAGAAAGAACAAGATCTGATCCAAACAATAACCAGACAGGCTTGACTGGACGCTCGAGTATCATCTTAAGCAAGAGTCTATGTACAGTTTTCCCTAAGAGCATGCGCACAACCAAAATCGTGCTCATGATACATGATCATTACTCGTCAGGCACTACCTACTCACTAGTCACGGTCGATTTTGTTTAGACCTGACGAGTACTCGACCACCACCAAACCTCAACACCCCGTTTTATCTCGCACTCCCAATCCCCCCACTCAAACTCTCCCGATTAATCCTCACCACCGTCCGTCCCTGCTCCTCGAAGTCCACATAATGCGGCGCCGGCACCGGCCTACTCGGGCTCGGCGTCGCGCTCAGCGGCACACTCGAACTACTCGTGCTCGCCATGCTTAGCGGCAACCTCGGACTACTCGTGCTCGCCACGCTCGGGGGCATCGGCCAGTTCAGCTGCGACGCCGTCATCATGGCGCTATGAATACTCAGCGTGCTGACGCTTCCGATGCTGGCCCGACGCCCACCGTTTTCTCCGCCTCTGTCATCGGGTGATGGGGGAGATGGTGGTCCTATTACAGCTGGAGAGACGGGTGAAATAGGCGAGACGGCGCCAGGGGTGAACGTTAAGTTAACTGCTGAGCTAATGTGCGTGGGCGGAGGGGATATTATTGACAGGCGGCTGCGGCTGGGGTTGCTGGAGTGGTTGGACTGCGGTGGAGGAGGAGCAGGGCGAGGAGCAGTAAGAGCTGATCTGGATGATGCTGGGACGAAATACTGGGAGTTGTTCGTCTGATGCATCAACGGTTGTTGTTGGGGTAATGGTTGAGCAGGTGTGTTGCGGAGAGCCGCGGCCGAGGACGCGTCTCCAGCTTCGTGTCCAGACATGGACCTGGCTCCTACAGCGGCGGCACCGGCGCCGACACTGGCGGCTAGTCCCGTATCTAGAAGAGAGCTCCTCGTTTCTTCTTGGTTATGTTTTCCGTATGGAGAGTTGTTGCGGCGCGCGAGCACGCGTTTTCGAAAGAAGAGGATTACGAGGGAGATGACGAGCAGGAGGACAACGCCGACTGGAAGACTGCGAGTTAGCTTGGTATGGTACTAGAAAAGGGGAGAAAAAACACAACATACCGATGATACCGGCTATAGCACCACCTCCAAGCCCACCATCTAAATCCTGGTTACCTCTATGGGCCGCTCCGTTTGCGCCCACGCCTTGGCTATTTGAGCCTGAGTTCAAGTTGTTGGAACCTCCGGCCCCAAATGTCGGCCGAGGGCCCGATGAGAAAGTGAGGGCTTGCGTGTCGATTGCCAATGTGTCAAAGGCGGTGTACTGTGTTGCAAACGTGGTTTCACTTAGGACGACTGTCACGGAAGGAGATGAATCCAATATACTCGTATGAATATTGTTCGTCTGTCTTTGTGTTGTGCCGGGACTGTTGGCAGTGGGATTCGCTGTTGGCTGAGCAGTCGGTGCTGGTTTGGCCGTCGTTCCATCGTCTGCCTCGGAACCACCATTCGATCCTTCGCTTCGTTGATTCAACCTCGGATTCCCATTCCCATGACCTTCGTGACCTCCATGACCAAACGGCCAGTTTCTTCCTCCCATCTGCCTTTTTCCCGGCATTGATTTGGTATGCATGTGTTGGTGAGGCATGCCTTATTTTCCGTCCATCCGTCTCGGTTCGTCTCTGCCGTTGTAGTTGTATTGGTGTCGAAGCTGCTGAATCTGAGAATTTTCGTCGTACAGAGTTCTTCCTTTCCCTTGTCAAGACAAAGGCCGAGTTGAGTTGGGCGCGTGGTACTCGTGATGTCGTTACTTCCAGACAGGTCGAATATCCAAAGCGTCTTTCTGTTTTCTGAAAGAAAGAGACAAGAGGACAGGTAAAGAACGGGAAGAATGGAAGCATCCTAGAAGCCAGGGAAAGCAGGGGAGCAAACAAGCTGTTAATGGCAAGGGTAGGACAACATGGGATTCGCCGAGAGAAGAAAGGAAGAGAGAAGCAAAGAAGAACGGACCGGGGCCGGGGCCGGGGATGCTCCCCTCACGTCCCGTGTCCTCATCCCGGAAAGCCATGGTCAGGTTGGCGCATGTTTGTTCCGCGTGGTGGAAATGGACAAGATCTGCCCTCTCTCGCAAAGAAGAAGGATTTCAGAAATAGGAAGGTGTGGTGACAGTAATGTGCTTGGCCTGCAGCGAGGCCGGGGGTTTGTTAGGCTGGCACCTGCCGGGCTGTTTATCCGTACTGCTGCAAGGTACGGGACCACAGGCTGGCACCGGACCCCAGGGGGCTGTGAATGCCTGCTTCCATGATGCATGGGGCACAGGCTGCCCACTGTTTATTTCATCTCGAGCCACTTCACTTCCGACATCCCACTGTCTTTTCTTTTTTTGCTTTTTATTTCTCCTCGGTATCTCCCATCATTTGCAGTTCAATGTACGTACCTCTACCGTTTGTGTGGCCCGGGCCGCTGTCATGCACTCCAGATCCTGTTCTCTCTGCCGCTCACTAACAGGTTTCACCACTGCAATGTTGTCAGCTTACGGCGGGACTGTGAGGACCACGATGCCCTCCATGGCCCATGCAAGCGCTAACATTGGCGCTAACATTCAGTGGAGTCTATCCGCAAAGTCGGGCGGACTTTTAGCGCATCTCACGGAAGGCCTGCTAAGAATACTTCTAACTAACGGTTCCGAGATCATCATGATCGCCAGCGCCAAACCTTATGCGAGTCGATTTTTCTGGAGAAAAACACGGTCGAGGCTGGCGAGATGCAAGTGCCATCACACTGAGAGATTTCTTTTATATTATCTTGCCGCAGTGCTGCTGCCCGCCTCTCGATGTTGAAGCCGAGTCGCGTTCTCGACTCCTGTCTTTGAGCTCAATCTCTACAGGAACCCTGCCCTGTTAGTATTTGTAAATAGGGGCTTTGCTGCGCCCCTGGCCAGGTCCGACATGTTAGCACATGACTTGATGGTGCTTCATCACTCGATTTCCATGTCTATAACACTGGTTCTATGTCCATGAAAAGGCGTGGGCTTGATGTCGATCTGTCTTTATGCTTGTTCTTCAGGAAGACTGAACCAACCGAGGCATGGGGATGCTTCCATGACCGATCAAGATGGATGATGGCCGTATCTGGAAAACACCCCAGTATGGTAAACCCCCAACACTCGGTAGAGGTACCCACTCTCCCCCGTATCCCCAATCTCGTTTACTTTCAAAACTCAAGTCAGGAGATTCCTCTTGTGAATGTCGGAAGCTTTGACGTCTGGTAAACCCTCCATGCAAAATCATTGGAGGATGCTGAAGATCTGGAACAGCACTTGGTTCTGGAAGGACAAAGAAACCAGCCACAGAATGGGGAGGCCCTGAATACCATTACACATTCCCCGTTAGCCCCCCTGCTCTGAACCAGCTAACCTCCCTATGACCGTCGCTAGCCTCCTCTCTTCACGGTTGATGACCTCCTGCTCTGGCTGGCGATAACCTCTTTCCTGTCACTGAGCCTTTCTGCCTGTGTTGCGGGACTTGCAGGTAGGTCATCCACTCTGATGCGGCCACCACCACACCTGCCGGCTCGTTAGCAGCTGGAGATATGTAAAAGCCGAGAGAAACAGCTTCCATTGAAGTCTGCATGCTCTTGGTGCTAAAAGGAGGAATTTGATGCAAAGAACTTGGCAATGTTGGTCTTCATACCACTTTGAGACTTCCGGAGTTTCCCCAACGCTGGTCCGGTTTATTTAGAGGTAAACTCCCACAGAACGACCAAACCATCTCGTACTTTGATCATTCAACAATTGCACGACACTCATATTTCTGGCCCCCGAGAGTTCGTCCGAAACATTGAACCATGCCACACGCATCCAACATGGGTAAAAGTCCCAACGACCCTCGCTACCCTAACGGGTGGCATATGGACGACAGGATGCCCCATCATGACTCCTTTCAGCAGCTGTGGGAGACCAAATGGAAAAATCCGGTAAGACATCCAACTTCTGTCCCATTTACTGCGTAGCAGATATTGAAAGATTAAAAGTGCTCCAAGGGGATTTACCCCTTCATGTTCGGCTCCATCGAGGACTTCCAGCCCATCGCCGAGCACATCATCGCCAGAGGCTTGAAAGAGCCGTACGACTGGGATGAGTACGCCAGCTGCTTCTTCGGAACAGCCGAGCGGCTCGGCCAGACAGCAGCTGTTGCTCAGCAGGAAGGAGACACCGACAAAGCCCGCGACTATTACCTGTTAGTACCTCTACCTACCTCTTATTATCCCAGAGACCAGACCAGACCCCAAACCCCCTCGTCATTGAAACATAAAAACCGTAAACGTAAAAGTGACACGGACAAAACAAGCCGAGCCTCAGCAGTCTACCGCATCGCCCGCTTCCCCGCCCCCCGCTCCCCGCTCCAGAAACAAGCCTGGCAAAAAGGCAAAGAGATGTTTTACGCCGGCGCCGCCCTAATGGAGTACCCCATCCACGAGGCTCTCATCCCTCACACCCACGCAGTAAACGACGCAGTAGCAACCTTAGGTGCAAAAGAACATAAAGGCTCCCTCATCCCCGCCAACATTCTCATCCCGCCCACTGCCACCCGGGACTCCCCCTGCCCCCTGGTGCTCATCATGACCGGTCTAGACGGCTACCGCACCGAGCTGGCCGTCTGGCAGCGCGGCTGGCTCGATAAAGGCGTGGCGACACTGGTCGTTGAGATCCCCGGCACGGGCGACTCGCCTGCGCTGGCGGGGGATCCGAAAAGTGCCGATCGGCAGTGGTCTTCTGTGTTGAATTGGGTTTCCCAGAAAGCGAAGAGGATTGATAGTCGCAAGATCGTCGTCTGGGGCTTTTCCACGGGCGGGTACTACGCGTTGCGCGCGGCGCACACGCACCACGACCGGCTTCTGGGTAGTGTTAGTTTGGGAGGGGGGTGTCATGCCATGTTTGACAGGGCGTGGTTGGATAAGGTGAATAATCTGGAGTATCCGTTTGATTTGGCGGATACGTTGGCGTACAAGTTTGGGTATGGTACCTCTGGTGATGGGGTTGAGAAGTTCAAGGAGGAAGGGCAGAAGAAGTTCTCGCTTCTTTTGGATGGGACTTTGAGGAAGGAGGAGTGTTGTAGGACGCTGTTGGTTAATGGGGAGTGGGATCGGATTTTTCCTATTGAGGATCTTACGCTGGCGCTGAAATGGGGAAGGTCGAAGGAGGCGAGGATCGTGACTGAGAAGTGGCATATGGGCGAGCCGGAGAGTTTTGTGGTCATTCTGAGGTGGATTCATGAGTTGCTTGGGTTGGATGGGGATTGGATGCATCAGCTTAAGCTGTTGTCGGCTAAGGCGAAGTGAATACCCGACTGCAAGGACCCGAGTTATTCGGAATGCTGGTTGTGAGGTCAAAGGTGTTAAACAATCACGTTTGTCTTCAAGTCAATCCTCGAGCTTTGGAATAAAAGGGACCTGGAGCTTTGTGCTAGACTTGGCAGGAGACCTCAAACATCTTACAATATCAATTTGCAAGTAAATTGGTGGGCGTCTGTATGCTGTACGATGCTACATGTGTCATCAAGCCCTACAAACCATACATGTAGTAAACCCTTCCTCCACACCAATCTGACTTTCTCAAGTTTCTACGGTACATGCTCCTTGGCGACCGCTTCCGAATAATTCGAGTCTTTGCCGTATTGGCATTGTGTTACCGAATCGTACAATCCTCGATCCTATGCAGCAATGTGTTTGACGAAGCAATAAGAAGCAAAAACCCGAGGTTTTCCCCAGGCCTGTGAGGGCATCCATCTAAGTGACCTCTGACTTTAGCCAACTGTATACTGACCGACATTTTATTGAGGCAAGCTCAATAGTGCCAGTAAACTTCCACTCATCTGAACATTTTATGTTCTCCAGTTACCATCGTGGTGTACAGTTCCTTCCAGCCATCAAGTCGTATGTCCCACTCCACCACATTTTTGATGGTTCCCCATTGTATGCAGTTTACAGTTCACTCCCTCTTCGGCCTCGCCGCACAAAAAAGCAGCATACAACCCACCAAATGCGTCTCCACCACCTCGAAATTCTCCCTCAGTCCCTTCACGAACCCCTCCCTCTCATCTTCCCAGTTCCCAAACACTCCCATCGCATTGTACCACTTCATAACCGTCCACGTCATGCCCCTGCTCAAAACCGAAGGTCTACTTGTACGCCCAACTCCCTTCCTCACTCCCGAACCCGAGCCCGTGTCCGACGAACCCGGGCGAGACGAACCCGGGCGAGACGAACCAGGGCGGGACGAACTTGAAATGTACTTGCGTCCCAGGATCGTGCAACCAGACAGGACACCGTCATCGGTTAGGCACTCGGCTGCGAGTTTGAAGGCGCGGTTTTTGATTTCTTGTCCTTGCGGCTCGGGAGCAGCGGGAAGACAGTGAAGCAAGTTGAACATGCTGACCGACTTGAACTGTCTCGAAGTTCCCAAGGCAGATCCCGGACCGAAAAGCTTGCCTTCGGGCAGGGTGAGTGACGCATCTAACACGTCGGCTTGGATGGTGGTTACGTTGACTGCCACGTTCGTTCCATTTCCCGCTGACTTGCCGTTGCCGCTCGTGCCGTTTCCGCTTTTGCCGTTGCCGCCGACTCTCGCGTTGTTAACAACCCCAAATACCCTCTCCTTCGCTTTCTCAAGCGCCACCTCATTCAAATCCATCAGCGTAATCTCAATCTTCGGCTGGACCAGTTTCCTATCCGGGTCCCTCTCCAGTGGCATGAGATCCTCGTCCTCAGCAAGTCTCTCCGCCAAAGCATCACCCACAAAAAACCCGGTGCCAACTCCAATGTCAAGGTGCTTCTCGGCCCGAAAGTTCTCGCGGAAGAAGGGCACAAGGATGGTGGACGAGGGACAGCGCCAGAGATAGGTCATGCTGAATCCAAGGACATATTTGTCGTAGGTGGTCAGCATGAGGGGTTTGCTGTAGACGCTGGCGCCTGGTTTGGTGTTGATGTTGATGGGGATGGCAGTGGAGGTTGTTGTTGTTGTCGTCGTCGTGGGACGAGGAGGTAGTGGTTTGTTGGTGATGGGGGTGGGTGCCGCTGGGGTTGGAGTGGCGGCGTTTGGAGCCGGAGAGGCCATGGTAATGGCGGCGTCTGTGCCGCTGGTGTTCTCAGCTGGCGAGGCCATTTTGGGAGGACTGCCTGGTGGTGTAGATCTTTGACGAGATTTCTGTGCCTGGTTGAATGGCTTGGTGGGTGAGGCGGGGTTGAGGTTTTGTTGACTTCCGCCGGTTGTTGAAGCAGTCACGGCTTGCTGAAGACGGAAGAGGATGTTTTTTGCGGCTGACAGATGGCAGACTACGCAGGTGATGACTGAGGAGAAAGTGAGGCAAAGAACACAACTGGTTGACAGATGCGTATATATAGATCGCCGCAGATTCGGTTGATGAAACCCGTGATTTGTATGTCTGGCGAGTATCCCGGTTCCTTACTGCCGAGGACCCTTCCGAGGGAATCTTGACAAGCGCCACGAGTCTGTTTGCGCGCAGATCGGTCCGCTCTTTGATCGGCTTTCACATTCAACGTGTCGATAAGCGAATCTTGACGGGTAACACGTCGAACCGGATAAAAGGACGCGCGGAAATAAGGCAACTTGGCCTGTAAACCGGAGTAAGTGGAGTCCAACGAGAAGTCAAACAGGTACCGTGCTCCACGATCTACTAGGCCGTAAGGGGGATAGGATGAATCCGGTTTGAGTGAAAAAAAAGCGGTAATATGCTTTATAGGCTGCGGGCTACCAACAAAGTATCTCTGAGTCTCACCTCAGCATCGACAAGAGGGAGTTGAATCGGACAAGAGCCGAAGTTTGTTGGTGGCGTCGTTGGTTGTTTGTATCAGTCTGCTGTCACTCCGTGTTCTCGCGTTAGCCAGTTGAGTTCCTTTCCAGAATAAGCGAGGGCGTGAGCATGAACTGAAATTGGACGGCGAGAGGTCGGTTGCTGGGTATAACAAAGGTCTTCACTTACTCCGAAAGAAGATGGGCAAAACTGAAGTATGCCTCGTAGACATCCGAGAACACTGGAGCAGTACAGTATTCCGAGATGCTGATGATCGAGAAGTAACAACGATTTGTAAAGGAGTAAGTGAACGCGACAAGATTGACAGATACGAGCATCCTGAAGGGTCCGAGGGAGAGACGGAAACTTATTCAGATTCGTCTGGGCAGGGGTCATTTGCTTCAAATGGGATCGTGACGCCACACGCATATTTGATATTCCTATCTCGTAGTGCCGGCACTGGAATCGAGCCTTCCTTCCACCTCGTGGCTGTAATCTCATCCCTGCATTCCTTATCAGAGAATGTACCTTCCATATGACCTGTCCCAGGTACATCTATCTTACCCAATCACGCTATGATGTGCAGTAGACTGTAATCGAGGAAGGAGCAGGCCTCGGGTGTTTGAATGGAGTACGGTAACGAAGCGCTCACTCGAGGAGCAGAGGCCTGAGGCATTCACGAAAGGAAACGGGCTGGTGGAGGCGGGAGCCAAAGTAGCACCTCTGGCGAAGAACCTGGCATACCTTAAGGTAGTTGGAAAACCTCTCGGGCAAAAAGACTGCTACTTGGGGGGTGGAGGGCTTTCACAAATCAAGTAGCCTTCCTACCAGAAAGCGCTTACCTGCCCTGGCGAGCACAGCCCCTGATCGCTTATGCTGAAGTTGAAAGCTTACCTCTTGAGTACCTCTTTTCATACCGGGCAGGTTGGCGAGGTAGTTCCTTCTACTTTCTAAGATTCAAGTTCCTAAGACCTAATTTCCCAAGAACCAAGCTCACGATAGTTCCATCCGGGCATTCATGCTGTACATATCACGAAGTTATCGCACCTTCCTTCAGTCACCTGAGCCATTTCAACGAGGACAAGTCGTGTACCCACATCACTGGTCCTAGTTGCTCGTGATAGCAGAACAGGAAGGAAGAGAATTTTGCAAGCAAGGCCACAAGCGGCGAGCGGTGACGTACCTAGACAATGGTGTCAGGGCTCCAACATCAAGGGCCAAGTTCAATCATCTCACGATTAAGAATGGCATCAGCATGATCATCAACCTAAGAGTTCCATATTCATGAGTGATATCAACCTCAACTTGACTCTCGGTACATGTAGGAAGGGAAGGAAGTAATGGACTTTCGTAGGAATCGCTGTGTTGGAACGCTGAAACCGAACGCGTAATTCACTGCCGCAGCGTGATATGTGATGTGACTGATGACCAGTGTGCTCCCCACCTCTGAGTAGTTCGAATATTCTTCCCTTTTTGTCGCCGCATTGATGTCGTGGCTTTTACTGCTCGCTCTTTCCCGTTGTTCTCCATTGCTCCTTCTTGTATACCCTCGACCGCCAGTCCGAAGTTTACATGACGACGCAGCACCCGCTGCCAACACCCCGCGCCGTACAGCCCGCATTTGTGTTATCCCAAATCCACCGCCCTCCACTTCAAAGTTCATGGTATGATACCTCCAACGTCTTAACCCATGCCTGACGCAATCTTGAAAACACCAAACATGAACATGAAAATGCCCCTGAACCTAGACACCACGCCTGCCCTCGCTGACACCACGCATTTCCGTACAATTGAACGAGATATGCTGACAGCCCGGCCCCTCTACAACGCTTGTGACTTGTTCTCTTCAAACCAAGTGGTCTCACGACCCCATGGAGCTTCAAGAACAAGCCCCAAGCGTTGCAAAGGGGCTGTCCATCCGGGAGCGCACCCAGGGAAAGAAGCCTGGCCCGCCGCTTACGGTTGGTAAGGCGCAGGCGCAGGAGGTGCTGGGTAGTGGTGAGGAGGCTGGTAATACTCCCCGTAAGGAGCCGCGTGAGGAGCCGCAGGGGGAGCCGGGTATGCCATCTGCTGTTGAGGCTGCGGGGCAGGCGGAGGAGGGCGAGCCGTCATCGAGATTTGGGCACGCTGGCCCCATTTATTGACGGCCAGGGCGACGGTCATCTTGGCCAGGGTCTGGTCACCGTGGGCCTTGACGTGATGGTCGGAGTCCCACATTTGGCCGTTGGCCGCCTGTATCGGGCCGGCGCTGACCCAGAACAAGCAGGAGGGGCCCATCTGCCGGACGGCCAGGGCAATGAGTGGGCGGATGGTGTCGGCTTCACCTTCGGCGCTGATGGATTGGTCGATACGGGCAACGTCTAAGGCAGAATGAGTTAGTTCTTGTGCTGCGGGAATGAGGTCGGGGAGATGGCTCATGATATTTGTCGGTTGCTTACCATAATCAGCTTCCAGGGCGGGACGAGCTTCAGCTTTGGAGACACGTTCAGTTAGTTCTCATGCTCGATGAGTGAGGAGAATGGATCGTTTATTGCTCACCAAGAGCGCGGTTCTCGAAGTCGACATAACCCCAGCCCTCAAGGTGGCGGATGTCAGCTGTGGAGGCAAGCTGAGTTAGCTCTCATTCTCGATGAGTGAGGAGGATAGATCTCTCATTACTTACCAGGAGCAGGAGCGCGGTTCTCAAGGTCTACGCGACCCTCGTTCTCAACGCGACGACCGGCAGCTGTGGAGGCAAGATGAGTTAGTTCTTGTTGTCGTTGAGTGAGGAGGATGGATCCTTCAGTTGCATACCAGGGGCAAGAGCGCCAGGGCGGTTCTCATCGCCCGCGGGGTTCTCCACGCGACGACGATTGCGCCTGCGGTTGCGGTTGCGGTTGCGGTTGCGGTTGCGGTTGTTGTGGTTGTTGTGGTTGTTGTTGGCGTTCATTTTGTAGACACTGTTGAGATCGTTAACTGCTGTGTTCTTCTTGGAGTTATGTTGCAAAGAAAAGCACCTACGAGACGACTGAAGTTGTTGCTGAGGTGAGAGAGTGATTGCGTGAGAGAAGAATTTCCTGAGGGAAGAATTTTCTGAGAGAAGGACGAGAGAAAATCTGAGGAAAGATGTATGAGCCAACGAGATATTGTGGGGGGCACGGACCGAGAAAAGACCTCGAAGGCAACAGTACTGGTACCAAGAGAACAGAATTCAATGAAGTTGGAAGGAGCGGAAATAGGGAGAAGGCAGAGTGACGTTTTCTCCCATTTCTGCGCGGCCTGGTCTGGTTTCCGCGTAACAGAATTCATCCTGTCTCTCTCCTCCACTCCAACTGCCCTTGGGTATTTGTCTTACACTAGGTCGTAAACAGAGAACCCATTGCCTCCATCCTGTCCCAAGTTATTGTCTGGATTGTCGCTCTCCCTGTTGTGTTGTGCTGCCAGTTCAAAACACTCCAGGGATTTCCCGAGTATGGGGTACTCCTCTGGCTCGAGCTCAGGAGAGTAACGGTGTTTCAACTTGGTGTTCAATGGGCCGTTCAGATACGGATCAGATCTCAGTAAGGCCATCCTCTGTTCCTCGGATCCCCTAGTTAGTTGAGGGAAAAGTTCGTCTGTGCTATAGCCCATTGAAAACTCCCTCTGTACTACGTCAAAAATGTTGTACTCAATAACCTGAAGAAATTTGAACGAGCCGAGTCTTTCGAACTTTCCCTTCCCGGGGGATGTTAATGCGGTTCTGAGGAATAGTCCATCGAGACATACATTAGAAAAATCGTCGGACGAGGGTTGAACTTGGAGAGGCGCAAGGTAAACGATCGCTCGCTGAGTAATTGCTAGATCGCGTGTTTCTTTTTCATCCCAATCCATTCGTAGTAGAGGAATCTTGGGCTGCTTGCAGGATTTATCAGGACACAACTCTACATCCAAATCGAATGACCAAATATCGCCCAACATTTCATCGAACCAGTCATGCTTCACGGTAGCCCGTGATAATGGGCTTTTGATCCTGACCATTCCCCCACTTCGTATTTGGCCGAACAGGTGTGTTGGTGACAACGGAGTTATGATAGCCTCCAAGACGCTCGCAAGGCTGTCCACACGTGTTTTTGACGAGGACTCTGAGAAGCATTCAGCGCTCAATGAAGCCCAGGACCAAGAAGGGCCTACATCGGTGTTGCGGGCTTTGCTTTGTTCAATCTCCGAGCATTTCCACAGAAGGTTCTGTCGAAGGCAAAAGGACCATAGGCCGGCAAGGTAGGTAATGCCATCCCATCCGTTGCTCAAGTGCTCTGCGAGACCCGAGATGGCCACAAGTTTGTCTGACTGCTTGGTAAGTTTCCTGCCGGCGTAGTCACTGACCAACCGTGCCCAGGCCTCCAGTCGTTGGAAGTCAGGAAGCGGCTTGCCTCTTGACAACTCACTCAGTTGAAAGCGGGTCATCATTACCCTGTGTGTTTCCAATAGGCCATCGTGAAAGCTTCCATCTGGAAAACATTCGCTTGCTTCGCACATGAGGCATTCCCAGTGAAGCTCTTGTTTCCCGAAGATAAGGGTACGCCGTGCCAGCATTTGCTGCTGAAGGACCCAGCCTCTTGTGTGGAGAATGAGCTCGCCTTTCTCACGGCGGTAATAGTTTACCAGAGTCCTGTTGTTGGAAAGCGCTATTTTCCAGGGCACGAATGATATAGGATATCGGGGGAAAAAGAAGCCGCCACTAGGATTTCGTGACGCACCGGCGGCTAAGTTGAGGTAAGTGTTCTCGTAAACAAAACGCATCTTAGCGGATTCTGCTTCCCAGTCGTTAGGTGAATCTTGGATGATACAAAGTGAATCGATCCACAAGAACTGTACGTTTAGCTTTCGGGTTATCAGAATGGCGTCCTGAAAAGTGCTTGGTAACTCGGCGAGTGCGAAACCCTTCAACCGAGATTGATAGTCCTCCTGTAGAAGCTGGGTCGGTACTGGGTTCCCCCAGCAATGACTTAGTTCATATATCTTTGTTTCCGAAAGTCCAGTCCTGCAGTCTCGCGTATCTTCACCATCACGCTTCCCACACCTCCTACGTCAACGAAGCGCGCGGGATATCTCCCTTGGTATTCTCCAAGCGCAACTTTGTTGCATAATAGACACACATTTTTCGACCCAGCGGAGCGCTTTGGTCAAGGCTGCTTCACTACCCGTGTTGAAGCTGGTTGGGAACTCGTGGAAAGAGTAGTTGTCGGATGGAGGAAGGAACAGAAGGTTAGCTTCCTCATGGGACAGATATGGGACGTGACTTACCAGTTAAGTTGTCGGACCAATATGCTATTTGTTCATATCTGGTACTTTTGGTGCCACCTCCATATTCATGGAGAGATATATGTATCCGGACACCTGCCCAGAGTGAGAAGGCTGATGGGTCACAGTACTCAAGCCTAAGTACTAAGTCCCCCCCAGGGGTTGATGTGTCGATGACGGGTTTTGTCTCCGTCCTTAAGACCCCCGCTTGCGACACAACAGGTTGAAGTGATGGATAACTGTGCTCAGCGAGCTTCATGCCAGGGCCTATAATGAGGCGAACTCTTTCAGACAGCAAAGCTTGAGCAGCTAAAGAACAACAGAAATGGCAATCACCTTTGGACGCCGAGATCAGCAATTCGTTCAAGGTGCCAAAAGGCGCCTCAGCGTTGCCGTTGAAGTATTTCAGTTCGGGCCGGTCATGTATACGTCTACGATGTTCATATCCATCCCAGAGAGTCTTGAACACGTTGTCACATCTTTCGCAAAGACGATTGAATGCGTCTTTCGAAAGGTGTAACTCGCCCGACGGCGTCGTATAAGTCGGAGGCATCCTAATTCAGGGAGAGCGTTCCGGTCATGGAGGATCGATGACGATGTTCGAATGTTGTGTGTTGATGAGGTCTTGGTTGCTCCTCGAGAAGGCATCGAGAAGTGGTTACTGTAAGTGAAAAGAAAGCGGGGTAACCGTAAGTTGAGGCTGAGATAACGAGCGGATGTAACGTACCTGCCCATTACAAAGTTGGATTTCAATCTCCGTTGGGCTGCTAACAGCCGATTACAAGATGAACGATTGGAAATTGTTTGGCCATTAACTGCATATGCAGGTGTATTTTACACTCGGATGTATCTTACCGTCGTATGATCAGTGTTCTGCCGGCTCAACCACCGTCCACTCAACACTCTGCGAATCGTCTTGTATCTACCTTAACCTCAACCATCGTTGACTTCCTTGACAGCCGAGATGAGCGGAGTAGTGGGTGCCGCTTCCCCCGGTTATCTTGCCCCGTTATCTTTCCGAGGCCGGGTAGCGAGAAGGTACGGCGACTATGACCTTATTAGGTCGTCGGAGACCAGCGGTTGACATGCATATGGGCTGGATGGCGGTTGCCTTCCATGGTGCTGAGACGGGCTGGAATTATGGTGGCCGGGGCGTCAATGGTTTGAATATTTCAAGAAGGGGCTGACGGGACACCCAGGTAGATCCTCATCCAGTTCTGCAGGAGCATACGACTCACGGGTTTTCATGGAAGGTTCACTGGTGTTCCAGGACCCGCACAGCACTTGCTCTGTGTCTTCGATGAGAGACGCAGCACAGAAAGCCAACAACTGGAAGCCAGGAGCCGTCGGAGATATTGAAACAGGTACCCTCACTTGACGTCCATCATAACGACCTCCTACACCTTACCAACCAGCCCCCGGGATTTCAACCACGCGTCCAGTCATACTACAGGAAAAACAGAGACATCCCGTATGGATCAGAATCTGGAGGTATGTTGTTCATCACCCTTCAGCCTCAAAGATGGGTAAGGTAACAAGTCAATATCCGAAAAGTCAATGTATGTCTAAGAACGGGATCCCACAGCCCGAGCCTCTTGAGCTCATGCAGCCAGCCTCCAAGAGCCGAAATCGTGCTGTCAGCCCTCCATGCATCAAAATGAGCTATCTGACACCGAAACCGGCCACCTGACTCATGCCCGGTAAACACAGAATATCAAACACGACCACTTCGGGTAAACTGGCCAGTGACCAAGACGAAGACGTGGCGCAGTAATACGCTCAGGCGTCCGCTCTTGTTTGTTATCCACGACTGTTTGGTTTGTGCCATCATGTCATCGCCGTACAACATCTAGCCTGTGGCGAATCGCATGGCTTTGCTACCTGCTATCGGCCTTTTCTGGAAAACTGCTTGATAGGGCAATGGAACTGCCAGCAAACACTTCGGCACCATGTGTCACCAGAAGGACCAGACTGCTGGCAGTAAGTGGGTTGAAACCAGACGTTCCAGACCAAGAACACGGACATGACGCACCGCTGACAGTGTCACTCTCAGGCACCACATAAAATCTACTACACCGGTGGGCAACAGCAAGAAGAGTGATACATGTACGAGCTATCCGGCTAGAGGGATACGTAGGCACACAAATTCTGGTTTTGTTGTTCTCAGCTGAGAGGACACACTGCTTCAGAAGTGAGCCCACCGCAGCAATTTGTCGACAGAACATGTGAAGACATGTTTGGTGCCAAGGTAGGACTCTGTGGAAGTATGCCTCGCTTTGTGCCTATTTAAGGTTGAGCCGCATGGTTTCAACGGTTCTACTTATAGCCAAGCATCTCTGTCCCCGTTGTGACTCCTGGTTGCACATGGGTTACTTCCCCAACTCATACCTGTGGCTATGGCATCACGGTGTTTGATATGCCGTGGTGGTATTGAACTCGGAAACGGCGGATGAATCATTGAAGGCATCAGTGCAAGTATAAAAAGTTGCGTGAAGAACCAGGCCCCGGCTGATTAAATCTTCCGGACTGATTTAGGTTCAAAATGTCACCCCAAACTTTGAGCTTGGTGTATCCCGCTCTGGGACTAATCGATCCCCATCTCCTGCCATAACATTCTGTTGAGCTTTTCTGATACCCACAAGGCTCAAAAGACATGCCAGGAAACCGCCGCTACCCGCCGGAACGAATCCGGTACGCCAGCTACATCTGGCCAACAGACTGGCAGCCGGAAAGGCCATCAGCATCAACAGCAACATCAACTTCACCATCGTTCGATCAAGACCTACAACAACAGCAATACGCCTGCTGTAGACGCTCATCATACTACGTAACTCCAAGTCCCGAAGCCTTCCAAAGACACCGTCTAGTTCTGTCTCGTTGCGAACAACTCGACCCCTCGCTTTTAGACGGCTACGGCTACAGCAAGCTCATCAGCAACGCCACCAGCGCGGTGCTCTGGGCTATCTGGACGAATCTCATCTATGATTCGGACTTGATGTACATGAGCGTAGATTACTTTTATTTCTTGATTGATTGGTTGTTGTGGAGGGTCTATGGTTCGTTTCCCCCTGTTCTGTCCTCCTTTCTCCTTCTCTCTTTCTTCTCTCTATTCGCGACCCAGTTCCTAAAGGATGCTTCATGACTGGATCCTGCCTTACCGCACACAACCTAACAAAACAACAACAGTCCCAACCGAGCCCTTCCCCTTCGCCTTCCACCCGCCGATAAAAACCGGTCCTCCCTACAGCGACGTGGTCGACTACTTCCTCTGCCGATCCGACGGGTTGAAATACCTCGAGGGTCTCTTCGCCGACTGTCACCACTATCACACCCGATGGAAGATGCTACAAGCCATTAGGGGTATCTTCAACGGACAGGATTATTACGTGGGTTATGGCGGGAGTTGTGTCTGCGGCCCCGGTTGCACGAGCGTGCCGCTGGTTGCTTGTGTGTGTCTGCCCTGGCCTAGGCCGAGGGAACCGGTTGTTGTCTTGAGGGTAGAGGAGACTACTACTTGGAAGAAGAAGAAAAAGAAAGGGAAGAAGAGCAAGAAGAAAAACGAGGAATCGGGTTGTTTGGTAATGTAGGAGTGGGAGGAACAGCTGTTTCTTGCATTGATGGTTGCGAAAAACGGGGAGGATCTGAGTCACGTCCCTCTACGATGCTTGAGGAAGGAACAATAGGGTGCAAATGGGGGCCAGTGGAACTTCCAGCGAAGCGGAGGATCAAGATGACGGCGCGCATGGACAATACTTCCGAGTGCTTGAGAGGTTGGTATCCCCCACATCCCAGTCCCTTTTACATACCTATATATCCCATCCTATGTCTACACCGACGATCATGGCAAGCCAGCTGAGATTGCGTGGCGTTCAAAATTACTCAGGGACAACCGAGTTGCAGAAGCTCTGGCAGTTGTCCAGGCGCTTCAGGTTGCCCACCAGCGGTTGCGCACCCTCCCTGCTGGTTCAGGTGGTCCGAAGCTTGCTACGTTGCAAAAACAGCTGGCGGACATTCCCAGGAAATAGTGGTAGGTAGCTGCCCGTTTGGGCCTCGCGTTTACTCTTACGATGGCCGACAGCAGGCTTGCTGACGAGTGGACTAGAAGCTGGAAATGGGGGATATGATGATAGAAACAGCATACGTGTATCCCACCCGTGTCAGCAAACGACGGGACTACCTTCGAAATCTGGTTACCCTTCGGCAAGAAAGAAGCATCGAGTCTGCTCATCAGAAACGAAAATCTGCGCCTACAGGTCCGCATCGCCCTTTCGCCCTTCAACCTTTGGAGCTTCGAAGCTAGAACGCATCCTTGATCGAGACCACAAGCCGGCATGTATTATCTCTAGGGTACACATCGCTAATACATATACTTAAGTACCTCTAGATGAGATAGGCCTATTGTCAATGACGGATAATTTGCTGCCCAAGATGAAACCCTTGTTGAAGCAGACGCATCACCTGATGGGCGGGACGAGATGTTTTGTTTGAAGGACGGAGACAAAGTAGAATTTATCCCTTATATAACAACAGGGAGCGATGCCTTTATGGCAAAATCTTCAAATCCATCCTACCGACTTTCATCATTCACTGGAGCGACCCGCCAGCTTTCAGGTTCATGTGGGGTCTAGTATGAGAGATATCAAGCAGTGGCAGATGATATCCCCAGGTTAGGGTTTCTCATGATGCCGTCTACTGGTCGATCTCCCGGGCTTCCATTCACTGCATGGTCAAGCTGCACCTGGAGTGAACGGGCGGTTTAAAAACCGCCAAGGAGATGCGTGAATGTACTACTACACATAATTCACTGCGTACGTAAATGACCTTTTGAAATTCCACCCGGAGCCTACTATAGAATTTTCTCCTGCCCGCCCGCATCTGTCTCCTCCTCTCCCTCTTTTCTATCACCCAAATTTCTACCTCCATCGTCCAACAATCTACTACCAATATCTGCGTCCTATTACAAACAGTCCAATATCAAGGTATAACATCTACGACACCCTTCTGAAAGTGCTTCAACTATTTTTTCTTCTTCACCCTATTAATCATTTCAATCTAAATCGATATTTCCTGAGCCTCGACAATATATATACTGACACCGACTAACTCGCATCAGACATCGACACCATGCCACTACTCAATATCTTCGAGCAACTCCCTTGGGAGCTTATTTCCGCGGTCTTGGGCTTCCTGCCCACCCATGACCTCCTCTCGCTCCTGCTCGTCAACAAAGAGCATTATCGCCAATTCTATGATGAGTTCGTGCGCGTCCACCTAGCACCTCCCAGAGACCAGGCGCGGCGTGACTGGGGCCTAGTACGGATGTACATCAACGCCATCAGGTACGATTCCGTCGACCTACTCAAGACGTTCCTAGCCATCGTCGAGCGTGACAGGGCTATCGGACTTCCGACAGCTTTCCATCCCACCAGGTAAGTATCCCAACTCTATCTCCGTCCAAGGCTCGAAATACCTTAATGTACAGAGACTAACCGGCCAACCACATCGGAAAAGGCAAATCGGAGATACCCCAGGCTTCGCACAATTCGGCCAGGACACAGTATACGACCCATCATTGCCCTTTTTGCCTTCCTCTCCATCGCGGGAAGCAGTGGAATCAGCGCACCTGCGATTCTGCTTAATCAAACCATTCACCTACCTGGGCCTTGCCATCCAGTCAGACGCACCCCAAATCCTCAGTCACTTGTACAACCTCGGCGACACGAGGACCAAGATGTTGGAGACCACCACGTCCCGCTCCTACGCCTGGTACAAGGCCATTTCCACCCTCGCCAAAGCCCTCTCGCCCGATGCACTTCAACAGATCAAAGACGAGGCCCTCCACATTGCAGCCAAGTCAGCTTTCTCCCGAACGACCCGTCTGCTTCTTGCCAAGGGAGCGAACCCCAACAGCCGACCCTTGGTCCCCGGCGGACCAGACGGCACGATGACAGAGGGAACCACCCCGATCCAGGAAGTCCTCTTCCACCCTATCCAGCGCGAGCAAGAAGCCACTGTACACGTGTGTCCATGGCGCTGGCACATCTATGCCATTTATTTCATCGTCTTCCACGGATCAGTCGCGGACCTTGAAATTCCTCTCGTCACTGGATGCTCAAAGCCGCATAAGCGGCTGGCCGTCGAGGAGCGCATGTGCATGCACAGCTCGCTCATCGGTCTCCAGGCGGACGAGGTGCACACGCGCCCGCAACTGGTCTTCCATGGCTATAGGGTGCTTCACACCTTTCTGGCTTTGCTGGAAGGGGGCGGAGACATGGGGCTGGTTGTACAGGGGCAGATCGAGCTGGAGGGATTGGGGACGCATGAGGAGGTCTGTTCGGTGCATCATCACCTGCCGGGCCCAACATGGCCGGTGCATGGGATGAGGGCGCCGAGGGAGCTTGTCTGGTGAGCAGGGCTTATGGAGGAGTCCCGCTTAGGAACGAAAGGGGGGTGAAGAAGAAGATGTGAACATACAAGAAAATAATGTATAGTGTAAAGGAGCGTTTAGTGGGAGAAAGAGGAACGTCCGTTGAGGTTACTAGTATCAACGAGGGCAGACCTACTGTGGTTTTAGCTGGACCGATGATACCTATGTTCGACTGGTTCCTAAATATATTCCTCAACTTCAGTAAATATTAAGCGGCATTCTTGACAATCCAAGCCCATGAATCGAGGTAGTCTTTCAATTCCCCGCGTAATCAAGAATACATGTATAGGTACCTTATATTCAAAACAGACACACAGCATGAACAAGGGGAGCAGTTTTTTTTTCCCCGACGCGACCATCCACGCCTGTCCCTGGCGTTTCTACCTCTACGCCGTCTTTGTTGTCGTCTTCCCCGAAGGCACGGACTTTCCTCTCGTAACGGGCGGCGAGATCCTAAGACATCCACTCGGCTTTCGAAGGAGGAGCGCGCTAGATTGACTGAAGGCCAGTGTGTCATCTACGTCGGTGTTCCCCCTAGTCACGTCAAAATTCGTTCAACCCAGTTCTGGGATCAAGTTGTTGGTCACGTCGACTCATTCACCGAGAATCTCGGATACGATATTAGTGTCCAGAAATCGGGCCAGGGTTACCTGGCTTTTGAGCTCGTCAGTACCTCTACGGAGGCTCGTGACAGGGTCGTCCTGGTGCTCAACGAGAAGACGTCCATCTTCCGTTACGACTAACAAAGTTATCCCTCTCGTCATTACTCCCTTTAGCAACGAGGCTACTCTGGATACATGTACTGTCTGGGTCGTTGAAGCGTCCCTGATATAAGCGGCTGGCTGTCAATCCCCTCACTCCAAACAATTCATGGAGACACCATACCATCAGCCCGTGCCATTCCTCCCCTTAGTGACACATTTCGATCTACAACCGTCGCACCTGCGATTCTTCCTGACCAAAACATTCACCTACATCGGCCTCGCCACCCAGGCCGACGCCCCCAATATCCTCGCCTACCTCTTCAACCTCTCGGACACCAAGACCAGGTTACGCGACACCACTGCGTCGTCGCGCTCATACCCGTGATACAAGTGTATCTCGACCATCGCCAAGGCCCTATCCGACCCTGACGCGCTGCAACACATTAAGAACGAAGCGCTGCATAGCGCAGCCAAAGCCGCCTTTCCGCGCACAACTCGCCTGCTTCTGGCCACAAAGCCGCCATCACCAAAGTCACCAGCTCCACCGAAATCGCCAAAAAGAAGCTCAAGCATATCTTGTCGAGCCGTGCGCTCGAGATCATCAACAGGACGATGATTTTGGAAGCCCAGAAGGTGAAGGAGGCGCAAGAGGGCTCGCCGGAGGCGACTAACTACCTTATCTACGTCTGTCCATGGCGTTGGCACCTGTATGCTGTCTACTTCATCGTCTTTTTGGAATCAGGCGGCTTGCTTGTCGTAACAGGGTGTTCGAAGGTTAAAGACATGGAAGTAAGGTCTAGACGCATGTTCTATGGATATTGGGCGCTGTATACCTTCATGTTGTTGGCTTTGGTTGGAGGGGGCGGGGAGCAGTTGATCAGCCGGGTCCATTTCTGGTGCATGGAGCGAATGAAGGCGCCGAGGGAGCGCCTGTGGTGATTACCTCTAGATACGACCGATCGTAAAGGACCGGAGTTCCGCTTGGGAAGTGGAAGAATGGAAGGGGATGGTGAAGAAGGTACCTCAGGTAGTAAATATTTGAAGGGAACGAACGGAAAAGGAACTTGAAGAATGAAGTTTGGTCATGGTAGTGTACCTATGGTTTATCGAACAGCATGGAAAGGGTCAAAATAGAGTAGCTTCATTACACAATATCATTAACAGATAACTAACGTGACGGGGGATACACCAACAAAGTGAACAGGCGAATAACGAAGTCTTGTGTGCACGACATAGGCCCGAAGTTGATTACCTGCCTCCCCCTCCATGTCTTTTACGCATTATCCCCAAGACTGCAACGTAAATCCGTGCTTGAAAATGTGAGATCACCTCGTTTGAAGTCTCGAGGCTTGTGAGGTACGACTCGGCTCGGCGATACTGAAGAACAAGGAAAAACAAGAACAGACAGGGGAATACCCAAAAAAAGGAACAAATCGACAGTCCAGTCGTGGTCCAAGCGCTTCTTAATATACAACCGTTACACATAAGACACTTATTTACGCAATCACTCCTTCCCAATTTTCGCCTCGAGTGTGCTCATCATCCGTTTTTTCCTCTCTCTTTCAAGGTCAGATCAAAACCCCCACGAATCTGGTCTACTATCCCGCCAATTCGACGGACCAGCCTGCCCTTCCCTCGGCGCCATCGGTGCCTGCATCGACTGTCTCTGCGACATCAACATCGACTGCCTCGGTGGGTGCAACGGCTGGAACGGGTTCGCCTGACTATGCGACGTACTCGGCGGCGACGCCCAGGACGTGGAGCTGTTGTTGCTGCAAGCGGTAGAAGGCGGCATCATTGACGCCGAAAAGATACCGCTGCTAGCAATGCTCACGCCGCCGAGCGAGTCGATGCTGTTGCGCGCGTCGCGCGAGTGGTTGGAGTGCGTCGGCGAGGGGGGTTGCGGGAAGTAATCGGACATTCCAGATCCGGTGGACGTGCGTTCGAACATGCTGTGACCCGATCCATCGGGCGTTAGGGACGTTGGGGACCTGGCACCGTGAGTCGTGTCGAGGGCGGGCGGTTGGGTGGCTTTGGTGGGGGAGCGGCAGGCGGTAGGGTTGGGTTGCGTGACGGGGGCGGGCAGGATGGTGCCGTAGTCAATTTTTTTCCCTTTTTCGGTCATAGTGGGTGATGATGGCTCGTTGTCCTCGTAGAGCAGGCCTTTGCCCATTGAGGATCGCCTCTTGTCACGCTTGGTGTAGGCGGCTACTTTCAAGGGGGTGCACTTGATGAGGAAGTTCTGGACGGGGGCGGTGCGGCGGTATTTGTAGAGGAGAGCAAACAAGATGAAGAAGAGGACCACCATGGCTGAGGGGTGGATGTTAGTCAGAAGTTCTTGGGGGGTGATGGTTGATGGGCTGACTTACTGACAACACCACCGGCAATACCAGATACAAGACCCGTGTTGCTGGTTTTGGGCGAGTCCACGGTGGGACTGTCGCTACTCCCTGTGGTTGAGCCTCCACCCATTTGTGGGTGAGTTGAGCCGGGGGTGGGAGTAAGGTCTGGGTTGACCCATGAGGGGTCATCAGATCCAGGTGTTTGGCTGGGGACGCTGCTCTCTCCTGACGGAATGCTTGTTGGGGTGCCTGCAGCGATCCATGCAGTGGAAAGCGTAGTAGAAATAGTTTGGTCGTTATGTTGAATTGCTGAGTGATAGGAAGTGGCCGAAGGCTGAGAACCCTGCACCAAGTTATCCCCATCCTTAGAGGTATCATTCTCACCCCCATCCCCAACTGTGTGTTCGCCCGACTCGGATGAGTGACTCGCAACTGGCATTGGGGCGGCGAGAAGAACGTTTCCAGCAAGAACTCCATTCCCAACATGGCTGCCTGAAGTAGCCGTGGGCTGTACTTCAGCTTTATCCGAAGTCACGCTCGGTGGTGGAACGGCGTCGTTGTTGCCGTTATCAGATCCGACAGGTCCCGTGGCTCCCTTACCAGAGCCAGATCCATCATTCCCCGCATTCCCGGCGTTACCCTTGTCCGCATCATTCGAATCAGGGCCGCTTCCTGACCCGTTGCCTTGTCCAGATCCTTCACTTGATCCCGTTCCAGGATTATTCGATCCCGACCCTTGTTCGGCTCCTTTGGTTGGTTGCGGCGTAATGCTGGTTGGCGAAGGCTTCACGACTGCGGGAGCAGTAGTGGCTGGCGGTGCTACCACTACCGGTGGCTGTGTTACCACGGGAGGACTCGCGGGCTGAGTCTTAGTTTCGACTGGAGGTGGTGCTACAACTGCAGGGAGTGAAGTTGCGGCCGGTGCCGGTGCCGGTGCCGGTGTTGGTGTTGGTGTTGGCGTTGTTGCTGGCGGCGGCGCCTCCACTGGCGTAGGACATCCCGGTGTCTTGGGAAAGGCCTTGCACCATGGGCTGAAGAGCTTGTCTAAGAAATCCTGGACCGTCCGCTTTTCCAAGGCATGGTCGAACCCATCTTGATTGTCCATAGCTCGGCTGGTCACAAAGAGGGTGATATTTGGACGTTGGTATCTCGTTGAACTTGTCCGTTGATCATTGGGTATGCTTATAGCGGATGTTTTGCTGGTATAAAACGAGTGACACGTATCCAAGTCCCAAAAGAGTGGAGGGATCAATTGGATATTGGGATATAGTTAGGAAACGGAAAAGAGAGGAAGAAAACAGACGAGACGCATTTGGCAGCGTGAAACGGAGATGATGGGGACTAAAAAGGATTATAGCTCGGAGCCAGAGGCGATGAAAACGGGTCATTGTATAGAATCCGGATCCTTCACAAGGAATCACATCCTGTCACCTCCTGTCACCTACGGCCAAGCACCTCCGAGCACAGCGTTGACGAATCAAGCATGGGGCTGGACCGTAGTGTACATAAAAAAGCAAAGTGGGGAATCTTCAATGGACGGACTGCACACGGTAAAGATCGACGGGACGGCCCTTGTCGAATGGAGGTCTGTACCTGACGCTATGCCCAGGGCGGAATAGCGCAGTCTGACCACCCAATTTCAACTTCCCCGTAGCTCCCGCTTGGCTTCAGGGGACACTCTGGCCATGAAGCACCCCGAGCTCGATCACACCAAATCCAAGTTTTTGATCATGGCCGTTGGCGGGCTCTCCGCGGCTTGGGATGACGGATATTTGGCGGCAGATAGTAGTTTGGTCGGCGAGACTGCGGCGTGGCTGGTGAATCGACAAGGCAATGGAACAGCGGGATTGCTGTTTCGAGGCAATTTAGCTGTCGATCAGCACCAAGTCTACGCCCCAAAAGGGACAAGGACACTTTATCCGGTCCTCTCGGCTCCTGTTTGCAAATTGCAGCGCAACTCGATAGTGTTTCGGCTGGAGTGGCATTGCGGGATGCTTTGCTGAGTCGCGTGTCCTGGTCGAATTCTGAGGGGTTGTGGGACTTGTCCGAAGACACCACTCAAGTAGGGCGAACAAATAGTGGGCAATGGGCGGGAAGCGCACAGGTCATGGCAGATCCAAAGCTGATCCCATCAGCCGATCACGATACATGACGATGGCCAACGCGGAAAGGTCGTCACCCACGCTCACTGACCGTCGTTAGAGACCAGGGAGACGTGATGGACCCGTTGAATTTCCGAACCATCTTTTCTCTGTGTCGCACACGCCGATCTTTGACCGATACAACAGGTTGGCCGGGGCAGGCCGTGTCTATTGTCAGGTGTGCACGTTGCAAGTCGCTTCGAGCAATTAACCTTGCAATACAGCACAATCTTCAAGCTCGGTTTGATGCGTGGGCCAACAGGATTGTCCATCCCGTCTTCGTGTCTTGCTTGACTAGGAGCCCGAACAGGTGGACAAGGTTCCTCGCTTCCATGGCCCTGCATGGCGTTTTTCTCACGTGCAGCCCATCGTGTCCAACAAGGTTGGTCCCAGAATGTGGAATTGACCAGGCGAAGAACCCATGGCTTCCATCATAAATGATGTTGTTGGCCTGCCATCCACACTATGAATAATCTCGGGTATCGGCCCCTTTCTCTCTCCACCTCGAATCGAATCCGTCCAAAGCTCGTCATCACCAGGCGTACACCGTTGGGGGTACCGGTGCCGCGTTTGATGAAGCGGACGAAGTGGAAGTGGTGGTTATCCGTTCGTCTGGGGGTTGTCGACGAGCCATACCGACGATCTCCCTATCCCTCGTCACCATAACACCCAGGATATCCGATAACCACACGACTTGATAGTCGAGGCTAGGAATGGTGACGTTGAGTCAGTGGGTAAAACGCTCCAAGCAAGCATTTGGCCTTTTTCTGACATACCCGTCTTCCAAGTTTGATGCGGTCCAATGGGGAGATTCGACCTGGTCAAACCCACGATTTACTCGTACGTAGCAGTGTTCGGCGAGAAAGTAGACGGCAATGATGATAAGAAGGCAGGGGAAAAGAGCGCCCATAATGTTCCATGATGATTGAAGCGAGGGTGGTTTTGACTTTTGGTTCAAAGTGTCTGTTCGAGGGGAAGATGTTGGAAGCGTTAAGGCTAAGGACAAGCCTGACCACAGAGCGATGAAAAGGAGGATTCCTGTGGTAAGAAAGGAGGGCATTTTCTCGTGGTATCTTGCTCGGTGATTTCGATTGGGAAAGAGGGTGGCAAGAGCTTCCGGCATTTTTTTCTCTTGGAATCTGGCGATTTGTGATTATAGACACTTGTCCATCCATCCGCAATGAGGTATGGCAATAAGGGCCTGTTGCAAAGACGGCGGATACCCAACCATCTCTTGCTGAGCTTGAATCTCCCTGTGTCCCACCCGAGGGAAGTGCCACGGAATTTTAAAGATGGGAAAGAGAGGACCACAATGCTTCCACTTGAGGCAGATGGTGAGACAAGTGTACCTGTGTCGTCGACATCCGTCACCATTGTTTTCAGCCGAGACGTGGATTTGCCGAGTGGTACTGTTAGGCCAGAAGGTCAAGTGTGATTGTGGAAGCTTCGAATAGAGTCAGCGTCGAGCTGGCTTGATCACAGTCTGGTTCGTTTCGTTCATCGACTGGGAGCTGAGCTACGAGAGAGTTCTGAAGGCAGAGAGAGATGTAGGCCAGATATGTCGTGCGTTGTAAATCTTGATTATCGTCGTCGTCACACCGCCGCAAAGTAAACATCATTTGGCGATACGCCGTGCCTGGTGGCCGCATTCCATGGTGACGACGTTGCTGAGTCAGAGTAGTATGCTTTTGTTTCTCCTCGCCAAGTTTCATAGTAGGCATCGAACTGCCGTGGTGGTGGTATCGAGGATTCCTGACTGTGACAAATGGAAATGCCATGTAAAGTGAGATTATCGCAAGCGGAATCCGAGCTCAAACGGCGCCATTTACAAAAGTTGTGCATACAAAAAAGCCTATCTTCTACTAACATCTTGCCACCATTCTTGCTGCTTGAACTGTTAGCTCCCGATAATCGCTGTTTGGACCTTGGGAATGCCGAGACCCGCGCACCTTCCGAATTGGGTCCGGTGGGCAGTCAGCGATTGGATGACATGGGACAGCGGGTACCTGGACAGCTGGATTGAGAATTGGCCAATGGTGTCGCGCCAACTCGGTGAGCTCCCCGCTTTACCCTCACGGTTGTTGAGAGCTGTCGCATCATCACGACCTTCAGCATCTCCCGGCCTGCACCTCTCACGTGCTACAAGTTTGGCCTTTTCCCACAGGTCGGCACTTCAATCTCCAAATTCCAACCTTCTCCTTGTCCACCACACTGCAACAGTCCGACGTGGGGACAACGGCCGGGAAAGTCGGGTATCACCACCACAACAACACCACCAAAACAATGGACGACAAGGGCGGCGGGCTGCCCCCGTACAGCGCCGTAGCGCCTCCCCCTCCGGCATGGAAGAGAAAGAAGATGCGCCGGTCCAGAGGCCTCAAGTTCCTCGCGGTTGCCTGCATGGGCTTCATCGCCTATGCCCAGTGGAAGCAGCTCCCCTCGCGCTCCGAGCCCGTTAACGGCAGCGTCACGGTCCACGGCTTGTCGGTGCAACGTTTGCACGACGACCTTGGTACCTGCTCCAAGCTGCGCCAGAAGCCCCAAGACCCCATCGGCGAGGGTCGCGAGAAGAACGCCCGCTACATCGACGGCCATGCCCCTACCCTCATCAAGAACGCGACTGTCTGGGTCGGAGAACCGGCCAAGGGCATCTCTGCTGCCGAAGCCCGCAAGGGCAAGGGCTACAGCTGGATCAAGGCCGACGTCTACCTCGAGTATGGCCTCATCAAGAAGGTCGAGTCCGACATTGCCGCCTCCAGTCTGCCCAAGGGCACCCACGTCTTTGACGCCAAGGGCCGTCCCCTGACCGCCGGCATCATCGATATGCACAGCCATGCCGGCGTAGACTCGTTGCCTAGTCTTGACGGAAACGAAGATACCAACGAGCTCTCGGCCGACATTACCCCGTTCGTCCGTTCTATCGACGGCATCCAGCCCAATGACCACCAGATCCAGGTTATCAAGTCTGGCGGTGTCACCACCAGCTTGATCCTTCCTGGTTCGGGCAACAACATGGGTGGTGAGGCATACGCCATCAAGCTGGCTGTTGGCAAGCCCGACGGTCGCAACGAGACCAGCGCCGCCGACATGCTGGCTGACCCCGAGCGCAACTGGAGGTTCATGAAGATGGCCTGTGGTGAGAACGCTAAGCGCGTCTACGGGAGGGCCGGACAACAGGGCCCTACCAGCCGTATGGGCGAGAGTTGGGAGTTCCGTCACGCCTTTGAGCAGGCGACCAAGTTGGTGCGTGACCAGGATGACTGGTGTGATGCCGCCACTGCAGTCGGCGTGCAAAACATGAAGGGATATCTGCCCCAGGAATTGAAGTGGGAGTCGCTTGGCGCCTTGTTGCGCGGACAGATTCACCTCAACACTCACTGCTACACCATCCCCGATCTCGAGGCTTTCGTCGATCACACCAACGAGTTCAAGTTCAAGGTCCGGGCCTTTCATCATGCCCACCAAACCTATTTGGTACCAGAGGTAAGCTTCAGAGCTGACGAGAAGAGAAGAGGCATTCCTGTTGCTAACGAACCGGACAGATCCTTAAGCGCGCCTACGGTGGTGACCCCCCTGCCTCTGCCATCTTTGCCGATAACATGTACTACAAGGCCGAGTCCTATGTCGGTTCCGAGTTTGCTGGAAAGTACCTCTGGGACAACGACTTGACGCCCATCTATGTCAGCGACAACCCGGTTCTCAACGCCCAGCACGTCCTGTTCGAGGCCGCCAAGGGCCACAAGTATGGCTTGCCCTACCACGCTGCTCTCGCCTCCGTAACTACCGCTCCGGCTGAGCGTCTCGGCTTTGGCAACAGACTCGGCAAGATCAAGCCTGGATTTGATGCCGATGTCGTTGTCTGGGACAGTGATCCTCTCGAGGTGGGCGCTACTCCTGTGCAGGTGTGGATCGACGGGACTGCCCAGTACGAGCACCCTATCGAGCTGAACAAGCCCGTTCCCAAGTTGATCCTTTCGGATGAGAGCACCTCTACCATTGTCGAGGAACCTGTAGAGATGAACTCGGTTGTCTTCACTGGCATCACCAATGTTCTTGGTGACGTTGAGATCAAGGGCGGAAGCAAGGACACAAAGTCCTACAGCGCCGTCATCCGCAACGGCAAGGTCACTTGCGTCGGCGTCTGTGCTGATGAGGTGCGCATGGCATCTACCTCCAAGATCCCCGTCATTGAGCTCAAGGACGGTCACTTCACCGGTTCTTTCACAGCCTTTGGTTCCCAGATCGGCCTGAACGCCATCGACGCCGAAGATTCCACCGATAACGGTGACAACGTCAACGTGTTCACCCGTGCAGAGGACGCTCTCGCCCTCGACACTAAGAAGCTGCACGCTGCCTACAAGTACGGCGTCACCAAGGCTATCACGGCACCTAAGTTCACCGACGGCACGTCCCGCCACGGCACGAGCGTCGGGTTCCTCACAGGCGCCACCAACTCTCTCGCCAAGGGCGCCATCTTTGCCAGCGACGTCGCTGTCCACTACAGCCTGGACCCCAACGCCAAAGAAGCCGAGGGCACACCCTCCCTATCCGCGGCCGTCGGCGCCCTCCGCCGCAAACTTCTTCAAGCCGCCACCAAACTCAAGAAGAACGAGACCATCGAGCCCGCCGACATTTACTCCGAGTCCACCTTCCTGCAAAAGGTCGTCAACGGCTCCCTCCCGCTCGTCCTGACCATCCACAACGCCGACATCATCGCCGCCGCCCTGCGCGTCAAGAAGGACGTCGAGGCTGTCACCTCCAGCAAGATCCATCTCGCTATCTTTGGCGGCGCCGAATCGCACCTCGTCGCCGACGAGCTCGCCGCTGCAAACGTTGGCGTCGTCCTCGCTCCGCTCCAATCGTACGCCAACTCATGGGACCAGCGCCGCGCGCTTTCCGGTGCGCCGCTAACTAACGGCACGGCTATCGACGTGCTTATCGATGCTGGTGTTACCACGGCTATCGGATTGGAGGAGGATTGGCTGGTTAGGGACTTGGGATTGTTGGCGGGTATTGCGCATGCGAATGGAGGCGGGAAGCTGAGCAAGAAGAGTGCGTTGGGTTTGGTGAGTGGGAATGTTTATAAGATGCTGGGGGCTAAGGAGCCCAAGGTTGAGGAGGGGCACTTTGTGGTGTTTGAGGGGAATCCGTTGAGGATTCAGAGCAGGGTGAAGGCGGTTGCGGGGGGGTTGGGGGTTGTTAGTGTGTTTTGAGGAGAAGTGAGGTGAGCGGAGGGTGTGTGTGTGTGTGTGTGGAAGGGTTTGCATATGAAATGAGGTTTTTGGATATTGGATGGCAATAAGGTATTCGGATATGAATAGTTACGAGTGCTGATGACAACGTATATACGAAGGAATGACGATATGTTTCTTACAAAGGCCATGTCTTTTCATAACAAGCTGCTGTGGTGTGTCCTCCCCTTGATCTCGACCAGTGGCAACTTTTGTGGCCGGGATACCCGTAGTCCGCGAGTCATGGTACATAACCAAAAATCTTCTTTCTGATTCTTCAACAACAACAGGTCCGATGGTGTAGTTGGTTATCACGTCAGTCTAACACACTGAAGGTCCCCAGATCGAGCCTGGGTCGGATCATCTTGAATATCTCTTTTTTTGCTTTTTTTTTCCCCTTCTACCAGCCCTTCATCTTTCCCCTTCTAACCGTTGATCATAATGATCATAACCATTGTCAAGAATTTTTGTATGTCTTTGACAAAGACCTGGATGTCTTGCATCTTTTTTTCTGCGTATTGCATTACCTCGATCTCGGACATTGCAGCGTGACGGATCTTTCACCGAGAACCTAACTCGACTAGATAGATGCCTTCTTGCCGCGATTCTTTATCGCGAGTTATTACGATAGACAATTCATTAGAATCATGTGTTGCTCGAGTTCTTCTTCATCATATATATGATTACTATTACAACTATGTACATTGCATCCCATCGTTGATATCCAAGCATTTAGTTCATATCCAGTCCGATCCCAACCAACCTCCCTCAATCAACGCTCCTCCATGAGTTCATCCCCAAAATTTCCCCTTCCAGTTCCTATCAGAGACATCAGCTGCAGCTATCCTCCAGCCCCTCATCCCGTCCCTCAGACCCTCCCATCTCCTCCCGCCCCAATACCGTGTAAACAATCAGCACATGAACCGATAAACCCTCTTCCACCTAGGCCACCCCATCCTCTCCTCCTTCTCCTGCGCCTTGATAATCCCCAGTCGCCCAAAATCCCTGCGGCCGGTATCAATATCCATATCCTCGATCCTCACCCACTTGGTCTTATAATACAGTTTATGCGCAACAGTAAACACGATCACTACCGGAATCGCCAAGCAGCTCAAGAAGAAACTGCTCACCCTCTCTTTTCCCGTCATTTTCGGCTCGCCCTCGTCTTCTATAGGGTCGATGGCTACCCATATCTGGAGGACCAGGACCGAAACGTTGAGGAAGAAACCGATCCAGGACCCAATCACTCCGCCCTGCGCGCGGAAGGCAATGTCCTGCACCGAGCGGTGGTTATACGCCCACGCCTTGCGCAGGCGGATGTGCGCCAGGCAGGTGGATGCCCAGGTGAAGATGGACGAGAGCCCAGAGATGGCGATGAGCCAGTCAAAGACGGCGCTTTGGTCGGGCACGTCAGCCAGATAGGCCAGTAGGCCGACGGCCATGGTGACGATGATGGCTACGACCGGACGGCCGCGGCGATCGACGTAGGCGAGGATGGACGGGGCTTCGCCTAGTTCGGCTAGGGCAGCCAACGTGCGCGAGGAGCCGTAGACGGCCGAGTTACCGACTGAGATGACTGAGATCAGAATAACGCCGTTCATGATGGACGGGAGGACGGTGGCGCCGGCGGATTCGATGGCGATAACAAAGGGTGAGGCGGAGGCGTCGGCCACGTTTTTGGCGTTGAGGAGACGAGGATCGTTGTATGGGACTAGCAGACCGACGAGCGTCATGCTGACGATGTAGAAGATCGCGATACGCCAGAAAACTTGCTTGATAGCGGTAGGTAGCGATTTGCATGGGTTGGTGGTTTCGGCGGCTGCTAGGCCAACGAGCTCGGTACCGGCAAAGGCGAAGGCGGCGGAGACGAAGACGGAGGAGAGACCTTTGAAGCCGTTGTGGAAGGCACCGGGGTCTGTCCAGTATTTGCCGCCGATGTAGCCTTCAGTTGGGGTGCCGCCGATGTTGATTACTATGCCTAGCAGGCTTGGGGGTGTTAGTCCAACTGAGGGGATGGACGGGGTTTCGGGGTCGGGCCAGTGGGAAAGGGGGCTGAGCACCTACATGAATCCTACTACAGCAGTAACTTTGATGATGGCGAAAATGAACTCTGCCTCGCCGTATCCTTTTGCGCCAAAGAGGTTGATGATGAAGATGACGACCAGGAACATGGTCACAAATATGGCTTTGTTAAGCTCGTTGTTCCAGTACCCTATCGTCATGGCGCCGGCTAATACCTCAAGTGGTAGCACCACGATCCACTGCAGAGCATAGCTAGAAGATGAGTGTCAGTCGCTTTTCTTTTTTATCTTCACATAGCCTTCGATAACTTACTTCCACCCCATAGCAAATCCCCAACTCGGATCCAGAAACCTCGTCGAGAATGCCGAAAACGATCCGGCTATAGGAAAGATAACGGCCAATTCGCCCAACGCCTGTATCGTGCAAAAAATTAAGACACCAATGAGGAGATAGCCAATCAACACGCTCGCCGGTCCGCCTTCACTCAAGGCCTTCCCCGAGGCAACGAAAAATCCCGTCCCGATGGACCCTCCAATAGCAATCATCTGGAGATGCCGGCCCTTGAGGTCTCTAGCATATAGCTGGCTGGGCGTGTTGGTTTTGCTGTTACCTCTGCGCAAATCATAGTACCGCGTGCCGCCGCCGTGGTCGCGCGAGACGCTGTGTGAAGAATATCCGTGGGAGCTGGTGTTGTTGCCGTCATCGTCGAGGTCGGCCTTGTTGTCGTTGATGGTGCCGTCGCCGCGGCGGAACGAGTCCACGAAGCGACTCATCTTGCCGTGGAAGCCTCCTCCCGCGCCGCCACCACCACCACCACCACCACCAACACCAACCACGGATTTTGAGCGGGCATGGCTGCCGCCGGGTGAGGCATCGGCAAAGGACTTGGTCCGGAAGGATGGGGAGACGCCGCCGACGGTGAAGGTGCTTCCCTCGGCTATGCTGCGTTGTCGACCACCGCCACCATTACCACTGATTCCGAGTCCGTGAGAGTGTGAGTAAGCGTTGAGCTCGATGTCCTGATCGAATGCTGTCATGTTTGAAAGAAGATGGTGGTCGATTTGCTGGTTACATTGACACTGATGACGTGAGGGTTTCCTTCATAAGGAGTGTGTGTGTGTGTGTATGTGTGTGTGTAAGGGTGTGAAGTTGGAAGCCGGTGATGATGAAGGAGACCAGTCGATATCGAAGGAGTGAGATATCTGTTGGCCTCACTGTACGTGAACCACACTTGTTCACGCAGGCTAAAACCTGATTGGTAGTCAGATAGTATAGGAAGGGCCTATGCAAGCTCCATGAATAAAGGCTTGGCCGAAGAAGCACAATCGACTGATGAAAAGACGGAATGGTTTCCGTCTGACCCTTGAGAAGAAAAGAAGCTTCTCTCGTTTTGGTGTTTGCCCCGCAACCAACAAAGACAACTGAAGTGAATGCAGAGTTGCGATAAGAAACCCGTGTCTTCGGTTGCGTGTATCTGGCTGTGACTGACCCTGGTCTTGTCTTGAACTCCGAGTGTCTTTGGGGAGTTGCCTTCTTTGGAGCCCTCCAGGTTCCCCTCGGCCCCTCCTTCTCGAGTCTGACCTTGACCCCCTGCTGTGCGTCACTGGGGGCAGTAGTGGTCAGTCTAGTCTAGCTTGGCTGCATGTGTTATCTCTTCCACGGGGGCTTCCACAATGCCCAGAAGGCCGGCCTGAAGAAGCGAGCTGCGAGTCCGGGCTGGATAAATCCGATATTCCGTCAGACGTCTATTGCCACGTCTATTGCCCCTGAATATAGGGCTTGGGTGGTGTGTCTGATAACAAAGACTTTTGCGGCACGGCAGGATTTACGGGCCGTTGAAGGTTGTCCAGTCTTTGGTTCAGTTCTCCTTGGAAAAGAAACCGGGACGGGCGAATGGCAATTTCCTTTTTTGAGATAACTCGAAATCCCAAATCTGTACCAACACCATCCCCGACAATCGGCGAAAGCTCGCAAAAAGGATCCACTCTCAACGCCCTGGCCCCAGTGCCCCACGGGATTGGCGCCAAGAGCAGATGACGGTCTCCACTCTCACCTTTAACAGAAGGTACAACCCCAAATGTTGGCCCTTGATTTGAGGCGTTTCACAAGGGACCTTCCCGAACTGAGTTTCATCCTTCATCGACTGGTGATCAAGGGTCCCGAATTATTGTCACTACGCCAATTTACCTTTGTGCTTTTTTTTTTTTTTTTTTTTTTTTTTGGTTTTTTTTTGTTGCATTTGGCAAAATTGGACGTACGACGGACGCCAAGACGCCATTCCAATCACAGGCAAGAACGGGATGGCGCACTTTTGCGATTTACATCATCGCATGTGTCCATCGCACCCTGCCGCCTTTGATAAACGCCACCAAGCCACTCGAGTCTCCAAAGTTTTTTTCTCAGTGGCCTTTTTGCTCAGTCAGTGGTTCAAAACCATCCCCCCATCACTATCCTTAATGCCCATCTATCAACATGAAAAGAACCAATGGCTTTCCTCCAAAACTATATCTCTCATTTCTGAGTCGTCTCAGTAGGGGGGCAATGGCAATGTGTAGGGGTGGGTGGATTTCATCGTGAATGCAAGTGCGAGTGGGAATCGCTGTGGTTGCGCTGTGGGAAGATCAGTGGGGGTGATAGACGCTCGAACCCTGTGCGACTCCATCTCCGAGCCTGTGGGCGTCCAGGGGACCCCGGGGGCCTTTTCGTTATCAACCCCCATTCGACAAACTATAGGCGCTACGGCCAGACCACTTTTTGGCGTCATTTTCGTGCAAATTCTTGTATCCGCGCTCGAGCCCCATACATTGCCACGAGGGATAGGTGACGCCGATAACGGGAAGCAATTCGCCCTTCTGATGCCCCTTGTCTCTGTTCAGGGTAGGGGTCCTTGTAACCAGTCCTTGTAAAATAGAAACCACACAAGACCGACGATACCTGACGACTAAACACTAGTTCTCCCAACCGACGAAGCGAAGAAGCCCCAGAAGGTCCGAGCAACAATCACATCAATGGATTCGCCAAGTAGCCGGCCTCGAGAGGCCTTCGGAGTTCGGAGCCCTCGAACAGCTGAAGACCATTCCCTTTCCAGGGGCATTCATCCGGTATTATACCTGAATGCTACCTTGTCGTGTGTCCGTGCATGTCTTGTCGTGTGGTTCACACCAAGTTTGGCATCTTGACTATGAGGGCTTGGGAGCCATCCGGACGGGTGCAGTGCGTTTCTGGGGTAGCTAGAGATAGTTGACGAGGCATGGCAGGCAGGCAGGTTTAGACGAGGGCAAAGTATTAGCAGTCGTCTAAGTCGTCTGGTTGTCCAACACCGAGTATGGAACACGAAGTAGGGCACTACACTGACTGTAACAAACACACCATCATTGTGAAAAGTACATGGGAATACTGCAACAAAAACAATTGCAATAAAGCCCGCTTCTTTAGACGCTGCTACCGTATTAACCAACAAAAAAAATTATCAAGTACATGCCATCATCCAGTCACAACACCTCATCAATATCATCATCGTCAATCAAACCTCCTCCTCCTCCTTCCCAGGCAACGACCTCAACAACTTGGTCGTCCCCCTCGTCACGCCCCTCTCCCCAGCCGCCACGATCCTCGGCGCCTCCCTAATCTGATAATGGTTACCGTACGGACTCTGCGGCACCCGTCCGCCATCATGCTGCGCTCTCAAATCGTCCTCGTTGGCCTCCGTGACCGTGACGCTGATTTCTGTCGTCTTCATGACCGTACCGAAGTACATGTCAGGCTTGGGAATCAACGACTCTTGGGAATCCCTTGACCTTGGTTTTGCTCCGGGAAGGTTTCCGTTGCTAGAGGCGACGCTACCCCGTGCTTCCCGTGCTTCTTGATCTCCGTGCAGGTGTCCTCCATTTTCATGGGGCGTGCTAGCAATCGTCCCATTACTCCCAATCGTATCCCTCCTGATAATAATACCAGCCTTATTATCGCTCCCCGCCGCTGCACTGACGCCGTTAGGCCCGTGACCCATCATGCTCCCCCTCTTATCATTTTTCGTTCTATCAGCGAACGAATTCATGGTCGTCCGTCTAGTCATCAGAGATCCGGTCTTCGTATCCCTCGCATACGCAGCATCCACCGGAGAAGTATACGGCTTGAACTTCTTCTTCTTGGGTCCCGTATCCCTCACAAACGTGCCCAGCGCAATCGCATTGTTGACAAACGTCGCCACCAGAATCTCCACGCTCGCCCACATGGTTCGCGTGCCCTGGTACCCTTTTTCTGCCAAAATGTTGGGCACCCTGTACAGGGTGATGCAGACTGTGCACAGGCCCAGGCAGAAAAGGCTCACCAAGAGGACTTTGCGCTTGAGCTTGATGCGCGACTGGATCAGGATCGGGATGGGGAAGACGACGAGCAACAAGTCTGTGAGGACGCTGCAGGCTGCCACGACGAGAAGGTGCGCGTAGGATTGCCGGCATTGCCCGCCGGGGTCGGGACTGACTTGCCAGTAGTGGGTTACCGGGAAGCATTCGGAGAGGTTGCTGATGAAGCAGGCGAGGAAGGTGAGGCCGATGGTGGTTTGCAGGAAGCGCAGAGTGAGGTTGTAACTGGATTTGCCGGCGGTGCCGACGAGGCGGCTGAAGAAGAGGAGGGTGATTGACTTAAGGGTCCATAGGCTGTTGAACACTGTTAGCTTTGGGGCCTGAGAAGTCTTTTGACAAAAAGAAAGATAGACACGTACGTAGTAAAGTAGAAGAAACGAGTAGCCAAAACAAGCTTGCTTCCAACCACCCGCCTATCTATCGCCTGCTCCGAGAGATGCAGTCCCTCCTTGTTCACGAGCTCGACGTTGTTGGTGCCGTATACAAGAACCACATGCACACATGCGATTCGGATGTACATGGGAACCAGGGAGAGGGCTGCGATCTTGTCCTCGAGGAACAACTTTTCCATGCGCACATAGCGCCCAAGCACACGGAGGATGATGACGACGGTGCAGAAGAGGGTGAGCCACCAGCTCACGAGCAGAACTGGCTTGTCGTCGCTGAACGGCCTCAAGGCCGGTGGGTCCGTGTAGAGAGCCATGTCTGTCTGTCAGGTTGTTTTGGTATGTGTGGTTATGGCATAGTCATTGAGACTAGCCCTCGTCGAGTGAGTGAGTGATCGATCCTGTTGGATATCGTAGGTATAGTGAAGGAGTGTCGAGCTGGCAAAGGTGGGTAAAGAAAGAAAGACAATGTGATGGTGTGTATCACGCCGTGTAAGTCGTCCTCACAAGGAGTGAGCCAGAAGAGGCCCGGTAAACTGAAGATGAAAGACCATGGTTGTTTGACTGGCTGGAGTGTTGATGAGGATCGGGAGGGAACTTTGGCCTCCAAAGAACATTTGTCGATGATGGTTCGAGAAGCCGGGGTATAGCGCCGGAACCATTTAAAGACCGCATTCTGCGGGCAATGCTCATCACCTGCATTCATCCAGAAAGGGTTCCATTTACCGAAGACGGCTTGGGTCGAACGAGTCTTCTCTTGCAGCTCGGCTTGTGACTGGCTAACCCGATGTTCCCTAGCTATTTCCCCGTCTGGCCTATCTTGCAGTCGAGAGCAGCATCGTAGCATCGAACCGGCGCCAAGCCTCGTCATGGTATGGAGTCCAGCCCACCCCATGCTGACATCTGAATGGTTACAACAATTCCATCGTGATGTGCCTGGGGGTGGTCCTGGTACACTAACATCGTGACATCCACTTGGATCTTCATGTTGGATTTGCGGGAATATGGTAAGGTGGTATTTCATTCGTTCCGTCTCGTTCCTCTGGTTTTTCAATGTTGGTTCCTGACATGACTCGGAACCAAACTTTGAAGTCCCTGTTTGCATCATGCATTCCATATTGCTTGACTCAATGCAGTGTGGCAGCATTGATGACTTCCAGAGTGTTCCAGGTCTCACCTGGAAATATTATATACAGTAATGCTACCTGCCCCTGCGTTTTAGACGACCTCTACTACCACAGAGAGTGTCGGGACCGGTCGGAACGCCTCGCCGTTTGTTGCTTTGATATGGCTGCGGCCTGGCCGTTACTCGGTCCCAGTCCAGAAATTCAAATTGACTGTCCTGAGAGGTGTTGAGGCCCCTACCGTCCCTCCGGATGAATGCGAATAAAACGGCCGACGTTACGCCTGGCGTGGTTTTTTTTGTTCCGAGACCAATGTTGAGGTTGTAATGCAGTTGCAACGCAGCACACGTTTTGTTTTGCCGAGTGCCGGATCATCATCGTCGGCCGGAAGGAAGGAGAAGATAAGGAACATTCGCAAGCAAGGAATAGGTAAGCTGAGAACGTCATCGGGAATGAAGAGCAAGGGAAAGACGCCATCACGACACCCCGAAATGTCCACTCCACGCGGACTCCACGCGAGGCACCAGGTCCAGGGGCACCAACACAGCGCTGACAGCACTAACAGCACTAACAAGCAAGGTGCCAGGGACCCGGACAATACCACACCCCCCGCGTTCAGCGCCGGGCGCCGAGCCCCGTAATCAGCATGGGCTCCTTATCAGACAGGGGCTCCGGGGGTCCGGTGTAAACACTAACAGGCGACTCTTATCGCTTCGAATCGCCCGGGGACGCCCCGTACCGTAGTAATCTCGCAAGCTCGGCCTCCTTGGACTTGGTGTGGGCGGGCTAGGGCAGTGCAATCACATGCAAACCAGGGGCTCGTCGATGATGGCCATTGGGAACTGACAGACAGGCAGGCATTCCCCAGGATTTTGACGAGAAAAGCGAACTAATGTTCCCGTCGCCACGAGGACTGGAAGGAAAGACAATGGGGAGATCAATGTCGAGTTGCGTTCGAGTGCATACCCTCAGCGTTTCTGATGTCTCGTTCCTCCATCTTGGAAACGAACCACCGCCGGTGATGAACTCGATTTAAACGATTAAGTCTTCAGCAATGCTCCGGGCATCATATCGTTCCTCTCAAGTACCCCTCTGTCAGGCTTGTTCCTGTTGTTGTCGAAGGAATTTGCCTTTGTGAGTGAACCCGCTTTGGGCGATGAAGGCTGCTTATATAGCCCGGACTCCGGCCGATTTCGATGAAGTCTCTGAGTATGCCCCCGACTTCCTCCAATCCCCCCCAGAGCCGCTTATCATAGTTGATGCTTCGAGCCGATGGTTGCATCAATCATCAAGGCAGCCTGATCGACCCCATACGCTTCCACCAGCTCCTTTCACAACTGCGAATTCATTTTATTGACTTTGAGCTCCAGCCCAATCCGGTCGTAATGATTGATGAGACTGTCCATCATGTGTATCTTCTTTGGGTGGCCTAGCGCAAGCCTCGCCTTTCCATGAGGCCCGTAGTTTTTCAGAACTACGACCAAAATCTTTTCCCCTTCTGCAGGACGGTGCCCCGGCTTGGTATCGCCATGGCAATCCAAATATAACTCCCCAAAAGCAGTGTACGCTTCGAGAGTTAGCATGTGGTTCTCGCCTAGCTGTTTGACGAGACTGCTGCGAGCCTCCTGAATCTTCAACCTGACGGTCTTGATGTCGGTCTTGAAGTCGCTGCCATAATTCTTCTCTCGCTTGAGTTCATCCAGCTTGAACAGGGCTAGCTTGAGTTGCGCCTCGAGCAAGTTTTCCTCGAGTGTGCCCTCAAAATTATTGAAGTGGCCGCCTAAAGGTTCTTTACGGCTTTGGTCCAACAGCCTTTGGAATCCATCGAGAGCATTCTTGTCAAGATCCTTTCTCTTGGTGAAGTTGCGAATCCCTCCGTACAAGACCCCAAGTCTCATACGTCCCACCAGCTTGCTAGTGACGGCCAGGGGCTTATCTCCCAAGGCTGAAAAGCCGTTAATGGCAAACTTGTAGAGATCGATGGCGTTATTGTGGGTGATGGTAATCCGTATAAGCGCGCAGACCTTGGCAGAATGAAACTCCTTTCGTCAGATATAGGCTTGACCGAGGGTTCGACGGGCTTCACATTCCGCCACATCACTGGCCTTCTTATTCCCCTTTTTAGTCCCTGCAGCGTCATCTTTCGCTCCTCCGTACTCATCCATCATCACTCCAAGGGAAGTTGAGAAGGGCGTTATCGTGCATAACTGTGTATCTCGCGTTGGAATAATTGCTATGCATCATTTTCAACGCCTTACTACGAACTTTGGACTCACTGGGGATTGACAAGGCATCCCACCACACCGCTTTGCAATCAAGTTGCTCGGCAATGCCAGGAAAAACGTCGAAGAGACACGAGTTAACGGTGCCCGCATCCTTCAACCCGACGCCTGTGCCATCCGATCAGACGTGGGAAATGGCAATATAGGGGTCCTGGGAGCCGCCCAGCCTAGGCCCTTTGCATAGCCAGGCGGTGCTGTTGCCCATTTCCAGCGCCGTTTCGAGCAGTTTGACGGGAAACTCTTGGGTGCACTCCAAATCATTCTGAAATCGTGCTCTCCTTGACCAAGGGTGCGGCCACCAGATTTGAGGGCGGAGATGATATCGGGAAGATGACTCTGTGTTCTGTCGCTTACGCTGACCAAGTTCCAGAGACGAGTCATGTCACGTACTGCACGCCCAATCCACGGCAGCGTAACCTCGTTGGGGAGAAAATGTTTGATTCCACCGACCGAGTTTGTCTGGACCAAGCCAATCTGAGATTGGACTTTGGTCATCCAATAAATGAGATTAGAGACCTGGGCAAGAGCAATCGGCGCCGTCGCAGGAGAATCACCATCCAGGAAGGGACGGAAGGGAGTAGAATCGAGTGGAGGCTGAAGTCGGCGGCAATCTGAGAAAGGAACCCCATGTCAAGGTCGGAGAGCCCGAGGTTGAGTTCGGTTACCCAGAGCCCGGGACTTGGAGACGAATTGATACCCAGGCGCTCGTCGCTCAGAGTACGGGGGCCGGGCGGCGTAAGTAGAGGGTGGCAGATCTTTGATGGCAAAGACAGGAACGGACTGGATTTCTCATCGTGGTCCGGCTGAGCTGGGGAAGAGTTATCGGGGTGTCTGCGAAAATGTTAGCCCGTTGATGTCATGGTATCCGCGCCTCTCTGATTCCTTACCTACCTTGGCATGTCCTCGGGGTCACCCAAGGAATGCCCCACGTCATCGAACTCGTCATAAC
This sequence comes from Neurospora sp. FGSC 26628, assembly GCA_009805345.1. Classification (NCBI taxonomy): domain Eukaryota; kingdom Fungi; phylum Ascomycota; class Sordariomycetes; order Sordariales; family Sordariaceae; genus Neurospora; species Neurospora sp. FGSC 26628. The sequence continues at coordinate 302,178 of RAOO01000008.1, read as the reverse complement.
CACCATCAAGACCGGGGTCGGCCAGCATTCGGTGATATGCAACGGCTTGGGGAACGATGTCAAGGCCATGCTTGGCATTCGAGATACAGACGGGCTGCTAAAGAGAGAGAGACGGGTTAGAGACTTGGAAGAAGGGCGTGACCTGGCATCAACCACGGGGGCTCTCGCTCGTGTATTAAGTCCATGGTGTTGAGGGCTCAGGGACCATCCCATACCAAGCTTTGAGCCGCAATCGAACAATCTATCGTGAATAACAGCATTCTCCAGCATCAATTGCTGAGGCGTTCATCCTTTTCTCCCGGCGCTGGCTCCGGCTAAGGCAACGAATAAGATTGTCGAATTGTCCAGATCTTGAATGTGCTGTCAGAGGATTCCTAGCACAAAAAGGGTTTTGGTGATGAACACGTCCATATAGACTTGCGCTGGGTATTATAAGTCGATCGTTGCAAGAAGGAATAAGAGAAGAAACCACGGGAGGCACGGGGTTTTCGGTCCAAGAGCGTGGGTTTGTGCCCCAACCGCTCGTCGCCCACCAACTCAGCCGCCTTGATAAATGACAGTTCGGATGACGAACGGCAAGAGCGATGAACATGCATCGGCCATCAACTTGCAGGTGGTTCTTGTTCAACGACGGTACTCATCTCGAATTTGATCGTTATCACCTACCGCTACACTTTCCAGTCCAACCCCAACGATTAGGAACCGATGACGTTTATGTAAATCCAATTCCAAGAACATCCACGTCTTTCCCGAGGAACCAGACCATGGTGAAGATGGGAAGAAGAGTATATAAGCTCTCAACTATAGCGTCTACAACGCTCCCCCTGAATGTTTTTCTTGCAACTGTCGTCTTCCCTTTAAATATCCAGCGGCTTCTGGGCACGAACTATGCGCCACTTGAAGTTTGCGTGGACCTTTTGCTCCTTGTACTCTTTTCGCAAAATGGCGGCGTATATCAGCGTCTCCTTCTCAGTCCAGCCCAAAACCGTGGGGCAGAAGTAGGTGAGAAAGCCCTCGATATCCTGCGTTAGAAACGCGTAGTTGAAGAGGCCGATCCCCTTTTGCTTTTCGTCCATGGGCCAGGGCGAGACGGGGGCAAGGAGGTCCTCCACCTCGATATTGGTGAAGCCTGCTTCCCTAATCCCATCGTCCATGCAGCCCGAATCGACCATATTCACGACCAGCCCAGTCTTTTTTCCAATCTCGGTCCAGATTTGGCCCCATTGATTAATGGCGCTGTCCGAAGGCATAGTACCATCAAGACAGACCACATTAACCTCGGCGTCGATGTGCTCGAGCCAGCCACCAGGTTTCATACACCTGTACGCTTCCTTATATAGAGCGGGCCAATCCTTAACCACGGCGGTAAGCCAGCGAATATGGACGTAATCGAATAAGTTTTCCTGGTAGGTCCAGGGCTTGGTCGCGTCATCGATAACGAACCGGAGGTTGGGAGGAACCCAACTGGGCTGGATTGGTGAAATGTCGGTACCGTATACGTTACAATTGGGATGTTCATCGGCAAAGTCAATCGCCCAAAGTCCTAAAAAGGATGCGATGATTAGTGACCCTTTCGCCCCAACGCGATGTCTACTTTGTAGGTGGGCAGGGTGCTTGTTCCGTCCAACGTATTACAACAACTTACCGGTACCAGTGCAGACATCAAGTGCATTCTGAATGTCATCCTTGATGGGGGCCGTATACAGCTTTCCGTCCAAGAACAAAGTCATGAAATGGTGGAAAATATCCAGCATTTCATTGGCCTTATCGTCATTTGGACCCCTGAAATTGCGAAACAATCATTAGCCTCAAATATTGTCTTGTACTTTTACTGCCCCTTAAACCAAATATACCAATATTCTTGATCAGTTATAGCATCACTGTGGTACGTACGACCTTTGATCGTACGATATCTCAGAATGCTAGAGCTGATCGAGGCTGTTGAACTCTCGACATCGCTACCCAGGGTCGAGTCGGTATCATCATCAACCGGCTGCTCCTGTACGTGTGAGGTAAATTTTTGTCAGTACTTGCCTATCGAGCGGCCTTGTACTCTGGTAGATGCCAGAAGAAAATTTGTGTAAAATCAACGAACCTGTTCGGCCCAATGCGAGCCGGATAGGAGGCCAACGGGTTCTGAGGGTTCACCCATGGGACCAGGAGTGGGCGACTTTTCCTTTCTTTTCGGCGATTTCGCCTCAGGTTCAGGTGATTGTACCTTGTTGGTAGGAGGACTCATGACTGAAGACTGTGTTTGGTTTTGAGTTCAGCGTCCGAGTAATGGAGAAAACTCGATTGTGCATCGTTTTCGGTCCTCCGAATGACAGCGATCCAGTAGATATATGAGCCCATAGTCCCTTGTGAGCCAGGAGCGGTCAACGAGCCAAGCGTAAAGGTAACATTGATCCTTCGAATATGGCCTGAGCCAAGATCAAAATCTCGTCGAGGCCTGTCGATGATACAAACGGGGTGTTACACAGCAGTGGATTTTGCAAAACATGCCAGCGACAGCTGCGACCACGTGTAACCTCGGCAGACCCTCGGCAGACCCTCGGCAGACCCATTACCACAGTATCGATGTCAGGGCAAGTCTGTGATCTTGGCAAGAATAAGGTGGGATGCAGTGCAACCAATGTTTGGCTACCCCTGGGTATGTTGAAAATGATTGTCCGGCAAAGGGACTGGAGATGTGGGTTGCGAGATTGAAGATGCAAGAGGAAGAAGTCCAGGAAATTCCACCAAGCCCTGTGGACTGGTTTATATACGGCAGGGGCAGGAGGGAGTTCCGGGCTACCGATAAGGATAAGAGAACATCGGACCCGGATGTCTTCCATCCGATCTGTGGTCGCGTGGCGCCTGTCCGATTGCTCAGCGGTTGCAGTGGCTGTTAGCAACATCACTGCAGAAATTATCAGAAGGAAAGGCGTGTGGACGGGTATCGCATGTGCGGCACGGGTAAGGCTGAAAGGGACAGCGGTGAACCTTGTTCCTAAAGCGGACCGGGCCAAACTCCGGACAAACCACGAAAAGGGACCGATGACGCTTGACGACGATTCGTGATGAAGACATTGATATTGAAGACCTTACGCAAGGAAGCGATACATGTACTGCGTATGCCCAATCCGTCATATGCTTTGCACATTTCACCAACGCGCACCCGCCCTGCTGCCGTTATCTACCTCCACTTTAGGCATCCAACGGCTTCTGGGCACGAACTACGCGCCACTTGCTGTACGCATGGATCTTGCACTCCTTGAATTCCCGGCGAAAACAAGCGGCGTAGTTTGCCATCTCCTTATCACTCCACCCCATCAACTGGCCGAGGAAGTAGTTCATGAAGCCCTCGATGTCTTGCGTCAAAAACAAATAGTAGAACATGCCGATCTGCTTCTCTTTTTCGTCCGTGGGCCAAGGAGAGGTCGGAGCCTATAGTTTGGAAGTTAGTCTCAGTAGGTCTCGGGCATAGACATTGTACTAATACTGTTGCCCGACCAACAGGTGTGGGTTCAAGATAGATCTCGTAGTCTGGCCGGTCCTTCTGACTGACCACCTCCTTCGATCCATCACCTCCTTTTCGTTCTATCTCAGCCTTACAGCTTCAACAGATTTGCAAGAAACTTACCAGGAAATCCTCGATCTGAACATTGGTGAAGCCCGCCTCCTTGATTCCATTCTCCATGCAACCGGATTTAACCATATCGCATACAATTCCGGTCTTCCTTTCAACTTCAGTCCAAATCTTTCCCCACTGGTTCATAGCGGAATCCTCGGGCATAGTGCCGTCGAGGCATAGCATATTAACATCGACGTCGATATGCTCAATCCAGCCACCTGGCTTAGTGCACCTGTACGCTTCCTTGTATAAGGACGGCCAATCCTTCATTGTACCACAGAGCCATCGGATGTGGATGTAGTCAAAGAAATCGGGCTGATATGTCCATTGCTTAGCTGCATCGTCGATATTGAAGCTGAGGTTAGGGGGAACCCAGTTCGGCTGAATAGGCGAAATATCGGTACCGATTACTCGACAGTTCGGGAATTCATCCGCGAAATCGCTGTAGGTGTGGGGGAGGGGAGTTGTTAGTCATCCAAGGCAGACATTCAAGAGTCCAGAACTTGATCTTACATTGCCCAAAGCCCTGTATGTAGATCTCAGTTAGCAAGCTTTCCAGTACAGCATATGTCGTTTAACACAGTCCGTGTAGTATACTCGTTCAGGGGAGAGGGTTAAGGGAAGGGGAAGAGTGCTCTTTGAGCCCTGACGAGTAGGTGAGTGCGCCTTACCGGTGCCGGTGCCGACATCCAGAGCATTCTCGATGTTCTTGGGGAGCGGGGCTGTATATAGTTTCCCATCACACAACAGGGTCATGGTGTGGTGGAAAATATCCAAGACCTCATTCGCCTTCTCGTCATTTGGACCCCTAGATCGGAGGATTGCGGTTAGCTTCAAATCTCCATAAAATCCCCGACAAAATTATTGCCAAGACCGACATACCAATACTCCGAATCAGTGACAGCGTCACTGTGATATGTCCTGCCACTAATCGTACGGTATTGCAAGATAGTGGAAGAGATCGAGGCCGTTGAGCTCTCAAAATCACTACCTATAGTGGAGTCGTTGTCGTCAGGGATGTCCTGTACCGTAAAGATTAATGTCAGCAAAAGGGAATCGAAAACCATATACATGCGGCCTCGTGTCGCTATGGGAGTTACAGACCAGTTCGCCCCAATGCGCGCCAGACAACAGGTCGGTCGGCTCGTCAGATTGGGCCGCCGGCGGCGATGCAGCACCGGGTGTGGGCGATTTTGCCTTCCCTTTGGGCGACTGTACCGTTGGCGACTTCGCCTCAGGTACAGGTGACTGTGCCTTCTCTGCGGGAGAACTCATGACGGGAAAATGCGTTGGCTTTCGAACTCAGATGGTGTAGGTATAAGGGGACGTTGGTCTGGTTCGGTACTTTTTGCTTTCAAGTGGCAGCGGTCCAGTATATATGATATTTCGACACCAATTACCCCTCCTGCCCTCCTACGTTACTTTTTTTTCAGGAGCGGTCAAACTTGAAGGTAACATCGATCCTTTCCTTTGGGTTGTCGGCCATTGAGCTTCCCGGTGGGATATCGTCGCGTCGGTACCTTTCGGGCTAACGATAATTGCTTCAACTCAAGCAGTTACAGCATGGTCCTGATGTTAGTCTCTCGAAGTAGCTTGCGATACAAAAACAGCGGGTTTGGTGCATGAATTACCATTGGCTGAAATCCTGACGCACACAGTGAACAATCGAGTCGGCAAACGTTGGAGTCTGCGCTTATTCACACACAGAGAAGGCTGGACAACAATTGTTCCTGCGACGTGTCATCAGTCCGAGCCAGATTTAAACCGTATCGGGCAGACCTGATCCGACAAAAAGAAAGCGACACAGAGGACTGTTCGCGGCCGGTCAATGTTTGCTTAGAACCCAAAAAGGTGTTGGTCTTCAATATATCCCCAATCTACATGTACAAGTAGTTAGTGGATAGCTTGACGGGGCCGCAAAAGCAGAACGTAAGAGTGCCGCATGGAGAACATGACGGAGCACCGAGCCACAACGGGTTTTCGAGAATGTAAATGGTCTCGGAGACATACCTATCAACGCCGGCAGCACAACCCCCTGAATCAACCCCGGCGGTCCACACAGCAGTGCTACGTTGTCACGCGCTGGTTTGAACAGGCTTCGCTTGAGAATCCCTGCATCAACTTTTCCCCTCTCACCCTTCCAGTCTTCCCCAGCCTGGCTCAAGACATGGCAAATCTTCAGCTGCCCGCCGCTCTTCTTCTCGAGGTTGTCCAGTTCCTGTTTTAGGAGGATGTCTTGTTCTGTTCTGTTTGCGTCGACAACCCTGATCTCAGTCGGGTCACCTGGTGTCATGAGAATTCTAGCCATCAATGCGTAGCCAGGCGTAATACCGCTCCCGCCCAGCACGAGAGACACGCGAGAAAAGTGTCGGTCGCGACCCTCGATGGAGAAGTGGCCGTTTCCGTGGTAGATGATGTCACCTGTTGGCCCACGGATCTCAACTTCAGAACCGAGAGGAAGGCAATCAAGGATATTGGATAATGCGCCGCCTGGTTGCGAAGGAGAAGGGAAATAAATCTTGACCGTCAAGTCAAATGTTCCAGACTGGCCGTCTATTAGAGAACAGTTGGTTACTTCTTCCGTGACCTCGGATTGCCGAGAAGCGTGCTGCTTGTTTTGATGGCGATGGGCGCCGGTGTGTACATGATGCTTCGAGGGCCTGTGATTGTGTTTTTCCGAGAAATCGTCACCATGACCCTGACTGTCTTGGGCTGGCAGGAGTGGTCGAGTGGGAGTGTATTGCCGGATTAACATCTTGTCTCGGAGGTGGAAGCCTATCTGGAGGTGCTGGCAGGTACCTAGGCCGAGAACAGCCTTTCCTTCGGGAAGATGGAAGGTATATGTGTTTGTATCGGGAGAGACTTGCCGTCTGTTGATGAGCTCGACGGGAATCCAGCGCCGTCTTTGAAGGGCAAGATCTTTCTGGTCTTGGGATTGCTCTGCTTCCTCCTTTGCTGCTGCTTCCGCGCTCTCTCTGATGAAGTTGGCGGTCTTGTCGGTAACCCGGCCGAGGATGCATTCTGCGGATCACGATTATGGTCAGTTCATACTGCTAACAGGATATCAGTTCGATCATGTAAGTGGCTAAAGAACATACCATGCAGCTTCTTCCAAGCAAAGTCATCGTGGATGCTGACGAACTCGTTCGTGGTCCCTTGGTGGCACTTGCCTGCGTGCGCTAAGATGGCGGCTCTACCACCAGGATGCCAGTTCAGAACGCTAGTAGCGTCGTACACCTTGTTGTCGATGACTAGCCAGCAGTCTTCATACTTGCTATGTTTCTCAATCTCTTCACGGGTAAATTGCTTTTCGGGTGCGCTTCCCTGCTGCTTGGCCTCTTGCGTTAGCACTTCCAGCGAGGGCTTCATCCAGCCACCAGCGGCAGAGCCAGCCTCGGTAGGATGACAGAAGGAAATGGCGGGCCCTTGACCTCCGGACGTGATAATCTCGGGCTTCACAATGTACCAGGAATTATTCATCATGCCCAGGAGATTCCATGTTGGCTTCTCTGGCTGTGTCATTTTGGACGCGTTGAAGGCGCGGACTGTGATGCTCTTGGCTCGGACGAGATGTGAGATGTCGACGTCGAGGTGCCAGTGGATCCAAGCCCAAAACTTGTTTTCATGTCGAAGGGGTGAATCGGGAAATTCGCGAGTGGCGTGTAGCCAATTCTCACCACCGTCGAGGGAGACTTCGACTCTCTGCACCTCGCGGCCACCGCCATCGTATGCAAATCCAGCGATACGATAACTCGTGCCACTCTCAATATCGCTCAGAGCTATGGTCTCGCCCTGGGCAGGCTTGGCGATGACCGAGTTGAGGTTGTTTTCATAACAGGCGGTGCTGGGATTGTGAAACAGGGCCTCTGCAAACCTACCATCCTTCTCGGTGACGAAGGAGGGCATCAGCCTGTTATCCCAAGTATGGTAGTAGCTCTTGTTTTCCTCGGAGGAGATCCATACTCGACGAAGCCACTTGACACATCGTCCACCGATGTAGCCCGGGATTATGACACGGACGGGGTATCCGTAGTCGGCAGGAAGAGGAAGATCGTTCATCTCCATGGCGAGGATCACGTCGTTGGCGGGATCCATGACGTAGTCGAAAGGGATGGAGGTCTCGTAGGGGCCCTCGCTCGGCATATCTGCACCGGCAAAGTTGACCCAGTGTTTCATGCCCCTTGTCTTGAGGTCCTTTCTCCTTGCAAAGGCCTTGGGCACCCCGGCGGATATCAAGACATCGCGGAGGAGGGGTCCCTTCCAGTACGCCGTGCCCACTGTCGCAGCGCCGTTATTCAAGCCCTTGCTTTTGCGGATCAGGTTCAGCTCCTTGCGTCTGTTGCCAGTGCAGGCCATGGTGATGGGGATGTTGATGACGGACTCGCGGTAGCGGTTCTTGAGCTCGTTCATGCTCAGAGAGAGCTTTCTGCCGCCATATTCGATGTCGAGCTTGTGGAACTCCCACATCAGGCGCGGGACGGGGCCGTGGTTGCGTACGTAGTGCAGCTCGTTGGGGGTGATCAGGCCGCTGTCAAAGAGGCGGGAGAGAGGGGGCTCAGCGTTCATGGGGTGCTTGCCGCCGATGCGAATCAAGTTGGGACACCGTGGGAGCCAGTTGTCGGGGGTATACTGGTCTTGCTCGTCGATGGCGATGGAGGAGCGGTTGTGGGTTTGGGGAGACTTGCCCTTGCCATCGTTCTGCTTCAATTGGGAAACGACGTCTTTCTCGTACTCGAGACTGCGGAGGAGAGAGAGTTCCTGCGGGGTAAAGTGGACGTTGGCGCTGCCAGTTTGCTCCTTCCCTCTGGACTCGGAGGTGGCCTGGTCGATATGGCGTGCTTCCTGGTGTTTCCTCTTCTCCTCCAGGTTGTTCTCGGCTCTCCACTCAAACTCGGGCATGCTTTCCCGCAGAGAGCACTTTCCTCCGCCTGTCTCCCGCTTGTCCTGCTGCTTGGTCTTGCCTTGATCCTGCTCCTGCTTCTGGTGTTGCTGCATGTTTGCAGGCCACTGTTCCTTGTTCTTGACCCAGTCCTCGGTTGTGTTCAACACATATCGCCAACCCAGCGGCCTCTCCTCGGGATACTTGATGTGAAAGTCTCGCTGGGACTGGATGATGTCGCGAAAGTTGACCAATTCGCCCATGTCGACCTTGCTCCTCATCTCCTTCAGCTGTTTCCGGGCCACCTCGATCTCTTCAGCATACTCTTCGCGCGGGTGAGTGAGTCCCGGACGCCGGTCATCTCGATTGACGAATCCAATCCGGTGCGAATGGTTGGCCTCCCAATCTGGCTCGCGATTCACTTCCTCCACGCTGGAACCAGGATGCTCCTGTACCCTCACCTCCCACGGGGTGAAATGGGACATGGTCGGCTTCTCGCTTTCGGTCGCCATGGTGCTGGAGTTCGCGCAATACTCGATACACGTTTATGAGAGTTCCCGTAACGGTTACCTACCTTTCCATCGAAGGGGCACGGGTTGATGGGAAGGAAAATCATCAACACATCTCATGAAGCTGTCTGCGATGCCGCATCTTGATCCTCTGTCACCTCGACGTCATCTGCGCGTCAGACAGTCCACCATCGTCAAATCTCACCGTCGGTTGTACTTTGCATCTGCGCAGCATATTTCGCGAATAAAGACCAGACCATACTGCTCTCCTAATTTTTGGACGTGACTGGTACATATTTGGTGCGATTCGATACCTCTACCGCTGGGGTTTACGAAGTTTTGGAGCGTCAATTGTCAGGGTGCGTGGTCGCGTCGAGGTAAGGACAGCTTGTGCTATGCACTTATCTGAATTTGCTGCTAATTATGTCTTGTGGTGTTAGATAAGTAACAGGCCTCCCTGCCCCTGCGCGACACCCCCGCCTACCGCAACCGAGTCGCCAAGTGGAGCTGTCGCAGGTGAGGCTCACGACATGGCTGTTCCCTTCAGCATACCTTACCCAGGACCCTATTTCTAGCCAATGACTTCACGTCCATGTTGTCCTTCATCGCCATCCTCCCCACCAAGTGAGTTCGGCGACTTTCTCAGGTTGAGCTGAGGCAGAATTTGTCGTATTCGGAATCGGCAGTCCTATCAACGAGCTGGCAGCCAAGCAAACCGACACACGACAGCCGAGTCCTTCTAGGCCCGACGCCCATCCAGCTCAGCCATGTCAGGAACTTCTGCACGCATGAGGGCGCGAAGGTCACTGGTACACGATTGTACCACCTTACCTGTCGGCGAATACGCGTGTGTCGTTGGCTGCTCCACCTATCCCTATCAACAAAGCCATGTAGATTTCGACCCAGCCTGAGGGGCTAATGCATGGCGAAGTGAGTGCCCACTCATTGGACACAAGCATCCCATCTGTTCCAGCTCTTCATCACTGGCCCAACAACATCCAGGCTCAACGAATGCAACAGGTGCTCGGTACTGCGCTCTGGGAACACAAAACACCCACATTCTCCTTCGCCAGCACCATCCCTCGGAACGCCATCAGTTCGGTGTGCGGCACCTCTACCGTCTCAACATCACAACACATCGGATTTTGCCTTCGCTCAGCACGCAAGATGGGACCTCCGCGGAAGCAAGAGGCTTCGCAAAAGTTGAAGCGGCTCAAAAACTTCTTCCGATCCGGTGGGAAACGTCAACAGCCTCAAACCCCCAGACGCTCGGAAGATGACAAGAACCTGCTATCCCCGGCACGGACACTGTCTTTCTCCAGTTATCTTGAAAAAGTGGAGGAGGAAAACAACCGGCGCCTCCAGGCGGCAGCGGATCTTTACCAAGCCATCAACCAGAACAACTATATCAGCGTCATTGAGCTATATCAGAAACATGCCGCTCTTAATCCCCGAGACAAAAGAGGGCGAACTCCTCTCCACACTGCTGCCGAGCTGGGCCGAGATGATATCCTTCGCTTTCTCCTGGAACAGAAAGGTGTTGGCCTCGATGCCACCGACATTCAAGGTTTTACTGCACTACACCTCGCAAGCATCAATGACCATTCCGATTGCGTCCTTTATCTATTGGAGAGGGGAGCAAATGCTCAGCTTGTCGATGGGAACGGCCACTTGCCATCATTCTACGCGTCAACTGACACGAAAAACAAGTTCGACAATCCCCCTATTGTTCACGGCAGCGACCAGTATGCCGCTGTCAACCACTGGATAAACAAGGCTGCGTCCAACACAGGACCGATACCTCCTGAAGGTGCCCGAGAGGAGGTGTGTCGCTATTTCCAAGGCAGCCTCTGGGTACCCGACATATCCACAAGATGGCGTGTACTTCCGGTTTGGGAGTTGGTGTATCAACCCGATCGATATGAAGATCTTTGTATGCGGTTCAATATTGGCGAGAGGAGAATGGTGGGCAAAAAGAAATGGATCCATCTGCCAATTGCTAGCAGGGACCTTGTTCTTGATCTTGCGAAGAGGATCTACGCTGCTTCAGGACGCGATCTAAACTCATATCACAAGATCGAAAAGGTTGTCAACGACATGTTCAAACAGGTTGATGTGACAGGTCCGGAGGGAAAGGTGCACTTCAAGGTATGCGTGTCCCAATCATACTCGTCCAGGATTTCCATGTCCAGGCAGCTGACGCTACGAAGTTCAAGAGCTTAAAGCACGGGCACCAAGCCAGCCCCGACCACGAGGAACATGTATCAGATAGCATATATGGTATGGCAGTAAGTTCTAAACTCTGTTATTAGCTGCCTTTACGTTTATAGGTGCTAATTACACCCCGGTTGTAGCTCCCTGTGGTCGATGTTGACAAGAAGGATTATGTTTCGTCGGCACGGGTAGCACAAGAACAAGCAACGAAGAATACCAGGTCAAGGCAGAATATCAAGTTGCACCTCAATCAACGAGCAAAGGATCACTTCGGTTATATGCTCAAGGCAGCGAGTTTCATGGACCAACCGCTGCCCCGCTGCCTAGATCAATCTTATCATGACGATTTGGACAGCGAAAAGCTGGACTTCCTCAATAATGATCAGGTCATGGTACGATACATCAGGTACATGAAGAACAGATGTTCACGGATTCTCAATGAAATGGGCTATCCGACTAACCATGACTTTACGGGTCCCAACGAAAAGACAAAAGTCAATGCGCAGTATGAAGAGACAGAGCTTGCACCTCAACATGAACCCGACCAGCACCAGCACCAGCAACCAATGAACACCCAAGCAGGATCGCCAGAAAATGACAGAACCCCGGCACAAGACGACACGGCACGTCATATTCCCAGGGGACAAGGGCCACAGCCGGTGGAACAGACATCTTTCGAGGCACCGCGACCTCCACACAACCCACGAAGGACATACACTGGTGCTTCAACGACGTCACAGTCGCAAGGCCGATTCTCGATTCAACGCTCAGACACCGAGACAAGCATGTCTCCAGAGGATGCGAAGAGGCTTTTTGAGTCTCTGCATAGTGAATCGAGTAACCAGAAGAAGCTGGCGCAATCTGGGCACGCAATCATGTTATCCGGAGTGGGCCCTACTCTCGCAACCCCCAAGTCTCCCGACCAAACCCAACATCGGGCAGGCCCACTGGCCACGGCAACGCCTGCGATGCCTGGTACCCCTGGTACCTTGGTGAAGGAACTTGCGGACACCGGGAACAAGAAGAACGTGAACACCGGTGGCCCGGGACATGTGCTTGCGTTTGAACCTATCTCCTTACAAGAGTCAGATGACTTTTTAACTGTCCCGTATTTGTGGCTTTTCAAACTCGACGCAGGTAAGATTCACCTGAGCAGATATCATGTGCCGTGCCTTCTCTAACCATCTGTATAACATCTCTAGACACAATAGTCACTCTATACCCGGAGAGGTGGGACAGGGGGAACGAACAACAACTGCAGCTTCACATTCTGGAAAGCATCAGTGATGACCGACACATTCACAACAAAAGCCATAAAAACGGCGGCGAGGACTTGGATATAGACCTTGTAACCAAGGCTATTCTGAAAGCGTGCATGTCTTTCGAGGCAAAGGCGCTTGTCCCGTCTATCAACCCGGATGTCATCTTCAATGGTGACGAATATCACGGTGGTCAGCTCAGAAGAGTGATGCTTCCATACACAGAGGCCTTTTCAGCCTCAATCGCTCAGCTCGTAGGTCTCCTTCGCTTGATGCATATTCTTTGCTTACTTCCCTGCCATTCTCGTGCTCAACGATTCTGACCTGCTATTTGATCACAACGCAGTACTTCCAAGTCACACAACGCTTTGATAAGTTGAAGAAGGGAATGGGTTCGATTAGCAAAGACCCAAACAAGTTCTACCAAGACACGCAGAAAGAAACGGCCATCCTCATCGACATCGATGACACCATTGGCGAGATCGGGATGATTAAACGAGTCTTGTCAAACCAGGCCAAGATCTTTGATCGATTCCAAAGTGAGGTTCGAGGCAAGAACCCTAACAAGGTTGCCAAACCACACGAGGGAGAGATCCTGGCACGGTTTGATATGCTCGAGGATGAAGCTAAACGTGTCCGGTCCATGGTACGTACATCGGATTAGTTTAAGGTAGTTGACCAAAAACTAAGCGCGCCGGATGTACAGGTTACCACCCTACTGGATTTGCGCCAACGAGAAGCAACTCTCGAGGACGCTCTATCCATGGGTGAGCAGTCGACAATGCTCTTTGTTTTCACTGCAGTGACGGTTCTGTTTGTAAGTCACACTTCACGACATTTCATGCTTTACATTGTCCCAAAAAGCTGACAAATGCAATCATAAAGGCCCCTCTGTCCTTTGTTGTTGGACTATTAGCCTTGAGCATCGATGGACTTCCAGAAAGATGGAACCGCTCACCCCTCGCCGAGGTTTTCGGTAAGTACCTATTTGCTATTCTATCATTGCGTGCTTTCTGTCTCCCAGGTTTAGTGCTTGATTATCGATCATCATGACCTCCCAACTAACTGTGCCGAATAGGTCTCTCCACCTTGGCGACTGGCGGTCTTTGCGTGACCTTGTGGTTCATCTTCAACCGGTACTATCGGCGTGCCCATGGTCTCGACAACGACCTCGAATTTGACTTCGACCCGAGTCCATCGGCTGAGGATGGATACCAAATGAAGAGCACGACATGGTGGAGAAGGACGTGGTCGACTGTATTTGAAAGAGGGGGCCGTGGAAAACCGGTGGTGCGAGGAACCGCCGCTGGTATCCGTCAAGGCCCAACAGAACAAGCCCCGAACCGAGACGCCACTTTACGCGGTGCTACTCGACAAGAGAATGCAGGTGCAGAATCCAATTTGCAGCTTGTCGGAAGCTTAAGGGGTGGTACAAGAAGAAGAGGTATGAGCGGGGGGATGAGTGTAGGGGCAAGTCTCTCCTCACTGTCCATGACATCGTCGAGTCGTGGATGGTCGTGGAATGGAAGACAAAAGCCGCAAGGGCTGGCGTTGGGAGACATTGAGTTTGGTGTCCTTCATGTTTAAGTGACACTGGCCTGGCACGCCTTGCGCGGCTTTGAGCTGGCACTTAATGGGGAACAGGAATAAGGAGGGACGAGCATCAAAGCAGAAGGAGCTGGGTCTCTTCATCTACGCCGTCTTCACCATGGACCTGGAAGGCGTCATGCAGTTCATGTTCAACAACATCAGAGGAGACGGCCAGCTATGCGGCGCATCTGCGCAGTGAGTTGAAGGATACCAAGCAGTTTCATCCGGACATGACGTGGAGGGTGGTGTATGCGCAGAAACCGTTGGATGCTACGGATTAATGGGAGGTGGGTAGCGAGAGGTAGTTGGAGCGGGCCGGGTACCAGATGGATGGGGAGGATGGGAGGGGAAGGGGCTGGGGGGGGAGGTTTACACTTCCATACAGTACCTACCGCAGCGGAAATATAAGGGGGGCATCTGGGCTAGAGGGGGGGTTTCTGCACTAGCCTCAGTTCCTAAGGCAGTCTGGCAATCTGGCCCAGATGAAATCGTCTGGGCTAGACGGTTGAGGAGGCCCTCTGATTGGTGAGATTGGGGTGCAAAAAAGTAAAAGCCAAAGACCCCTATAATGACCTTCTGGAAGGCCCGGCCACTATAAGGGTCGGTCTTAGTTAAGGGTGTTAGTTAGTAGTAATTTTAGGCGTCTAAGAACTTCGACTTCGAAGTCAACCGCGCGAAAAAAAGCTGTCTCCAGCTGGAATCGAACTGACAATCACTGTCATCCTCGCTCCACCAATACCCCAGATTCCTTCATTTCTCCACTGCACCACAGAGCGCCAGTCACTGCAGTTTGTGTTCAGCACGGCTCATGTAGAGCGACGTGTCAAGCTTGAAAGGCTTGGAAAAATCCGTGGCCGAGACGGTCATTAAACGTTACCTCTACGTTAATATACTGTACGCGTCACGGTCGTTAAGGTAGGTACCTAACCATCATCTCACTATCAAAGGCCGATGATTCATAGCCGTCAAGGCTGACGTTGTTCAAGTGGTTCTCCATGAATTCCGGGTCCATGGTGCCTAGTCTATGTTGATATCAAGACCCACGCCGTCCGATATATCGCTGCTTGGCTCAGAAACACCAGCACCAGCACCAGCACCACGTCCTTCCATATCATTCCTCAGCTCGAATAACCTCCAACAACCTCCCCATCATCACCCCAGCATTATTCCCACCATCCCCCTTCCCCTGCTGTTCCAACCGGTACACCTCCATCCCACCATCAGGCAACGGCAAATACTCAACCCCCTCCACACCCTCCTGCAACGATAACCAGCTGGCTAGCAATAAACCCTCGACTAGCCAGAGAGATTTTTCTCCTTCGTCTGTGAAGGGGCCCCCTTGATTTCCACTCGTCTTCCCCTGCTCTCTATTTGCCGACGGCATAGCTCTACTCGGAGGTATTAGTGATGGAGGTATTGCTGTCCGTGGTGTTTGTGGGGTTTGCAGTTCATGTTGTCGTTGTCGCTGTTGGGTAAGAGCATCCTCAAAGCGGTCAATCCAATCTAGGTAGGAGTCGAACCAGGAATTTGACCTTGAACTGCTGCTTGAAGGGGAGTGGTAGAGGGATTGCAGGTGGGAGAGCTTGACGCGGTGGAGGCGGAGTTTGTTGGCATGTTTTGTGTTGCCGGTTGGTTGTGGTTGTGGTTGTGGTTGATGATGAGGTGGTGTAGAAGAGGAAGCGGAAGCGGAAGCGGAAGTGGAAGCGGTGTAATACATGTGCGAGGAACTGTTGGCGTCTAGGCCTGGGCGGCTGTAGTATTTGATTTTCATGTTTGGTGAGTTGGAGGTGGACTTGTTTGCGATGTTCCACTGACTTTGGTTTTGACTTTGGGCTTGGGGTTGACTTGATGTTCGAGTCATCGTCGGCGTGGACACTCCTGACATGGACCTAGAAGGAGTACTCCTAGCCGGCGTAATGCTCGCTCCGCCCATCCCCATCCCAAAGGCTAACGGACTGAATAACACTCCGTCTATGCTTCCATGGGAAACGGGAGCGGGGGTGGCTGATGGGAATGCAAATAGCTGCTGTGACTTAATAGGCGTAGCACTATCGAAAGGGTCCAAATCCGTGTACTCCTTTTTCGGCACAGGAGGAGGTGGTTTGCGGAGACTGATGGTAATGGAACCGTTAGGCTCGAGGGAAAGCATAAGGCCGTAATCTGTTTCGAAGGAAAGACTGGCTTTTGGGGACTGTGAAGCTGCGGCTAAGGTGCAGAGGAGGAAGGCTAGGTCTGTGTTTGTGAGGGTTCGTGATGTTCGTGACATTTTGATGTTGGTGTTGTCGTGGACTATGTCAGGTATAAGGGATTGGTGGATGAAGAGGGGAGGGACACTGTCAGATTTTGGAAGAACGGTGGCCAAGAGTGGAAGGATATATGAGAGTGAGGCTATAGTTCATGGTGATATAGCTGAGGCACAAAATAGCAAGTGTGTGTGCGGGGTGGAAAGGCGTAGGGTTGTGCCAGACTGGTCCAACGTCATCTGAATAAGAGTCGTAGGTAGAATCGTAGGGTTCCATGATACAATACATGGCACAGCAAGTTCGACCATTATCCTCCTATGAATACCCACAAGTGAAACCCTTCTCCCCATCCTTCCCACGAGCTGAATATCTCGCAGAGTTTCAAGTATAGCCCTCCCCAAACGGTTATTTTCTAGAAATTCAAAATAAGATCGGAACACCTCACGAATTCCCAGATCTTCAAATGCACGATAGCGGGGCCACAGCAGAACTTTAGCTCGTCTGACATCCGAAGTGCCGGAGAGTGCCGGAAAGGGGGCTCGATTGGCTGTCGATGATCGTTGAAAGAATGGTACTGCCACCCACCTGGTGACTGTCATTGGTTTCCCTAGCCGCTGGAGGTCGGCGCTGAGAATAGAACAAGGCAGTGGCTCTATCGCGAAGGGGTTTGTCTCTCTCTCTAATGGCGTGAGGGGTCTGGGAAGAAGCCCGTTCCTTGTGTCTCAAGTATGTGTGTCAGCCAAGGTTATGAAGGTCAACCAGAAGACTGAGGTGATATTGTTGCTAATGTCATGAATTGTTCTAAACCAAAGTCGCATGTTGTATGGGTATCTCCGCCAAAAAGAATATGTACATGTAGAATATTATGCATTACTGATGTTCGTCGTCGCTGCGTGAAAGGCCAAGTACGCGCCAATAGCCCTTCTTTAACCTTCTCTAAGAAAACCGTGGTGTACCGCCAGAAAGCTCCGCGGGTGGCCCAGGCCTATTACTGCTGTCAAGCTCATAAACCCAACCCGGTCCCTGCACCTCGGCAGGCTTGTTATAGTACTCCCCGTAAGAATGAGGTTGTTGTCCTTGTGTCGCGTTGGGGTTGTATTGTTGCACCCCGACGGCAGGATACTTGTAGTTTGCGGATGCCGGTAATTCGCCAACGCTCGGCTGATACTGACTTTCCAATTTCCCTACTGCTGGGAGATAGCCATCTGCATGTGCAGATCCGTCTGTCATGTCTCCGGAGCTCTTGCCGGGCTGATCATTGTCGGCCCTCCGTCGTCGCACGAGGAAGAAGGCCACGGCACCGATCAGCGCCAGGGCACAAACACCGCCTACCACTCCTCCGGCAATAGCGGCGACGTTGGATTTTACCGGAGTGCCATTATCCCCGGATCCGTTTCCTCCAGATCCAGATCCACCTCCCGCGCCGTCACTGCCGGATGTACCATCAGGAGCACCACCATCTGTAGGCTCGCTTGCGCAGGAGTCTTTGGCATGGCTGATGGCGACCAGGTTGCTCTTGGATGCGGGGTTGGCTTGCCACAAGGTAAAGGTGTCGACTTCGTGATCTACCATGAGATAAGCCGAGGTGAAGAAAAAGCGGCCAAGGGTAGCGGGTTGAGTCCCCAGGCGGTTGATGGGCAGTTCCATCTGGTTGGGGTAGGTGATGAATGATCCGTTCCGAGCAATATCCTCGGATGGGACAAGAAGTTGGCTGTTTGGAATCCGAACACTTAGCCCGTTTGATAGAGCTATGGTAAGGTCGCCGTCGTAGTATCTGAAAGGTTGTATTAGACGATGTAGTTCAGGAATGGGGGTTTACGTGATACTCACGATGGATTAGCTGTGTTGTTGTATACCTGGCTACCCCAGTAGAGCCCGAAGGAAGCGCCGTTGCTGACCATCCCGGTTGCCTTTTCAAAGTTCTCGACGACAAACCCGGGAGCCTCCAAGAGCAATTGTCTTTGCGGTACAATGCAAACCGGAATCGCCGAGTTACGCGGCATTATGCTCTCGTCATCTCCGTTCCGGTAGTTAAGTATGAGATCAGATACCGTGACCTTCATGCCCGTCCAACATCCCGTCGACTCACTGTAGTCGAGTGGCTGCGTATAATTCTTGCCAATGGTTTTCTCCTGGTCATAGCCGCCGAACACAATTGACCCATCCAAGGGCGCGCCACTGCCCCATTGGCGACCCCAGAAATAAGACCACACCCTTGACGGGATCTTCTTGCTCTGGCTCAAGGCGTTGAGGTAGGTCGAGTTGGCTCCCAGTCCGAGCGCATGAAGGATGGTGTAGCCGCCGTCCCATCTCAGGCGCGGGATGCCAATCGGCATGGTAACGGAGGTGTCGGAGCCGCCAACCGAAAGTTTGTCAACACCCGCAAGCGAGGATTCAAGGAGCTTCTTGACGCCAAGCTCAGTGCCCGTGGTGGTGATCTCGTTGGTGGCCCCGCCGGCTGAGGCAAAATCATTGTACTTTGCGAAGGATTTTGAATCCTCGTAGTGGTAAATACCGCCCCTTCGCACAAAGCAGATCTCATCGTTCCATATGATACTCGGGTCGCAGAGCATCTGCTGATCGTATATGTAAGTGTTGTTGAGATCCCTAGATGTCATAACGTCAGAACCAACACCCATTCTGGTCTCATCTGGTCCCAGAGGACTTACGGCCAAACATTCACTAATATTGTTTGTTCAGGAGTGCCGATCTTCACGGCAATGCCTCTCATAAACGAGTCGGGGACTTTTGGATCGATCTGCTTGGTAGTGATGGGAAAAGATAGAGGCGAAGGACAGTCGGCCGCCAGGACACTTGCAGCCCCGAGGGCAAGCACGAGGCTTGAGGTCATGAACAACATTGCTTTGCCAACAACATGAGGTCCAAGGAACATGGAAGAAACGACCGTCAGAGGTTAGGGATCACTGCCCAAAACAAGGGGAAAAGAAGAGCGAGGAAGACGAGAAGGTGTGGCAGAGACGGACGCGGCCGCCTCATAAGGCAGTGTCGAAGTTTGTTTGGGCCCACTCGAGGCCCGGAACCACGCCGATGGCGACGATCATGCTACCCAGTCATCTTTTCCATCAAATCCTTCGCTTAGCGCTTATCGACTTATATGCGGGAGACTAAAATTGCTGGGAGCTGCTGGCCGAGGAGTTGTCCGTTCCGAACCCTGTCCCCCCCAATCATGGAGAGGCGGTGGCTGGTAGTCTCTACGCTAGAGAAAGCACCGTTGTGACTGAAGTGTCTTGGCTACGCTAGGCAGCGAGCTATCAAGGTCAAACTGACAGTGAGGGGAACTCACCGTCGTCTTCATGAAGAGTTCATGGTGTTAATGCTGGAGACGGTAGGTGCTTCAATGTTGTGTGAGTTGTGATCACCTCAAACTCGTTTTCCACGTCGTACTTGGACCCAAGGGGACGGTTGACCTGCAAAGGCCGGCGCATGTTGACACCCGAGGATGAGGCACCTGACGGAGTGATGCCTTTTTGGAAGAGAAAATGTTGATGTTGAGCTGGCGCACCGGGCGCACTTATGCATCCTTCACTGTGTGTATAAGCTTTATGCACAGGTTAAACTTGACGCGCGGTAAATCTCAGATTTTTATTGGGCAGTCCTGCAATTGCTGCTCCACTCCCCTCTTCCCGCTTCCCCTGAATGCACGCCAACGCAGCGGAGGTCGCAAGTGCCGGCAAGACCCTTGGAGGTTTTGAAACCTCCCCCGGCCAGTGACCATAATATCCAGAGGCACAACGTCAAGCGCGCCCTGTTTTCTTCACGGCGACAGTGTCTGATGCACTGAAAGGGAAGGGACTGACATCGTCTACTGTGTAACCGCTGTAGCGACCCGCCAATGACGATCTCGTCCGCCTCAGTGGACCACGAAACGTCCAAAAAGAAGCGAAGCGTGTCGCGACCGTGGCACCATCATCATTGGAAGCTGGACATCCATCCCAAGTCAAGGTTCACAGCATCTTGTGTAATCATTGGCGTTGCTAGCATGGTCCAACTGCCCTTCCCATCACTTATACGCATCGAGGGGACATGAATTCCTCGGCCGACTCCTTCTCCTTCTTTTCCAGACTCCGGCTCTTTCGCAGGAAAATGGCCAGTTCACGACACTTGCGCCTCGTCGCCGGCGTCGCCTGTTTCCTCCTCATCCTCTTCCTCGTCCACCCATTTGATTCCCCCGAGACCCTCCTCACAGCGCCACGACCAGATGGCAGCCGTCCGCTGGCCCAGCCGGTACTAAAACCGCCACCAAGCAGCAGGCGCAAAGTGACATTCAAGCCGAGCAGCTTCGACTGGACAAAGGTCGAGCAACACTTCCCCGTCGAGCTCAAGCACCAGCTACCGACCGGCCGCCCCAAGCCGCAGAAGCCCGTTCAGCACGACTTCTCCCAATACGTCCACGACCCCGTCACCCGAAACCGACAAAAGGCAGTTCGCGCCGTCTTCGAACGCAGCTGGAATAGCTACAAGGAGCACGCATGGCTTCGCGACGAGCTCGCCCCTGTGAGCGGCAAGGGCAAGACCACCTTTGGCGGTTGGGGAGCCACGCTCGTTGATGCGCTCGATACACTATGGATCATGGGGCTGTGGGATGACTTCTACCTCGCCGCGAACGCCGCTGCCCAGCTGGACTGGCAAAACACCACCGAAACCGCCGCGAACATGTTCGAGACCACCATCCGCCACCTCGGCGGCCTCCTCAGCGCCTACGATCTCAGCGGCGAGCAGGCGTTGCTGGACAAGGCGACGGAGCTGGGAAATATGCTTTACATGGGCTTTGACACCCCGAACCGCATGCCCGGCTTCTGGCTCAACTTTGAGGATGCGAAGCGCGGCGTGCAAGTTGCCGGCACCAACGACCCCTCGGCGTCTCCTTGCTCCTTGTCGCTCGAGTTCACCCGCCTCACCCAGCTGACGGGCGACCAAAGATACTTTGACGCCATCACCCGGATTACCGAATTTCTCGAGCGCACCCAGAACGAGTCCAAGCTGCCCGGCATGTGGCCCAAGCTGATCAACTTCCGCGAAGAGCGCGTTGACGGGGAGAGCGGCTTCACTCTTGGGGCGCTCGCCGACTCCTTGTACGAGTATCTGCCCAAAATGCATGCCCTCCTGGGTGGTCTATCACCGCAATACGAGAAGATGCATCAGGCCGCCATGAACGTCGTTACGAAACACATGCTATTCCGGCCCATGCTGCCTGCCGAGGAAGCCTCGAAACATGACATTTTGTTTGTCGGCGATGCATTTGCCCACCCCGACCGGATCGACCGGGTAGCCGAGGGCCAGCACTTAACCTGCTTCACCGGTGGCATGTTTGGTCTCGGTGGCAAACTGTTCGGCATCAACGAGCACGTTGAGATTGGCGAGCGCCTGGCCCGCGGCTGTGGATGGGCGTATGATGCCTTCCCTACTGGCGTCATGCCCGAGATCTTCAACATGGTACCTTGCGGTGGCTCCTGGGATGCTCCCTGCCCGTGGAACGAGGAGAGGTGGAAGGAAGAGGGCAGCAAGAATCTCAAGAAGGGATTTGCCAGCGCCCGAGACACCAGGTACATCCTGCGGCCGGAGGCCATTGAAAGTATCTTCCTCTTGTACCGCATGACGGGCAAGGAAGACCTGAGGGACCTGGCATGGCAGATGTTTGAAAGCATTGTGAACGCCACAGAGACCGAGCTGGCGTACTCGGCCATTTCTGATGTCACGGTCAAGGGTCCGACCACGAAGACTGACTCGATGGAGGTAAGCGGCACTTTTCCCAGGGAAAAATTACGTGGTAGCATTAACTAATGTGCGTCTGCTACAGAGCTTCTGGCTGGCTGAGACTCTCAAGTACTTTTACTTGATCTTCTCTCCTCCCAACATCATTGACCTCGACGAATACGTGTTTAATACCGAAGCACACCCGTTCCTCCGACCGAAGCCATAGGCAACCATACGTCGAGAGGAGTAAGGATAATAGAGCTTTTTGTTTGAAACAAACAATGAAGAAGTGGAATTTGAGAGTTGAAAAGTCCATCATAGAAGGGGGAGGACGGACCATTTGATATGCATATACCCCGTATCGAAGACATAGCCGGTACGGAAACAGTTTCTTGGAAATTGTGGAGACACCGGATATGTAGAAAGAAAAGCATATATGCATATGGCTTTATGCTAGACTTTTGGCTGGATTTTGAATATTTAGCGGCAGCTTTTGGTATCCCTCGTTTTGTCCTTCCTGGGAACTGGACTTGATAGAAGTTACCAGCACTTAGAACTAAAGGGCTATTTCGCTCTTCCTTTTGGCCAAGGTTGGATTACATCGTGAATACTGACTGACAAAGGTTCGGTTGGGATGCCCACACTCACGGCAACAAAAGTCATATCCTAATTCCAATCGAACCTCTTTATCTACATTCACAATCGCCATTCCACACATCCATCGGCAGGTTCTCCCATTTCCAACCGAACCATTTCACAACCTCAACCCGGGCCGAGGCCGGACAACCCAGCCGAATCCTGCCAGCCAGTTTACCTCTAGCGCACAGGCGGCTAAAACGCCCAAACATACGGGGGCGCCCTGTCGAGTCCCCTGTCAGGCCCTCCCCTCGTCTGTGACACTTGATGCTTCGGATGACGGATAGGGCTATACTCATTCAGCCAATCAAATGCATGGGTTTTGCGACGAACTAGTCAAACAAGGGGGCTGTTTCGGGTGTCATGAGACAAACACTTCTTTTTGTGTACATACAGTGAATATGGCCTTCCTTGACTGGTGAGATAAAAGAATGAAGCGAATTTTTGTTCGATTGAAGAGGAGGAGAAGTTGGACTTTTTTTGTTTTGAAGCAAGCGAAGGGGTTCACGAACAGTCTATCCGGGATCCGATGCATCCTTGTCTTTTTCTTCCCATCTCGACTTTCATCAATGATTCTTCGATTTCCAAAGGCGAACTTCTCTCTGCTTCAACTCTTCTGTTCCGTTCGGGTAAACGCCAGGTCTTTGCCACTTCATTTTCGTTCCGTTCATCCCCTCTTTTTCCAACGTTGCTGGGCAATTACGTGCGTCTCTCTTCATCGTCGTCGTCGTCGGTCTTTAATCGCTGGTTCGAAAACATACCGTTCTTTTATTCTCTTGAAGATCCAGTCCAGTCCAGTCCAGTCCAGTTCAGTTCCGAGTTTTCGATTCGACTCTCGGCCATTATTCGTTACATCAGTTCAGTTTATCGACGGCGCTCGCTTCAGGTTTTGGCCCATCTTTCACCATCATCCAAATCGGCACGGAGACGAACGAAAGACCTTTCCAACGTAATCAAAAGAATACCCATCCATCTTCGGCCTTTGTATCGTCCGCAACTCACTCACCTTATCCGCCTGCTCGTCCATCCGATTCCAAGCATCGTCTCAACTAAACGAACCGCTTCTCACCTGTTCGGCTGTTCATCCATAAAGAAAAGGCCTACTCATTACCAATCACTCGTTCCACGCCCAAAAGACCAGTCTAGTAGCCCAGTCTCTCAAGTCCCCCCTCACAACCACCCAACCCGATTTCAACCCTACCTACCACAAAAAGACAAAATGGGTCAAAACCTCTCCCTCTCCGAGCCCTTCGCCGACACCTCGGGTGTCAAGTTCTCCCCCAGCGACCGCCACGCCGACATCATCGTCGGCGTAACCTGGGCCTGTTCAGCCTACGGCATCGGCGTGATCTTTTGCGCCGTCAGGCTTTTGGAGCGGTGGTCCGGGGAGCACGGCGAAAAGGGAGTCAATCTGGCAAGCGTGGTGGGAGCTTTTCTGTGCGCATCAGCGTGGCCTCTGGTGCTTGTTTATCTGATGGTTACGGAGAAGGAGACGAGGAGGGGGGTGCAGGGGTATCCTGGGACAATTGGGGTTGGGAAGGTTTAGTTAGGGAAGGAAGGGAAGGGAAGAAGAGGTGATGGGACCAGATAAGGTTGGATGAGATGGGATGGAAGACGATGGGATGGATGCGTTCCGAGGAGGAACTGTGAACGGATGGGTGGGACTGCTTGGACTCGGGAAAGGATTGGGATTACAGACCGGTTCGCATAAGGATTCGAGGATGCTGTCAGTTAGCAAGCTTGGAGACGATGGATCTTGAATCGAATGGTTTGGAGTGATGTTCGGTGTTCACCCCTAAGGATCGTGAATGTACCTCTGTTAGTGCACTGCTGTCTTTAGAGTGACAAACTCACGCACTGACTGCGATGGAACTAACAGAAGCCTATGAGTGGTACTTTATCGCCAACTCCGGTAACCAAGTTTTCACACCAAGGCCTCCGGGCCTTCGGGAGCGTGGATGAAAATAATGTGCCGACAACATCAAACGAAGTAATCATGCAATGGGGATGGGCGGCAACAAAGGGTCCCCTTCTCCATGAGCTTTCAAGAACGTAAAATATGTTTTGGTTCTAGGGGAATCGTGCATCGTTCATCATCAACAACATCCTGACCTTCTGACTTCGCAGCTAACCATACGATCGAAGCAATGAAAAAAAAAAAAAAAAAAACCACCCCAGGTCATATCCATGTTTTCTTTTCCTCATAGCATCGTGACAAAACAAGAAAAAAACAACATGTCTTTCAGCATTGACCTGTTCCCATCTCATACCGTCATCGCATCAACCATCAACCCATTTCCCCTGAACTTCCTTATTCCAAACCGCGAAAGCGGCGATTGAACTCCTCCACAGCAATCGCCACCTGGCGGTATATAAACGTCCTTCCACTTTCCTCTCCAATGGGGATAAAAGGTCCATTGGTTCCCCCTCTCAGCGTCAAGCTCAAGCCCGTCCTCTCCTTCGCAATGGTCTGCACATCCTTCAGTGGCACATCCCACTCCGTCTGCAACTTCCTGCTCCTGATGAGCAAGATCCGTGCAAATGTAACCATAACCACCTTATCCTCGGTTGGCAGCTCAAGATGGGCAATGTACTGCTCATCGAAGTACTTGCCATTGTCGATTTGCTTGAGCCAGCTCTGGCCTAGCGCCTCACGTTGACTGTATGGCCTGATGATACCGTCCGGGGGGATATACCTCGGTAGTCTGACGCGGTCGAGTTCGGACCCGTCAAAGACCGTGGTGGTGTTGCGCACGCCTTCGCTAACATTGGAGGCAAAGTCTAGGACACCAATGGCCGGTTTGGTTGCCAGACCAACCACGCCCTTGCCAATTCCCTTGAAGAAGCCGAGAGCACCTTCCTGCTCTGCACCTTCGAGCGGCTTGCGGGCAAGACCTCCAACACCCGATGCAACCGAGGTGAACAGGCTGTTGGCACCGGCGGTGACGCCAAAGAGAGCGTGCTTGGGATGGTTGCGAGCACGTGTGATGCGGCGGCGGTCCTGGAATTGCTTATCCATCGTGGCAGCCGCGAGACCCTTGGCGAAACTACCAGTGACCTTGGAGAAAGAGTCACTGAAGCCGAAAACGGACTTCTTGAAGAAGGAACCGGCGCCGCGGGCTAGACCAATGCCAAAATCTTCAGGCCTGTCAGACATGATGAGACCCTGGTATGGCTCGTAAAAGATATCCGCGAAGCCAGAGCTGATGTTGTTGAACAGGCCGACGGGGTTGCCCAGGAAATCGGCACTTCCCAGAATGTGGTGTACCTGGTAGAGAGCCTCTTGACTGTAGTGATTCGAGATATTCTGGATGAGAACCGGAACAGAGACGCGCATGTTCTCGAGCATGAGGGCGTTGAACCGAACGGGGGCATCGTTGATGTTGCCAATGGCCATGGTCATGACGTTGAAGAAGAACATGATTGGGTTCTTTGATGAAGTTTTGTCCTCCACGTTTACACGCTCCGTTCTCACAAACGACAAGTCGAGCTGCATCGGTTGGATGTTCAACACCTCAAAGTAGATGTCACGGCCAGCCGCCAGCTGCTTCGGCTGCGGAATTTCAATGTTGTCATCGCACAGCTTGTCCTCTTCATCGGATGAAGACCATGATGCACCCGGCACCTTTGAGAAATCGAGTACGGCATAGATGAAGTCTTCATCAAGCTCGACAGTCATCTCCTGCAGGAGGACCGTGGCGTACTTGATGTACTCAACACCGTATGAGTCGTCCTTGACACGAGTTACCATGGCATGCAACGACGGGTGGGCCTCGATCTCTTGTGCGCGCTTTGGCACGACACTGGGATACAAGATCATGGGGAATATGCCTCCGTACAGCTGGTTGTCGATTTGGATCCACTTGACAGCCAGGCTGATAGTCTGGTACAAATGTGAATCGCTGTATCGAAGTTGCACATCTCTGAAGGTGATGTAGGCCAGTTCCTTCAGTTGGGAATTAATCAGCGAAATGCCAATGCCGGATAGTCTCAGCTGCGCACGGAAAGTAACACCTGTATCCAACTCCTTCGCTTCAAACAAGCCACGGTCTGTCGAGTCGGCATTAGACTTTTGCTTGTACAGACTCTTTGACTGCTTGAAGTTAGACAGGATCAGAGTCTGAGTAGGCCCATCGGCGATGACATTGATGTCGATGACCTTGGTCTGGCCATCAGGGCCAACCAACTTCATCGGAACCAGGTTACCAATTTCTGCCAACTTCACATGACGGTCCTTGCCATTGGCGCTGATGCAAATCTCCTTGTTTTTGGCAGCCGGGAAGTCCCACGCGTAGGGCATGATGCTCCGGGGCGGAAGACGGTAACGCACGGGACGCCAGCCGGAGCGGTCTTCGATTCCATCCTCGTCAATGTTCGGATTTGCTTGGTAGAACGTGAACTCAGTGTCACTTTCGTTCCGCATCGAGAAGGGCCAGTTCTTCGTTTCCATAGTCAGGTTCAAGAAAATGGTCGATTCCTCCATGAGTGTCTCAACCCTAATGAGCCTTTGCCGTTCACCGGCGCGAGCGATCTTGATGTGCGTTGTACCCAAATCTGAGATGTTGAAGGGAGCCGTCCACTGGTTATCGACACCCGGGTAACAGAGACAGAGCTGCTTGACAGCACCTCTTTGAAGGAAGTGGAGCGGACGAAGAGCGCCGGCCTTGAGTTCAAGAAGTGACGACGAACTCGGCTCTCGGATGTTGATGTCTTCGCCGAGCCTATTCTGGATGACATATCTCGGTGCAAGCGTGACCGTCTTCACCATCTTGTACTTGCCATGGCCCGTGTCGACTGTGACACCCAGATGGATCTCGGCATTGCGGGAGGGTGAGTTGAGCACCACTTCGGTGGTACTTCCAATGGCGTCGAAACTTTGCGGTCTGCTCCAGTCGGAATCGGCAACCTTGAGCAATGCACGGTTTCTGTGGTCATCGCTACCAAAGGAGAACATGATTGGTTGGGCTTTGCGCTGGCTTTCATCGACATCACCCAAAAGCGGGCCGGCCGCCGCTTTGGCATGCTGCATAAAGCCCTTGGAGCGAATGCCTACATCGAGCCCCGTCTTGTTGAGGATGATGTAAGGGCAGTAGACAGTGACCTTGAACGCGCCACCGCTATCGGGAATGCGGAAGTAATGCAACTTCAGATTGAGCGCCTGACCGGAATCGTCCTTGCAGACAAGGTTTGTCTCCTTGCGGAAGTCCTCAGAGGTGCCGGAGTTGATGATCGCGAATTCGCTTGGCTTGAAGACGGTATCCTGCATATCGATACTAAGGAGGAGCAGATGGGACAGCTCGACAACGTGTACAGGGCTAACCCCGCCCTTGCGAAGGAAGTTGGACCAGTCTTTCTTGGTGTTCTTGTCGTAGATCCTGTATTTGAAGTCATACGGCAATAGGTTTTCGATGGTGACGGGGGCGGAGAGCTTCAAGCGCATATACGGGTAGGTCCTGGCAGATGTTAGTATGTACAGCAGCCGCAAGTGTGAATCAAACCATAGTTTACCTTGTTGTCGGATTGGCCTTGTCATATCGAGCCGACAGCTGGAAGTAAAAGGGATCTCCATGTTCACCCTTGCACATCAACGTCTTGGTCGGACGTTTCAGAAGGTCTCTCCACCAGAGTGTGTCATTGCTCCAGCCATATCCAAACCCTGGATCAGGGCGGACGAGCAAGCTCTTCATGTAGACAGCGCCAACGGGGGCAGGCCTGCTATCGCCAGGGGCGATCTTTTCGATCTTGAGCAGATGTCCTTCCTGAGCGTCATAGACGCCAAGCTCAACTGGTATGTCGGTATCGTTCTCAACCAACAGCGGGCTGCGCAGAGTAACATACTTGACATTGTCTGTGCCAAGTTTCACATCGACCATGAGCTTGTGCAGCACCTCATCTGTCTTGGGTTTGAGGGCATAGAGGAATTCTCCCTCGCGATTGATCCGGATGTTCTTGACTGCGTCAAAGCCGCTGCCCTCCAACTGGATGGCCACATTGCCAGTGCTGTTGCTTTCGCCGGAGAGACTTTCTCGCACCTTTTCCCAATTCTCAAAGCTCCAAGGAGTCTCCTGGCCATCGTCAAGACGCAGGGGTGTAGTATCTTCGGCGCCCTCTCTCTTGGCCTGCATGATGATGTTGAAGCCAGTGTAGTTGCGGATACGGTATGGCGCTTCGACGCCACGAGGCTTGCCTAGCACGTCCTGATCCCGAGTAAGGAACGCCATTGATTTGGAGAGCAGTGCAATGCTGGCAGTGGAAAGGGTCACATCGAATGTCTTTTTGGATGAGACGTCGACTGACATCAAGCCGGTGCTTTGATCACGGGCAACCCCGAAGCCCACTTGCCAAGGTTCAATGAGCGGCTCCCAGGCCGACTTGGCAAAGTTGTAAATGTTGGTGTACATCTCGATCGCTACCTCCGCCTTAAGGTTTGACGACCAATTCTCTGCGCTAGTCGTGAATGACTTGATGCTCAAGTCAAGAATAGGAAGTTCATGCACATCTCCAATGAGGACAACCCGAATTCCTTCAATTGCTGCCGTGAGCTGCTCATACCTTGGCAGCGTCTTGGTGATATCATGCGGTTGCTGGCCTCCCTTCTGGGACCGAGGATCGGTTGCCCCAGTTTTGGTGCCCGTGCGCTTGGACTTGTTCGCGACAGTTGATGTTCCCTTGCCACTGGCGGTTCGTTGCTTCATGTCGGAAGATTTGAGCTGCTTCGCTTTCTGATCCGATGCTGTGCCCTTCGGCTCGGTGGGTTCGTTGCCTGACAACTCCGATGCCTTGCTCACAATTTGCATAACGAGCAAAATATCCCGCAGCGACACTCTGAGGATGAGCGGCTCGATATCAACATGAATGTTAGTGGTGGACGGCTTTGACGTATCCATGGACATCTGAACTGAGAAGTCATCGATGATCCTCAAGCGTGTATCATCAAAACGATCCATGCGGCACAGGAACATTCCGCACTCGGAAATTTGGAAGGTCAATACATGCTGTTGCGACAGAAGAACTTGCTTGGTTCCCAAGACAATGGCTTCGGAACTCGAGCTGAGCGGGTTCGCAATCAAAATGACCTGAGCATCGACCACGTTGACACGATAGGCAATGCGCGTCTTCGACTCCTGCTTCGGTGGCTCCGTCTGGAGGTCAGAGGGCTCACGCCGCTGATCAATGCTTTCGGACCGTCTGCCGGTGTATGAAACTGCCATAGAGTCTGCATCACTCATATCATCTGGCGTGTCGAGCGGGCTCTTCTCTGGGACCTCAGGTTCCGGTACTGTCAGGCCAACAGTGACAAAATGCTGGATGGCGAAAAGGTAATCAAGTGCAAAGATGACGCGAGGGCTATCAATGGCGACCATGGCAATAATGTTCCTTTCCTTGCCTCCAGACATGGTAATGCTGGCCATTAGCTGCTGAACGTCTTTGTTGCCGCTTGTCATGATGCGACGGAACTTGTTGGTCTCACGTTGGCGAGTATCGTAGATTGTGAATGACTGAATGACAAACTCGGCCTCGAGACTTCCGTTGGAGTCCATGCGGGTCTTCAATCTGCTGGAATCGAGACTGAATTTGGACAGACTCGCGGCATCAAGATCACCAACAGGGCGGTCCTCCGGGGCGTTGATCAGCTCCAAACCAATGGTGTTGACAGTAAAGATGAGGTCCAGCTTCGTCCAGGTCTCAGCTTGCGGGCCAAGCTCCGGGCCCAGATCAATGAGCTGCTCATTGCCGCCGTTGTCGTCAAAGCCCGACATGGTCCTGGCTCTACTAAGGGTCCTGTCGTCAACTTCGCGTTCAGCATCGAGCCTGTTCTGTTCTGCGTCACCAGAAAAGGCAGCAGGGACGGAACGCGAAATTTCAAGCAGCGAGTTTAGTTGGTACTGGGTCAACCGCAGATTGAAGTCTGACATGTTGCCCTCGATCTCCAGATCTGGCCGTTTTACGCCCTCCTTGTGTTCCGCATAGGTGACTTGGAACCCAAGGTCAACCTTGTCGATGAGCTCGAGTTCTTCCTCCTGGCCGTCAGTGTAATGGAAGTTGGAAGTGAGTCTGATGTTGCGGATGCCTGCAGTTAACTTCATGGCGATATCGGCATTCTCCGAGTCGTCGAGCGGTACAAACTTGTTTTGTGCGTAGATCTCACCAAGATAAGCTGTGATAAGATCACGCTTGGGCCGGTCGGGACGGACATCTCTGGGGAACACGACAATGGGAGTTTTGACGACAACATCGAACTTGACCTTGCTTGGACTTTGCTGGAACTGGTTGGCTTGATTAGCAGCAGCTTGGCGGGCGGCGTTGTAGATAGCCTGCATCTTGCCGAACTTGACAAGGAACTCGACAATCTTGCGGAAAGGTTCCTCCAAGAAGTTGATCTTGACAGACCCAGCCCGTAGGTAAATCGAGGAGTCATATCCAGGATACGATTCGGGGCGAGCGGAATCGAATGTCTCGTAGCGGAAATCAGCAAGCTCTTCTCCTTGGATAGCTACCAACTGGCGTATGCTTGAATCCTCCGAGACACCAAGATTGACATCGTCAACAAGGTTCAAATCGCCGAGTCTTGCGGCAACACGCATGGTCTTTCCGAGGATGAACACACCAACATCGGCATGGTTGAAAGACAGGGTAGCTAGGCGGATGCCGTCGTTATTCAGAATCAGCCTGATACTCTTAAGATCAACCTTGACCCGAATTGCACCGTCCGCAGTCTGTTGAGGAGGGGCTGGCGGCTCAACCTCGATGTTGGTCTCCGAACCATCATCAGTAATCGCATTTTGAGGTGGAGGATTCGAATTGGCGGTGTTGGTAAAAGTGACGAGAACGAAGTCGAGAAGTGTGAGCAGTGTCTTGCGTGTCACGACAACATTGATAGTGGAAATTGCAACATCCAAGTTCGTCTCGACGCCATCATAAATAGGCATGAACTCGGGCGAATCCTTCCTGACTTTGACAAACTTGACGCGGACCAAGTCCTGGACTTCTCCACTTTCTTCAACATCGCCAGACGATACAATAGCCTTGAATTCAGCTGGCGGGTTGTCGACGAAGTCGTCCACGGTCACGGAGCCGAGCGAGACCTCTGCAGACATGTCGAAGGGACGGATGTAGAACTGGAGGTCGAAGCGCTGGGCAACTAAATCAACAAGCAACTGATCGGGAGCCTTTCCATCTGGGTCACTACGGTAGAGCGATCCCTTCAACTCATCCACTGCGAACTTAAATTCGAAATTGCGTTGTTGAAGCTTTAGCTGATCGGTTGCTGAACCGTCCTTGGCGTCTTCGAAAGCGTCCTCGTCCTCGTCGAGGTCGTCATCATCCTGAATGATGGCTTGCTGATGACTGGTACTGAAGGGTAGCAGTTGGGTCGATGGCCTATGCTCCAACAGCCTGTGCGATGCCGTTGAAGCGTTGCTTGCCAAACGGGGACGCAAACCAGGCTGACCTGCTGATTGTGAAGGGGCGTCAGCTCCAGCGAGTTTCGGAATAGCAACGTCAATGATACGCATCAGGCTCTTGTATTTTGCATCAGATACGCTGGCATGCAACACGGGCAGGTGACCGGAGACTTTGAGCTTTGTCAGGTTCGGGGCCTTGGGGAGGATCGATGTCTCCACTACAAAATCGACGGTGATCTTATCGACGATGTGCAGCATCTTATCATCCTTGTCGACCAATTGCTTCTTAGTCTCCTCAATGGACGGCCCGATCAGAACCTGTGTAGAGGAAAGTTTGACAAGGAAGCGGTCATACATGAGCGACTCAAGCGTCTTCAAATCCTCATCCGTGAATGACTGTTTTTGTTTGGATTGCACCTCCTTCATGGTGTCCTTGTCCACCAGTTCACTGTTGACGCTGATGTGACCAGCATCCAGGATGAGGCAGGTGGACTGCTTGCTGGTGATGCTCTCGGGGATAATGATGAGCGGAGCTTGAAGATCCAGTTTTGCGTTTAGCGTCTTGTGCTCCTCGAGAGCAAACTCGAGGCCGGCTCTCGTCTGCGCGCGCAAACCCTCGACTGTGGCGCCGGCAGTCTCCATGAGCGCATTGATGGAATCCATGTGTCTCTCGGGAGGACGGAAAAAGTCAACAACGCCAACGACAACA
Organism: Neurospora sp. FGSC 26628; assembly: GCA_009805345.1. Lineage (NCBI taxonomy): Eukaryota > Fungi > Ascomycota > Sordariomycetes > Sordariales > Sordariaceae > Neurospora > Neurospora sp. FGSC 26628. Next base: position 269,407 of record RAOO01000008.1, on the reverse strand, counting down.
TTGGGGTTCCAGACAATCTCGAGCGGCTTCAGCTTGGCGGTAACTGCAATATCTCCCTGGCCATCCAAGGGATTTTGTTCAACCTGGAACTGGAAGAAAGCTTCATCGCTGTTTTGTTCAAGTTCAGCAATGGACATGCGATGCGCTAGATGGGTATCAGGAGCATCCTTGACACGCACAATTTCTTTGAACAGGCTGTTGGGTGTAGTGCCATCATTGACGCGCAGTCCACCCAGGCTAACGTCAGCAAGGAACGAGTCGGGGCGTTTGAGGCCTTTGGCCTTGAAGACATCGAAATGCAGACTGATGAGATCTCTGGAGTCGCCATGCGGGTTCTGCTTGAGAGTAAAACTGCCAGTGCTGAGTGATGCTTCGAGCTGCATCTGAACAGTGTCTCTCGGAACATCGACCTCAGCGGCAAGAGCCGTCTTTTCGTCCCAGTCGATGACTTCGTACAGCTCCTTGCGCTGTTCTTCTGTGATTTGGGTATTCTCGTCCTCCTGTTGTTTTTCCAGCTGTTGCTGTTGACTAGGCTTGGAACCAAAGGCCCAAGCAAGCCAGCCCTGTTGTTGAGGTTGGGCCGGGGGAGGAGGACGGTTCCTGAGGGCTTCTGCATTTTCTCTCTTGAGCTGATTGCGGGCCAAGGACCTCCAGAATCGCAAGTCTTCGTAATCAAGTTTCCATTCGAGCTTGGTCAAATCATCGTTCTCCTCAGGCGAGAGTTGCTGGCCTTGCTTGCGTTTCTTGAAGAGCTCGATGTATTGTTTGCGGTCGTCTCGTCGCTCCCGGAAATAGTCCCATGACCACCTCCTGTTTCGCTCGTGGATCTTGCTCAGGACAGCGTTGCCGGCAAATTGGAGCCAAGCACGGGGATCTTCTTTGGGCCGAACGCCCTTGGGCTGGTACTTTTTGTATTCTTGGTGTCGAATAAAGTAGTGGAACAGGTCGACCATCATAAGAGCATCTCGGTACTGATAATCGTCCAGCACGACACCGATTTCGTCAAAGAGAAGATTTGCCTTGAACTTTGGAACGGTGGTATCGCCCGATTTATCGAGCTCCAGTTTGGCCTGACCGGAGACAGGTTTGAGTATGAATTGATGGTTCTCGGGAAGGTCACCATCTGTCTTGGCGATCATAGATCCGAAAGCGGCGAGGATCTCGTCGTGGGGCTTTGCCTGATGTCCCGGCGTAATAGCCTCGCGCCCCGGGCCCAAAAGTGTTGCATCGGTATCCCAGTAGACGGCCAAGGCACCCAAGGTAGCTAGCTTGTGGGTGGTCTTGGTGGAGTCCTGGATGAAGGTAGGCTGCCATTCTCCATCGGTGCTGACGGCGCTGAACTCCTCGAGAGTGAGACCGAGGGCGAAGGGGTGGCCCGGGGCCGAGATGGCATCCTCGTAGCGGACGTGAATGTTCTTGACGGTAACCTGCAGGTTATCGACAATCTTGGTGACGAGACTCTGGGCAAAGCTCTGGCTGCGCTTTTGTTCCTCGGGACTGAGGCCCTCCTGATTCCTCTCCTTGAGCAATTCGGCAGAGTCCAGCTTCTCCATCTTGATGCGCTGTTTGCGGCGTTCCTCTTCCTCCTCGTTGTACTCGGCCTCCTCCTTGGGTGATGCAAGCAGATAGACATCCTGGATATAGACCTTGACGGGGGCGCCGCGCAAATTGGACCAGGGAATGGTCAGGGTGAGTTCGCCGAGATGGCCTTCGACGACGTTGATGGGCAGCTTGAGCTGATCGAGGGCTTCGCGGCGCAGTTCGAGGTTGCGCAACTTGACGTCGCCGGACCAGATGCCAACCTTGAGCTGTGTAGGGTCGAAGTTCTTGACGTACATGCCCAGGAAGCGGTTAAGCAACCCGGCAACGAGACCTTCAAGCATGGCACGTGTGGGGTGCCGTCACCCGGGCCGGGATATCGATCGAGAATAGGATCGGAGGTATCTACCGAGGACAAAGTCGAGGTTTCATCTGGGGCCGTCGGCCGTCTCGTTCGTCTTTCGCAAACTCGAATGTTGCAACGAAGGTCGTCGGGGAGGGTTGGCGCAAATCAGGCCAGAAGTGCGGATAACACGGACGTCATGCAGCAGCGGGTCGCGATGCGTCGCCGTGTCGGTACTTGTGTGCGTGTGGAATTGATGTAGGTACTGATGGTGGTTGTCTGTAGGTAGTGACTGTTGTTACTTGGTGTATCGAGTTGAGGAGAGCTGGCGGCGAAGGGAACCCACGTCTTGCAACTTCTCGGTCGTACAAAGCGGGGTTGGGTTTCTTGGGTCTGGTCTGTTTGGTGGAGCAGCTTGTCAGCTCTAGAACCTGTATCTCGGGTGCTTCCAATCCGGCACCATAGCCGACAAAAGAGAGAGCAATGAAGGTATTCATGGACCGGGACTTACAGGTGTCGAGAATGCAGTGGGTTGAACGGACCTGATGCACTTGGTTGATGTCGAGGTAGAGAGGTGTAGTAGAAATGTGATACTGGTGAAAGAATGCCGAAAGAAAAAGTACTACTGCTAGTGCTGATGACGGAATGATCAACCGGCCACAACAAAACCTGACGCCGGCGCCAACTTGGAAAAGCGGTGTTGTCAGCGGAAAGGAAAGAACCCGACTTGAAGCAGCCCCCGCATCTTCTGTTGGACTCGCTGATGTTGGGCGCCAGCACCGCAGACGTGCCTCCTTCGTTCTAGTCTCGGTTACATGACCTCTTCAAAAAACCCCCCCCTCCCCCCCCCCCGCGACCCCGCCCCACATAGAATGTGGGTCTTCTACGAACATATGGGGGAGTGGGTCTGAGAGCTTGAGACTACACTACCTTCGTTCCCCTTCTTCCAACCAAATAATAATATTACCTCTATTCTACTCTTTCATTTTACCCATCAATACCACATAGGAAGATATATACATCATCTCCGAATGCGGTATTGTTCCAGTCGAAGGAAGGTTGGGCTGACTGGGCCGCTGCGCCACACCCCTCTCTGCTGATGGCAGGGTTCGCAAACCCAACCATGACAAAGTCAACCTGCAGGATATCGGCTGGTATCATGAGGCGGAGGAAGTGGAGGCGATGGCATCGCCGCTTGAACGTTCATTCGAGATACTCAGCTGTTATCTGCTGGTGTCCTCTGGTTGTTCACTTGTTGAAGCCATGCTAATTGAAGGTCAGAAATGATTACAGAAATGTGTTGCGGCTGCGCCACGGCTTCGTTGAATCTCAAACCATCTCATCCGCCTTGGGCTGGGTCCTGAGCTTTGTCCACATGAGAAATCTCTCGCCCCTTTCTCTACCAGTGCTTCCCATCGCCGCTGAGCAGCTGGAATGAACTGAGGCCGTACTCTTCCTGTATCCTTGACGACGCGCTTCACGCTCTCGAGCTGCTCTCTGAAACTGGAAACTCCATTGAAACAGCAAACAAAAGATGCGAGATCCTCAACGCCTACCAGCACTGTCAAACAAGCACTTCGTGCGCTTGACGAAAGGCGAAGAGAGATATCTTTGCGAAAGATGTATGGAGCTTTATTCACTCATGATGGAAATGTGGTTGAAGGGCGCAATGAACCACGATGCGTGCAACGACGATGCTTGGGTTGAGATTGGCTCGGTCGACTCAGTCATCAAATGCCACCTTCGCTGTAACCTCTGCCGACTTTTGTCGGACATGTTTGGGCTCACCTCTGGTCACTCCAGCATTCGTGGCAAGGCGATAATCCGACTCAAGAAGCTCTTCTCGCCCGTTATGGCTTCTCCAAATTCTGGATACCCCTCTAGACACTCCAGTGCTAAGGACGGCACCGGCATGATGGACATCAAACTCAAGAAACCCCTCTCATACGTTGAGCTTCTTGACTACTGCAATCATACTCGTGTCGACACAAGCAACAAATCCCCACCACCTACGCCCCATGTTCGGAAATTCGAGTTTTCGACTGAAGAAGCCGGTGTATCTCCAAAATTCGACCTGATACCCCTTGACAAGGACCTTTCAGATTGTGGAAACAAGTCGTTGACCTGGAGTGGCCGAGTGATACCCCCGGAACATCGAGTTGCTATGCTCAAGACTTGGCTGTCATGATGCGAAAAGGAACATGGCTACAAATGTGGCCATTATTCACACACGCTTCCGACAGAGTACGAAGACAAAACTCTACTGGTAGTGAATGTGCAACGTGGCTGTGTGGCAAAAATAAGACCCTCGCGATCCCAACGCTATTTCGCTCTCAGTTACGTCTGGGGCCGCCAGGCAACCTTTCAAACCCTCAAGCAGAATTTCGACCATCTACGCCAACCGGGAAGCATCAGTTACTCCAGTAGCATGCTGCCCAAGACTATCAGGGATGCTATCAAACTGCTTATTGCTCTTAACGAGCGATACCTATGGTGTGATCGATTATGCATCGTTCAGGATGATGCAGAGAACAAACATTCTTCCATCTCTCGCATGAACGCCATTTTTGGATCTGCTCATGCTGTCATCATGGCAAGAAGTGGTTTCGATGCTGATGCGGGTCTCCTTTCCCCAGACCATCAACATCCATGGCGTCGAGTAAGTCGACTCTCGGATAGCATGAGATTCGTCACTGTGCCTAGCAGTAAAGCAGAAGAGGGGGCAGGCCTGGCTCCGCTAGAGGGTCGGGGTTGGGCCTACCAGGAGAAAGTGCTCGCCTGGCGGACCCTTACCTTCAACCACGGCCTCATTTCCTTTCAATGCTGTCAGGCGCTTTGGCGCGAGGACATAGCTCTTGAAGATGTTCCCTACGGTCGTCTTGATGAAGCCATCCGGAGGAGTATCAGCGACACATGTGGTGGCAGTTCCATGCTCCGCGAGCTGTCACAAGTGTACTTTTTTCCGAGGGACATTCCCACGTTCTTGGCTCTCTACAGCATCTGCTTGCAAGATTATTCCAAACGCACATTAACCTACCAGTCAGACGCCCTCAGCGCCTTCGAAGGAATACTGCAGACCCTTGCTTCGTGGTCAAATTCCGGCTTTCACATTGGTCTTCCTCGCCACAATATGCTTTTCTTCATAGCAATGCTCTGGGAAACCGGGCAGGCAGATGATACACTACGGGGTAATGTGTATCCTACCTGGTCTTGGGTAGCGTGGAAAGGGACGATTACCACCCGCTTCGAAGAACTATATACGAGGTTGAGGGTCGTGTGGTTTGAGGACGGTTATGACTCGGTCGTGTGGTTTGAGGACGATGACTCGGTCCTCCCGTTCCACGACAACGAGAATCAAGTCCGTATGCCGAAGGATATCCGCTTGCTCTGCAGCAATGTGGAAGTCGTCGAATACCCATTCATGGACAAACGCCTAGAAGCCCCCCTCATAGAAGGAACACTCCGGTTTTACACCCTCTGTGCTTCTTTCGAAGTATACACCGGTGATCCTACAGAGCCGAGCACGTTACCTGTAGGCCCTCTTGCTTACTTGCGAGACAAGTACGGGATACCGTGCGGCACGCTTTGCTGGAACAGCCCAGAACAGCGGAGTGGATACCCAGCCAGGTTGAAAGGAAGGCAGAGCGTCATTGTTATAGCACGCGGATCCTATCCCATGTCCAGCAGCAGACAACCACCAGGCTCGCAAGCTTCTCACGAAGACATGATGCAGGTGGTGCGCGAAGAGGACTACATTATGAAGGTGCAGAAAGTGACGGGAAGGACGCCTCGGCATTATGAGTACGATTATCCCCAGCTGTTTGCTGCCATTGTTGTTGACTGGGTGGACGGAGTGGCATACAGAAAATGCCCTCAGATCGCTTGGATAGTTCCAGCAGCATTCACCGCGGCTTTGGAACCTCCGCAGTGGGGGAGGGTTGTCCTTCGGTGACTTGAATACCAAGGACGCGGATCACTAGGTGACTGACTCGACAATGTCGAACATCGTGGATGAGGGGGAGCCAAAACGTGGTATTTATTTTGGACGTCGCTTGCCATTTACTCCCCTTACCACCCGTTCCTTCACTCCCCTTCCCCACCGCTAGTTGTTGGCAGTCTTGTCGTTGTAGTAATGTATCTGTTATTTCCGTTAGCCCTACCCACAATCAACACCACCACCACCGAGAGAGAAGAGGGAAAGAAGAAATAGGAGGTAACACCCACCGTCTGATCCGCACACCCGCTCGGCGTCTGATACCCATAAGCGCCCGTATTCACAAACAGCGCCTGGTTCTTACACACCAACCAAGCCGCCACATTCTGCCTCTTGACACTCGGCACCGACCACGTCAGCGTGTCCCCCTGCCACGCAAACGTTCCGAAAGGGTTTCGAGTAGCATTAAACCACGTCGCTAGCGTCCGTGGCGGGCTGGCTTTGTCGGCAGGCTCCTCCACCCACATGTACAGCGGCGGGTTGGACACTTTGTTAACCAGTTGCCCGTCGACGATGTTGAACTGCCCGGCGGTGGTGTAAGACTCGAGGATGGCGGTGCCGGGAATGTTGGCTGGTTTGGTTTGGAGATATTTGTGGTAGTTGGGCTGGACGACGGCGCGGATCCAGTAGGCGCCGGATTGCAGGGTCGTGGGGGTGGGGACGCTGGTCGCTTGGGGCATGGGGGAGGAGATGGCTAGGCTGGTGAGACTAGCGAGGAGGGTGATGGTGAGGATGAGAGGGGAGAGCATTATGGCGGTTGGTCTTCACTCTCTCTGTATCGATGAGGTGGACAGCGTGAATGGGAAGATGGGCGTGAGCCAGGGATCGTCTGTGTGAATGGGTGAAGACGTCGGAGAGTTTATGAGTCTCGCTGATGCTTTGATTTCCGATCTTCTCTGCCCATCACCTTCCTGAGCGCTGATAGAGTTTGTATAATTCCGAGCTCAACGTGGGATACGGCCCTTCCAGGCAATCTATCTGGAATCATGCAATCTATCTGCCGGGAAAAGATTATCCAGCCTTTTACTGGCTACCCCAGATTAACCCGAAGTCCCGTCTTATATGGCCTCTCCGCATTTGTGCCGTGTTAATAACCGGAGGACGGGCGCGGAACCCGAATAAGCTTGAACACGGCGGGTCTGCAAGAACTTGAAAAGCTGCAACAGCAAAAGTAAAAGTGGCTATCGCCCGTCTAAAGCTCCAGCCATTGACATTGCAGTTGCTTCCACTAGTTTGTCGTAATGACGGTCACTGCACCTTGCAGGCAAGAGCGATGAACGATGGAGTGAGTGCCGCGGACCCTGATCTCATGCCGCGGACCCTGATCTCATGCCGTGGACCCTGATCTCATGCCGTATGGCGGCTGAAATTGGGCGGAAGGGGCGTCTCCGGTTGCACTGAGTGCATTGCAGTGATCACAGTTGAAGACGAGAGTTGACTTGGATAACGGTAATCACTCATGTTGCAGTTTTCTGTCCAACTCGATGCCACTCTCAGAATTGAGTACGGATACATACAGGGCAATCAGACTGACATGTACACAGATTCATCTCATTAATCATTTCTCTGCTCCGGGTATCTTGCTAACTATATCTGGAAAAACCAACCACACTGACACTTGCTTCTCCCAACCCACCCCCAAACATTACAGCACACCGCACCATACAGCTTTCATCTCCACTCTAAACCTTCTCATCATTCTTATGCTCATGCTCATGCACCTCAATCTCGTTCTCCACCGTCTTCCTCGCCTTAACAGCCTCAATCTCCGCCGTAAGTCTCGACTCGCCCTTCTTCGTCTTCCAAGGCTTCGGACCCTCATCACCAAACAGGATCTCGATCTCCTCCAGCGTCTTACCGCACGTCTCCGGATAAAACACCCAGAACCACGCAGCAGCCGCGACGCAGAGCACACCGAAAATGATGAACACCTTCCAAGTAATATTGATAAACGCCGGCGGGGTGAACATGCCCAGCGCAAAATTGAACACCCAGTTGGACATGGCAGCCATGGACATACCCGTGGCGCGGGTGCCCAGGGACCAGACCTCGGCGGCGTAGATCCAGCAGACGGGGGCCAAGGTCAAAGCGTAGACGACGATGAGCAGGTACGAGAACAGAATGACCGTGTTAGCGGGCGCGCCCTTGTGTACCGAAATGACGATGTTGGCGTTGCCGCCGACTCCCTCGGGCACGTTGTCGTGATGCGCGCCCATGACGCCGCCGACTACAAAGTGGCAGAAAGCCATTCCCAATGCGCCATAGACCAAAAGGGTGCGGCGGCCGGTCTTGTCGATGAAGAGCCACATTACGCCGGTGAAGATGATGAAGACGGCGTATTGGATGCCTGAAGTGACCATGGCTACGTTGCCTGTGAGTCCGGCCATTTGGGCGATGTAGGTTAGGTAGTAGACGATTACGTTGGCGCCGGCGAGTTGCTGTTAAGGAAAAGGTTAGTGAACTGATTGTTGATTATGGTGAGACAGGGGAAAAAAAGGAAAAACAAGGGATGAAAACGTACCTGCCAAGCCTGCACAGTCATACCAGCCATGGTACGCTTCCACATGCCGTTCTTGACAAACTTCCTCCAGCCCTGGCCGGCCTCACGCTCGGCGTTCATGACGGTGACAATCTCCTCCCACTCGGCAATGACTCTGGGGTCATCGACATTGCCACCAGCCTGGATGTTAGCCAGGATAGCAATAGCCTCCTGATCCCTGCCGACCTTGGCCAGCCATCTGGGCGACCTGGGCAAGAAGGGAAGACCGAGCATGAGGAAGAAGCAGGGGATGAACTGGATGCCCCAAGCGGTCCGGAACGAAGCAGTGCCCTCGATCGACGCACAGCCGTAGCCGATGAAGTACATGATCAAGATACCGAACTCGATGGCGAGCTGCTGGATGATGACCAAGGAACCACGCTTCTCTGCCTTGGCGATCTCGGCCAGGTAGACGGGCACCTGGGAGGAGGTGATGCCGACGGTGAAGCCGTTGAGCACGCGGCCGGCGATGAGCTGGCCATAGTTCTTGCAGGCTACCTGGACGGAGGTGCCGATGAGCCAGAAGAAGCAGGCGAAGAAGATGGAGTCACGGCGACCGATCTTGTCGGAGAGAGGACCGGCGATGGCGGAACCGATGACGGAGCCGGCAGCGAGGGCGGAGCCGATGGCTCCTTGGATGACACCGGCGGGGTTGTTGAAGTAGTTGAGGTATTGGTCGGTTACGACGATGGCGGACATGGAAGAGATATCGAAGCCGAAGCTGGAGGATCAAAGAGTGGTCAGCATCTATCTAGTCATGTCTTTGCTTGTGTGTAACCCAGATAGCCCAGTTGAGTAGGGGAAAGATTGGGATGGAACTTACAGTGCACCGCCCAAGGTGGCAATGATAGCCACGAGGTGGACATTGTAGATTGTCGGTAGCTTAAGCCCGAGCCCCATCTTGATTGTTTCCCGCAGCAGTTGCGCTGACTACGGATATCTCGAGGAGTTGAAAAGAGACAAAGTCTTGAACAGAGACACTGGCTTCTTTGGTTCGAGAGAACTGGGAGTCCCCCTTATACATATGTTTTCCCCGAGACAGAACCCAAGCCCCCACCCCCCGGAGGACCATCTACTTGGAATCGTTCATGTTGCATCACTCGTGAAAAGGATGCAGGCATCCCCGGAAGGAGGTTGAGCTTGGCCTGCAATGAAACCGGGTAAGATGGCCTCTTTCCGGAAACGGATTAACTCATGTATCTTCTCGCCCACGCCTCGTACTGTGTAAGCCAAACCAAAAACCTAAGTACCTATGATTTCGACGATACTTCTTCTAACCGCTACATCAACCTCGCCACAACCCGATGTAAAGCTGACCCGAGCAATAAACCCCCTTCTGGGCGCGCTGAACTTACTGGTTTAATCCGTTTTTTGATGCAGTGACTTTTCGTAAAGTTGTGACGAAAGTATTGAAAAAGTGATTTTGGGATGGACGTAGATTTGGCGCCAAGAGACACAGCTTGGCCACCAAAGGGCGAGAAGGTACATGAGTTTTTGTCTTCTGCATAATCGATACCCTCTTTCCCTCGGTTCAATGTTACCGTGATAATTCGTGTGGCGCTGATAGGGCCGAGAAGATGTTGTTGGTTCGGGCGAAGGAAGGGGGCAGGTAGCACGGCGGTAAAAGGCTGTGGAAAAGTCGTGCGAGACTGGTCACTGTCGTCGTGTGTAAGACAGGAGGAAGTTGGATGTTCCTCCAATCAAGGGCATGTAAGTCCAGGCCCAGGAAGCAGGGACGCAAGACGAGATTTGCGGGGTGCGGGGATGCGGGGATGCGGAGATGCGGAGACGGTCCGGGGCCGTGATAGGTGCGCTTGTAAGCTTTCGTCTCTTTCTCCAACTTTCAATGTGAAGAGAGCGACGGGTTGGGGGACATGCCATGCAACAGTCGAGCCGTTTTGGCAGTTCGCCGTGCTGATCGGAGAAAGGGGCGGCGGGAGGACAAGGAGCTGGCCAAGAACTCTGGTGAATCAACCACGGGAGAACCACGCTCAAAGAAGCCAGCCAAGACCGACCATGACCAGCCATCCATGACCAACAAACACCAACGGCTTTGTTCCTTTCCAGACGGAACCTACTGGAGTACGGAGGTGGACCGGGACAAGTTACGGAGAACTTGAGAGAAGCCATATTGTCGTGACTTCGCAAGTGAAGCTATCAAATGTTAGCACCGAAGTTACTCGTCCTGGGCGGGATAAGTTGATAACTGTGGGAGAGTGGAATTCCGGTCCTGGTTTAATTGTGCGGTGACTGATGCTATCGAGGTCGGGAAGCGGCCAAAGAGAGGCCCCTTGGTAGATTGTTTTGCATGACTAGTAAGCTGATATAATATGATTGGAACGGCTCGAGTATTGGAGATCCAGATATCGGGGAATAAGGTACCGAATTAAACAATCAGATGCCTGATTGGTTCAGCCCAAGTTCTGACGGTGACATACCCCTCGGTCATGAGCGTGAAGCGAGTCATATGAAGACCTTCATCCCTTTAACGGTGCACTTGTATCATTTCCATTTTTACAAGACACAGGAGCAATTGGGCCAATAGCAGGCTCCTATTTTCCCTACAAACAGTTTTCCGATTGGCCCAATCGTGTCTTGGCAAAAAATGATACAAGTGCACCGTTAAAGGGATATGCGGTCGGGGGCTCTACTTGCCCTTTTTCTTCTTTTTCTTGGTTACCGACCTCCCCCCCTTTACCTGTATATATCTCTGAGTCGCCTTCTTTTCAGCTACCTTGGCAGCATGTAAAGAAGGTCTTAGAATATCCGGTAGAAGGGGTGGGAGGGGGGGTTGCTCTGACAGGCGGTTCAGTTTGGGCAGAGGTCGAAAAGAGATTGAAAGCGAAAAAGACCACTGGATTCGTCAGCTCTCATTCGAGAATTTCGATTATGGCATACGAACCTAACCTGGCCTTCGCATTCTGCCACACCGTCGTTTCCCAACCTGCCAACACGAAACACCAACTTCAAAGCAAAAAAAAACTAACCTACAGATAGCCAGCCAGCTGGGTGTTTGGCAACACTACAACGATGAGAAAACTCGACAAGCCGAACTCCAGCACCCAACCCATTCATCTCTCGGTGAACTGCAGTCACTACCACCCTATCCACTACTGCGGTATACCTAGAGGCAGTAACCGCACTCGCATTTCGAAGTTATCCGCGGCACCAACATGCTCTATGCCGGGGTCACATTTGCCGGGAATGAATAGATGGCTCACTCTTCTGGAGTTTTTGACCTCTACGGTATTGGGTTTGTTTTGGGGAGTCTTTAGCTCCAATGGTTGGGGTCAATTGCTTTCTCATCTGGGAGGATCACTTCAGTCATTGTAGTCCAGATAATCACAAGGCCACAAGTTGGATGGATGTCTGACATCAGAAGAGCGGATGCAGGTGCAATATCGAAAGCAATCCGGAGGTGTCTCAAGGATGCGAATATTTCATTCACTACCTCCTTTCATCAGCATAACCATAGCAATCACAACCCCTCCTTCCCAACATTCTCTCTCGGGCTATCTAGGTATCTTTCTCTCCTTTTTGACCTCTGACGTCTGACCTCCAACCTCTTCCCATTCGCCCACTCATGAACAGTGTCCATAAAACCGAAAACCGACAAAAACAAACTGGGTATAACTTCATCGCCTGACAGCTCACCGACCTCACTGTCCTCCCGGTCCGCACAACTTCACCACTTCACAACCTCACCATCACTCCTTATCCTTCCCCCTCCAATCCCCCCAAACCCCCTCAAACCCTCTCAAACCCTCAAATAGTCAAGCTAATTCAACCCCCAGCTCAATACTCAGCGTGACTAGTCCCCTGGCCATCAACCCTCGGATCCAATTTATTCAACAAATCACTCCTATGCCGTCCGGCTGTATTTGGTGCCGGGCCCGGTAAGTTTGCCATTGTGTTCGAATTGCCGCCCACGTCGTGTACGTGATGTCCCGAGCCAGAGCCAGAGCCAGCTGTCGTCGCATGCCCCTGTTGTGGCAGATGTTGGTTGTTATGGTGCGCTCCCACTGCACCGAGCCCGTGTCCAGTCCCTGCGGCGGTGACGGTAGAAGCGTTGGTAGCTACGTCTACTCCGTGATGAAATCCGTGGCGATGCGGGTGACGCTGCGGAGGAACTGGAACGTCGCTATTCGGGTTATCCATCCGGTTGTTGTGGTGGTTGGGGTCGACGTGCGAGTCTCGAGTGTTGGCTAGGCGAGAGGAGTGTGTGGGGCCGTAGTAACCACCACCCTCGGGCTCCGCATCGTGTTGCTGATGCTGTTGGTTGTAGGCATGATGGGATCCGGTGGTGGTAGAAGAACCAGCGCCGCCGTGCATACTTGGGCCCATGCCAGTGTGTTGGTGGTGATGGGAACCTGATTCGTGAGGACCGTGTCCGTAGGTACCCTTAGCGGCGGCCATGGCGGCGACGGGCTGATGATCCATGGTGCTGTCCACTCGGGGATCGAGCTTGTTGAGGATGTCGTGCTTGTGGAAGCCGGCTGTGGAGGGCGCTGGGCCGGAGGCGGGATGCTCGCCAAAGGTTTGGTTGGGCTTCATGTTGGCGGCCGAGTGGTTGGTTGTCTGGTCGGCGCTGGCGCGACGAGTTGCTCGCTCGGTTGAGGAGAACATGTTGTTGTCTGGTATAAATGTTGGGAGACTATACTAGGTTGTTCTTGGTGTAGGTAATGTAGCGCTGTAGTTGTTAACGTGCATAGGGAGGCAAGGCAGAATTGTGTGAAAGTTGGTGTTGGTGATGAGATGCATTGCCATCAGATGTTCTTCCAGACATCAATGCCTTTTCTTCCACAACATTTGCATCAAAGAGGAAGGACCCTGTTGAGCCCGCTGGCCTTTGGTGATCTCATTCTACTTAGGCCAGGCGGGAGCGAATGATCTCATCCCGTTGTGTCACCTGCCGAACAACGCCACATCTCGATCGCGGCAAGGGATATCGGTACAGCTAAATTGGAAATGACGACAGAGCACTCGCTCTTTCCTGGATGGGCACACACTGGACGGCCTCCTCACTTACCTCGATCGTTTTGGGGTGCTGATATCGATACACATCTCCAAAGGAGTCACGAGTGGTACACAGTTAGACAGGCATAGATCTTGCTACATACCTAGCTACTGAATGAAACCATACAGCTCATTCCAATCCATCACTAAAGCCTCCAGAAGCCGCTCAGACAAAACATAAACCAGCTCGAAACCATAAACTCCTGGGCATCATCAGAGTCCCCATCATAATCGTGTCGTTAAGTAGGCAGCTCTCCACCTATTCATCCTTTGAATGTACCGTAGAAAAAAAGAGAAGTCATCAATAATCATTGCAAACCTTCCATCTCAAATACCGTTTAGTACGGCGAATTGACAATGTCTTCCCTCCTCAGCCTCTGAACAGCCGGCGTCCGAGGACCACCGACTCTGTTACCCGAACCTCTCCTCGCGGCATCGAGGAAATCACCGGCAATGCTCTCTCTTGTCGGTCTCTTGAGACGAGTATGATCAACCATGTTGACCTCGTGTGGAAGTGCGACAATCACATTCTTGTCTGTACCGAACTTGAAGTCGTCGGCCTTGACATCGTCCGTGTATCGCTTGATGAGATACGGTGTCTTCCTGCCGGTGAGCACCTTCTTAAGGTTCCATTCAATGATATACGGACCAGTGGCGGTAATGATGCTGGTTTCCTCAGTTCCGGTACCCGTGTTGAACTTGGCAGGCGTGAAGTTAACAGGCTTGCCAGTCTCATGGGTGAACTGGGCCACATGTTCGGGAGTCAGAGCAAGACGGCGTGGCTGAGGCTTGGAATCGGCAGCAAAGGACTTCTCGAATCCAAGCTTGCCATCATTCTTGCCTCCCCTTTGCAGGGCATCGACCAGCAGGAGGTAGTTGCGGCACGTGGCAAGGACCCAGCGACCGTCGGCAGAAACATCGAGACCGAGGATGGGCTCACCAAGAGCGGGAATGTGTGTCTTGGCGTTGATACCGAGGCGGTCAAACAGACGAATGTCACCCTTGTTGGATGCCACGGCGATGTAACCCTTCTCGGTAGTCGCAAGGGCAGAGAAGTCGTTCTTGCTCGCGTACTGCTTGAGCTGGCTGTCGACAAGCTTGGCGCCAGAAACACGAGGATCGATACGGTAGAGCGCGTTTCGGCTGATACCCAGGAAGGTAGGTTCGTGAGTCATCTGGGCGAACTTGTTTTCGGGCGCAAAGGTAACAACGGGAATGTCGTCATGAACCTTCCACTCGTCAACGACTTTGCCGTACTCGAGATCCATGCGATACAGCTTGTTCGGGTCACCATCTTTTTGGAGGACAAGGTTCCGATCCTCATTGTGGAGCATGACCTTGGTAGGCGAGAAGAGCTCGCCCTTTGGTGTCTCGACCTTGGAGATGTTGGTGCTGAACTCGAGATGGTTACTGGGCGTATGCTTGAAGACGCCAATCTTGGAGCCGCGGACAACAAACGACCGATCGTGCTTGTAACCAACAGCGATCGACTTGTTGGTGTCGGTGTCCTTGGGCTTGTATTCAACATCATCATCCTCTTCGTCGGTGTCGTGGTGTTCGCTTTGGGGGCCGCCATCCTCGGCATCCTCAAACTCCTCCTCTTCTTCCTCCTCCTCTTCCTCGGGATGCTGGTCCTCAAGTACCAGGTCGTTGAAGGCATCGAGAACATAGTTCTGTTCGGTTTCTTTGATCTTGGCCCATTTCATCTCATTCTGCTGTTCCCAGAGAGCAGAGGTCAAACCCTCTTGGAATCGGTCGAGGGTGGGCTGATCCTTGAAGCGCAGTAGCCACGAATAGGCTGAACCATCGTCCGTGAACTGGTTGAAGATGAAAGAGAGATATTCGGGGTTGAAGACTGGGTTGATCTCCGAGCTAATGGGAATGCCAAGCCACTCGCGGTCGGGAGTCGAGACTTGCAACCAGTACTTCCAGTTGCCAATTTCGGACACTGTTGCTGTAACCGAGTCGGCCTGTAGGACGAATGCTCCCGAGGGAAAATCGTAGAAGTGAAGCTCGCCCTTCTCGGCGGCCATAACCTCACGGGCCTCGGGAGGTACCGTGGCCTTAGGAGGGCTATAGTTCCTCTCTTTCTTCACAGGAGTAGACTTGACAGGAGTAGACTTGGCGGGCGTGGAGGGGCCTGCGGCGGCCTTCTCCCGCTTGACGCTGGTGTTGGCAGAGTGTAGAGGCATGGCGTCGATAGAGTCGATTGACCGCGTAAGAAGGGCAGGGCTGTGAATGGGGCTAGCCTGAGGGATCGGTGGCTCGTCAAAGAACTCGAACTGCTGGAGGTCCTCTTCCGTGGCCAAGGTATTGGGCTTGCGATATCTGCGCTCGTACTGGCACTGCTTGGCAGCGAGCTCGAACTGATCGACTAGCGAGGATGAAATGGTGGTGTCGCAAACAAACTCGTAGACGTCTCCCACGTCTCCGCTCAGGTCGCGCCAGGCCAAAACGTGATCGCCACCTTCTCTCTGTTCGACGCGGAAGTGGAGGGCCTCGTCGAGCAGGAATGTCTTTTCGTCGCGTTCGGCAGCGAGGATGTCGGCGTCGATGTCGGCGTCCTCACCTTCCTCTTCGGCGAGCAACTCGGCCTCGCCCTCTTCGTATACTCGCTGTACGACGAGCTGGTACTGGAAGTCTTGTGCTGTGCGACGGATGCGCGCCGAAGCGTCCTTGAAGAGAAGTTCGGAATATCCCTTGGGAGAAAGTGGTCTGACGAGGTAGAGCTGGCCTTGAGGGAGCTCGACTAGCGTTTCCTGGTTGTTACCGGAACCAAACAGGAGCTTGGCCGCTATAGGGTAAGTTAGCCAATGATGGTAACGAGGCTTTGAAGAGTTGATGTTCGCGTGGTTGGGTAAAGTGAATGGGTCAACGTGAGGAAGGCAAGAGGTGTAGATTGGGCGCGTTGCTGGGGCCAGCCCAGCGTTGCTTCCTGGTGGATGCTCCCACCACTGAACGCCAGCGATCATATGCCACAACGGTGGGGGAGTGCTTCAGGGTTCGTTTGAGTGGAGGGGAATCCATATTGACTTACCTCCTCTGAGGACAAACATTGCTGCCGTCGGTCAAATATGATACTTGACTAATCGTATTGGACGTGATGTGAGCTTTCACAGCTTAGCAACCGGCGGGGACGACGGCTGCGAATTGTGAATATCGAAGGGAAGGAGGGGGATGTTGAAAGGTAAAAGTAAATAGACCCCAAGAGATAGAGAGGATAGCGCTCTGATCAGTGGGGATGTTGCATGTTCTGGCCTTCCTTGCCTTCTGGAACGAACCTTCAGGTGCAGGGTAGCATGGGGAAGAGGGTACACAAGGAACGTGCAAAAGCTGCGTCATAACAAGGCGGAACGTGGCGGTGCATGTCTTTCTAAACCAATTAAGACCATGATTGTCAGGAACGCCACAGACAACCAAAGCCCAGCTGAGTCACATGCGTGCCGCCGCTCATCTTGTCTCACTTTCAACAACAAAGGGAGCCGTCCAACTGTTAACACCCTAACGTTTTGCAGCGTAAAGGCCGCCATTATCTGTTAAGGACCGTCACTCACCCACCATCTAACATGAACGACGCTTGTGCCGTCTCGTTGATGCCAGGAGATTCCAATGAGCACAAGCCATAGAGATCTAGGCCGATGACGATAAGTCTAGGATGGTATGTGATTCGCTCTTCATCTATCATAAATAATCAAGGACAAACGCTGGAAAGCAAGAAGCAACCGAAAACCCCAGCAACACAGGAGGCGCCTGGACTCCTGTGTAAACCCCGAAGGGATGGCCTTCTCTGCATGGAAAGGGGTCGTGTGGGTTAAAGGTCCACCAGCGGCATCTCGGGCAACTCGGTAGGCCGTGTCTTGGGAACTTCACCCGCCTTCCGCACTCCTCCCCTACCAGCGCCTCTTCCTGCTCTGTCACACGTCATCTTGAGCTGTTGGCCTGGCGCCAGGCTACCATCACCACTCTGGACACCTCCACTCTCTACTCCCCTCATGTCGTCCACAATCAGTCTCGCCACGTTTTTGCCCATCAAAGCGTTGGTCTCCATGGTCGAGATGAAGCTCTCCATACCAGAGGTGTAGTAAAGGCCGGTTCCGACAATGGGGTCCTGGAATGTTACGCGAGGCTCGGCCTTGGGATACGAGTAGAACACATGGGGATAGTACCACGAAATGGGGCTGACTTCAGCACTTGACTGGTCGTTTGGCTCGGCGACAAACGTCTCTGGGACCTTGACACCAAAGAGACGACTGAGAAACTCGGAAGTGACCTTCTCAGGAGAAAAGATCTTGTAGGCGTACTCCTCCTTCTGGGTATTGGGGTTCACCAGCTTACGCAACATGCTGATGCTGAAGAAGCCAGCGCTTCCCGCGCCTTCCACTCCCGATGTCGCGTTATCATTTTTGCCGAGTGTTGTTAGCACTGTTCCGGGGAGAGCTTTGGGATTCTCCAGACCAAAGAATCCGGGGCTGTAGCGGAAGGGCGAGGTGAAAATGGTGACATGAAGCCGCACATAAGGAATCTCATCAATGTGGGTTTCCAGCACACCATCCGCGATTTTGATGTTGCTGAATTGGTACGGATTGGCGAGGATGACATTGTCGAACTCCACTGGGTAGGCTGTGTCCTCCTGGGATGATGAATGAATAGCTCGGAGGCTGTATCTGGCGGAAGTGGTGGTTTCGTTTCCGGTTTTTGCGAAAGCGATAGATGACACCGAGGTGTTGAGCATGATGGTGGCCCCCGAACTCTCAACCATCTTCTGGAATATTTGCCAGTTGCCACCCTGAACAGCTGTCGCGCCTGCGGGCGCCATCGCAACCATGGTATCGAGTCCATGGAGGCGTCCAATATTGGAGGCGTAGTTGACCCGGGTGCTGGCTTGAATGATGTCGTGGGCATAGGCACCATAAATCTGGAAACTGTCAGTCAAACAGTCGACCAAGACCCGTTCCGCAACTTACATCATTCGTTTTCAAGAACTCCTCGCCAGTCGCCCCCGTAACAGAGGTCAAACCAAGATCATATGCGCGTTGTGTCAGAGATTTAAATGGAAAGTACGGTTCTTCGTACATGCGCAAGAAGTTGGAAACAGTCTCCTGAACGAGATCATTTGTCCGCTTAGGGGTCCGAATGCCGTACTGCCAGACGATGTGCCAGAGCTGGGAGATCCAGCTGCTGCTCATGTCAATCTCAAAGACAAACTTCTCGCCGTCCCAGATTCCCATTTTAGGGTCGGAGCCTACATCAGGATCCTTCTTTCGTAAGCCAAACTCCTCCACCGACTTGTTGAGGATGTAGTTCTTCTCGATGAAGATGCTGGCTCCCAGTTCAAGTCGAAGTGAAGGGTCATCATAGGGGTTGATGGTGAGAGTCCGTCCACCAATATGATCTGTCTTTTCGAAGATGGTGATGTTGACACCGACGTTGTATTGTTCGGCATACTTGCGCAAGTGGTAGGCGGCGGAAGACCCGGCTGCCCCGGCTCCTATGTGGTGTATTAGCTTCTTGTGAGTGGAAACGATGTGTACGGAGAGAGATGAAGAAAATGAAAGAAAATCCATGTGAATCAAGATAAAACTGGAAACTCACCGATGATGGCGACCTGTCGGACCGGTGTGTCCCTAGATTCGAGGTTGTCTCCCTCGATGGCAACGGGGATTCTGTGGGCAAGAGCTGGCGATGTAAACAGAAGCAGCGCCGCAGCGGCGGACTGCAAATCGCATGGCAGTCTCATGCTGTGTTTGGGAACGAAGAGGTAGGTACAAAGTGGAATGTACTGGTGCCTTCGTGACGAGTTGGTTGAAGCGAAGAAGCAAGAGCACTTGATGAACAAGATGTTTTCAAGGATACCTAGATGAAGGAAACACTTCTCTATTTATTGAGTTAATGATAATCGGACATTCAATTTCTGACCAGTCGTTCCAAGGGAAAGACGCGGTGTAACACAAGCTGCATTTGTCGCAGCTTTCTTTGAATAGCAGGAGCTCAGTTGGTATCAAGTAGAGAGAGCCGGTCGGAAAGTGGCAGGAAGCCACGTTCAAGTGATGTGTGAGTACACCAATTTCCTCTGTGTTTCCTCATCGAACAAAGTACAAACCTATCATCTTGCCGCTATCTTTTAAATACGCAGACAACAACTTGAGACGTCAGGGCAGGCCACCTGATGGAAACAGCTCAGTTTGTACGGAAGGTGGTCCTAGCTTCTTTGTTCCATCCCACCGCCTGCCATCGCCCCTCCATGCCAACACGCCCAAAATGCCAGCACTGACGGGAGCGGGACCACAAGCTGTACCTACGACAGGGGCTGCCTGCCGCATGCCATCCGCTGCCGCCTCCGCCCAAATCGACGCCTGGACTGGAACACGACGGAAAAAAAAGTTAACGCAAGATCGGGGAACAGCTCCTTTACATGCCAAAGAACATCCCGCCCCGCAATCGAATCTCTCCTATACAAACAATCTCGATATCCCCGTCTCATCTACACTTAATCCGCCATGTCTGCTGCCCAGCTTCTCAACCCTAAGGCCGAGTCCCGGGTACGAACGATCCTTCTGTCAAGCGCTCCTTGAGGCCCGAGCGGGTTGGTGGATGTGTTGTTTGCTAACTATGTCAACAGCGGCGGGGCGAAGCTCTCAAGGTCAACATCACCGCGGGTGAGGGCCTCCAAGATGTCCTCAAGTCCAACCTGGGCCCCTCGGGCACCATCAAGATGTACGCAAGCTTCCTGCTGCATTTCGGCTTTTACTTTTGGCTAACAACAACTGCAATGTAGGCTTGTCGATGGCGCCGGTCAGGTACGAATTCTATAAAGGGGGTGGGAAGGCGGGGATGCTATCAACACAACATACTGACCGCCCTGCGCTGCACAACAGATCAAGTTGACAAAGGATGGCAACGTCCTCCTCCGTGAGATGCAAATACAAAACCCGACAGCTGTTATGATCGCCCGTGCTGCGACCGCCCAAGACGACATTTGCGGTGACGGCACAACGTCGGTGGTGTTGTTGGTGGGAGAGCTCCTCAAGCAGGCCGATCGTCACATCTCCGAGGGTCTTCACCCCAGGATAATCACTGACGGTTTCGAGATCGCCAAGACCGAGGCGCTCAAGGTCAGCATCCCTCGTCGCTTTTGTTTGTTCCCGTGGAACTCTCCTGACACTGTCGCAGTTCCTCGATGACTTCAAGCTCCCTCGCGAGGTCGACCGCGAGCTCCTCCTCTCCGTCGCCCGTACATCGCTTGCCACCAAGCTTAGCGCCAGCCTGGCCCAGAGCTTGACCGCCGATATTGTCGATGCCGTCCTCGCTATCTACCAGCCCCCGGCCAAGCCCGACCTCCACATGATCGAGATCATGACCATGCAACACCGCACTGCCTCTGATACCCAGCTCATCCGTGGTCTCGCCCTCGACCACGGCGCCCGCCATCCCGATATGCCCAAGCGCGTCGAGAACGCATACATCCTCACTCTCAACGTCTCCCTCGAATACGAAAAGTCCGAGATCAACTCTGGCTTCTTCTACTCCAGCGCCGAGCAGAGGGACAAGCTCGTGGAGAGTGAGCGCCGCTTCGTCGACGCCAAGCTGAAGAAGATTGTCGAGCTCAAGAAGGAGGTTTGCGGCAACGATCCCACCAAGAACTTTGTTATCATCAACCAGAAGGGTATCGATCCTCTGTCCCTGGATGTGTTGGCCAAGAACGGCATTCTCGCTCTCCGGAGAGCGAAGAGGAGGAATATGGAGAGACTTCAGCTCGTCTGCGGCGGTATTGCTCAGAACAGTGTCGACGACCTTTCACCCGAGATTCTCGGCTGGGCTGGTCTTGTCTACGAGCAGCAGCTTGGCGAGGAAAAGTACACTTTCGTTGAGGAGGTCAAGGACCCCAAGTCCGTCACCCTCCTTATCAAGGGCCCCAATGCGCACACCATCACTCAGCTCAAGGATGCCGTCCGTGATGGTCTTCGCAGTGTCTACAACATGATTGTCGACAAGAGTGTTGTTCCCGGTGGTGGCGCTTTCCAGGTTGCCTGCGCTGCTCACCTCAAGAGCGATGCCTTCACAAAGACGGTCAAGGGCAAGGCCAAGTGGGGTGTCGAGGCTTTTGCCGATGCCCTTTTGGTTATTCCCAAGACCCTTGCCGCCAACGCCGGTCTTGACGTTCAAGATTCCCGTAAGTTATTTCCCTCCCCTATAGCTTTGCACATGCTAACTCTTCGTCTTCAGTCGCTGCCCTTCAAGATGAGCAAGCCGAGGGCAATGTTGTCGGTCTCGACCTTGCGACTGGCGAGCCTATGGACCCTACACTGGAGGGTGTTTACGATTCGTTCAGAGTATTGAGGAACTGCATCGCCTCCAGTGCCAGCATCGCATCTAACCTGCTGTTGTGCGATGAGCTTCTCAAGGCGAGACAGATGGGTAGGGCCGGAGGTCCTGGACCTGGCATGGACGGACCCGATTCTTAAATAATTGTATAACTCGTCTGCATGTAAGATACCTATTTAAGAACTTAATTCATGGCGACGAATGTGAAAAACTCATTTCCATGCTGTCCTTCCTGCTTGTTTCTTAACGCATACCCCTGAGCTCACTGCACTTGATAATCAACACCTCAGGGGCTGGCTGCTCTGAGCAGGGGCCACATCAACAGCAACGGTCATAGCGGGGCCCGTTGAAGATTTACCCCGCCAAAATTTTGAGGGTCCCGCTGTTGGCGGCATTGGAATTCAGTTGCCCGGGCGCCAAAAAATCCAAATTCCATGCTTGACATATTTGTGATCCACCTGATAGCTTCTATCTCTACATCTCTGAACTGAGCCTATTCCCGAACCATTTTGCAGTCCAACTTGCGACATCTAAACCGAACGTCTATCAGCAAATATGGCCCCCTATGACGACTCCTCTGATGAGGGTGAGGATCTCGAGTTCACCGAGACCAACGTCCTTCTAGGCTATGCCGACGCCGACTCCAACGGCGAGAAGATCAGCCGCCTAGGTGGCCGTCCTGTATGTTATTTTCCTTATCCATTCGCGATCCTGGTCCATCTCGTTTCCTAACCGATGAAACCTTCAACAGGAATGGCTCGATGAAGAATCCCCGGCCTCGGCCGCCTTCGCCAGGTGCAAGGTCTGCAAGGACTACATGGTCCTCCTCCTCCAACTCAACGCCGAACTCCCCGATCGCTTTCCCGGCCACGAGCGCCGTCTCTACGTCTTTTCCTGCCGGAGGAAGAGCTGCCGCAGGAAGGAGGGCAGCATCAGAGCCGTGAGAGGCGTCAGGGTGGCAGTAGATGCGCCCGCGGCGAAGGAGGACAAGAAAAAGAACACTCCCGCTGTGGAGCAGGAGAAGAAGGAAATGCCCAAGGCTTCTACCCTGGGACTGGGTGAGGCTTTGTTCGGCGCGAAGCCGGCTGCTAGCGGAGGAGGAGGAGGAGCAAAGACCAACCCCTTTGCGCCGGGCGGGGGTTCGTCAGTGAACCCTTTTGCGCCCAAGGGATCTGCTGCTGTCAACCCGTTTACGCCGAAGCAGGAGACACCAGCAGTAACAGAGACACCGAAGTCCGAGACGACGGCAACAACAGAACAGCAAAAACAACAAGAACAAGAAGAAGCCGAAAAGGATGACCTCCCCAAAACCTTCGCCCAAACCCTCTCCCTCAACAACACCACCCAGCAGACTCAGACCCCTCCCGCCCCGGCGGCCCCCTCCGAGCCCTGGCCAACCGACGCCTCCGCTCTCCCTCCTCCCTACCCCGAACGCTGGATCTGGGACGCCGACTACGAGACCCTCGACCCGACCCCCTCTCTTCCCCCGCAAAAGATCGAAACGATGGACATCGACATCGAGACTGGCTCAGGTTCAGGAGGAGGAGGAGGAGGAAAAGAAGACAAGGACGTGTTCGAATCCACCATGGACGCGGTCTTCCAGCGGTTCGCCGACCGCGTCGGGCAGAACCCGGAGCAAGTGATTCGGTACGAGTTTGCTGGTCAGCCGCTCTTGTACAGCAAGAATGATACGGTGGGCAAGTTGTTGCATGTTCCTGCTGCATCCACCAATGAAAAGGTGACTACTACGGGTAAGGGAAAACTGCCTAGGTGTGGAAACTGTGGTGCGGGAAGGGTGTTTGAGGTGCAGTTGACGCCGCATGCGATTGAGGAACTGGAGTGCGAGGAGGACTCGATGGAGGGCATGGATTGGGGTACTATTATTGTGGGTGTTTGCGAGAAGGATTGTAGCCCGCGGGGAACGGAGAGGGGCGTGGCTGGGTATGTGGAGGAGTGGGCGGGTGTGCAGTGGGAGGAGTTGAGTGTTAAGCGGTAAACTTCGTGAAAGGGGTACTCATGAGAGGGTAATCATGAGATAAGTCGAGCATTCAAGATACTGTTCGTGGACATGAGAACTGGAGTTGATGCAAAGGGGCTGTTGTGGATTGTTTGTGTATT
Organism: Neurospora sp. FGSC 26628; assembly: GCA_009805345.1. NCBI lineage: Eukaryota > Fungi > Ascomycota > Sordariomycetes > Sordariales > Sordariaceae > Neurospora > Neurospora sp. FGSC 26628. The sequence goes on along the minus strand of RAOO01000008.1, from coordinate 245,536 downwards.
GTAACGTTGGGCAGTCAAAAGGCGTTAGGGAGCCAAAAAGTTAAAAAGATAATTCCGGAGTTAACTAGACGATCAAAACCACAATAGCTCTCGGTGAAAAACAAAGGCCAGAAAACACAATGCTGAGAGACTGAAACGACAACAAGCTTATACACTTTTAGACTGTTTGACGGAGATTCAAAGTCACGCCGAGACTTGCCAAACACGGGACTACCAAGTGGTCATATCATCGTTTCGTATTCCGACGCCCGTGACAAAGTCTACCATGTATGCTCTTCCAAACACCATAGAAACCCGCAAGACATCCACCACCACGGTCAGGAATCCCACTTCTTCCTCTTTCTACGCGACGGCTGTCTGTTCCGAGACCAAAAGACAGGTAAAGTAGCTAGCAACAATAGTGACGGGGTAAAACGTGCCCGCCCGATTCCGTTCTTCAACATTGTTTGTCTGAAAACCCAAAAACGCCAGAGCTTTTTTTTTGCTACCAGATGCAAGAAATTGGGGCCCAATCACACACACAGGATGTAATTATACGGGTATTGACATCAGGCCCCCCCGTTGTTTCTCGTCCTCTTCTTCTTGTTGTCCCCCCTCCTCCATGTTTCAAAAGAAAGGACATTTCTTCAAATATCTTCCTTCCTTTTCTCCCCTAGTTGCGCTTCGGCTCATCTCACTGCCAAGTGACGAAGACGGCTCCTCTCTGCCAAGGGTTGAAGACGGCTCCTCTCTGCCAAGGGTTAAAGACGACTCCTCACTGCCTCGGGTTGAAGACGGCTCCTAAGCAGACTCCTCCCAGCTACGCTTGATGACCCTCGCGAACATGTCGACGTTGACGTCCTCGCGGATTTCAGCCTTGCGCGCCTCGTTATCAGCGTTCTTAGGGATCTGGACGAGATCGCCCTCGACCTTCCAGCCGCACGTCTCGGTGATGAACTGGGTGGTGGCCTCGGCGTTGTTGAGGCCGAGCCAGCTCTCGAGCACGGGGAACTGGATTTCGCGGTACGACTGGCCGACGAGCTGGGCGATGCGGACGCGGATCATGTCCTCGAAGCCGGCGATGTCGGTGGTCAGGTCGGCATAGAGGTCGTCGCTGTCGAGGGTGGCCCAGAAGCGGGCGTACTCGGCGCCCTCGAGCTGGGCGTTGAGGGCGCGCAGCTTGGACACGGCCTCGGTGAGCTCCGAGGCCGAGTTGGGGCCTGGGTTGGACTGCGAGGGGCTGAGGAGGTGGAGAGCGAGGTCGAACTGGGGCGAGGGGAACTGGGTCATGGCCTTGACGAGGATGTTGGTGATGGCCTCATCCTTGATGCGGTCGGGGTTGAGTTGGTAGCTATTTGGGTGGTAGGCAGACAGGCTTGTGGTTAGCAAAGACATTGCTCATCAAGGCGTTTCTGTGTATACCATGACGCTGGAGGGCAATAAGTTGTGAATAGAGGACCAGTTGTCAGATAGAGCTAATAATGGACTTCATTCGCGGATATTGTTCCACGATCAGGTAATAGGAAACGATTTGCACATCATTCAGGTCTCTGCTTGCTGGGTAGAGAAGACAAGAGGTATGGAGGGTGTCGACGTACAGCTTGAGCAGCGCGCGGTTGGCGTTGCAGTCGCAGAACTTCTCCTCACATTGTTGGGTAAGGTAGGCCTCGAGAGTGCCAGCGGCTTCGGGGTTGTAACGCTCGAGACCGTTGATGATGGCGCGGATGAAGTCGGGGCGCTCTTGGGGATCCTCGCCGTTCATGATGGGCAAAAAGTAGGACGAGTTTGGTTGAGGGTCGGGGGGTATTTATCTTCGGGGCGAAGGAGGAGAAGATGGGTGGGCGCGCGGGGGTCGGTGCTGGAGTTTCGGCGAGGTTCGTTGGCAGTTGATGGGGGACAAATGCAGAGTGTCGACACGATTGCGTTCGCAAGTTTTCGGCCTCAATCCATCAAAGAGCGGATGGTGGGGTTCTTGCCGTGAACCACTGCCCTTTCATGGAGCTGGTTTTTCGTGTGTGAACGCTAGCGCCTGATTGGGGTTAGCTCCAGGAGTGGATGTCTTGGCAAAGCCCAGAGTCCAAAAAGAAATAAGAGTGTAGCGGTTATTTGGTGGACAAAGCTATGATGAATTGATTGGATGGCTACCTTGGAAAGATGTGGTTCCGGGAAGAATCCAGGCCTAAGTTTACAAGTGGGAAAACCGCCTTTTGTACCCCACCTCCAGTCGTGGCCAACCACAGAGGCTCTTGACATTTTGGCCGACTGGCCGTCGAGTCTTGAATGCCGTTTTCGGTGCTGAACGTGAAAGGTCTGAGGGAAAGCGTGTGACAGCTTCGACAGCTTGAGACAGCTGGTCGGTCAGGTGGCTGCGTGGCAGGCTCGTGCAGCTGGCAAACGCGCTGTTGCTTGTCGCGATGAAGCAGACGTCATCAACTCGGCTTTGTCCGAATGCAAACATTCATCAACAACACCGACGAGTCCTTGTGTTGTCACTCTTAGCATCATGAGCCTCTTTGATCCGTGACTTTCTGATTTTCAGACTTCAAGCACGTTTCCATCCAAAACATAAACATGTCCAGTCCAGCCAAGAAACGCAAACTCAACTCGGGCGCAAAGCAATCTTCTTCGGTGCCCAGCAGAGGTCTTGAATACTTCTTTGCTAAACAGAAGCAGAATGGTGCTCCCAAGGATCCATCTCCTTTGGCAAAAAAGGAGTCAGACTCCCAGCCATCAGAAGAGCAATTGACCGACGAGGAGCTTGCGCGAAAGCTGCAGGCCGAATGGGACGCGGAAGCAAAGGCCTCATCAACTCCGAGGGAAGATACTGTCCACCCGCAGCATGTGTCAGTGCCAGCAACAGGGCCCGTGGACACAGTTGCGGTTGAATCAACCAAGGAGTCGAAACCACAGACACTAACTTCACCACCCAAGGCTAATCTGCCAAAAGGGAAGAATACATTGTCACTCTCTTCAGCAGCCGCTACAGACGACCAGGCATCGGCATCTATTCCTCTTGATGAGAGTCCCTTGACCTTTGACCCATCCAAGTACATCCCTCAGCTCCAGGAGTCGTGGGCCATTGATGGAGGCGATGCATCCTACGCCCTCCTTACACGATGCTTTGTTTTGGTTAGCAGCACCTCAAGCAGGATCAAAATTGTCGACACTCTGGTCAACTGTATCCGATTGTTGATTGAGGGAGATCCGTCCAGCTTGTTACCCGCGGTATGGCTCGCAACGAATGCCATTTCCCCGCCGTATGTGTCTATGGAACTTGGTTTGGGTGGTTCTGCTATCTCAAAGGCTCTCAGACAAGTGTGTGGCCTTGACAATAGGTCGTTAAAGACACTCTACGATAAGCTGGGTGACCCGGGCGATGTTGCGTTCGAGGCAAAGAAGAAACAGGGCTTTACTTTGCGAAAGCCAAAACCGCTAACGATCAAGGGGGTCTTCCAGTCACTGGTCAAAATAGCCAAGACTCAAGGGCAGGGCAGCGGTGATGTAAAGCAACGGATTGTGGATAAGTTGCTCCAAGATGCTCGCGGGGGTGAAGAAAGCAGATACGTCGTCAGGACACTATGTCAACATGTAAGTCGGGCTTATCCGAGCCATGTCATCTGGCTAACATGGTTTAGTTGCGCATCGGAGCTGTCAAAACCACTATGCTCATTGCCCTAGCTCGAGCCTTTTTGCTCTCGAAACCTCCAGGCGCGAACTTCCCAACAAAGGACCCAAATCAACTGGCGAAGCTGAGGAAAGAGGAGCTTGCCGAGGTCTATGCGAAGGCCGAGGAGATTGTCAAGGCCTCGTATGCCCGACATCCAGATTACAATGACCTTGTCCCAGTCCTGCTCGAGATAGGTGTGTGTGAGGAGTTGCTGGTGCGATGTGGTCTAACACTTCACATTCCCCTGCGGCCCATGCTTGGTGGCATCACCAGAGACCTGTCAGAAATGCTCACGAGACTCCAAGGGCGGGACTTCGCCTGCGAGTACAAGTATGACGGTCAGCGTGCCCAAATCCATTGCGACGAGAAAGGAACCGTCTCCATCTTTTCCCGCCATCTCGAACTCATGACAGACAAATACCCCGATCTGGTCGCGCTCGTGCCCAAAATCAGGGGCGAAGATGTCCAGAGCTTCATCATGGAGGGTGAAGTGGTGGCCGTGGACCGGGCCACGGGCGAGCTGAAAAACTTCCAAACCTTGACGAACCGTGCCAGAAAAGACGTGGCTATAGGAAGCATCACCATCGACGTGTGTCTGTTTGCATTCGACCTCATGTATCTCAACGGACAGCCACTCCTCGACAGATCATTCCGAGAACGACGAGACATGTTGCGATCACTCTTTGTGGAGATACCGCATCATTTCACCTGGGTCAAAAGCATCGATGCCACGTCTCAGGACTCGGAAACCGTCCTCGAGTTCTTCAAGTCAGCCGTTGACAGCAAGTGTGAAGGTAATATGGTCAAAATTCTCGACAACCTACCCGAACTAGAAGCCCCCGAGCCCGACGACGCCGCCGCCGACCCAGGAATTCCCGAAGAGCAGCAGCTCCCTACCTCCGATGCTGCCACAGTCTCAGCCTCCTCAATCAAGCCCCCCAAGGGAAAAGCAAAAGCAAAAGCAAAACCCAAACCCAAACCAACAGAGACGACCCCCTCCGATACGCCCGTCCCCGAAAAGAAGCCCCCCACCCGGCGCAAACCCCTCCTAGCGACCTACGAGCCCGACAAGCGTCTCGACTCCTGGCTCAAAGTGAAAAAGGACTACATCGGCACGTCCGCCGGCGTCGACACGCTCGACCTGATCCCCATCGCCGCCTGGCACGGGTCCGGCCGCAAAGCCAAGTGGTGGTCTCCCATCCTTTTAGCCGTGCGTAACGAGGAGACAGGATCCCTAGAAGCAGTATGCAAGTGCATGTCGGGCTTCACCGACTCCTTCTATAAGACCAACCGGGAGTTTTACGATAAAGACGGCTCGTTCAGTTCCGATGGGGAGCCCAGGAATGTGCATGTGGCGAAGCCGGGGTTTGTCGAGTACGCGGGGGGCAATCCGGATGTGTGGTTTGAGCCGCAGGAGGTGTGGGAGGTGGCGTTTGCGGATATCACGATTAGTCCGACGTACACGGCGGCGATTGGGTTGGTGCGGGAGGATAAGGGGTTGAGTTTGAGGTTTCCGAGGTTTTTGAGGAAGAGAGAGGATAAGGGGATTGAGGAGGCGAGTACGAGTGAGTTTTTGGCGGGGTTGTGGAGGAAGCAGGAGGCGAAGGCACCCGCACCGCCGCCGGTTGAGGGTGGAAAGGAAGTTGATGAAGCGGGTTTGGAGAATGAGGATGAGGATGAGGATGACGATGGAGAATAGGACGCTGGTGATGATTCTTCGCCATTCTTACCACGTTCTTCTCTGGCAATACCATAGATGCACAAGGGAACGAATTGTAAGAGCATCCTTGTGTGTACAACTACTGCTATTCGTGCCTCCTTTTTGGTATCTAATATGGCATCTTTTTCACACTTCCTCCACTCCACACATCTTACTCCTTCCACGCCCTGTACAGGATCTTGCACCCGTACTTTTCTCCCTTCTTCAACAACATCTGCCCCTTCCACTCGGGCACATTGCAAGCGTTGACCCACCGGCTGGGCTCAACACAGAAGCCGCTGCGCGGCTTGCGAGCGGGAACACCGTCCACCGCGGGAATGTCGATGTACTTGCCCGTGTAAAACTGGAAGGCGGGCTCGGTGCTGTACACCTCAAGGTGGATCTTGGACTCGGGGTGGAACGCGCTGAGGTTCTTCTCGAGGGGCAGCGAGCGCGTGTCGATGGGGACCGACGAAGGGTCCTCGTTGACGATGAAGCAGTCATCGACGTCGGGCTCAACAGCACCGAGGGTGAAGGGGATGTTGTCGTCAGGGTAGAGGAAGGGCGCGAGGCCGCCGGTGGGGATACCGCCTTGGTCGACCTCTAGGTACTGGTTCGTGCCCAGGGTGACGATGGTGCCTTCGATGGAAGGGCCGCCGGTCAGGTTGAAGTATCTGTCGTTTTAGTCTGTCAGTTCACTGCTATTGCTTCTTCGTCTGATATGGGCAAGACAGCGGGGCAATACGTACGAGTGGTTAGTCATGTTGATGACCGTCTCCTCCACCTCGCCATCCAACAGCTCCGCCTCATATTCAATGCCCAACAGAACCTTCTCCTTGCCATCCTCGCCCTTCTCCTTACTGACCGTGTAGATGACTCTCGCCTCCACCTTTCCAGGGAAACCCTCATCACCATCCTCGCTCACAAGCGTGAACTGGACGCTCTCACCACCGTCGATCTTGTCACTCTTGCCCTCGAACGCGGGGATCTCCTTCACGCCAACGGGAGTAGGGCCGTTCCAGACCTTCTTGCCCCAGCCGACCACGCCTCCGTGCAGGTTGTTGGGCCCGTTGTTGGCGGCCAGGGTGTATGATTTCCCGCCGTTGAGGGAGTCGATCTTGGCGTCCTTGACCCGGTTGGCGACGCGGCCGATGGTCTCGCCGAAGAAGCAGGCGTTGTGCGACTCGTAGGCCTTTTGGGAGGGGAAGCCCAGGACGATGTTGGTGCCGGCGACGTCGAGGGACTGGATGATGGCTCCCAGGGGGAGGAAGGAGGCGGTTGGGTTGGACATGTTGGCTGTCTTGTTGTTGTTGTCAATATCAGCTGCTATACTCAGCTGGTTTGGTGCTGGTACTAGTGATGGCGGTGGTGGTTAAAGAAAGGAATCTGTGGTTTTGAGAGTGTCGCGCAAGAAGAAGGCGATGATGTCACTGACGCTGTTTCACACAAAAAGGAGAGAAATGATCACGAGATGGAAGTCAGAGGGAACGAAGGGAAAGAACGACGATTTGTATTCCATGGTGCTACCACAATGTCAGTACCAAGGAGGGAAGTGAGATCACCCCGCCGCGACTTCCTCCCGAACGGACCGATTCCAGCTTCGATCCATGCTGCCAATCCGTTCGGATGTGCGGTTTCGCGTCGTGCAAAATGGTCGTGACACGGGAAACTGGAAGCAGCAATGGGTGGGCTGCAACGGGTTGATTTCAGCCTATTTTCCTGGTTGTTTACGCCTTCCCCTCAATTCACCCGGCACAAACCAGCTGTGGACACTGCGATTGACATGATTGACAGGGTCTGGCTTGCAAGGGGCCAAACCTGTTTGGTGGGGGACTGGAGCGCCCTTCTTCCCCGTGGTGGGGGTTTCTTCGCTTCTGTGGAGGAGACTGCGGGGGTGCCGTGAAGCTTGCTTGGCGGCAGCGAGAATTGCTGGGGAAACCACCGGGGGTCAAATACAGTAAATATTTGTATCACGATGATACACTACCTACACCTGACGCCCAGTTCGATGTGTTATTCCAGAAATTATATGTAGGTATTCATGGACTATTTAAAGTTGCGCTATTCCAGACTATACTGACTTTCCATGGTGAGTTCCAGTGACAGATCTGCGGTGTTCTAATAATACGACAGGTATACATGTGGTTTATGCAAGACCAGTGCTCATACCTTCTCCGTTCGAGTCGTCGTTGTTCTATCATATGAATATACCGCTTCCTCATTTCTCAACGCTAGGTCCACGCTTTCCTACGACACCGTATGTTACCCAACTGACGCGGTCTATCTTACCGTCCGAAAGTCACGGCCGTGTACCTTGGCCAGTTCGTCGTACGCCTCTTGTCGAACTGAAGCAGCCCTCTCACCAACCTAGTCCAAGGCCTTTCCGAAGAAGACCTATATTTTGCGATCTGGATTCAGTATCCCTCACTCTATCCCAAACCCGGAAATGTTGGAAGATCTCCCTCGTGATCGAACAGTTGACAGTACCGGGACTGGCTCCAGCTGTCTCCTCCGCAGGATTTGATTGTGGGGTTACGTCTGGAAGAGTTATCGTTAATAAAGCTTCTTTCTTGGTGACTGGAATGCATAAGTTGATATGGGATAAGTCCGGCAGAACAGGTTCATGACTTACATAGACCAAGGTAGTCCTCCCTGAACTCTTTGACTACCACCCTCCTGCTCCCGTCGTTCCAGTCCACATAACTGGGAGCCATTAACTGGTAGAACGACATGAACCCCCAGGTTTGTTGCCTATCCACGGCATGGCCATGAAGCAGCTCAGCCCGCAGTCCACGCAGACCATCTCGGATGAGATTAAGTATGAACCCATCAGCCTGTTCGTCTGAAGATACAAAAGTACCCGCATCTCCCACTTTGTCTTCTTGATTGATAATTTCACAGGGTAATGGCCCTGTGAGCTCGTATCCAATGTATGACTCAGTGGGCTCTGGAGAGTTTCGGGGGTCGATTCTGGTGCATCCCGGTTCCAAGGCTTCGGCAACAAACAGAACGTGGCAGAGGTCGGGTTCGCGAGGGTGCAGGACGGGATTCACAAACTGCACGTGCTCCATTTCAATCAACTTCTTCATGTCCGAGTTCTCTTGACTACCCGTATCGCGGGGCCCTCGCTGGCAGTGGAAAGCGGCGCACATCTCGTTCTCAAGAAGCTGCGTGAACCTCGAAGAGACGTAGTCTGGGCAGTGAGCGTAAGCGGTTACTTTCCATATTTCCCCCCGATTGGTCAAGTCAATCCGTCTTTTCAGCGGCGCAACAAGAGGATTGATAGATATTTCCAGTTCCAACTCGTCTGTAGTGATGTAGAGGTCTGGTTGACTAGGAAATCGGTTTTCCACTTTCGTCATTGACAAGTCGACAAAGGACCTCGGGTGCACACCGAGCAAACTCAAGTTGGGAAGAAAGACTTTTTGCAGATAAATAATCGATGGCCCGTTGGAGGAGAGCACGTAAGAGCTATCGATGGTTTTGAGCGAGAATATGTAGTCCCTTGGGTAGTAGTCATAAGCGCCGATGTCCCGAGACCCGAGGTGGCAGAACAAAACATAGGGAAGGATTGTGAGAAAGAGCATGGCAGCAGAGCCATCACCATTCCTACCCACCATGATTGTTAGCCCATCTTGGTGCATGACATGCGGGTCGAACAGCAAGGTGGTGCGGCCGAAGTCATCACTGGCTTCAACCGCCATGGCTAGTTTCGATAGAATCTTGATGGTCGAAATATGTTCTGGTTCGAGGACGTCTCCAGGTAGATGGGGCATTCTCTTGGTCAGGTAAACTGGTTGCTTGAAGAGACCGGATAAAATAAGGGAGAGGCGAAGTCGATCGAGACCGCCCTCGTAAGCTGAGTTGAAGCCATCGAGATAAATTGGATTGAGCCTGGGATCAGGCTCTGAGTTGTCTTTGATTTGATGCCAGGAAAGGATGATTTGCTTGCGCCAGGAGGGGGCGCCCGTTGGAGCTTCCATCGCGATGTCCTTCAGAAATATGCTCTTTGTTGACTGTTGACTGTTGATGTTGCTGTTTTTCCAGTACCTATTGCTGCTTGCTGGGAATGCGGCGGACAGAATGCCGAGTGGGTTTTGTTTCGTCCGAGATGATCACATGCCTTTTATCGACAAACGCGGTGTGCCGCGATTTGATGGCGTGTCACGAGTGCTATCGGGCACGATGCACGAGTTACTTCCTCCCAGACCTTGGCTCCTTCCTCGCTGGACGCATGGACTGGATGCTTGTAGACGTAGGTACTTGCCTAGAGGTATGCTAGTGCCGTGAGTCCCGGGTAAAATGGAAGTGACGAGGAAGATCAAAGTACCGCAGCAAAATTGGGCAATCACGTATTTGGAAAGACCTTGTTCGCTCTGTACCGGTTCACCAAAACACGCAAAATTCCCAAGACCGTTTGACTTTCTAGCTTTCATAAGCTCCCCTTGCCTCAAAAGTAACTCCCGGTAAAGAATGCAGGAAGTACCTGTCCTCTTGCCGTCAGTAATGCGATTGGCGTTGTGATCTGAAGTCGGATTGCCTTGAGTCGAGGTCAAGCTGGTCTGGAGAGTATTACAATTAGATGGTTCCTTCAGTATGAGCATATAATCGACATTGATTCAATGCCTTGCAAATTTCATGATCGATTAATGGTAGGATGGGTGTCGTTTCGGGGAGTTATAGGAAGGCGGACATAGTTTCCGTATGGAAGGGGGCATTGTTGGAGACCAGCGTAGTTCGGTATATGAAGACCGAACAAGGCTAGTTCTTCCACAGCGGGTTTAGCTCAGTTGGGAGAGCGTCAGACTGAAGTCCACTTCASTCATAAATCTGAAGGTCGTGTGTTCGATCCACACAAACCGCATCTTTTTGTTCTTTTTAGCGAATGGATTATATCCATTCAGTATCGGTTCGTGCGTGATCCGATGATGCGCATCAATGTTTTTGTTATTTCATTTGGATGAACGATAAATGTAGGCCGGGTGCATGTAGCTAGCGTCTTATGGCTATAACGCGCATCTAGGTCACCTGCTTCTGTTTTTTAGATGAGAATTATCCCGATGCACGATACTGCTAACATGGTGAGAGCTCTTTGAAGGTCATATCCGGTGCCAGCAAACAGCCCGGGTGCAGCCAATCGCCGTATCCGGAAGCGGGTGGAGTCACCGTTCCAGCAACATTCCGGGCCCGCCCCGCCGAAGTCCACGTCGCCGAACCCGCTTTCCTGCTGCAGGGTACCCGTTACACACACCGTCAGTCTCACTTATACATTTTCGACCTTCAACCTGCCCTTCATTCACCCTTTCCAAACATCATCTAATAAACCCTTACCGCCACTCACAACGACACCAGCAAGAATGGCTCAGAACGAAGTCTTCCAGTACTCCATCATGTCCGCCCTGATGGACGGCGTCGCCACAAACGGCACCCCCATTTCGCGCGTCCTGGACCACGGCAACCACGGTCTCGGCACCTTCAAGTCCATGAACGGCGAGATGATCGTCCTCGACGGCGTCTGCTACCAAATGAAGTCCGACGGCACCATCGAGCACATCCACACGCCCTCGGAGGTAATCACGCCCTTTGCGACCGTGACCCGGTTCAACCCGGACGTGTCGACGCGGGCCACCATCTCGAGCAAGAAGGACCTGTCAGCGTTGCTGTCCAAGTTATTTCCCCAGGGCAAGAACCACTTCCATGCCATCCGCATGGACGGGACGTTCAAGAAGATCGAGGTGCGGACGGCCGGCGGTCAGTGCTTTCCTAGGGAACGCCTGGTGGCGGTTGCGGAAAGGCAGACGACAAACACGTTTGAGGCGGTCAAGGGCACGATCATCGGGTTCAGGTGTCCGGCGTACGTAATGGGGATTAATGTGGCGGGCGATCATTTGCACTTTATCGATGAGGAGAGGCAGAAGGGCGGACACATTTTGGAGTTTGAGACCGAGGGCGATGTGGAGTTTGGGGTTTCGCTCATGTCCAAGTTTCATTTGGAGGTGCCGACGGAGGACGAGGAGTTCAATGAGGCGTCACTGGTGCATGACAAAGATGGTATCGAGAAGGTGGAGGGTTAGAGAGGCTGGAACAAACAAGGACTGTGAGGAGGAATGGATGCATGTCATGATGTTACGAAAGAATATGAAGATAATGAATGATAATTCACAAGAAAGGGAAAATGGCCCGGACAAAAAGAAACAATGACTTCAATTAAATAGTTGGCGCAAAAGTGAAAAGGAGGAAAAAGATAAACTTGGTAACTCCCTCGGTAAGGATCGAACTTACAGCCTCCAGATTAACAGTCTGACGCGCTAGCCAATTGCGCCACGAGGGAGAACAGATGATTGGTTGTTGAAAAGGCGGGGTGAAACTGGCCCTCATGTAGTCGTATTACAGAACGATGCCGAAAGGTGAAGACAGAGGAACGTGGCAACTCAAGACTTAAAGACATAGTTACTTGAGAGAATATTTAGCTAACGCCATTCATATCCGGGATGTAAAGACCTCATTCTCTAGGTAGGAAAAGGATGTTGTTAGAGTGGTCTCACTGGAGTGAAACAAGTGTTTCTTCCCTCCGAAGGGGTAAGAAATGACTAGACCCTTTGTCCGTGTTTTCTTGAATCTCGGTCCAATGTTGAACGGTGAAGGACAACTCGTACGATGCGTCAAAGAGAAGTCTCTGGGCAATTCTTGGGTAACTCTTCGTGAGACCATGCGAGGGTAAGAAACTCAGCAAGACCCGGCTCCGAGATCCCCGCAACTCCAAGATCCCGGGCTTCAATTTCCGAACTAAAGCCATCGGAACTTCACCCCTGATGCATTGGCGGGAAAAGTTACGGCGTCAAGACGTCAACGGTAACCCTGCCCTTGGAGATGGCCCTGCGATGTAACATGCACGCCAGAGAATCTTGACCACTCGAACATGGGTATAACCATAGTGTGAAGCTGTAAGGCATGCACACGATGCTACTGTAAATCAAGATACTACCTGCCTCATCGATCCCGGCGTCGATTTGCAAGATATAAAGCTGGATCTCAACATACCTCTGACTCATTACTCACAAGGAGAGCTCCTCAAAGTCTATTGCAACTAAGGACGCCTGAAAATGGCTCGCTCTCTGCACGCAGTCAGCCATTTCTTGGTGACAGCACTAGCCATCATCCCATTCGCCTTCGCAGACCTCACCACCACCATCGACCCTTCTTCCAACTGGGGAACCTGGGAAGGATGGGGTACGTCCCTAGCCTGGTGGGCAGCAGCCTTCGGCACGCGTGACGACCTCGCCAACATATTCTTCACGACCCAAACCACGACCCTCAACGGAGTCTCCCTGCCCGGGCTCGGCTTCAACATCGCGCGCTACAACGCCGGCGCGAGCAGCTGGAACAGCATCAACGGCACCAGCATGGTGGTCTCGCCCAAAATGATTCCCTCGCGCCAGATCGAAGGTTTCTGGATCGACTGGGCCTCCACTAGCCCCTCTTCAGCCAGCTGGAACTGGTCCGCCGACTCTGCCCAGCGCACCATGCTCTCCAAAGCGCGCTCGCGCGGCGCCTACATCCTCGAGCTCTTCTCCAACTCGCCCATGTGGTGGATGTGCAAGAACCACAACCCGTCCGGCTCCGACGACGGCAGCTCCGACAACTTGCAATCGTGGAACTACCAGAGCCACGCCGTCTACATGGCCACCGTGGCCAAGTACTTCGCCGACCACTGGTCCACCACATTTTCTTCCGTTGACCCCTTCAACGAGCCCAGTGCCACCTGGTGGAACGGCAAGACCGGCACCCAGGAAGGGTGTCACTTTGACGTGTCCACCCAGGCCACCGTCCTCAACCACTTGCGCACCGAGCTCGACTCGCGCGGGCTGTCGTCGACCGTCATTTCCGCTTCGGACGAGAGCTACTACGACGACGCAGCCAAGACCCTCCAGAACCTCGGCTCGACCGCGCTCGCCAAGGTCGCCCGCGTCAACGTCCACGGCTACCAGTACGGCTCCGGGCGGCGCGACTCCGTCCGCAGCCTGGCGACGCAGTACAGCAAGAAGCTCTGGCAGAGCGAGTACGGCGAGGGCGACGCGACCGGCCACGACCTAGCCAGCAACCTGCTCCTGGATCTGCGCTGGCTGCGGCCGACGGCGTGGGTGTACTGGCAGGTGCTCGACGGCGGCGGATGGGGCTTGGTCGACGCCGACAACGATAAGAAGACGGTCGGCCAGCCGACGCAGAAGTACTTTGTGCTGGCGCAGTTTGCTAGGCATATGAAGCCGGGGATGCGCATCCTGGATGCCGGGAGCGATTACGCGACGGCGGCGTACGATGCGGCGACCAAGAAGTTGGTCATTGTCGCGGTCAACTGGGGGAGTGCTCAGTATCTCAATTTTGACATGTCCAAGTTCAAGACGCCGGGAGTGAATGGCGCGGTGGTGAAGAGGTGGGCGACGCAGATTGGCGCGTCGACGGGGAAGAGGTATGTCGCTTCTGCCGACACGACTATTAGCGGCACAAAGTTTTGGTCGTATTTTGAGAAGGAGATGGTGCAGACTTTTGAGGTTGAGGGTGTTGTTTTGTAGTGTGGTTGTTTGGTGCAGAATGTCGCAGCAAGTATGTACATGATATGGAAAATTTCCATGGTCAGAACTCCAAGCGACAGAACACAACATTACCCAAGTCCCGAAGCAAGTAAATAAAGAGATAAATAACAACGTGATGATGTTGCAAAAAGATGACGCGTACAAATCCAAATAGGATTTCATATTACATCAAGAAAAAAGGACGGAAATACAAAAGAAAGATCTTGACAAGAGTGGGATTCGAACCCACGCCCTTTCGGACCACGGGACTCTTGGAGAAGATTAAGGGTTTACCTTAACGTGGCGCCTTAGACCGCTCGGCCATCTTGCCTTGATGTTGCTAAACGTCCGATTTTGATTATTATAATTTTGACCTCACAAACTTGCATGTTTCACGATGTGTCACAAGAACTTCGCGTACAAACACTCAAAGCTTTCTGTATATATGGCTGGAGGTTTTGTAAAAGCTTGATGATCACTGCAAAGAGCGTGTTAGAAAGATTTGAGTATTAGCTTATTTTCTTCTCTTACAGGTGGATGTTAAGCTCTTCAACGGTAGTGTCCAAGGGGTGCGTGCAGGCTGGTTCGAAGTGGACTGAGAAGCACATGTGTATTAGGTTGATGTGTTTTAGACGCGCTTTTATTTATTAATGATACTAGTCTAACGCTCCATGACGCACAAAACAAAGAGAAGCTTCGACGTTTCTAATAACATCAACCCTCCATAGCATAGCCGCTGGTGTCTTTCGTCTTCAAATACGCCACAGCAATTTTCTGCAACTGATGTCTCTGCACCTTGCCCGTGATGGTAACCGGCCATGTCTTCATCCCCAGCTCTTCCAGGGAGATAACCTCCCCAAGCGAGAATCCTGATCCCACCATCTGAAGGAACATCTCGTTGATGTCTGTCGCCGTCACATTCTCGGGTAAACGGTCAAGAATGACATAGGGCATCTCGCCGTGCATAGGGGACGGAATACCGATTACGCAGGCCTGCGAATTTCGAGCGGGATTAGTAACTGTCTGCGAGCCACTCTGTCCACTCGAACAATAGTGTTTGAAGCTAAAAGAGGGCAGTGAACTTACCTCAACCGACAAATATCTGGCCAAGAACGCCTCTATAGCCGTAGGATTGAAGAAACCGACAGAGCTCTTCACGATATCCTTCACCCTGCCCACAACAAACACCATTCCGCTCTCATCAATCACCGCCAAGTCGCCTGTGCGGAACCACTTCGTGCCCTGCCTATCGCGGTAAAACATCTTCGGCGCAAACCCATCGAGATACCCATCGATAAACGCCTCGCTCGAGATGTGCAGTTCACCTTGCTTACCCCGTGGCACCACCTCCCACTCCTTTTCTGTCTGCTCGGTCTGCGGCGGCATCGTCCCCGACTGGACCTTCTCAACATCAACAACCTTAAGCCTCGTCCCCGGCGTCGCCGTTCCCGCAGGCATCACATCCCCCAGCGGCTTCGGCATCCCCTCCTTTAGGGCAGTAGGAGGGTATCCTAGCGCGCCCACGCCCTCAGTCATACCGAATCCAGCCACAAATAGTACCTCCGCACCAACACCCAGCATCTCCCGCAACCGTTCCAGATACCCAACCGTGATGATCTCGCCACTAACGAACACACCCTTAACCGACCGGATTTTTTGCGGAGCAAAGTCCTTGTGTTTAGCCAGCAGCACCAACTGGCTGCGCATCAGCTCCATATTTGTGACGCCGCATCGCTCGATGGCTTCCAGGTTCGCAGACACGGAAAATATACGGGAAGGGATGACGACGGTGCCGCCGATGTACCATAGGAGTAGGGGGGCGGTCATGGAGAGAGCCATCATGTTGGCGGCGAAGATTAGGCCTACGGTTTTGGGCCGCGAAGTCTCAGAGGAGCTGGGAGAAGAGAAGGCGGTGTGCGAAGCGACGGCCGCGCACACGTTTCTAGTCGTTCGCGGCACGCCTTTAGGCTGGGAGGCTGAGGTGCCGCTTGTGAAGAAGATGTTGGAGATGCGATCGGGCCGATCGCTGACCTGTTGAGTCGAGATGCTGCTCTCTTGCTCGGTGAAAGGCGGCTGGGGGGAGGCGATGTCTGAGGCGAACGAGATCCAGTTACTACCGGATGCGCGGCGGGCGGGGGTGAGAGGGGAGAGGCAGATGCCTAGGAAGAAGCCGTCGCCAGAGGCAGACGCTTGATCGCCTGCCGCTGCTGCTTCCTGCCGAAGTTTGTCAACAATCTCGGCGGACTCCTCGTCTTCAACGACCACGACTGCGGGCCTCAAACGACGGAAGTAATACTCCTTCAACGTCTGGTCGTCTGGCAAGCTGGAGTGAAGTAACTGGATCGTCCGACTGACGAGGGTATGACACTTTAGTGCCGCAGCCCACATGACGAGCGACCATTCAGCGCCGTGGGGAATGAAAGTGAGAATGCTCGAATCGGCCGGCACGTTGTATCTTTCAAGAATGGCTCCAAGACGAGCGGCTCCCCGCTGCATCTGGTCGTACGACCAGATCAGCATGGAGTCTTGGTGCTTGGGATCGACCGTGGATTTGGCGGGGCATGATGGCTTGCCGACGAGGGCTTCAAGGTGGCTGGCGGGCTGCCAAAAGGATACGACGGCAGCCCTCTCGGGATCAAAGTCGATGCCGTGCTGGAGAATGGACCATACGGAGTCACCGCAGGGGGGCGGCGGACCGCCGTCGAGCTCGGAGGAAGTCAGAGTTTGGGCCATTGTCGTTATTGCTGTTGTGGTAGAGTGGGGGAGTCGAGATGTATGGGATAGAAGCCTGGGCTCGAAGGATGCGGAGAGGTCCGTTTAAGTAGCTACAGGGCCAGATCGACGCCGAGTGTAGATTTGGCAAATGATCGCCGGATCACCTAGCTGAATCGTTAGTGCGAGGGTAAGCCGAGGCTATGTTGGCAAAGGTGGGGGTTGCTCAAGCGTCCCACAGGATGTTTCCCGGAGGAGGTTTAGAACGTCGCTTTGCGCTGTGTATGTAATAGGATCTCAAAGTTCTGGTATGATGTGGTTGGTCTGAGAAGAGGTTCGTTAGGCGCAGTGAAGGCGCCTGCACTAAGGAGCCAATTGTTGATCAGAAGATTGGCGCCAGTGCGATGGCTGTCTGGATTGACGTGTGCTTGAGTGCCTTTATCGGGGGCTGGAAAAGGCGACAACGAAAAGGGCTTGATTCTGGAGTTGTCTAACGGAAGAGGAGAAACGGAAACCAGGACAACCTATAAATACCTGGAAGGGAGTGCCGGTGAATGGGCACCAACAGCAAGTGAATGGGCACCACCTCAACAGCAAGTGAATTGGATGGAAGGCCCAGGGCACGGACTTCCAACAAACCTTTCTTGGTTGTCGGACCCGACCCGAGAAGTGGGCTACACGTACACACGGAGCTCTGTTACGGCCGTCGAGAACTGGGAGAAATGCTTTCCATAGCTAGAATTACGACAGGAGCAACGCACTCAGTGACTATCAGCACATGCTCGGCTCATTCATGAAACCATTCGTGAATCTTCCCGCCACTTCCATGCCGCTGCCCTCACTAGCCTCACTGCCATCATAGGTTGTCATCATTGCCATCATTCCACCGCAATAAGCAACCACCCCTCGTCTAATCATGACCAGGACCAAGTACATCCAGCCATTGCTGCCTCTGATATCTCTTCAACAATGTTTGCCTCCTCAAGAGCAATCATGCGAACAGCCCAGAATCTCTGTCAATGACCTTCAAGGTGTACAATCGAGACCCTCGTACATGACCCATTACAAAGCTGTACCACACAAGCACCAAACTCGTGAAACTCGAAACAGGCAGTCACCAATCAAGATAGACAATGAAGTAATGGCGACAAAGTAGATACATGGAAAACGGTCTGCTGCAACTCAGCAGTCCTTTGATGATCGATTTGTTAGACTACCTCTTATGAGAGGCACAATGGAAAGAAAACATGACTGGGTATCTCTTGCAAACATGACGCTAGACAGCCGAGAAAAAGCAAGATGAAAACAACACTGCAACCCGCCAACCTAACTACTCAGGCGTCTCTGAGCCGGACTGAGCAACAGCCTGGAGCGCATTGATGCGCTGGTTTAAGACCATTGCCTCCGCCTGGGTGGCAGCCAGCTCTCTCTTGGTCGCCGCCAACTCTACGTTGGTCTCCACCAACTCGAATTAGTCGCCGCCAACTCTTGCTCGGTGGTCGCCAACTTTTGCTGGGCGGTCGCCAACCCTTGCTGGGTGGTCGCCAACTCTGCATTGGTCGCGGCCAACTCCGCACGCACTGCGTTCAGTTGGTTGGTAAACTCCCCCATCCTCTGGAGGCAAGTGAGCATCATGTTGCCGCTGCCCTGTTGTTTGGCCTCGATAAAATCGAGGCGGTGGCCGTGCTTTTCGACCGGTCCGACGTACCGGCCGATTTGGTCTTGGACCACGTTGGCGGTTTGAACCGCGGTACTGATGTTCTCGTCCACCGATTCAAACTTCTTCTCGAAGCGACGCAGAACGTTGACCTGCTTCCTGATGGCTACAGCCTGGTCGTTGAGGGTGGCAGCTTGGTTCTGCATAGTGATTTCTTGCTCGTTGACCTTGGCTGCCAGGCTGCTATTCTCGAGAAGCGCATTGATGTCAAGTTCCTGCAATGCAGGAACCAGCTGGTCCTGAATTGCCTGTAGAGAAAAAGTCCAGTCAGCATGATGGAACACAAGCTGAGTAGACCATATGACAACAAGAACAAGTAAAATAGAATCAGAATCTGCGCAGCTGTAATACTGCATCACCAGACCGGTCCACGAATAGTACCCCCACCGCGAGGCAGGATCCACAGACGCGACCTACTGAGCGCCATTTCAGCCGCAAGACAAGCTCCCCAGCCCGGCAATACGCTGACCAAGCGCATGCCGCCGGCCAGCACATATGTGAGCCTGGTGATGCGCCGTGGGAAAACTCTGGGTTCAGATGACAACATGAGAAGTTGTAGAGCTGGAGCCGCGTGACGCTCGGACGGACGACGTATCCGTGGAACTGCCCCATAGGACGCGGCCCCCCAGGAGAAACTCCTTTTGCATTTTGAGAACTGGCTCCCCCGCGAACTTGAACCCGACCCAGGCGCAGAGTCCCAGGCCGGCGGCGGGCATGTGGTCGAGTCTCGGTTTTACATCCCACGGACGACTCGGCAGCATTACACGAGAACGATGGTGTATGACTGAACAGAAACTGGGCTGGACAAAGACGGACCTACCTCGGAAGATGAAGCGGCGGCGCCATCGCTGTCCTCGACATCCTCGTGCTGAGCGGCCTGTAATACATATCTGTCAGTTATTGCCACGAGAAGTGATGGTGATGTGGAGGAAGACGAATGAGCGTAGGGGTAGAGGACGTGCGAATAGAGCACCAAGATGTGAGTGCGAGGTGAAGATGTGATGAGGTGGAGGCGGCTGATGGTAGAAAAGCGACAACTTACCTGTTCTTCCTTTCTGGCACGCTTGTGCGCGCGCTTGTCGGTGTTGGGACGGCCGCTAACCATGATGACTGATGTGGGTGATGCGAGTGTGTGATGAGTTGTATAGCAGTCTGACGATGCTCTTGCGAAGTAGTTGAACTTGATGGTCAGCAGAGGCGAGACTTGAGGACGTCAGTTCAAGAAGAAGGTGGAAGAGGGAGATGGGGAGGGGGAGGGGGAATTTAAATACTGGATTGGGAGGCTGATCCGTGGACCCACCCTGAATAACACTCGCAGCGTGAATAGAAACGAACAATAGCAAGCCAAAAGCTATTGAAGGTTCAACTTGCAGGTGAATCGTACGTCTCTAGATGGGACGAAACGTGGAAAAGTGGGTCAAAATTGTGATGTTTGCTTGCGAGGCGAAGGCAACAGCGAGGACAGGTGTTGGCGCTTCAGTCACTGCCCCGTCGGGTCACCGGGCTCCCGCGAAAGATACATCGAGAACACTCAGACGGAAACACGCACATTAGCTCATTCACGCTCCTGTGGTCGGTTCCCAACCGGATAAAAGGCGGCCGATGCTCAGTAGAGGTAACTGCACAAGCTGAGTATCCTATAGACATGATATGGTTGGGAACTGGCCGCAAGCTGGCCACTGGGCTGAAGCTATAGAGGGGCGCGGAAGTACACCAGGCAAGGTTGACGAGGGGCGGGGAGGGGCCCGCGAAGGACGTGAAAGATGGGATGAAAAGTCGAGGCGGTTTGCAGAACGGTGAATGTTAACTCTGGACCCATCCAAAAGTACCACACCGGCTACCAGGTGACGACAGCCACCCCGCTTAGCCACCCGGGGAAGGGAAAGGTTGAAGGACCTTAGGCGCCCCGGTCCAGAACCCAAGTCCAGGTTGCTAAGCTATGACGGAACAAGACGTTGACGTTCTTGTCAGGGCAAGAGTGCTCCGCGTAGCTAGGAAGAAGTGAAAAGGAACACACGAGCCGCAGACTGTGTCTCTTGCTGGTAATGGAGTTGAAGCTGATGCCTGTGCTCAAGCTAAGCTTTCATTTCGAGGGCATATTCGCCTGTGTTGACTCTAATGTCGGCTTTCTTCCGTCCCACGCTATAACCGTAAGATAGCGCATCAAGGTTCCATCTGCGGTAACCACTGGCATAGCAACCCTTGCCGCTTTCAGCTTATCCGAGACTCCAAGTGAATGGACCGATGGGACAAATGGTACAATTTCCAAGAGGCAGCTGGATGTGTCAGCAGCACTAGTCACGCCTCAGGGTAGCCGTTCAAATATCTGCCCCGCTGTCTCCCACCATCCTTTCTTTTTCTCATAGGAGAGCACGGCCATTGAAGAGTGGGAACAAAGCCGTAAATCCATCGCCCAAAATGCCACGCTATAAGCAGACAGCCCGCTGGGCCGGCGAGGACTCTGGCGCGACTCCGCGCTGGTAACCCTCACAGCGGGCCTGTTTTGAATCAGATGTAGCTCGATTCCTCGAGCACACGGACGACAGCGATACCGAGAGCCATCCTCAGCTAAAGTGGTATTCGAAGCGGGGGGGCTCTTTCGATTCTGATACAGCAGAGTCACTCGATCAACTGGACGACAGCGATATCGAGAGCCATCCTGATGGGGCGAGGGATTTGGGCAAAAAGGCAAGTCTGACACTGCCAGAATCTCGTCTTCGTGGCAGGCACTGACACCCTCTCTTCCATCGCCCTTTGTCCATATCCCATATACTGTCGAGTAACAAGTGGAAGCCAAGTACTGACTCTGCCGTGTTAAAGACTGAAGAGAAGACCAAGGAGGACAAGCACAAGGATGAGAAGCCCAAGGAGAAGAAGCCCAAGGAGAAGAAGCCCAAGGAGAAGAAGCCCAAGGAGAAGAAGCCCAAAGAGGACAATCCCAAGGAGGGAAAACCGTCCTTTGCGAACCAGAAGCATAAGACCTTGTCCAACCTCCGCTTTTCGCTGGAGGTTCTTCAGATTGTTGGCTTGGCTGCTTTTTGCTTGTGGGTGCTTCGTTGCCTCGCTGTCCTTGAGTCACGCATCGCTTCAGCCGAGGCAGCTCTCGAGAGGTTGGGCACCGACTCCAGCGGTAACAGTGGTCATTTCTTCCTACACTTTCCGCTGGAGGTTCTCCACATTGCTGGCTTGGCGACTTTTTGCGTGTGGGTGCTTCGTCGCCTTGCTGACCTTGAGTCGCGCATCACTGCAGAAGCCGCCTAACGGGATTTCATCGGACTGGACATGCCGAAACCACGCTTGACGGCATTGAAGGAGCTCCGAAGAGCCATCTTGACCCCGGAGCTTTAGTTGATGACATGGGGAAATGGATGAACGCATCGTTTAACAAAAGGAGGTGTTGCGGTGTTGCGGTCGGGTTCCGATCTTCGCCTGCGGCAGCACCAAAATAGGCGTGGCTACTGAGTTGTAGAGCGGACCGGCGGACAAGAGAAACAACATGAATGTCATATGGATAGATAGTCAAACCAGCCATTAGATAGGGAGTTCAACAAATGAAGGAAACAATATTGTGGTTGGGAACTTGCATGACAGTGACCATCGAGTCTCGGACATGTAATGATGAAGTGACGTTGAAAAGGAGTCACTTGACTGTGCACGTGATGGTGGGGTTGGTGGGGCTTGCTTTCAGGGGGCAGTGGAAGTGTGACGGGCGGTCAGAGGTTTTGGAGAAACTGAAGGGAACTGGAAGTGGGATTGCTTCCACTTTAAAATGGGAGCTTGGACCGGCCCTGGGGGTCCATGCAGTCAACGGGACCCATGGAGCCGCCTGTGCCTGCTGTACTGCTGGCTGCCACTGTGCCCGCTTGCTGTTGCCCCGCCTGCCGCCCGCTGCTCGGTGGGTGGGTTGGAACCTCGGTGGAAGGACAAGTCCCTCTGTACAGCACAGCACAGCACACCTCCTTACCTCAGTCCCATCCCGTCGATATTTTTCTGGATGCTCTGCGCCAAGACCCACGCCCGACCCGATTGCACGAGCCTCACAACATCCAACTTGAAGCCTCCCATCCACCCACCACCCGACCAATCTCTCCCGCTTTGCGCCCTTGTTCCTGAAGCTCCGCCGTTGCTTGGTCTCTACTATTCCGAGCTTTAATTCCTCTCCATCATGTCTTTCGGAGGCCAAACACCGACCATCATTGTCCTGAAAGAGGGTCAGTCAGCCAGCCCCTCCATGATCCCCTTATGATCCCCTTTTTCTTTAGGTACAAACTGACACCACCATTTTACAGGCACCGATACCTCGCAGGGCAAGCCCCAGATCATCTCCAACATCAACGCCTGTCTCGCCGTCCAGGCCACCATCAAGTCGACACTCGGACCCTATGGCGGTGACCTATTAATGGTGGATGCCAACGGCAGGCAGACAATCACAAACGATGGCGCCACCGTCATGAAGCTCCTCGACATTGTCCACCCTGCCGCGCGAATCCTCGTCGACATTGCCCGATCACAAGATGCCGAAGTCGGCGACGGCACCACCTCGGTCGTCGTGCTTGCCGGCGAGATCCTCAAGGAGATCAAGGAACATGTCGAACAGGGTGTCAGCTCACAGATCATCATCAAGGGCCTGAGGAGGGCCTCCACCATGGCTGTCAACAAGATCAAGGAGATTGCCATCAGCACCAACGAGTCCAACCGCCGCGAGACCCTGAGCAAGCTGGCCGCCACCGCCATGACCAGCAAGCTCATCAAGAGAAACACCGAGTTCTTCACAGAGAGTAAGCGAACCAATGTCGCAAACAGGCCACCCTCGTGCTAGTACTAACAGACCCCGCCTGTGCGCAGTGGTTGTCGACGCCGTCCTCTCCCTCGACCAAGAAGACCTCAACGAAAAGTTAATAGGCATGAAGAAGATTCCCGGTGGCTCCCTGACCGACTCGCTCTTCGTCAACGGTGTCGCCTTCAAGAAGACCTTCTCGTACGCCGGTTTCGAGCAACAGCCCAAGTCGTTCAAGAACCCCAAGATTTGCTGCCTCAACGTCGAGCTCGAGCTCAAGGCCGAGAAGGACAACGCCGAGGTGCGCGTCGAGCAGGTTTCCGAGTACCAGGCCATCGTCGACGCCGAGTGGCAGATCATCTACAAGAAGCTCGAGGCCATCCACGCGACAGGCGCCAAGGTGGTGCTGTCCAAGCTGCCCATTGGCGATCTGGCCACCCAGTACTTTGCCGATCGCGACATCTTCTGCGCTGGCCGTGTCACCTCGGAGGATATGGAGCGCGTCGTCCAGGCCACCGGTGCCACCGTCCAGAGCACCTGCTCCGACATCCTGCCCGAGCACCTCGGCACCTGCGGCACCTTTGAGGAGCGCCAGATCGGCGGCGAGCGCTTCAACTTCTTCGAGGACTGCCCGTCGGCCAAGACGTGCACGCTCGTCCTGCGCGGCGGCGCCGAGCAGTTCATCGCCGAGGTCGAGCGCTCCCTGCACGACGCCATCATGATCGTCAAGCGCGCCATCCGCAACAAGACCATTGTCGGCGGTGGCGGCGCCGTCGAGATGGAGATTTCGGCCTACCTGCACCGCTTCGCCGACCGCGACGTCGCCCACAAGCAGCAGGCCATCATCAAGTCCTTCGCCAAGGCCCTCGAGATCATCCCCCGTCAGCTCTGCGACAACGCCGGCTTCGATGCCACCGACATCCTCAACAAGCTCCGCGTCGAGCACCGCAAGGGCAACACGTGGGCTGGTGTCGACTTCACGAACGAGGGCGTCTGCGACATGATGGAGCGCTTCGTCTGGGAGCCCGCGCTCATCAAGATCAACGCCCTCCAGGCGGCCACGGAGGCGGCTTGCTTGATTCTCGGTGTGGATGAGACCATCAGGAACGAGGAGAGCCAGGCGCCACAGGCTCCTGGTCAGAAATTGCCGCCCGGTGCGGCCCAGAGGGCTTTGAGGGGTAGGGGCCGTGGCATGCCTAGGCGGTAAATGGGGACAGGAGTTATGTGAAGTTAAAGATGATAACAAACGTAATATAGATGGCATAGTGTGGGAATGTACCTGTACGAAGATTCTGTCAAGTTGTTCTGGACGCTGGCAGCAGTTGATGTGATTTCGGTGACATTATGAGCCTAAGGCCTGGGCACTCAACGCCCGGTACTGGTCCTAGGCTGGTGCATGTTTCTGTCCGGCTGTTTTTCGTATGGTCTTGCTTGATCAACGCCGGAAAATTACTGACAAAGGTATTCAAAAAAAAAAAAAAAAAAAAAAAAAAACCTCTTCTATGTGTATTCTATTGACGCAAAGTTCCTGTATACTAAAAGCGTCGGCAAGTCCTCCAACTATTTTCATCTTTCCTCCTTGCCGTCGGCATCATCGTCACCAGAAAGCAAGTGGCTTACATCCATCTTGCCACTTCCACTTCCATTCGCACTCCCACTCCTACTCCCACCACCTGCACTTCCACTACTACTTTCCTTCTCCTCTCCAGTTACTGGTTCGGGATTCTTCGGTGCTGCCGCTGCCGCTGCCGCTGCCGCCGGTGGAGTAGGTGTTGTTCCAGTTTCTTCTGTTCCTGTGGTGGTGTCCATTGTATCTGGATCGACGGCAGCAGCAGCAGCACCGGGACCAGCTGCTGCAGAGACTGTTGCGTCATCATCAGCAGAAGGATGACTACTGATGGTAGTACTTTCCCATCCCCTTGTATTCCTATCCTGGCCAGGGGCACGTTCCTGATAATCGTGGCTGTTGTCCTGGCCGTCGTGACCATGACCGTGACCGTGATCGAGATCGAGACCGTTTTCCGACGACATCTCCTCTTCCGCCATATCCATGCCATCATCTTCAGCAGCTAGATTGAGGCTTGGAGATGATGGGTTTAGGTGGTGGTCCTGCTGATCCTGATCCTGGTCTTGTTGTATCTCGTCCTGATCCTGATCCTGATCCCGGTTGTTCTCATTTTCATTATCGTTGAGATCCATATCGATATCATTATCATCGCGTTCTGGTTCTTCCACGTCTTCTGCAGTGTTTGCATCCGCTGCTGCTGCTAGGCCGTGGCGGTTTCGGTTATTGTTGATGCTTGTAAAACTTGATCCCGGATTTGTGTCCATGTCAACATCACCACCACCGGAACTAGCGCTGGCACCCGACGACTGTTGTTCTCTTCCACTCTCCCAAATTGGCGTGGGTTCTCGTGATGACCTTACTGCAGCCGCGGCCTTCTGGTACTCATCCTGACCTTCGTCCTCATCATCATCCTCGCTACTGGTTTCAACCAACATGTCCAAATCCCTATCACCCCCCGCCGCTTGTCCCCCACCACTACTACCACCACCCCGTTGCTCCCCTCTATGATCCTCCCTCCCACCATCCGACTTATCAGCACCACGCTCCTGAGTTTGATCAAAGTGACCACGCCCATTCTCATACTGACGACGTTGATAAAGCTCTTGCTGCTGCATATGCTGTATCCCGCCATCACCACCATCACCGTCCATCAAGCCGCTGGTCCCACTCCGGCTTCCCGATCCCGATGCCACCCCATCACCCACACCCACACCCATCCCGATACCAACAGCCTCGGTACCCGCCACAGTCAACAAAACCTGGAACGTGTCCGAATCGGTATCAGGTTCGGAAGCAGAAGAGGCGCCACCGGCGTGGTGCTGCTGCTGGTGTTGATGTTGATGTCGGGGACTTTGATGCTGCTGCTGCTGCAGATGATGGTGTTGGTGTTGGTGAGGTTGATCATGCTGGTGCGGCGCGTACTGGTACTGATACTGCTGCTGATGGCGGGTATCGTGTTGCATGATGTGGTTATGCTGGCCCATGGGAAGAGCCCTCGTTGCTTCGGGAGGGGGAGGGTAATGCTGAGCGCCATGGGACGTGTAAGCGTTGTGTGCTGTCGTGGTGTGGAGCTGGGATGGGTGGATTTGATGTTGTTGGCTATACACCGTCGTATGCGGCATCTGTGTGGGCGGATGTAGAGGATGTCGATGGTGAAATGGGTTTGGATGATGCTGAGGCTGATGGTGCTGGGTGTAATCTCGCTCGTTATGTACTTGCCCGTGATCGCTTAGGGAATGGTGATGGGCAGTGGTTGTTCGCGCAGATGACGGCCCCGGTTGACTTATCATTTGTGGATCAATGATGGGGGGTAAGGAGACGTGCGGATGATGAGGCTGGTGGTGATGGGAAGATGTTGCTACAGAGTGATGTTGCGGTTCATGATGTGGGTGGGAAGGATAAGGAGGTGGATAATGATGGTGGTGATGTGGAGGGGGGGAAGGGTGGTGTGGTAGCATTGGACTTTCATGCGCCGCGTGACGAGTAAAGGGGTTATGCTGAACGGTGGCTAGGTTTGTTGTTGTATCAGGGGTTACTTGCATAGGAGGACCGGGGGAAGGGGATGTCAAGATGGAGATCTGATGGCCGCTGGCATCAGTAAAATGCGGATGGCTCTGGTTATAGTGATGCGATGAGGCAGCATAGGGATCTATGTGAGATGGTGGCTCGGGCGGCAAGCCAGGTATGGGGTGCGTCCTGGGCTGATCGGCTATGGTGACAGGATCACCAGCCGAGACAAAACCAGGAGATGGGGCGGGCGATGATCGCTTGGAGCTGCTGGCCCCAACGGGCGGGCTAAGATTCGGACGCTTTATGCCGCTGGATGTTGTGGTCATGATGTTAGACAAGGAAGGCTGGTGCTGGTGCTGCTGAGCTTGGGACGTTGATGACAATGAAGACTTTCCCAGTTCTTTGCATTCGGAACAGTTCCTAATTACATCCGAGACCGTCTCCTTGATGCGACTCCAGTGGTAGCGCTCCGCAATGGTGGCCGTGGTTCTGTTGATGCCCGCATGCGACTGGTTGTGCACCTCTCTCGCAATGTCGTACTGGCGGCGCGGGTCCGAGATGACCTCCTTGTCCTTGAGCATGAGGACGTCACCGTCGACCAGCTTGTAGTGAGTCGCGGCGCTACGAAGCCTGCTTTTCTCGGCTCGGTCAGCCCCGTTCGGATAGCGGCCGTACTTGAGATAGAACTTGATCTTGTCGAAACGCTCTTCACTCACAAGTTCTTCGTTACCTGCCGCGTCGCCCAAGTCCCGCCCAAAGATGATGGCGTCCACCAGACGGTCCGGGTAACTCTTGAGGTTGCCGGCCCCCTTGACACGGCCGATGCGCTTGAAGCCCAGGCCGTCCCAGATCTTGCACGACGCCACGTTGGTCTCGTACACAAGGTTGAAGACCGAGTACGTGTAGCCCAGCTTGGGTGCCCAGTCCAAGTAGGTCTCACCCATGAGACGCCCGACACCGCGGTTACGGGAGGCATCCGTCACGATGAAACCGGCATTGCAGATGTGGCTGCTGCGGCCAGGGTAGTTGGGCTTGATGTAGAAGGTGCCCAGACACTCGGTCGACCAGTTCTYGTTGTCGACAATGTCCTCGCCGCGCTCGATCTGGCCGAGAAGCATGACGCCGGCAAAGTTTTGGAACCAGTAGTCGGCGAACTTGTCGAAGGGCATGGCGTCCATCATGGGATAGGTGTCACCACCCTCGATTTCCTTGTTGAACTGATCATGGAGATAGTGCAGCAGGGAATCGGGTACCTGATGGCGCGAGGCAAAGGGGACAACGGTAGCCACCGTCTGGCGATCCCGCAGAGTCACATGGCGAGGGACAATGGTGGGCGGGAAAGAGGGGTGAGCAGGGTCTGGATAGGGAGCCGCTCCAGAGACGCGGTAGATGGTTCCGGCGGAGGGGTCCTCAAGGATGGCTGGCATCTTGGGTCTTGTTGCAAGTCAATTGATATGAACGCCGTAAAACACTCAAAACTCCCGTACTGTCAAAAGTATGCGCCCTGCCAACGGTGTTAGCCGCGTTATCTAGGCGTAAAGGTGCAATCCATTGAAATGAAAATGCATGAGGTTATAGCATACGCACTTTGAACAAAAGACAACTAATCAAAGCTGGTTGTGTATGCACCAAGAGTGTGAGTGTGCGAGATATATAAAGACGGCAACGTCCAAATCGGGCCACCTAGTATGTGTATAGATACGCGGCGGGGTAAGAAACGAACGCGCCCTAAAGATGACAACCAAGACCGAATTGGATGGCTGATCGATAGCTCGATAGTTCGATAGTTCGATAGTTCGATAGTTCGATAGTTCGATAGTTCGATAGTTCGATAGTTCGATAGTTCGATGGTTCGATAACTTCGTTACGGTATCGGGACTCGGCTCAGGACGGGAGCCGAAGCGGGGCCGTGACCGTCGCCGAGATCCGGCAGTTGGTGCGGGTGTGACGATGTTTGACCCCGAAAACGGAGGCCCGGGTGACACCCACACTCAGCCCCACCTCACACCCGACACGGGATACGGAGGGAGAAATAACGGGACCCGGGAGTCGCACCGACCGTATGGACTGGGTGGACACTCCGAAGGCGTGCCGATGACCAATGTTGGATCACCAATCACCAGAGGGCCTGTCTTGTCTTGTTTTGTAAAAAAAACTGCTTGTTGTGCACCAAGTGCAACAGGACCCGACAAGCATGTGAGTGTTTGACGTGACTGAATAAACGCGCCGTCGCAGCTTTGAGCACGACAGCGGGTGATTCCAAGAATCCAGCCCCCGTGTCACAGTAGCGTGGGTGGTGGTGTGCGGGCGGCGGCAGCGAATCTGATAAGCGTTTGGGTTGGATCCCCGTCGTTCTGAAATATTCGGCGTGGTGATAATTTGTGCTCACATGGGAACAAAAGAGAGAGGTCTGAGAGTTGTTTGAATGCGATTCTCACATTTTGGTTCGTGAAAATGAAGGGTGTCCGCTGGCTTAGTCATCATTGTCTCCTAGAGGTACCTATTTACACAGCTCTTTCCCCTGAGACTCCAACATCTCGAAGCTTTGTTTGTGAAGTAAGAGTGAATAAACTCGCCCAGTGACGTTGTCCTGCCTTATGACACCTTTGAACCTTCTGAAACCTGTCTGCCAGACACCCTAAATACCAGGTAGTTGAAGGTACTCGATTTGCTTAGTTGCTACATGCAGGAATGCACGACTGCCGGCCAACTCCATCAACTCACATCACCTCCCCAACCCATCGTTTGCAAAGACTAGGTATTCGGTATATAGTACAATAAAGGCTATTTTACAACCCCTTCACATGCTGTACTGGCCTGGTTTCTCTACCATGCTAATACATTTCCATTCCTCTTTTTCCATATCTCTTTCTTTATACACGAGCACCACCACCGAACATCTCCTTGAGCGCATCCTCGCTCAGGAACGTGTCCTTCTCCTTCTGTTCCTCCACGCTGTTGTCCTGTGCCTGTCTCCTCCGGACGTCGGCCGCCCGCGCCGAAGCCAGCTCGAAGTACCCTTGCACATCGGCGGGCGTCTTCCATGTGACCTCGCCGCGCTGCGCCGCTTCGAGTCTGCGCTTCTGGCCACGCTCACCGGCACGGCCGAGGACGCCGCTGATGAGGGCGGTTGCTCGCAGACTGGTTTGAAATCATAGTCGTCAGTAACTGTACATACAAATACCACACACAGTAAAATCGTCAATGTGCATCCGCGGGCGAGGAGTCTTTCTTACCTGTCATCGTTGGCCGGAATCTGGTAAGTAACCCACGCGGGATTGGTGTTGGTATCAATAATACCAATAGTCGGGACCTTGGCCAAACTGCACTCGTACAACAGCGTCATGTTTTCCTTGGGGTTCAAGCAAACGACCAGATCGGGCGCCAGGGGTCTGCGGTCATGCAAATGATCCTCGAACCCGGAGAGCGGGCGATCCAGCTCGTCCACCACGGTCAGCGGGACGCCTCCCAGCAGCTGCTCGCGGTTGGTGATGGTTCCGGGCCTCCACTTGGTGAACAGGTGGCAGGCCTTGGCCAGCTCGGCGGCGCGCACGACGATGGGCCGCTGACCCGGGCGGGTGCCGACGAACAGGATCAGGCCGCCGCGGTAGGCGACCTCCTCGACGACGCGGGCGGCGCGGCGCAGGTGCGTGGCCGTCGTCTCGAGGCTGATGATGTGGATACCCTGGCGCACACCGTAGATGTAGCGCGCGTTGGCCGGGTTCCAGAGCGACGTGTTGTGGCCCATGTGGGCCTGGGCGGCCATGAGGTCCTCGAGCGAAGCGTCCGAGGGGGGGTTGCGGAGGTACTGCTCGGGGATGTAGCGGACCTCGACGCCCGCGCCGAGCTTCTGGGTTTGCGCCTTGGTCTGCTTGAAGAGCTTGAAGTTGCCGGGAATGGCCTCGATTTGCTGCTTGAGCTTAAGCGCCTCCTCGTCGACGAGGCTTGGGTCCCATGTCGTAACGGTCTCGGTGGCAGTAGCGGAGGTCGCGGACCAGGCCTCGGCAGCCGGGGAAGCGGCGAACTCGGGAGTGAGCTTCTCGATGCTCTCGGCGTAGAAATCGGCCTGCTCCTCGAGGGTGGGCTCAGCAAAGGCTGTCTCGGCAGCCTGCTTCTTGGTGTTCGTCGGCGGCGGCGGCGCAGTGAAGTTGTCCTGGGAGAGGAATCGCGACTGGGCCTGGAAAGAGGCCCGCGAAAGAGGAGTGGCCAGGGCCCGTCGGCCTGCAGTGAGAACGTCAGCTTGGGATCATTTGGCTTGTTCAAAGAGGAAACCGGAATTCTCACCTAACCGCGCGCCGATATTCCGAACAATCATGGTGGAAATGCTGGGGTCGGACACATCGTCGTCGGGAAGACGTTGTAAATCGGTCCGCTCAACTTTTCTGGACGGTACACGGCCGAAGGTGGCCCGTGCGCCGATTCACTTTCGGCATTGCGCCCGCCAGACGTGGATCACTGCACCACTGTAGCGCGGCCTCCTTCAGGCACTGGAACGGCCCCACCACGGGAA
The DNA here is from genome assembly GCA_009805345.1 of Neurospora sp. FGSC 26628. NCBI lineage: Eukaryota > Fungi > Ascomycota > Sordariomycetes > Sordariales > Sordariaceae > Neurospora > Neurospora sp. FGSC 26628. Next base: position 214,328 of record RAOO01000008.1, on the reverse strand, counting down.
TTCTGGGGTCATGGACAACGGGCAATTCGGCATCGACAGTCTCCTCAGAATCTAGAAGACGGGAATGGGACGGGAACCAAACAAAAGAGGAAGAAATAAATATCTAAAAAGAACGCTCTCTCGCAGATCAAAACTTGATCTCAATGCCAAAATGTAGTCTGTAGCGGGTAGTAGTAGCTCATAATCCGAGGCTTGGTGTACATTGAGTTTCTACGGTAACCTATACCAATCCGGCCAACCAACCCCTCTCTCTCTCACTCTCAGGGTGCCATTCCCGGCCCTCCCGTCCTGCATTCATTCATGCATCTACCTTTACCAGGCGAATGAAGAATTATCATTGGATTGGGCAGCCCATTATCAACAATCTCTCGAGCCCAACAACAACAACAACAACTACTGCATCAATCATCATCAAAACCATAAGACTCCCTGCTTCGTCTTCATCTTATCTCTACCTAACTTCTCATTCAAGAAACCAAAAAATAGTGTAAATTCTTATAAGCTTAACGGCTGGTCAGTCTCGTAATGGTAAACACACTAACGATCACCACGGCCAGGGTGACAATAGCACCCGGAAGCAGCAGCTCGTTGGGGACACCAGCAATAACCTGGGCCGGCTCTTGTTGTGGCTGAGACATTGTGCGCGTGCGCGTGGGACGGCGACGGACGGGCTCCTCCTCCTCCTCCTCACTAACCTCCTCGGACTCCTCCTCGATCTTCTTTTTCCGCTCACGAACCACCGACGAAGCAGGAGGGGTGGCGGGGATCGTCTCAATCACCGGCGCAGGCGTAGGGGCGAGGGAAATAGCAGGCTCCGAGGGATCGTGCACAAACAAGTCAACCTTCTCGCGAAGGCCGTGACGCGCAAGCAGAATGGCTTCGAGGAGATCCGGGTCCGTGGTGATGGAAACCGAGTCGCCCTCGTCGTCAAGATAGCTGAGCGCAAATCCACCGGACAGCGTGCCGTTCTCGACCTCAGGGGTGCCGCCAATAGCGTCCACCTCAGCACCAAGCTTGGCGGCGACGGCGGCGACAAACTCAGCCATGCCGTGGGAGGCTGTCACCTGCAGACGGTGGACGCGGCCGCTGGGAGCCTTGAACTTGAAGGGGAAGGGGATATCAGCGGGGTTGACCTCTTGAATACCACCCAGCTGGCTGTGGGAAGGCGACTCGACGCCGGCATGGCTCGCCGAGTCACCAGGCGCCACGCTGTCGACAATGCGCTCGCTGCGGGCCATGTCGGGCGACATGAGCGATCTAGGCCCATGGTGGGTGTGGTGGTGCGAGCCGTCGCCCGATACCATGGACTCGGTTTCGTGATCCAGAGAAAGCCAGAACTTGTTCCAGGCAGGGCCCTCGTTGTCGCTACCGCTGCCCATCGTGTTGATCTGTTCGAGGGTGGCGTAAGTGAGCTTGAGGACGTCAACCATGCCGACAATCTCGCCAGTATCGTTCATCACCGGCAGGTTGAGGTAGTGGCCATCGTGCATCTTCCTCAGCGCAGCCTGGATGGTCATGTCCATGGGCGCAAAGTCGGGATGGGGGGTCATGACGCGAACCACGCTGCAGGTGGCAGGGTCAAGACCGGGGGCAATCACACGGAGGACGACGTCCTTGCTGGTGAAGATACCCGTAATTGCTCCCTGATCCTGTACCAAGACCGCCGTGGTGTGGTTCTCCTTCATCAACTGAGCCGCCTCCTTCACCGAGGTCCGGACGCTGACCGTGGTCGGGGGGATGCCGTTCAGGACAGACTCCAGGGTCGGGCCCGACATTTTGGATCGCAGGGCCTCGACGTACTGGATGATCTGCTGGGGCTGGCTGGCGCCAAGCTCCGACTGAACACCCTCGAGCGCATCATACAGCCGCCTGGACGAGGCATAGGCGCGCTCCAGCTTCTCCATGGCGTCGTAGAAGCATTTTGTGATATCGAGAATGCCCGAGATGTCCTGGTTCTCGTCCATGACGGGCAAATGGCGGAAGCCCTTGCGCACCATGAGATCAAGGGCGTCGGTGGCGCTGGTGTCGGTCCTAGCGCACAGCGGGTTCTTGGTCATGATCTCGGCAATGGTGACGGTGTTGGCCTTGAGCCCGCCGCCGACGACACGGAAGGCCAAATCCTTGGCTGTGAAGATACCAGCAATCCTTTCATCGTCGTCGGTGACAAGAACACAGTCTTCGCGCTTGGCGGCCATCAACTGGGCGGCTTCGGAAACGGTGGTCGCGGCCTTGATCTGGAGGGCGGGACTCGGCTTGAGGGCGAGGACGGTTCCGGGAGGGGCTTTGCGGGTATGACGGGCTCGGCTGGTAAGGTGCTTCTTCTTGGAGAGATCGCTCTCCATCTTGCGGCGGATGGCCTGGCAACGGGCGGTGTTAGACGGCATCTCCAACCTCATCGGGGCAGGGAAGGGGGCAAGCGGCGGTGACAAGTTCGGGGATCACGCACCTCATCTCTCTTGGACTGCTTTTGTCTGCTCACGCTGAAGGAGGCAGAGCCGACCTCACTCCCGGTGGCGGCATGGTTGGCTTCGAGGACGGGGCGGGGGATGGCCGAGCCGGCGTGGTTCTGGCCGTAGGGCGTCGCGCTGCGATTCGGTTGCTGGGCGCTGCTGCCACCAGCACGACTGGGGCCGCGCGCTGGGTTGGTCGACATGATGAGGGTGGGATGCTCGACAACCAAGGGTGCGGATGTGGATGTAAGTGCAATAGTACTGTTTTTCGAGGTATTGTTTCTACGCACAAGCGGACACGAGCGGGCGGGAATTGGTCCTCGGTGTTGGTGCGGTGCTCGACTTTCGTTGAGTGACGATTTTTCGTGGTCCCTGAACCCGAACCGATTTGCGACGACCAGGAAAGGCCGAGCTAAGGCGTCGTCCAATAAGGTAATCAGATGACTCGACGCGGAATCACACCTTGTCAGTCGCAAAGTAAAGCCCGAGAGTCTGGGGAGTCGTTCAATGGGTCACCTCAACGACGAACGACGACGGGGACTGCAGTATGTAGTTGTAATGACGAGGGAAAACACGGGTCGAATGAAATGCCGCGCAATATCAGTCGATTTCCTCCTTCACAAATTGTACAAGTACGGTTCCCGTCGTTACCGCCGCGCGCGCACCGCACCGCACCGCAATTGAAGTTCCCCTTGTTGTTAGTGGCCGCACTACCGCACCGCAATATGGAAAGCACGGACCATGTAACCCACTGTTTGGAGAAAGTGTTACAGTAGGTTTTGAGCGTGTGATTACCCCACCATGGCTCGCCCACGAGACCGCATCCCGTTTTCCTCGGCGATGGCGGGGCCTCACTGTCTTTGCCTGTCTGCAATTACGAGATGGTCACGTTACCGGCAAATTGACGATATTTCCCTTGCAGTGAGCACATGCCTATGGTCCAGCCAATGGCGCAGAGGTTGAAGTATGTTGTGCTGCGAGTTGTGATAGCGTTACCGGGAGCTCTCTGTAACCGTGACGGTGAATGCAGCTGTCCATTGAGCCATGTTTTGATGTTGGCGTGATGTTCGACTTGTCCACCGTCGTCAAGTTTGTTGACCTCTGCAAAGCAACGAACAACCTTTTGTTTAAAGAAAGGGGCCGCTCGCTCATTGATAATATAATTAACATGGGCAATTGCGGATACCGAAGAACGGTGAGCTGGGCTGCTATTTATATCTCGCCAAAGACATGCTAATCTGCGATTAGCCCCAACCTCCTAGGATTTCACGTGTCGAAGTGCCGGCGACACTGTACGTGAAGAAGTGAATTCAGACAGCCATTCACTATCATGAGAGTGGGGGTTGAGCTCACCTCTGCTCATGACTGAAGTCATCATGATCGACCAAAGGAGTAGTTATCACTTGCTGTCGAGGTTTTAGATTACCCGGCAACGTGATCCATGTATCACTTACCTACAGATGCCTCGAGCACCAAACACATGGAGTTGAGGAATCTTCCATCGTGATCGTGCCGCGACGATAACCATTTCGAACTATGGACAGAGAGGCATTCACATCCTGCCAATACGAGAGAAGAGCATAGAAACACGACAAGATCTCTCTTGAATCTCCAGTCCTCACACTGCTTACCCTACCTTACCTATGCCTTCTCGATGCCACCTCAGCCCTGTAGGCATCTTGTCCGCGGGCCGTTGTCTCCTTTCAACCAGCGTCCGGCGGTGCCATCTTTGCCTCTGCCTTCTTCACAGCTGGGCGCGTAACATAACTTGCATTGGACTGGCATGCCCGTACTTTGGGTGCGGGCAGGCATCTCCGGGACATGCAGCAGCAAGGCATGTACACTCCAACCCTGGTTTGATTGTTGGCGTGGTACTTCGATAGACACTTTTCCTTAGTGTTTCCCTTTTGGATATTGTCTCTGGAATACCGAGGAGGCTCTCTCTCTCTACAGTCTACCCTGGTTTTTCGACGATTTGGACCAATCATATCCTCTACACTATTGCACATGTCTCCCCTGTTCAAAGCCGGAAGAAGTCCCACGCTAACAAACAACCAGTATTGAACCGTAATAAACAAACGGTCGCAACAGGCGCGGTGATCCTCGATCCTCGATCCTCGTCCTCGTGGTGGAATTCTCAACGGCGCCGTCATTTCTCGTGGTGGTTTAGTCTTTCGGACCGTTGTTTACAGTCGCATCGCTGGCCCAACCACCCCTGAATCGCGCGGGATGGACGATTCGGAGACGGGACACTGGAGGCAACCTGGAAGCCAGCAAAGCCATGATACCTTAGGACTGCGATAAGACTTAAGAGGCTAAAAAGCCCTGAAGAGCTTGATCACCTGCAATGCTTGACCAGCCGCAACGGATCGTGCATCCGGCAATGACGTCGATTAACCCAGTTGGGACCAGCGGCCGCCAAGTCGCGCATCCCACGCAAGAGACGGGTGACCCCACAGCAGACCACAAGGAAGCGATAAGCCGCCATGCGACAAGTCCTTGTTTCGCGAACTGTGAATTTTTTCGGTCCTATTGCGGGTTCAGCTTCTAGGGGTCACAATGACTTCATTCGCTATAGTCATCTGGGTTATAGCACCACCCAGCACTGAAATATTTACGAGTGTTCAGCCAAGCATCATGCCCTGTGTTCGAGTCCGTCGGAGAAACATTTGGAGATTCAGGTTGGTTCATGCTTGTCTCCTCAAGGGGTCCCGTGAAACAAGATGCGCCGGATATGGGGGTTTCGAAGCCACACGGCAGGATGCGCCCGGGTAACATGCTATGTTGCGGCGTTAACTGTGCTGCTGTGCAACGCGGGAGTTGAGATTGGTGTTGAAGGAATGAAGATTGAAGGACGGTGACCGTTGAGAAGTTGAGATGGTGTGGCAGCACAGAACAAGCCGCAAACGAAGACTGACCTTGATGAAGCACGCCAAGCATCCATTGTCCCCTGACAGCTGCCCCTGTGTCTGTAGTGTACAAGTCTCGTCTCTGCTTTCCATTCTTCCATTTCCCACTTGCCCTGTATCAGGGCGTGGGCGATGGGCGTGGGCATGGACTGTGCCAGGAACAGACAAACAAACGGAAACTGCCAGGGACAGACGCTTGTTTCGCCAATCCCGTCACGTCTTGGCTCCTGCGTGTTGGCGATCCTCCCCTCCTTACCCCCTCCAATGAAGGGTGATACAATCGGCAGCAGCCAAAGACATCGACGGCACTCGCAAGACGACGGGAAACATGGCACCGTCCCGCTGGCCGCTGCACCACCTCCACGCTGGACGGTCCACGGCACTGGAGCTGTTGTGCTGGAGCAGTTGGAGCAAGGAAGCTGGAGCTTGTTTGCTTGTGACTGTAATGGAGCCAGGGGCCACACAGAATGGAAGCCCAGAACTGCCATAATTCGACGGTGGGCGGGAGGAACAGCCCGGCTCGTAACGTCATCCACTTTTCCACTTCTTGGCTCTCTGGCGATTCAGGTTTCTTTTCTTTTCCTTTTCCAGCTTCTTCACCTTTCTCCGTGATCAACATAGCTTCAGGTATCCCCCCCTTATCTTTTTGCTGGGTTCATGCGTTGTCCTTCTCTTCTTCCTCATTTCTCCCGCCAGTCCTCCATTTTCTGCATCAACACCCCGGGCGACCTTGTCGAAGGGATTGAGAGAGAGGAAGCGGAATTCCAGGGAGCAGCACGACGGATAGCGGACGCAACCCACTAAATTCGCTAGAGGTAATTCTAGACGCGGGTACTGACACGAGCAACTGCCCGCCGAACGATCAGCCAGTGGAACTTGCCGCTCGGCGCTTTTCCCGGCATCGAATCTTACGAGCACCACATCGGCACCACATCAATCGTAAAACGGTGGGATTGAGAAAGAAGGGAGGGAAAACACACGAAAGAGCCGAAAGACAAGACCACGGGGCCTGGCCAATTCCATTTCGCTGCCAAAGAGACACTTTCTTTCTGGACAACATCTTTTACACTATCGTTGATTTGGACGCCCGTTGATCAGGTACATCGACACCTCAGCAAAACCTCAAACCCACTGACGGCGGGTGCGCTAAGCGAACCACCAAACGGGATCACCGCCTCCAACAACCCTCCTCCTCCTCCACCCCAACCCCAGAGTTGGTAATCATCCATTCGTTTTCTACCTACCTTACGCATCGGCGATCGAGTCCGTTGCTGTGCAACTGCACGTTGMAAAAAAAAAAAAAAAGGAGTCCAAACCCAGCAAAGCGATCGGCATTTTGGTGTCGCGGAGAAGATATATTGTTGAAAACGTAAAAAAAAATACAACAAGGGGAGCGAGCACCAACTCGGGGCTGCATCTCGAGGTTCAACAAGATTTAATATCTTCACAAGCTCAAAGTCGCCCATCACCACCGATAATGGCCGCCATGTCGCGACGACGACAAGATTCTCTTCCCATATTGTCGAGTCGGTCTTCATTCTCATCATCATCGTCGCCGTCGTCGACAATCTTCAAGCGCGCCGCTTTCGACGCAATCCACCATATCCGGGCATCTCTTGCATCTGCGACACAAAAACGCAGTGTTGATCCCAATTGTTCGCCACAGCCGGGCGTGAACCTCTGCGAGAAGCCAGCAGAGGCAACCTCAAATGTTACCTGGGCGATAATTGGCAGTGTGCTGTGAGTGTTTGCAATTTCCTCGTATTCTTCCTTCAACCTAACCCGTCGCATCCCCCGGTCGATGTCCTTTCAAGGCGCCGCCACCACCCCTGACAATTGCCCGAAATGGAAACACCAAAAATAAACACTAGTTGGAACGACATGCCACCCGCCAGACCTCGAATACTGACAATGAATTGTAGCGGTTTCGTCGCGGCAACCACCATTATAGTAGCATATCTCCTACACCTTCGCCGGAAAAAGGTGCACAAAAAAGAAGATCGAAATGACCCGTTCCAGATGTCCGACTATGGTTTCGATGAAGCAGCTGCCGCAGAAGCAGCTAGGTCAAAGGCGAATCTATTCCGAAAATCCCAGCATTCCTCCACCGCTTCGTTTTCCACGCCATCGCCACCAAACCCCCTGGAACGCAGGCTGTCCTTTGACGAATCGCCCTACGCTGTTAGTGCCGCTGCCGCGATCCGATCATCTACAACCGTTGGCGGAGACGTTATCTATAGCGACATCAGCACTCCACCGGGCGCGGCACGCGTCAGCATGAGGGGCGAGGGCCAATTCCTTGGAGTTCCGGGAATTGAGGGGATGGACTTGGGCGGTATGCCGATGGATCGGGAACGCGAAAGGGAGCGGTCGAGGTCGAGGGCCCGGTCGTCTTATTCTCACTCCCCTCACAATGGATCCCGTAGACAGATGCAGCGCCGATCTCGACCCTCGAGTGTGCAGAGCGCTCCATTTTCGCCCGGACGCATGACGCCACCGCGAGGACCTAGGCCGGTTGGAGGAGGCGATGGAGCCAGCGCCGCCAGTGGCAGTGTACTTCGCTCTCCCCTTACCGATGACGCTTCTTCTCTTTCTGTCAGGTCTTCCGAGATGTTGCGCCCGCCCGTCGACGATGTTGATGGTCTTGCCGGCGCCGGTATGTTCGGCCCGGTGCCATGGGAGAAGGATCAACAGCAAGAAAAGGTGCTGGTTACGGAGACGACGATGGAGAAGGAAAGCAGCAAGAGAATTCCGAAGGAAGATGATACGGTTAATGAGCCTAAGAGCAACGAGATCCGCATGGTAGCCGCGGAAACAACACCGGCCGCTCCAGAGGAGGGGGAGGAGGAAGAGAAGCCCACATCTGCTCAACAGGAGACAGTGGAGGTCAAGAAGGAGAAAGAGAACGAGAAAGAGACAAGGATATGATCTGACCGCGTATTAATGACACGTGCGCGCGCGGAGGGAGGAGCATTTTGGATGTGCACGGTGTAATGAATCATTTGACTACTTACAGGAAAGGAGAAACGGATGTTTTCTGGTACATTATTTGAGAGATAAAACGGGTGCAAGGCCGGAGGTTATGGATACGTCCTGATTTTTTTCCATTCTTCTACTTTTATCATGGGCTCTACCTATCTTTCTTCGGTTTGGCCATGATATCATTTCCTTACCATAGTCATCATCATCATGATGGGTCACTGCGTAGCGTTAATGCATTGGCATTCAGTTTCGTCGCAATGCTTATTCTTTCATATGGTTGGTTACTTTATCGATAATGCACGAGGGCAGATGCCAGCAAACCATATGACGAGTGGATTTTACAATGAAATGGGCGATGGGATTTGTAACTTTTCCATGAGAAGTCAGAAAAGGAAAGGATTCATTTGCGCGAGTGTCTGCCAGAATGATATGGAGATCTTGCCTATTACGGGGCAAGATGCCTTGGATGATACGACGACAACGTAGTTGGTCGAAGAGTTCACATTATTAATTACGAGTCGTCTGGACCTATGAATTCCTCCAAGCCTCGCCTACCTACATGGAGACAAATTACGTATCTTTTTTTCTTTTTTTCTTTTTTTCTTTTAAACTTCCTTTTTCTTTCTCTTTCAATGCAACCCCGTCCGTCATCGCATCTGTCTGTCTGGCTACATAAGGTAGGTAGGGTAGAGTAGGTCATTGCTGCTGCTGCTGCTGCTGCTGCTGCTGCTGGTGGTCTACTATCTGTCCAAGAGAAGGGACCGGAGCTAGGTAGGGCGAAGTTGGATCCAATCGGGACTCGGACGCAACAATGTCAGACCGTCGTCGGGTCGTCCCTTCCCCAGACGCCATGGCGGTCGGAGGGTAGGTATAAACGAAGGAGCGACGGAGAGCAATGAATGGGCAAGAGCGAGCGCGCTCGGCAGTAGGTAAGGAAACTTCGTGGGGAGTCGAAGTGCTAGAGGTGGCTTAAGGAATTGCAAATCATGGGTAAGGCACGGAGTTGCTGTAAAGTAGTACATAGAGGTAGGTACCCGTGAAAATGAGGTTTGCTGGTTGACGACTGCTCAACTAACCCATCTTGCAGATGAAACCAGGTACTTGCTTCGTTGCTCGAGGAGAGGAATGTCAATGAGAGGATTTCGGAGGTAAAGCAGGATTTTCAAGGTCCACGATTGTTGTTCAGGCGGTCTTTCGAAGTTGACTATTATTTCGTCGATTCCGAAAGTGATATTTCTCATCATATGCAGGGGAAGGTGGGAAAATAGGCACCCTCGTGAAGCCAGTGCTGCCATGTCGGGTTTCAGGGAAAGGTGACCGTGTCGGTGATTCAGACATGAAGTGAATGGTAGGTCCGGGTAGAGCGGGAGGTATGGACAGGCTCTGGCTCCAGGCTCCTGCCGTTTCTATACTGGGGAAGCCAAGATCATGGAAGTCTGATAGCTACCTACTACGTTACCCACGGTAGTACTTAAGGTCTGTGTTTCGAAGATACAGTCACCAGACCACCGTGGGGTGTTTAGCGCAGTCGTGAGATGGGGCGCCACATCTGATTATATTTTTGAGTCTTTCGCGACGACTCAGGAGTGGGAGCTGGGGAAAAGATATCAGTTGGATGAGGAAGGGAAATCAAACCTTAATAAATCAGGTACCTTCGAGTGAGGTGTTTCAGGCAGTTTCGTAGTATTCTCATCAGCTTTAACTATAGTACCAGTTGGGCCTGCGTCAATCGGTGCGCGCGTCGGGTAGTTAATGGCTTGATTGAATTGGAATGAGTGTGGTTTTTTTGGCTAATGATCCCCGAGAAAGGCTGTGAAGTTGTTGGACCTCAGGTACCTGTACATACTACCATCACTGATGCTAAGCCCGTGGCCTGCCCGCCCAAGAGGGACTGGGAGGTAGAATCAGGCGCGACGGAAGTCGCTTGGTGAGATGGAGGATATGGTTAGGTTGGAAGTGCACCACAGACAAGACATGTTTACCTTCTCTACATAGCAGAAAGATGTGACGTCTTGCAAATAACATGGAGTTTACTAGCTTGTACTAACCTCTACTGTACACTTTTCACATCATTGATGAGACTCTAGGTATGCCCAGTGCTACAAATATTTGGAAAGATGTGCATCCATATAAGACCAGCCTAGGTAACAAACAATGGGTGCTTGGGTGCACCTATCGCCCGACACTCTTCATTCATATACATAACAAAAGCGGCTGTCGCTGACAGTATCCATCAGCTTCTTTATCTGCACATCAGGCATTGTTGGGCCGATCGCAATGGTCTCTTCCGTCGTGACGTTTGCAGAAGGGGGTTGGTCCAGCATGGTGTGCGTGCCAAAGACGCCCTGTATAGCAATCGCAACGAGTCAGCACACCATACAGCAAACAAGGGAGGGAAGGTTCCACCTGTCGGTTCTCAAAGTCCAAGTTCTGCCAGATCCACCAGAGGCGATCGATCTGCCCGTGATGAAGCCAGAAGGCCGGGTCGCCGGGAGATATAAACATGTCGGAACCGGGATCGCCACCAATCATAAAGTGTCCGGCACTGTGAACGCCCAGTTTGCCCGGGTGGTAGCGAGGGTCGCCCTCCTGGAGCTTCTTGTCAGCAAATCTCTGCTAGACCAAGTAAGTAACCTTGAGCGACGGGAGGGAAACTCACCAGCGTGGTCTGGAACTCGAAAATATTCCTAGTCTGCAGAATAAGTTCCGTTGTGTTCCTCAACGTAGCAAACTTCCTCCCCAATCCTTCGCTCAAGTCGCGCTTCAGACACCGCCTGTTATCAGCCATAATGTTCTCTGCCACAGTCAGGTTGCCCGGTTCTCCGTATTTTGGCAGTCCTACGGGCCCGAGGTGCGTCTGCATGCCGGCGATAGGACCCGTGGTCACACAGCCACCACCACGGCCGTTGGGCCCTGCCGGGAGAATGTTCACTTCGGTAAAGCCGGGGAAGATGAAGCCTGAGTCTCCGTGGGGGACCGGATCGCCGTTGCCGCCGAGCGAGGTGTCTGAACCGTCAAATATGGGAGAGGCAAGGAGGTTTTCGACGTCGAGACCGTGGTTCCAGTAAGCAAGGGCGCCTGTCGTTATTCGGATTTGGTTAGACCATTTGCTGGCGGGAAACGGGGTTCGATCACGAAAGGGAAAGGGTTTAGACGAACCTTTGTAGCCACATTTTTGAAGACCTTGCTCGAAACCATGAAGGTAATAGCGGTGCCAGGGAAGAAAGAGACCCGACCAATGGATGATGGGTGTCACGTTCAAGTGAAGGTAGATCAAGTCGTCAAAAGCAGAGACAGCACCGGGGGCTTCGCCTGCCGGAAGACTACTGGGACTCTCCAAAAGACACTTGAAGGCTTTGATGTAATCGCGTCTCTCGGATTTGGAAAGGTTGCGCCTGTCAACATGGTGTCAGTCTGGATCTATGGACGATTTTGCTTTGGAAGTACCTACCATTCCTTTCTGACCTTGACATTCTTCTTGTTGCACTTCCCATTGAATCTTTGGTAGGCATTCCTAGAAGCCAATGCATTGAGTCCTTGAAGAGCCACGCCGGAGTCAATGGCCTTTTGTCCCCATGTGGGGAGGTTCAAGGCCGACACGGGCACCGAGAGGGCCGCCGTCAACCAGAGCGCTGAAGGGAGGTGCATGTTGACAATTTCGGTGACTCTGGAGGGTTAAAGACGAAAGTGACAACAACGACGCCTTATGTCAGATCACGACGGCGACCTTTTATACCAGGACAGCATCGTGCAGATCTCTCTCCCGTCTCTCAGGGTCTCTCTGGCCGTCCCAGTCCCATGCATGGGCTTTCCATCGTATCATTGCCGACCGACATGCTGGTAACCGAGCTGCGCGAGCTTCTTACTGAATCCGTATGCTGATCTTCTGGTGTCTTGTATAGTGATGCCTATTACTACTTGAATGCAAGTAAGATGCGTGGTACCTTGTGGTCCTACCCTGGGCTGCCACTCAAGACCTTGGGAGCCGCTTTTGCTACGACGGGAGAGGTAGTGCCCAGAAAGTGGGAAGAGGTTGCAGAAAATAATGTTAAGTACGGTCCAGTCCAATGTCTAAACAAAGCCGGGGAGGCCAGGTAAAGACGTCTAAGAATAAGGTATCCCTGACGGAACCTTGCCGGTCACCAGGACAAAAGTTTGTCTTTCTGGGCTCATGCCGTCTAAGCTTCAGAGGATGTGTGTGCCCTGGTAAGGAGGAAGTTGACCAGGTCTTCCAATTTCTGCAGTTGAGAGACTCGAAGATTTTTCAAGCTCCGGTCTCTGCCAAGACATGGCGTCTGGAGTCGTGAGTAGAGAAGGAAGGAACTAGGTGAGCCCCCATTGTTGGAGTTTTTATGGAAGAAACCGGCCCGGAACGGTTTGCTGTCAACGGGAGTTTTGACTGCTCGAGAAATCCCGTCTGCAGTGTCGGTTAAATTTTCCTCGAAACATCATCACCACCACCAATGTTCTCCAAGTTACACAAAGTTCCCCTGCAGGGCCGGTCGGACACTATTGCCCGCGGGGGCGGCTGTCCCGAAGCGGCATTCCAAAGTTTAGTGATCCGACACCTGTTGGCATTTAATGCATTGATTTAGTTACCATCAAGCATCAAAAATCTGCCACAGCTTAGCTGGCCCACCAGGAAGCATTCGACGCTCTCCGGATCCTGTTGGTACAATGTGCTGACGGCGGGACATATTTGAGAGACCGGATAATAGCTACCTGGCGAAATACGACAGTCTCCAAACTCCTCGGCAACAACTAGGTACGTAAAACTCACCAGAATCTTCCCTACACCTCCCGTCGAGTCTGGTTGCTGCCCCTCCCTTAGGCTGCACTATACCCGCCCATGTTCCTGCAAAGTCACAGCGAAGTGTAACCTGACGTTGACTTTAGCGAGGAGAAGGTGATATTGGGACGGCATGAAGGACGCACTGGATGTAGGGTCCCCGCAGATATAAATCACACCACGCCAATCACCACAGCGAACAGCCAAATACCATTCGAGCTTCCAAGACCACCACGACAGGGAACCCGGAAACCCCTCCGTTACGCGAACGAGATGCGCGGACTTCATGATCCCTTCGACTCGCCCTCCTTTGCCGAGACTGCTACCTCACTGCAGCATGAGGTGACAATGGTTGTGACCCCAAAACACTTCTAGACCTAAATCGCCTCTTCAGAAACCGGAATAACAGTCAACTGGACAGTCAACTTTGCAATATCTTCTGTCACCAAGTCTTCCACCTCAAGAGCCCCGAAACTCATCGGGGTGGATTCCAACACCCGTATCGTGGACTGAGGCAAAGTCTGACCAGCAATGGTTTCGATAGTTGTCACCCGGAGAGCTTCCTCGGATCGAAGTAACTCAACCATGAAACCCTAAACAAGCAAGTCAGCCAAGATCACACGAGCATGTGAAGAGTAAACTCGGTACTCACTCCGTACATGTGTGGTATTGGGATCCACAACCTTGGGTCCTCCATTTCTGTCAAACAGGACAGTTGTGGCATCATGAATCAAGCAGGGTCGACCTTTCTCTGGGCGTCAGTGCTAAGTAGTATCGATGAACCGCATCTCAGGAATCTTACAAGAGCACCAGCAGTATCCTTCATCAATCTGTGGAGCTGCTCTTCCAGGTGAGTGAGCCTTCTCTCCTCCACATGATAATAAATCTCCGGCTTGAATGCCTCCGCCAGTGTTTGGTTGTACGCAGTCTCTTGTGCGGTCTTGCCCTTTTCTTCAAGAGACTTCAAGGTTTCTGTATACCAGCGCAGTCAGCTAATGTCCGAAACAACGGCGTGGAAAAATAGGTCAACATACTTCACACACGAGGATCTGCTTGAGCTCCTTCGACGAGCTCTTCCCACGCTCGGTGCTCCTCAGAGTACTTGCCTTCGGGCGGCCTGCTACGAGCAATTATGTGCAGCGCTGAAAGACCATCGCCCGCGGCATCCAACGGCCCAGTGTTGTACCAGTCACAATGTCGCCAGCTGTACTCTTTGTTGAGTGTCTTCAGAGCCCCAACCCAGTCCTTCTTCGTTAGCGCTTGATGCCACTTCTTGCGCCGCAGAGCATACTGCCTTGGATAGCTGCTAACCAATCTTCCACCCAGCCAGACCGCCACATCTTCCTTCTCGAGGCCAAGGGCACCGGCAGATGCTTCGTCGAATTCTTCCAAGTCGAGTTCCTGCATGTCACGAATCTCGTTCAACATTTTGTCTGCCAACATCTTGTATCCCTGCACGTCAGCAGAAGAGAACTCTGCCGCCAGCTCTGCACATGCCCGATACTTGGATGCATCAACAAGCCGCCGGAAGATCTCGCGCTGGACTCTCTTCTCGTCAACGTTTGAGGAAGACTCAGTCGAGTGATCGCGATTGGAGTTCATAGTGACAACAATGACTTGAACAACGGGCACGCCGTCCCCTCCGCTTTGCTTGGTGGTGACAGACAATAACTGGAAGAAGGCACCCCTGAGCAAAATTTCCCTTTCACCCTCCGGCGAAATATTGGCCACCGGCATGGCACAGATGGAAGTGACCACGCTGTCCGGGTATCGCTTCCGATATGCCCAAAGCAGGCCTTCATCGATGCCCCTCGTATGGACCTGAAGGTGCATATGCACTAACCGCTCGTTCCCCGGTGACTTCGTAGTAGCGAAGTCTTCCATGACCCTAGGATCGGCACTAGTCGACGTCAAGGCCAAAGGAATAGCAAAGCCGCGCATCGTCAAGTCAGGGTTCCGCATGATATCTTCATAGAAGCGGACAGTTTCCTGGTAAACGGGCATTCCGCGGTGCGTGAGACCCTCAAAATTACCATACCGCGGATCACCGAGGTGAGACAGTCGGAGGTTATACAAGTCAATCGTCAGGAATTCGATAAGCGTGGTGGCAGCCAGAAGATGCTCTTCAGCAGCGTGTTCCGTACGGAGGGTGTCGCTGACCAGCTTGAACAGGTAGTCATATCCCGGAATAGAATAGTACATCTCCAAGGCATCGTACTGCTCGCTGCTGCGGGTAGCGTGCGCATTGGAAGGGCGACTGATCGAAACGTCTGCGTAGTCGCGGTAACCACTCAGCAGCCGTTCAAGTGGTTCGCGCACCTCTTCCGGGAGCCTTTCAGGCTTGCACCATCTCCGTACGGCCTCGACGAGTTGCGCATATGTGTCATTATCCAACCAGGCATTCCGCACCTCTTCAATCTTACTCCGAAGTCGGGACATGCGTTCACGCTCAACCTGGCCGGAAAAGCCGGACTTGAGCGTCTGGAGGTTCACGGCATCGAGTGGTGCCGAGAATCTCGCCCTGGCTGCCGAGGTGGGTGTGAAACGAGTCATGGTGGCCTTTGTAAGCTGTGTCCCTGGTTTTGGTGAGTGCTCTCAAGAAGTTTCTTGGCTGAATGGCTTAGCTGGGTTCGTATGTCACACTTGTCGGTTTAAGTTAGAAGTATGGGCACTTGCAAGTTTGAACGAGCTGTCACCGTTCTGAAACAGCATAGCCGTCCGTACATTCGTCTCGTGAGCTTCTATTTGGATAGAAGTGATGTCGTGGGTAGAGTGGAAAGAGGGAGGCCTCCCACCTAAAAGAAGGCTCCCCCGTCATGCAAATACCAATGACTGCTGTGATAATTGGGAAGACGGATGGCCTAACTTGGGTATTCATTGCGCAGAAAGCCTCGCAACTGAGTCACTCTCCAACCCATATCCTCAAGCCAACCCTGGGCTGAGATCTGGAGGGTGTCACAGAACTCTATGAGCATTGAATGTGGCGCACGGCCTATAGGCGGTATCGCCCAATGACCATATCCATCACGTCTGACACTCCGCATGGGAAGGCAGACAGAAACAGCCACAACGTTGAATCTCCAGGTACCAAGATGGGACAGCCTCGGCCACCACGTACCGCAAGCGGCCAGCCTGTTTATCTTGAACGCCCGTCATCCACGATATCAACCACACAATTCTGTTATAGGCAGGTGAGAACAAAAAGGCTCCACATCCACGATCCAGAACTCAGGATGAACGGAAGTCTTTGCCATTTTCAGCCTGTATTCCCTTTCTTGCATGAGCTTGCACATTAATCAAAGAGCCTCATCGATTACCTAGACACCAAAGTGGTCAACGGCTGAGCACAAGGCAACATCATGGCCGAAGTACTTACTGGCATTGCCGTCGCAACCGAGTCCCTCACCCTCTGCATCAAGGCCGTCGTTGTCCTCAAAAGATTCTATGTGACGGTCAAGGAGGCAAGAGAGGATCTCAACAAGATCCTCAATCTGGTCGGACGAACAAGAAACCGCATCGAACTAATGAAGATGACGCTCATCGAGCTTCGGAAGTCAACTGACCCCGGTATTGCTGCAGGTTTTATCACCGCCTGTGATGGACTCAACCGAACTCTGGAAGAGCTGGTCCAAGAGGCATCGACCATTGCCAACGGTCAATCTCGGTTTGGTGTTGCGAGACGGTTGAGATGGTCGATGAGCCACTCAAAGGTTGAGGAACTTGTTCGCAAGCTGGCGGAACAGGAGAAGGAGGTTACCAACTCGTATATGATGCTCAACTCGTAAGTCAAAGCCGTATTCTCTTGTAGGGGGATCTCGTTACTGAAAGCAAATAACAGGTTAAACTCTCTTCGAACCCAACAAGAGCTACAGAAACTCACAAGGTCATCTGACGAACGGTCTGAGATCACAATCGCCTTTTGTCAGGAATCGGAGGAGCGCCTCTCCGACGTCTCTACGTTACGGAACAGCTCAGAAGAGCCCTCGAGTAGAATTCGGACCTGGCTTGGGCATACCATCACCGACCACCACTCTCCTGAATATCTCCAGTTACGAAACGAGCTATCCGAAGCTGTGTACTGGGGTGACTGGGAAGTTGTCTTCAACAAGCTCGAGGAGGGGTTCCGGACGTTTGGTGAGTTCTGGGGCAATGCGCCACGCATGAGTAAGTGATCATATTCTGGACAAAAGAGGAGTGCGAAACAAGAGGCTGATACGTACGGCAACACAGAAGATCGAGCGCAGTACCACAACCTCTCAATGTGGACTCCTCTCCACCAAGCAGTATATCATCATGCGCCAGTTCATGTCGTTGAGAGATTGCTGGAATATGGGGCTTTCAGTAAGTCGCCCACGTAGTCCTATGACGGAGTCCGCTCAGAGCAATTTTTGACAGACGAACAGAAACCCTCCGGACGAGGACCTCCGAGTTCGGCTACCCCAACTTGACCCCCCTCGAACTTGCTCACGAGATGGCAGTCTTTCACCTCTATGACATTCTCAGCCCGGTAGTAAAGCGTCCTTTGCCACCAGACACTCTGCAGAGAATCGAGTACAATTTCCATCGCCTGATTCGCAGTGAGGTAGGGCAGCGTGTTGATGCAGAAAAGCTCAATCTCCCTGTCCTCGAGGCCCTTACGGAGCTCGATGGAGAAACTGTGTGGTTCCCGATCAAGTTCGGATACCCCGGTGCTGTACGTTATTACCCTCTCCCAAGGTGTTGTCACCGACACTAACAGAGATAACCGATTCAGGGATACTTTCTCCAGCTATTGGGAAGAGAGCTTCAGGTCAAATCTGTAAACATCCAGGGCAAGGCTTCAGAGGTCCTCTATCGCGTTATGGAAGACGACATTTACGAGACTGACCAGATCTTCAACTTTGCCGGAGACCTCAAGCAGGAGAAAGACATTCCTGAAGAAGATATCGCAGAATCCTTGCCCTTCAAGCTGGAGCTTGGATGTTTTCAGCGCACGATGAACGAAAGATGAACAGGCAAGGCTTGTTCTTTCGGCTTTCGCTCCACAATGCGACAGTTCGAGCATCCTTGGTTGTCCCCGTTGGCCGGCGGCCCATATCAACGACCCTTCGCATCGTTAACAGATATGTCATGGGGTTCGCGACATGAATCCCGCTACAAAGGCACCGAAAAGCACTGGGCTAACAGAGACAAGCTGCGAAACGCACCCGGCCCATAACAGTTGCCGGAGTACAATGTGCTGAGAGACTTGGTCCCCATCCCGAGATTGGCATCGGAACGGGAATATGTGAAACCCATTCACATTTCCAATTTCCATGAACCACACAGTTGTAAAGAACCACAAGGCACTGAAGGTTGACTCGGAGTGACGACAAGCCAGATCCCACAGCTCGGCAACGTACTCCTCGATGGTATCCGGGCTTCCATCAAGTGCGTACGAGAAGCGAGGCGGTTGTACACCCCTAAATTCGAGAGCCGACCGGTCAATCTCGCTGGGAGAGTAACCAAAAATCGCATAGACGTGTTCCACCGCATCCCGGTAGCCTGCGTATCCCGTATTGGCATATCCTTCAGCTTCCATCTTGTCGCTTGTCGACTGCATCGCCGCACCGCTTCTTGTCATCAATCTTAAGGTACCGAGCTTCGACCTCGTTTCAGGAGACAGTTGCCCCTGCGCCATGAAAACGATGTACTCAGCATGACACAGGGCAAACATCAAGTCGCGGCCAATAAGATGAGTCCCGGGAGCTCGAAGACACTCGATCTTCCGGTTCGTTTTATCGTTATCGTTCACCTTCTCATTCGAATGTCCGGTCGTCGCCGTCGGAGCAGCATAAATCCATCACGCCAACCTCTCCACATGCTCCGTCGCCAACCCATCAACGCTCACCCGCTTATAAAACTGCGCCAACGTCTCCCGCAACCGTTCTAGAGACTCGCTTCGTGCCCACCAGTTCGATCGCATCCGCTGGAACAGTGCCATAATCTCCCCGTCTGCCGCGCGATGTTCATCTGGTATCTTGGGCGACCATACCGCGTCGAATCCGCGGTTTTTGCCTTCTTCCGCGTCTAAGTCGGGGAGCACGTAGACCGTGCCCTCGTGGTGGGTGGTCGGGAGGATGATGCGGAGTGCATCGGGACCGTAGCGATGGGGCGCGTGGTGGGCGTAAGGGTTGCGGGGAACTGCGCCGGAGAGGAAGAGGAAGAGGCCTGCTAGGGAGAGGATGCCGTGGAGCATATCTCCCGGGTTGGCAGCAGATGTGGCGAGTAAAGCGAACGCTGGGACCCCGACCAGGAGAAGCACGAGGGACTTGAATGTGAACGACAGCATCGGGTACCCCTGCAGCGCCGAAATCCAGTCGTAAAGTCCCCGGAGGCGAGAGCCGGACCAGAGGCGCGGGCCTGCGGCGGATAGGAGGTACCAAAGTAGCAGGACGAGGGAAGGGAGAATGGGAGCATGAGAGAGGGTTGCTAAGGCTTCGAGGATTGACGGCGCGTTAGCAACTTTGAGTATGACGGCGATCAACCAGAATGCCGTAGTGAGCGTTATGATGGCGGCAGCGCGGCGGTCGGTGCTGGTTGGCCATAGCCGTAGGCTGAAGACATTTCGGCGTGGGCGTTGGCGAGGGCGTTCATGGCGGGGGAGGAATCCGCGATCGAGGAGGATGCGGTGGAGGAGAAGCCAGGATACTATGGCGCTTAGACGGCATATTTCCACTTCCTGGAGGGGTGTTATAGGAGGAGGAGTTGGAGTTGGTTAGCTTTGCTACTAGGAAGTGGGGAAGGGAACCGACACTGGGGACTGGGGTATGGGTACTAAGGAGGAAGCAGAATGAACTACGACGAAGGCGGTTCGGAAGAGGGACCGCAGTCGAGGTTGAGCTTCGTTTGGATCCATCGGCTATGTGTATAGTCTCTCTCTATATGTGATATGTTGTTCTCGTCGAGTGTCTCGAGCGTGCAAGATCGGTGCGTTGCAAGAGGACTGCCTATGGTGGTAGAGGTATCTCAGCAATGACCACGTCCGCTTGTCCAGGTCCTTGGCTTCACGGCCTACCTGACTGACCAGATATTCTGCAGTTATAATACGTGTTGTTTCCACTTCATAGTAGGACGAATTGGAAGTCCCTTTATTTCGTTAACCACTGCGCAAGGGCAGTTGAAGATTGCAAAGTCGAAGTGCTCACCCCCGCACTTCCTGCCCGATCCTAATACTTCCACTTGCATGCAGTCCTGTCATGCAGCGCGCTTATCTGCAGTCCCAATTGGAGGAGTCAAACGAGGTGTGTACGGTACCTACTTACACAATTTCTTTCTATCCTGTCAGGACAAGGCAAAGCCTTTGGCTGCCAGGCCTGGGGCCTACAGTTAGTAGATCTGCAATATTACACAATGATACTTATCGAATTGCTATTTAATTCACGGTTTTATACTAGGGAGCCAAGACCAAGTCTGATAGTTACCCGGTACTTAGGGTCTGTGTTTGGAAGGTACAGTCACCAAACCACCGCGGGGATTTTGGCTCAGTCGGTAGCTAGATGGGGCGCCACATCTAACCAGTCTGACCACTTCCTTAGTAGAACCGGTTCGTTCGAACCTTCCTGAGGACGCTTTGAACAAACATTTTTGGCACTTTTTTTACCCTCTCATCTTTTTGACTAATTGATGGAGATTTTAGCATCTGCATGCCCAGTAGGCAGGCACTCCTTGATACTTCAATTGCCGCGTGTTTGAATGGTCCCTCCAAGTCGGCGGTCATTTATTCCACCCGTAAAGACAATACTTCCGCGTCTCGCCATGTCCACTTCTCGTACAAAGGGAAGAAGCTAGATCCATATAGGTACTTCCGTGAAGGCATTGTTGCCATATTTCGCGCCTCCAGGAAAGAAAATTAGGCCGCACCCATCCCTTTATCTACACGCATCCAGAAGCTCCAACACACTTGCTGATACTTTTACACTCGGCCATGGCACATGTAACGACCAGTAAAGAGAGCGCTTACATGCCAACTTGCTTCAAAAAAACAATACCAACAATGAAGCAAAGAGCAGAATGTGAAGACTAGTACCAAGTTCCATTGACATACTGAGGGATTGTGCGAAATTATGACCGAGTGTCTTGGAACATTGTGGGTGCGCGTGGGAGAAAAGTGTTGGTGCGCCACTGCGCCTAGTAGCTACTTATTAAATCGCTATTTGATTCACAGTTTTAGGCCTAACTCCCGAAGCACACTCGGAAATCATCCCAGAAAGGTACTTGGTACTTGAATTGGGATAATACCGTAATAAGTATTGTGATAATTGACGCTCGTTAAGGTAGCCAAAGAAGGGTAGAGGGGGACGCTGTGGTTGGAGGTGCTGTAATACCCTCCAACTCTTGCGGCCCAACAGGTATGTCCCTTTCCACTATCACTCTCCCGTCCAGGAGAGGAACAGAATGAAAAAAAAATGAAGAAAAAAAAAACACTATACAGAACGCTTTGGCATTTTGCCACTGGAATGACAACCGTTATTTTCCACCGTCTCCCAAATGCTCTTTTCCTTGTCCATGGCCTCCCAAGATCTCCTGAGAAAGGGGCAGTGCTTCGCTTCCCAGCGTCGTCGGGTGGTACCGGCGCCGGCGCCGGCACCCAAGGCTAGGGGAACCAGGGCAATGGCGATGGCGACTTTGAACTTTTGGCTGATTGCTCTCCGTGGAGTGGATCGTTCTAACTTGCCGCCAAACTCGCCCTCTTCCTCACCGTAAACAAACCCCGACTTCCTCACCATTCCCGCCCTCCACGCCCTCGCAACAATCGCCCCATATTCCTCCACCAGAGTCACCCTCGGCATCCTGTGCACCACAATCGCCCTACGATTGGGGTGCTTCACCCGACTCATAATCATCTACATCCTCCTCATCAACATAGATATCCTCCACGTCCTCGGAATACCCGTTCTGCTCATCGTGCTCTTCCTCCGGCGGCTGATTAATCTCCGTGACCTCCGCCTGCCCGTCCTCGTTCAACCGAATCTCGGTTACAAGGACTTTGCACTGCGGGCAGCGACCTCTCACGGGGAAGCCCGACTCTCGGAGGTCGTCGTGTGAGGGATGCCCGCCGATGCCCGTCTCGGCGATGTACACGCAGCCGCAGTTGGCTGCCACGCTGCGGAGGAACAAGACGGGTTGCGTGCTCCGGGATGCGGCAAGGGACTAGGGAGGGGGTTGTTTGGATGTTAGCCTTTTCTCTTCGTTTCTTGTGTAATGAGATGGGGGGATAATAAAAGGATCGATCGCGTGTAGAACAACAACAACACCAGCCATCTTTGCTTCTGCCTTTTGTTTCGGGCCAGGGCTGTCTGATCCTTGCCATTTACAAAATGATGGCTGATGGCTTTTCGATGCCTTAGCATAGTTGTGCATCTCTGTCATCTCCGTTGGAGTCGAATTTCTTTGTCATAGGCCATCTGGTGCTTCCGGTCCATCTAACACGGCAGCAAAATGCCTAGCAAGCATCATCAAGTTTGGAGGCTATTCTGTTGGCAAAGCAAGGAGAGAAAAAGAAAAAGAAGAAGAGAAAAGAGAAAAGAACCTGACTGACCTGGTCTGAGGAACCCGTGGAGGTGCCGCTGTTAGGCGCTACGGTTGACCGAGATGGGGAGGCCCCTTGGGTGGTGTGGGTGGTTTGTGTGTCAGCATTCGACGACACCGTTAACGAACATTCACCCGCTAACTTGGGGCAGTTGTTCTGGTCGGATGTTTTGGGTGCCGGCAGGCCCATCCTGAGGGCAGCTGCGCAGGACACCTCCGGGGGCTTGTCGTTTTCCGTGGGCATCTTGACGGTATGCTCGGCGTGCGATCCGGATTTGTCGTTCTCGTTCGGAATTTGTGGTTGGTGATCTGCTAACAATTCCGTTTTGACGATATTAGCGTAAGATAAAGTTGAGTAGATCGGGGTAATGCGCTGCACTCGGGGTGGATGGTTCTCGTTTGACATGTTGATTGAGCAATATTGTTGTTCTTTGAGGATGATGTTGTCTTTCAATAGTTGGAATGAACTTACTATTGTTCTGTGTCTTGAGGTTGTCGTGCTCTCCGGTCCAACTTTTATAACCGAACTTTCCTGATGTGACGGGGTGTGGTCTTTCTCTCTCTCTCTCTTTGCCGGTTTGGATGTAAATGATCAAGTGCGCAAGGATAAGAAAAGAAGGAAGACTTTATCAGTCGACCCATCCCGAACATTTAAGAACACGTTCGTTCTTTCACCATTGTGGCCGCTCATGCAACACCGCCGGATGCCTGGTGTTTATGCACGACGTTTTTTTGGAGTCCGAAATCTTGATCATGCTATCGAGTGTCCGACGGGCATGTTTATATGCGGAAGTCGGGCTGATAGTGAATGTGTCGGACAATCGCGAAATTGATGCTGTCGCTCTCATACCGTAGTCACTCGCGAACGTGGGATTCGGAGAGGCAAGATGTAAGGCACAGATATCTACACCGGAAACCACATACTATGGCATAGACTCTATATGCCGGTCCAAATTTGGATGCAAAGACGGTGCATCTCCGCTCGGCACGCTCCTCCGAGATCTCTCCGTAGCTAGGAAATTCTAATATAAAGATGCACAGCTTGGATCTACAAGAGAGGGCAGGATGTGGTGCGGAGGGATTTATTTAGCTGCCGACCGTTTGGACGAGGAACACGTTCTCCGATGCCAAAACTGGTCGGCTGGATGAGGACTTGATGCTTTTCGACGGCCACGAAGCTCGAACCCTGCCGGAGGACACATTGTAGAAGAAGCACATGGCGGGCCTGAAGGCTGGACTGTCGTTAAAACTGGCTGGCTGTGAAGGAACGGAAGCAGTGATCAAGATATCGTGGATGGTCTGTTCAACAATAACAAATTTTGGTCCGTGTTCTCATCGTTCATTGCTCCAAAGAACGGGACCCAAAGATGGAAGCAGCTGGATTGAAGTCGGCAGGTCCATTTCCGTAACAAACAGTTCACAGCAGTTTCTGAAAAAATAGCTTCCTATCACGTCATATCGCCGTAACTTCTCGAAGTTGTCCTCTTGGGAGCCCGATCATTGGCACATGTTGTCGATTCGACTTGGTGATAGTTGTGCATCTCTTTCGTTGTGTGGTTTCCCCAAGTTTGGGTCGTCGTCATCTGTGGATCCACTGAGGCCTCTCAGCCACTTGAACGACTGGATCCGTTCTGCGGAGACAGTGGCGCAGCGCCAAGCCTTGGACCCCTGTCTAGTCCCAGAGGCCTCGGCTCTCAGCATCCGTCATGTTCATGATCGCCAGTCGTCACAGCACGAGGACTCAACCCTACAAGGTCCCAAAAAAAGGTCAAACCAGGGCATCGAATCAGTTCCCCAGTCAGGTCCCAGTGGCCAGGTACGGACGATGTGACTGAACTGATTCCTTGCCTCACCGTGACCACAGGCAACCACTCTTTTCAAGCAGACCACCTTAACTTTAACTACTTGAACCGGACACTGCCCGACCAGCAAAACGAGGCGCAATTCGCATCGCCAAACAGTCACAGAAAACTCCAATCAACCGACAAACCCCACCCATCAGAGCATTCAGCCCCTCTCTGACATCCCCTTTCGTCCACTTAACCCCAGAATCACAAGTCCATTCCAGGTGCGCCAAGCCGGCTGCCGAGACGCATTGAGATCCATCTCCATCGAATCCTATCCGTCCCATTGGGTCCGGTCGCTTCTGTAATCTTAGAAATCCAAAAGGGCTGTGCCGTATGCCATCATCATCAGCTCCGAGTAATAGATCCGTTTGGAAGCCCGCCGCTTTGTTCCTTATAAGTCTCGTCGTCCTCCTCTTCTTTGGCCGTCAACCTCCTCCTCCGCCTTGGAGTACAGCAACAGTCACGACCACCATCACTTCTGTCACCACTACCGAACAACAACAACAACAACAACCAACATCCACATCAACAACCATGGGAGGCGGTCCAGATTCCACCGGCTACCGCACCGTAGCCTACTTCGTCAACTGGGCCATCTACGGCCGCAAGCACCGGCCGCAAGACCTGCCCGTCGAGAAGCTGACGCACATTCTCTACGCCTTCGCCAACGTGCGCCCGGACTCGGGCGAGGTATACCTGACCGACCAGTGGGCGGACACGGACATCCACTGGGAAGGAGACAGCTGGAATGACTCTGGGACGAACCTTTACGGGTGCCTGAAGCAGCTGAACCTGCTCAAGCGGCGCAACCGCAACCTCAAGGTGCTGCTGTCGATTGGCGGCTGGACGTACAGCAGCAATTTCAGGGAGCCGGCGAGTAAAGAAGAGGGGAGGAGGAGGTTTGCCGAGAGTGCTGTTGAGCTTGTACGTTTGGTTTCTCAATATTCCTTACCTATTTCTCCATTCCCCGTCTTATACTTCTGGGAAAACGAAACTAACACAACCAAAAACAGGTCAAAAACCTCGGCTTCGACGGCCTCGACATCGACTGGGAGTATCCCCAAAACGCCCAAGAAGCATCCGACTTCGTCTCCCTGCTCGCCGTCTGCCGCTCCGCCCTCGACGCCTACGCCTCCACCGTGCCCGGGAACCCTCACTTCGAGATGAGCGTCGCCTGCCCCGCCGGCCCGCACAACTACGAGAAGATGGACTTGCCGGGAATGGACCGGTACCTAGACTTCTGGAACCTGATGGCGTACGACTACGCCGGCTCATGGGACCGGGTATCCGGCCACCAGGCGAACCTGTTCCACTGCAACAGCAACCCGGCTGCCACACCCTTCAGCACCCAGCGCGCTGTCGAGTACTACCTGTCGACGGGCGTGGCGGCCGACAAGATTGTCCTTGGCATGCCGCTGTACGGGCGCGCGTTCCAGAATACCGAGGGGTTGGGGCAGCCGTATAGTGGTGTTGGTGAGGGGACGTGGGAGAATGGCGTGCATGATTACAAGAAGTTGCCGCTGGAGGGAGCCGAGGAGCGCATTGATTACGAGTCCGGTGCTAC
This sequence comes from Neurospora sp. FGSC 26628, assembly GCA_009805345.1. NCBI lineage: Eukaryota > Fungi > Ascomycota > Sordariomycetes > Sordariales > Sordariaceae > Neurospora > Neurospora sp. FGSC 26628. The sequence goes on along the minus strand of RAOO01000008.1, from coordinate 188,238 downwards.
GTATTGCTATCATCCGGGGACCAAGACGCTGGTGAGCTACGATACGCCTGGCATGGCGAGGATGAAGGCTGAGTATATCCGGGAGAGAGGCCTCGGTGGTGGCATGTGGTGGGAAAGCAGTGCTGATAAAGAAGGCCCTGATAGCTTGATTGGCACCGTCGTCGAGGGCTTTGGCGGCCTGCAGGCGTTGCGTTGGGATCAGAACTGCATCGACTACCCGAACACCAAGTATGACAACTTGCGGGCTGGGTTTCCGGGAAATTAGGTCGTAGTCGTGGATGTTGATGTGTCGGATGGTGAATGCCGCCGGGATACGTAGTAGTGCCAGAGTAAATGAACATATTCACAATCACAGTCAGCAGCGGATTTCAAGAAACAAAGACTTGTTCAAGTCGGTCATGCCATTCCCATTTTTGCTTTCCCTCGCCAGTCAAAGGTACCCTGATGTCCGCTCAAAACGCCATACATAAAGTCCCAATCTTAGCGAGATGTGGTATTGTCATTCCCCGTCCCGGATCATGCCCCTAAGCTTTCCAGCAATTTAAGAGCTCTTCTCGAAGACGTAGGTGAGGTGGCAGCGACCGCAGTACTGACGATCCTGCATGGCAGCCATGAAGACACCGGCACCGCACTGTGGAGATTGGGTTAGCCAATGATGGGCTTTGGTGAAGGGACAGGGCAACTCACGGTCTCGTTGGGGCACTCGCGGCGAAGACGCTCGATCTTGCCATCGGAGTCGACCTTGTAGTACTTGAGCACAGCGAGTTTGGTCTTCTTGCGCTTGTGCTTGATCTTCTTGGGGGTGGTGTAGACCTTCTTTTTTCTCTTCTTGCCACCACCACGGAGGCGAAGCACCAAGTGGAGGGTGCTCTCCTTCTGGATGTTGTAGTCGGAGAGGGTGCGGCCATCCTCAAGCTGCTTGCCGGCGAAGATCAGGCGCTGCTGGTCAGGGGGGATGCCCTCCTTGTCCTGGATCTTCTGCTTGACATTGTCGATGGTGTCGCTAGACTCCACCTCGAGGGTGATAGTCTTGCCCGTGAGGGTCTTCACGAAGATCTGCATGATTGCCTACTGAAAAGTGGTAAGGAAGTGTTAGAGAGACAGAGACACAGCAGAGATGTTGCGATTCCTGCGATTCCTCGTGATGCTGCGCCCGGCTAAAACGCGCAAAGGATGTTTGACTGGGGATGGGATGTGGGATGTGGGAAGCGCCGAAGCGTGCAAATATCGTTATCTTCCCTTCCTCCCGCCCGCGGGAGAAATCCCCAGCAAAGCGATCATGGAAAATATCGACTTGTGTGAATGACAACAAGAACGAGGGGGGTATCATAAAAGATGGGTGTAGAAGCCGAGCACAGCACCACGATTCATCACAGCATCGTGCAGACGTACCTAGACACGGGTGTCTTCCTCAGCAATCTGTAGATTCGGTGTGAAGGTGCTTGACGAGAAGAAAAAGAAGTCGGGATTTGAAGGCGGCCGCGAAAGGCGGATTTCTTTTGTCAACCGTGCCCCACACAAAAGCGGAGTCAGCTGACTTGGGCGGGCGGCTCGCACACAGCAGGAACCTTAGGGTTTCTGGGAGCGGTAGCCCTGGGGCCAAGCTGCAATTCACCTGGCCCCAGCGCCTGTAGTGTGGGTTTGAAGCCCTCTGGCACTGGCAACACTTGCAGCACAAGCACCCACTTGTGCGGGTGCACAGACCATCGGTGCCACACAACGCTTGGCACCCACGCTCCGCCCGTCGTACTTTTGCACGTCTTGCCTTTTGTCGAATTCTTGAAATTCCTCCTCCCGTCTTTCCAATCGACAGCAACATCTTGAGAACCGTATCACTCAAGACACCGCCAAGATGGTCAAGAAGAGAAAGAACAACGGCCGCAACAAGAAGGGCCGCGGCCACGTCAAGCCCATCCGCTGCTCCAACTGCTCGCGATGCACTCCCAAGGACAAGGCCATCAAGCGCTTCACCATCCGCAACATGGTTGAGTCCGCTGCCATCCGTACGTCGACGACACCACCCGGTTTGATGAACAACGATTGCTGACCATGTCTTCTCCCCCGCAGGTGATATCTCGGATGCCTCGGTGTTCGCTGAGTACACGGTTCCCAAGATGTACCTCAAGCTGCAGTACTGCGTCTCTTGCGCCATTCACGGCAAGATTGTCCGGTACGTTTGTCCGCCAGGCGGGGACAGCCACGTTCGCTGCCAAAGCGACGTGGGCGGCTGAGATGAACCTTGGTCGAACCTCTGCTCCCGCCAAAACTCTACAAAGTATCCCCCGTCCGTCCCACTGACATGATGACTATAGTGTCCGTTCCCGCGAGGGCCGCCGTAACCGCGCTCCTCCCCCGCGTGTCCGTTACAACAAGGACGGCAAGAAGGTCACCCCTACCCAGGGTGCTAAGACCACCTAAACCAGGTGACCTTAACGGCTTCCTTGCGACAAACCAGCTTCGGGGTTAACAGGCGTATTCTGCGTTGGTCGGCATTTCGATTTTCTGGGGGGTATATGGATTGAACACAAGGCCGAAAGGCAAATGATATCATGACATAGCGCTTTTTTTGCATAGGAGCAAAGGAGCTGGCAACCACCGGATACACAAACGGAATCGGAATGGCATGGGTTCCTTCGATCAGCAAAGGGATACCAGGCCAATAGTCTACCAATAATGAGCACCTGTTGATGAACAACCTCCTTGTCCCTGTGCCTCCCGCTTGCTGTTTGTCTCTGATGCTGGAGAATCGCGTTTCACTGCTTCTAGGGTCTTTCTCGTCAACCGACATATCCGATTGCTCGCCCTTTCCGGTCAACCCTTTTCTTCGACCTCGACACTTGTTCAACATCACGGCCGTGTGCCGTTCCTTGGCCTCTCGACTATGCCACTTTGCAACTCGATCTCACCAAAACGTTCACGACACACCGACAGCAGCCGCATACCGATATGGTTGAATTGCCCCAGGCAGAGAACCTTCGAGTGATGCCCGAGGACGTGAGCGCAACGAAGGACTTGATTGTGCTCGGCTCCTTCCCGTGCCGTTCTGCATAAGGTTTAAATGGGAAGCTAGGGGCAGAAACCACTGGGGAGTTTATCTTCCAGCTCAAAGGCGTGCGGTTGCTGGGCACTTCGCGCAGCCTCAGATCTTTTTGGACCGTCAAGGTGACTCTCCTAGCTGCTCAGATCTCGCTGCGAACATTGTGACGAGCAGGCCATCCATGCCACGGAGGGGCAATAACCGTGATGATGCCGGGTCAATAATCGAGTAAGTGGGCGATTACAACGCGAACGGTACTACGGACGGAAAGCTCTCCATGGCCACATTACTTATACTTATGGGGACAGTTCACGTTGACAGCGAAGCAACAGGTCGTGCCTTTTGTTCCATTGTTGGTACTGACCTCTCATCATGTTGAGAGCTGACAGAAACAAGTGGCCGGGTGCAAAAGGGGAATCCCACGGCTTCGAACACAAAGACGAAGTACACGCCCTAAAAACTCCCAGGATATATAGGCTAGGAGAGGAGTTTTCTAAGCAACGGGCAATAACTGCATACTCTGCTTACCTACTGTAGTATATCGGTAAACCTGAAATAGGGAAATGCTCATCAACAACGTTGTGATCTTTACCGTAAATACCTTATCCCAGCATCACGGCGGTGCTCATCTGGACAAGCAACGTCTCTCCCCGCAGTGGAACGTTCAAGTCAACCAACGCCTCACCAGTCCAAACATCGAACCGCCGTGGGATGCCTGGGGAAAGTTGAGCGACGGTCCTTTAGTTGAACTGGATCTGGCTGGATGATGTTGAAGGTGTTTTTGCTAGAGCTTTGGCGTTGTCGAGCTGGTATTTGTACGCTCCTGGCTCCTGGTTCGAATGGTCGCGATGTCGACGCTCTCGAGTCTTTGACAGTTGCTGTGACTTGGACTTGAGATGCACAAGACTACCGCTGCAACGACGACTGGAAATATGAACCTTGCAACTCCAGAATAAGGTCCATAATCATGGTGTTTGGTTGATGTCGTTTAACAAAAACTGTTCGGTGTAATGCTTGATTCATCCAGATAGCAAGAGTCTTTTATAATACGAGTAGAGATGGAAGACTGAGAATAAGGATAGCAAGACATCGGTTTTTCTATATGATCACACGTGTGACACAAGGGGAGTAGGCATTCTCGTTATTTTGTCTAGCTAGAATCCGGTGACGATGTAGCGAAGGTTGAGAATTATGGTTTGTGCTATGCTCCGAACTCTGATGCGAAATGATTAGGAAAAAAACCTTCTTAGGAGGTCACCAGAATCAAATGTGTTGGAAACGATAGTTCAATCTGATGATGCAAAAAACGGAAGAGGTTTATGAACAGCAGAGCTTGAAGTTCCACGCCCTTTTCACTTTTAATCACTTGGTTGCTCAAGTTCAAGTCCCAATGGTGATATTGAATTCAGAAACCATAAGCTCGGGGAGTTCATGTTACTTCTAGTCTCGAGCCGAAACCTCCCAAGTAGATACTGTAGAAACTCGAGAAACTCGGATTCCAGGACTCTTAAAATATATTCCCCAACTCCGATTCATACTTGATCCTTCAGGTAGAGTCAACGCAATTGACGAGACAACTCTGTTAGGAAGCCCGAAGCCGAGAATCACGCTGCTCTACCTGCTTGAACTTCAAATGGGTCATGAGAAGCCGACAGTAGCTGACATTTTCGTGTCTGCGAGTTTATAGTTTGTAAAATATCCCATATCTCCCCCGCAAAGGCCTGCTTTCCGTGGACGATGCGCCTTAGCTTGATGTCGGTCATGCAAGCATCTGAAGTCAATTAATGAACGTGACGCATCTGAAGATGACAGCTTCGACTGACCAATATACGTCACCTCTCCAGATGTGTGAACATGATGCTGAACCATTTGATTGTGATTATTGGACTGATTCAGTCTCACAAACGCCCTTGGTGATCAAATAGCGGACAGTGGCTGCCCTGGCAGAAACGTGGCAGGAGCCGCCGCAAGCAACGTCAGTGTTGGGCTTGGATATGAGGTTGTTGGGTAACTATTCGAGGTAGCACAAATATCAAGGCAGGTATGAAGAGGATAGCAAAGAAGAATTCCTCGATGATTTCCAGTAAGAAAGAAAGACACAAGCTTTTTGATTGGTTGTATAAAGAAGTCATGTGGGGATAGTTCCCTTGCCGCGCGAGGTCTGTCCCTTGCCTGCCGAGCTACCCTGGTCAACCCTAGGTAAGCTGGGCTGCCACGAGGCGGGATGCGGGGCCAGCTATGGAACCCCCCGAGGGGAGCGTCACTCCGATCTGTCACCTCAGTTCGTCCAGGGCCTGACACTCCAGGTCCCGTCCATTGATCGATCCATTGGGGAGGAGCCAGACAGCCATGGACAACAACACCCACCAGTTTCCGGCCGCCGGATCGAAGGGACTATCAAGCTTCAGGTTCTACTAACCGGAAGCACCTTCACTGCTTCCTCTTCCTTCCACTTTTCAGTCGATGCTTTCCCTTGGTCCATCGGGTTGAGCCTGTGTTCCATTCCTCTTCCAACAACAGGCGATCCGGCCAACAACCGACCCAAGCAAGGGCGCACGTCAACAACCACCTCCGTACAACTACAGCTCTACCTACTCACTAATACCCAACTCGACAATCTTCCAGTATCAACTTATCCATTGCTTCAAGAACTGGCTCTTGGTGATTACTCGGATTCTTCTTCCACGCCATGCATCGCCGCCGCCACTAGGTTTACCAACCCGCCTTGCATCTCGCATCATCCTTATCAGGCAACGTACCTTGCAGAGACGCCGTCACGCCGCCTTAGTGGGCAAGTTGAAGAGAGCAACTGTAGCCGCAACACCACATCATCTTTACTTCACAACCGACGGTGTTGGGTATCTAGCTTTAACCCCAGCTACCTAAGCATGGAAGCCCCATCTTCCTTTTCGACCCCCAAGCGGAAACGCCCTTTACCATTCGAACCGACAATTCCCAACCTCAACCAGACCAGGGCCTTGACTGGCTTGACAGGGGAGTTCACATTCGAACTCGGCTCATCCACAGATGCTGAGGACGGCAGTAGGAGTCCGCGGACCACTGTAGCACACAGGCTACAGCACCTCTTCCTAAATAGCGGGGGCCTCGGCGGTACCTCTACCGGTGGGGTCTTTGGTGGAGGCATTGCGCCTGTGCGAACATCAATGTCGACGGCGTCGCAACCGTCCCTGTCGCAACCACAGCAACCATCGTCGCAAACTCACCAGCAGTATTTTGGCTACCCCTTCCCACGCGTGTCACGGTCGCGAGACATGCAGGAAGTCGATGAGGACCATGGGCGACCAGACGGGCCCCGTAAACGAGCCAAACTCCCCGATCGAGACGTTGACATGACGGGTGTTGCCGAAACCCCAATGCGGCCTCCCGCTTCGGCGAACAATGGCAGGACACCCTTTGAAGCCGCCGGGGCGACTCCAAGTTCTTCATTGCCACCGCCTTCGACTCCCGTCACTCAACAATCAGGCGCCGTCATTACTCCGGATGGACCATTTCCAAAGCGGCGACTGGCGCCCAAGGGCGTTCAGTTCAATGTGGATCCCACCGAAAATCAACATTCCGACAACATGGGCACAACAAGCGGTACAAGGGACACCCAAACACCAAACAACGCTATCCAAATACCCTCTTCCTCCCCCCTCTCGTCCATCACCAAAGCGGTCGGTCACCCCAATTCTACACCAACCCAGAGACCTTTAGCGCCGAAGCCGGCCAACATCAGTATGGCTCCACCGTCATCGTCGTCAGCAGCGGCCGCAACCAAGAAGCCTCGCCGATCGAAATCACCTCCCCTCCAACCTCAACCGGCCGCATCCACCTCGACATCCTCCCCCAACTCACCCACCACAATCGATCCGCTCCGTGCCAGCCTCACCTGGCAAGATTCGGAAATCACCGTCTACGACCCGGACGACAGCGACGACGACGGTACCGGTATCAACGGCATCGGCTTCAAACCCACCCCGGAGATGGAACACGCGCGCCGGATGAAGCGCAAGAAGCAGCTGGCCGAGTATCGCAAACGTGAGATGGGCGAGGCTCGCGCCAGGAGGAAAGAGCGAAGAGCGGGTGCTGACGGATTGGTGGGGAGCGGCACTGAGGGTGGTGGAGGTGGTAGTGCTAGACCCAAGGGCAAGGATGCCATTGCGACTGCTAAGGGCAAGCTGAAGGCTGAGAAGAGAAGGGTCAGGTTTTTGGAGACGGTGACGAGGACGGTTGTTGAGATGCCGCCACCGCCACCGGTTACGATGATGGAGGGTGTGACGCAGACTGAAACGGCAGCTGCGGCGGAGAGTCAAGGAGGTTCAGGAGGGGATGATGGAAGTCGTGGTGATACAAGCATCTCTGGTATGGCTGGCGCTGGCGCTGACCCTGCTGTGGTAGAGGCTTGATGGACGGGCCTTTTTCTTCTCGCTTATGGCTCTTCTGTTTGTCAAGCAAACAAGTTATTCGGTTGGGATGAACAACTCATGGCTTACCTTAGTTCATTGGCAAGTTTGGCGTTTGGGTGAGGGATTGGACCGGATACGATAAGGCGCCGTCAATTGCAAATTGCCGGTGGAAGGGATTATGGGAAATTTCACTTGAGCATGGAGTACGACTGGTTTGAATGTAGGATACCTGAAGAGGAGGACATATTCACGCATGCGTCTCTACTCTACTTTTTCGCAGAACTGGGGCGCCTCGAGTTTAGAGTACTCTAGAGGCGTGTAGTTTCCTTGCTTAATATCATTGATTATCATGACTTGGAAGCGTAGAAGCACGCCTTTGTCCCTGGAGAATGAATTTTTACATGCTGAACTCGCTGCCGTGATGCGCCATAACCATGCTTCCATTGTACGTAGATGTCCTAACGCCTCAAGAACTTCCCAGATATACACATGATATCCTACATCCAACCTCCTATCCGCTATGCTCTTCGCCCTCCAATCCCACCTCACCACCTCACCAAAACTTATACCAACTCTTCTTCTGCCCAGGCACCTCCCCCTCCTTCCCTTGCTGCTGCTCCATCTTCTCCCTCCTCTCCTTCGCCTCCTTAGCCCTACTCTCCGCCTGCTTCTTCGTGTAAACCGCGACCACCCGCTGCATCTTCTCCTTCTCCTTCCTCCGCTGCCACTGGCAGTACTCGTAGTGCGCCATCGCCCCCACGATCCCGCACCCCACGCCCCAGTTGGCCGCTTTCGGGATCGGCAAGCCCATGATCCACCGCAACACGCCGATGCCCGCGCCCGAGCCGATGCCCGTCATGAATCCCTGGCGCGCGCAGGGCGTTTCGTGCACGGAGAGGAAGTCGGTGGGGGTGATGGTGGAGACGGCTTCGGTTAGGGAGATGCGGTTGGTGTGCTGTTGTTGTTTTTTGGGTTGGGGTGGTTGTTGGTGGGCGTCTGTTGGTGATTGTTGTCCCTGGGGAGGGGGTGTGGTGGTGGTGGTGGACTGTTGTGGTTGTTGTTGACCGGTGGTCGGGGGGGTAAGGTCTTGAGAGGGCGCGGAGGAGGGAGCAGGAGAGGAAGGGGAAGAGCCGCCGCTTAGCCAGGAGCGGGCGGCGGCGTCGGGGGTTGTTGTTGGTGTTTGGTCGCGCGACATTGTTGCGGTTTGTTTTCTCTTGTCTTTTTCTCTCCGAATGCGCGACAGCAAGTAGGTGTGTATAAGGTATGCTTGTGTGTTGGTGGTTGTTATGCGCTTGTCGTGATCGCGGTGTTTTGAAGCTTGGGTGTTAGGTTGTCTGGATGGCAATCGCAAAAGGTGGTGAGTTTGAAGTGTTGAAGCTGGGAAGTCGGGAAGCAGCAGAAAGTGGAATTGGAATTGTCTAATGGAGACAAGCTCGTTGAGGTTCTCTCGTCTTCGCTCGGCGGCCGGGCGTGTCGCGGGGAAGCTTTTTTTTCGGTGGGGACCTTGCGGGATTACGGGGAAGATGCAGGTACGCACTAACACGGAGAAGATGGGCGAGCTAGAGATTCGGCTTCCAATTGTCCTCAAAGTTTCCGTTTGGTATCTTTCAACTTGAATCAAAAGTTGCTAGCTCAGATACCTCTATCGAGCCTTGAAATTCATGGTGGGGCCGCGTCCGGGCCTCTGCCGGCAGCCCACTTCCCCACCGTTCCGACCCTTGTTCAGCGCTTTGACGCCCTGTGAGTGCCCTGAAACGATCAGCTTGGATGGTGGGGCACGCGTGTGTGTTTAGCGCCTGTCGCGTCAAATTGGACGGTCCAGTCACGTCTGGCGCGTCTCCCAGTTAAACAACTTTAATGGGCTGAGACTTTCCAAACATTGACAGTGCAACAACGGGTCACTCCGTACCTCTCAGCTGCAAACCCCGTCCTCTTTACGTTCCTTCGAAACTCCAAAGGGACGCTAGATCAGCCATAACTCGAGTTTTGGCTGGCACTCCATGTCAACTCACTTGTGAAAAGACATACTACTGTTTTTCGTCTCTCCTTCCAATTCCGAATTTTCTTTGACCGAGAGATTCTACCGAACAGGACGAAAAACGAAGGGCAGACGAAAGCACAAGACGAACATCTCGAGGCCTACGCCAGGGCCAATCCGATTCTTCCAATATGCCCAACACTTCTCTACGGCGGCAGCCTCAAAAGGGCTACCGTCGTGGTGGCAAGAACGCCTACCATGGCGGATCCAAGACACGAACGTTCGCCGCCTCGGCCAGCGCCCGCGGCGAGGCTACCTCGATAGACGAAAAGTGGGAAAGGACAGCCCTTGCGAACCAGATCGACGAGAACATGGGCTTCGCCCGATACGATGCCGGAAAGAAGCGCGAAGGCTGGCTGGTCAACGTACAACCGACATCCATCGACGACCCCCGTATCTCCGGCGGCGGCGGCCGCGCGGCACTCGACTGCTACTTTATCGAAGAGGACGGGTCAACATTCAAAGCCACAGTCGAATACGAGCCATACTTCCTGGTCGCATGTCGAAAAGGTCACGAAGGCGAGGTGGAGGAATGGTGCAAGAGAGTGCCCGGAGGCGGCTGCGTCAAGTCCATCCGGAGGGTCGAGAAGGAAGATCTCAAGATGCCCAACCACTTGCTGGGCTATCGTCGAACCTTCTTGGAGCTGAGGTTTTATAATGTGCAGGACTTGATGTCCGCCAAGCGCGATGTGATGCCCATTGCGGAAAAGAACAAAATGGGCATGGATGCAATGGATACATATGCCGAAGTAGCATCGTGGGTACCTCTTCTCATGTGCAGGTTGACCACCGCTGCTGACACATATAATAGAGCGAACGGCGGGTTTGATCTTTTTGATGACGATTCACGAAATGACGAGCGACGACATAATGCTGGTTTTGCAGAGGCGAGCGATTTCATTGTTGATATCCGGGAATACGACGTCCCATACCATGTGAGAGTAATGATAGACTTGGGTCAGTTCTCCTCGCACAACCCCAGCGTGTGCTCGACTGACCGTCCACAACAGACATACGAGTTGCTAGATGGTACCATGTCGAGGCCAAGAATGGAGTCACGACAGTAAAAGTAAACGAGGAGCGTTTGGCCATGGCCGACCCCGTCGTAATGGCGTACGATATCGAGACCACCAAGCTGCCACTCAAGTTTCCCGACGCCGCTATCGACCAAATTATGATGGTCTCATACATGATCGACGGCCAGGGTTTCTTGATCACAAATAGAGAGATTATCTCCGAAGATATTGCTGATTTCGACTATACACCAAAACCCGAGTACCAAGGTCCGTTTATGATCTTCAACGAACCGGACGAAAAGGCTCTTCTCGACAGATTCTTCCTACACATCAAGGAGGCCCGGCCGACCGTCATCGCCACATACAACGGTGACTTCTTCGATTGGCCCTTCGTGGAGGCTCGTGCCAGTATCAATGGTATCGACATGTACCACGAGATCGGCTGGAAGAAGGACAGTGAGGACCAGTACAAGTGCAACTACAGTGTTCACATGGACTGCTTCCACTGGGTAAACCGTGACAGTTACCTGCCCCAGGGTAGTAGAGGTCTCAAGGCCGTCACTGTTGCCAAGCTGGGATACGACCCCGATGAACTCGACCCCGAGCTCATGACACCGTATGCCAGCGAGAGGCCGCAGACGCTGGCTGAATACTCCGTCTCCGATGCCGTCGCAACATACTATCTGTACATGAAATATGTGCATCCCTTCATTTTCTCTCTCTGTACCATCTTGCCTCTAGGCCCCGACGATACACTAAGAAAGGGAACGGGTACGCTATGCGAGATGTTGCTAATGGTACAGGCTTACCAAAAGGAGATTGTGTTACCCAACAAACATGTCCAACCTAAGGAGTCCTTCTGGGAAGGACACCTGTTGGACTCCGAAACGTACGTTGGTGGTCACGTCGAAAGTATCGAAGCTGGTGTCTTCCGTGCCGATATCCCCGTCAACTTCGCGGTTGATCCGGCCGCTGTGGACGAGCTGATTCGGGATCTTGACGCTGCCCTAACATTCAGCATTACTGTTGAAGAGAAGAAAGAGTTAAGCGACATCACCAACTATGACGAGGTCAAGGAGCAGATAACGGCCAGGTTGATGAACCTCAAAGAGACCCCCAATCGACTGGAACGGCCTCTTATCTACCATCTTGATGTTGCCTCCATGTATCCCAATATCATGACAACCAACCGATTACAACCCGATTCCATGATCTCCGAGTCAACTTGTGCAGCATGCGACTTCAACCGCCCAGGAAAGACTTGTGATAGAAGACTGCCGTGGGCCTGGAGAGGAGAGTACCTTCCAGCCAAGCGCGACGAGTACAACATGATTCGCCACGCACTCGAGAACGAGAGATTTCCGGGGAAATACCCAAACAGCCCGATGCGGTCGTTCCAAGACCTGAGTGCAGACGAACAAGCCACCCTCATCCGAAAGAGACTGCAACTCTACTCACAAAAGGTGTACCACAAAATCCACGATTCCACCACGATTGTCAGAGAAGCTATCATCTGCCAGCGCGAGAACCCGTTTTATATCGACACAGTCCGTGACTTCCGTGACCGACGATACGACTACAAGGGCAAGGCGAAGGTGTGGAAGGGCAAGACGGATGCCCTCAAGAGCTCGGGCGCATCCGCATCCGAGATCGATAATGCCAAGAAGATGATTATCTTGTTCGATTCTCTGCAGCTGGCTCACAAGGTCATTCTCAATTCTTTCTACGGATACGTCATGAGAAAGGGATCCAGATGGTACTCGATGGACATGGCGGGTGTCACCTGTTTGACGGGCGCGACCATTATCCAGTTGGCGAGACAACTGATTGAGCGGCTGGGTCGTCCACTCGAGCTAGACACTGATGGTATCTGGTGCATGTTGCCGGCGACATTCCCAGAGAACTTTGTGTTTAAACTCAAGAATGGCAAGAAGATGACCATCTCCTACCCTTGTGTCATGTTGAACCATCTAGTTCACGACAAGTTTACCAACCACCAGTACCAGACCCTGGTCGATCCGAAGACATTCAAGTACGAAACGCACAGCGACAACTCCATTTTCTTCGAAGTTGACGGTCCGTACAAGGCCATGGTTCTACCCACCTCGAAGGAAGAAGACAAAAACTTGAAGAAAAGATACGCCGTCTTCAATGACGATGGCAGTCTTGCTGAGCTCAAAGGTTTTGAAGTGAAGCGAAGAGGCGAGCTGAAGCTCATCAAGATCTTCCAGCAGCAGATCTTCAAGTTTTTCTTGGAGGGTACCACCCTGGCGGAATGCTACAATGCTGTCGCCAAGGTTGCTAACCGCTGGCTTGATGTACTCCATAGCAAGGGTGCAACGCTTGCGGACGAAGAACTTATGGAACTGATTTCGGAGAACCGCAGCATGTCCAAGACGCTGGAGGAGTACGGAAGCCAAAAGTCAACATCCATCACCACTGCCAAGCGTCTTGCGGACTTTTTGGGCGAGCAGATGGTCAAAGACAAGGGCTTGAACTGCAAATTTATTATTTGCGCTCGACCCAAGAATGCCCCAGTCACCGAACGAGCCGTGCCTGTTGCCATCTTCTCGGCCGAGGAGGAAACGAAGAGGATGTATCTCAGAAAGTGGCTCAAGGAGGAGCCTGCTGATACCGACCCTCGAGCACTCCTTGACTGGGATTACTATCTCGAACGTCTCGGGTCCGTCATCCAGAAGCTCATTACCATCCCAGCCGCCCTGCAGAAGGTTCGCAACCCGGTACCGCGCGTGCCGCATCCGGACTGGCTGCAGCGGAGAATCAACATCAAGGAGGATAAGATGAAGCAAAAGAAGCTCACCGATTTGTTCGGGCCTACCACCAAAGGCCCCTTGCAAGACATCACCCTCCTCGCAAATGGCACCCAGCTAGGAGATATGGAGGATTTTGGGAACTTGCTTAAGCCCAAATCTGTCAGTGATGCTATTTCTGCTACGCAGAAAACGGCATCGGCCCAGAAACGCAAGGATCCGGAGCCAGCAGCAGTCGAGAATCTGGACCCGTTCGCGGCGCTTCCTAAAAAGATGCCGTCGCCTAGCGAGGACTACGCGGCTTTCTTGGAGTACCAGAAGCAAAAGTGGAAGCTCCAGAAGCAGGCAAGAGCTCGTAGGCGACACTTGTTCGGTGAAAGACGTGGCAATACGCAGAGCAACATCCAGCAGACGTTCCGCAGTCAGGCCGAGTTGACATTCCGAAACACTTGGCAGTTGCTTCAGCTGAGGGCGTCGGACAGTCCAGGCATTGTCATCGCCCATGTGCTTATCGATGCCAAGATCCATGCCCTCAAGATTAATGTACCCCGGCAAGTATTCTTGAATCTGAAGAGCAGGGAACTGCCGGATATTGAGGTTGAGGGTTGCCATGTTGAACAGGTCAACCATACATTGCCTAATGGCCATTCTTCTGTGCATCTTTTCAAGCTTACGGTTCCGGAGGACATCTACTTCGCGGAAGCAGAAAAGTTCTCTCTGCTGTTCAACCATCCCAGCGTGGAAGGCGTGTATGAGAAACAGCTCCCGCTCAATATGCGTGCTCTTCTTCAGCTTGGAAATCTTTGCACCATTGACGAAAGCCAACCTGGCGTGCTTGGAAAGGGTCTTGACCAAGGATTCGACCTGTCCGGGTTGAAGAGGCCACTTAAGCCGAGGGAGTACCTTGGCGGTGCCCGTATGGCCTACGTCTATCTCTCCCACATTAGCGCTGGTGAGCGTCAGATCTTTGGTCTTTTCTCCACCACCAGTGACCAAGCCCATGTCATTATCCAGCAGAGGACCAAGGATGGAGGGCAAGACTTGCCAAACATCAACAAGCTCTATGGCGACATGTTGGCAAGGAGAAATCAGGAGGCCGCCGGGGCTGATTGGCAAGAGTGCTTCCCGTATCAGGACAAGCTGAACATCAAGATCACGCAAGTCACCACCCGCCGGAAAGCCTTCCTTGAGGTTGGCGACATTGTCAAGAAACTAAGAAAGGAAGAGTCTGGACCGACTATGGTGGTCATCCAATCGTCACAGCGCAATCTCTTGGTTCATGAGATTCCCATCCTGGGAGATTTCCCCGTTATGCCATTAAGGTACGATCAGGGGGACAGCTCGCTGCCCCCGTTGGGTTGGCAGAGCGTGGTGGCGCGTCGGTTGGTCAATCACTACCTCAGCCTGGGTTCCTGGATCACACATATGACGGCTCTTGCTCGGTACGGCGACGTGCCGCTGTGCAACCTTGAGCGAGACGACCCCCGCTTTCTGATCGATATTGCATATGCTCGCCGACTCATGGCCAACAATGTCGTGCTCTGGTGGTCGCCGAGTCCGCGCCCCGACCACGCTGGATATGAGAAGGACGATGTGGTTGGTCCGCTCGATCAGGTTCAGATGCCTTCTGTCAACAACCCGGGCACTTATGCCTCGGTGTGTATAGATCTCGAGGTGCGAAACCTGGCCATCAACACCATTCTCACTTCTTCGCTCATCAACGAGCTGGAAGGTGCGGATAGTATCTCTTTCAATCCCGCAGCCGATGCGAACGGCAATGGAGACGGCGAAGAATTTCTCTATTCGGAGAACGCCTTTGCCAATGCTGGCGTGCAGGTGCTTCGCGAGATGGTCAAGTCGTGGTGGGCAGAAGCTTGCAAGGGGTCCACCATGGCTGACGTGATGGTCCAGCACTTGGTTCGTTGGGTCGAGTCGCCAGCCTCGTGTCTTTACGATCGTGCTTTGCACTACTACGTTCAGATGATGAGCCGCAAGGCGCTCCTTCAGCTCATGGCCGATTTCCGTCGTGTGGGATCGCAAGTCATCTTTGTCAGCTCCAACAGACTGCTGCTCCAGACCACCAAGTCCGAGGTGGGCAATGCTTATGCATATGCCCAGTACATCCTCAAGAGCATCAAGGGCAAACCGCTCTTTCACTTTATCGATCTTGAAATCAAGGAGTACTGGGACTACCTGGTGTGGTATGACGAGTTCAACTACGGCGGCAAAGCGACACAAGAAGTTCTCGAGAGGGATGAACAGGACCTGCAAATGATCATGCACTGGCAAATGGCAACCTTCCTCCCCGTCCGCCTGCAGCCCATCTTCCGCGACTGGGTCGTCGAGTTCATCCAGCTGATGCACAGCATCAAGCGACCCTCTTTCGGCAGCGACCCAACAGCCACGCCGCGTCTCACTCAACTGCCCGTCAACTTGCGCAACGGCAATCTAGGCGAGGACGGCGCCGTCGGGCAAATCATCCTCGGCAAAGCTTTCGAGAAGCCGCTCAAGAAGGAGATCGCCAACCTCATCAACACTCAAAAGCGCGAGCTCCTGCACCCGGAGCTGGCAGGCGACTACACCTTCCCGCAGCTACCAGGATCTCACTTGTCTCACCTTTCTTCGTCCACTTCCAAGTCTACTACCAAGAACGCCGCAGGAAAGAAAGTAGCGGCATCGGCCAACCCGGTCCTCGAGCTCGTCAAGGCCCTGATGCAGGTTTTGTCTCTAGACAAGAACATCACGCTCGAAGCGAGGCTGCTGCGCAAGGAGCTCCTCGCCATGTTCGACGTGCGCGAGTTCAGCAAGGACGGCACGTTCCAGAACCCATCTGAGAGCCTTAGATTGGCCCAGTTCAGCTGTGATAACTGTACCATGGCGAGGGATATTGATTTGTGTCGAGATGAGGATTTCATGGGTGCCTCTTCTGCTTCCGGGCCGGACGTCCCTGGAGGAGCGGCGGCGGAGCTGGAAGGACAGCAACAACAAGAAAAGGGAAGATGGAAGTGCCCCTACTGCGAAATGGACTACGATCGCAACGAAATCGAGGAGAGACTGGTGGCGGAGGTGGAGGCCATGGTGGTGGAGTGGACGACGCAGGACCTCAAGTGCGGGAGGTGCGGGGCGCTGAGGGTGAACGAGTTCATGGAGCATTGTACGTGCAGTGGCGAGTGGAGAGAGCTGGTTAAGCGGGAGGAGGTGATGAGACGGTTGAAGGTGTATAGGAATGTGGCGAGGTATTATGGGTTGAGAATGTTGGGGGATGTGGTGGAGGGGGTTGTTGGGGGGTTGTGATGTGCTTGTTGTGTTGTCCTGCGCTGTGTTTCTACCGTGGGCGTTTGAGGCTAGAGGCTTATCTTGTCCGTATGTTTGTTTACCTTTGGCATTGCAATGCAGGTGTTTGTTTTGTTTATCTCAGCCTCCTTTGGCTGATACGTGTTAGCGGCGCTGATAGACGAGCTGCCTCATCATCGGTGAGTGGACTGGGTGTAAATGGGTAACTACGGCAGTATAAATGTTCAACTGTAACGTCAGATAGGCGTCAGATCGAAAAGGCACGGAGGTCTCCGGACGACTCCCGACTGTCGGCCAGTCCCGTCCGCTCCCGAAAGATCCCTGCAAGTGTTCGCCCCTGTGAGTCGCGCTGTCACTCGAGAATACAGGGCGCCTTAACTAGCACTAACAGAATTTGTCGAAGTACAAGGCTGTTTAAGATAGTACCCGATAGGCGCTGGAGCGCTAAAGAGTGTTCCTTAGCGTGGGGTGCGACTGCCCGGTGTTACGTTGGCTGAAAGTTTAATTGAACCTCCTGTCAACGGCTCAACATCAAACCAACAACACCAACACGACATCGTCATCAACTCCCATTGTGCAAGGCCCGCGGGCTGTTGGATATTTCGTGATAATGCTGGACAAAGGAGGACTTTTTTTTCTTCTTCAGATTTTTTACTAGCGCACGCTGACATGTTCGACAGTCTCAGTAAGCGCGCTCACTCACTCAGTCATCCAATCCACTCCAACGTAAAATGTGGCCTCCTTCTTTCTGCGCTTTGTAACACATGTCAAGATGCACTTCCACTTGCACATGCTGCTGCATGGTCCAGCCAGCCCGCTTGGCTTGATGGCGCCCAATTACGGCCGACCCAATTTACAGGTGTTGGTTGAGCCGCAGTCTTCACAGTGAAGTTGAACGACCAGAGAAAAGAACCTCGCCAGTTTATCACAGCCGTGTTGGGTTGATACCACTTCTCCGCTGTCATATCACTGGACAAGTACACTACCAGACCGCCCCATCTCAGCTCAGCCCTAAAAGGATAACCGTTCGTGAACCGAGCCTATGAACGCAAGCCATGGGAGACACCAACGGTCTTTGTTGCGCCAATCAGATAACCGCATAAAATGAGAGCAAACATGCCAACTGGACGGAGGCTCTTACAGCCCCAACACCTATTTGCCAGTTGGCTCAAGTTTGCTTTCTTCGAGACGTTCTAGCCAGCCACAGTTCAAGGCTAACGACTGGTCTGCTTGCTTTTCTACCGCGTCTCTTCACTTGCCTAGGTACCTGCCTAACTACCTACCGCTTAAGTCTCCATAAGTCGGATTTATCCCCACGCTATTTTGGCCAATTATTTGGTTTGCTGGGCTGCATGCCCCGTTGAGGCGTCAGCATGCAAGTCCTTCACCAGATGTGATTGGCCGTACAATGTGGAGATAAATCCGACTTGAGTGAGTCTTTGCGGCACATAGCCGAGCCTCAAAGCACAACTCACATTGCTCATGTATGGATGCCACCACTTTCCCTTCTCTGGTACAGCAAGCTAATGCACCTCTCAGCTCAGTGTCGGTAATCCCGTCGTTATTCCCCATCAACCCTCGCCGGGAGCCTTCATCCGGGATTTCTCGATCTAGATCCATCTCGACCTAAAGGGTCCACCCAGGATATCATTATGAGTTCTATCATGCTGACTATTTCTCAGAATATGCCCTTGATGCTGTCAACCAGGGTGTAACAGCTCTCGGCATCAAGGGGAAGCTCCCCCTCCTCCACCACAGCCATCACTTTGCTGCTAGGCACGTCTCATGCCCCTCGGGAGGCGGAAGTAGACGTAAAATACACACAAACAAACAAACAAACACCACAGCCATCACCACCATCGTCACTACCACTCGTCACTCCCCTTTACCATTACGGCCTATATACATTCGCTCGCAGATATCACTTACCAATGCAGAGCCGCCCCAGCACGATGGTCGGAGGAGCCGAGGGACCGGGAAGGAGAAGAGGAGAGCTGTGATAACGGACCTTTGACCCTTTTGGTTACGAGTCCATCTCCGCCTCACTAGCCTCACCTTACAGGCCGGTACCTGGCTGTATGACACCATCGTCTCCGTCGTCTCCCCGCCAACTCGGCCATCACCGTCACCAAGTTCACCCACTCGTGGAACCAGCCCTCCATCATCGCCACGATCCCCGGTACAAGCAGCAACCTGGTTATCGTGAGCGCCCACTATGACTCGACTTGGCGGCTCATTCCACCTCACCTTGCATGGCGTTCATTATCTAGTGATGAGAGGAGGAGAGGAAGAGAACTAGCCCATACTCTTGTCATTGAGGCAGCTGTCTCACTTACACGTCATGGTTTAGCACACTCAGTGTGGCTCAACGATAGCGGATTTCCCCTAGACTGGATAGTTGGTCCTAATCTGGTGGCCTCCTTTGTTGATGTTCGCGATGCCCGAACGGCACCAAAGGGTTTCGTCATTGTTGGTGGGGGATGCGGTGTCGTTGTTTTCTTATCTCAAACTTCATCTTCCCCATCAACAATGAGTTATTGAAAGCTCGTTATCATCCCAAACTCAAACCTTAAAACCCTGCTCTCCTGCTCCGACATCTTCCATCCTCTTTTTTCCGACTCATAGTGTTCTTCTCACTGCCAACGGTCTCCTTTCCTAGTTTTCCATCGTTGCTAGGCAAGATCTGACTCCGAGGAATTCCGATATCCCACGTAACATCCGGTCCGTTTGTCTCGACAGTTCACTTACATAACGCCGGTGTTACTCCTGAGAGAAATCAGTGTCCAGCTAGAGCTGACCTCGCTCCTCATCCAACCTCTCGTTTCTAAAGCGAGGAGAAACCAACACCGATGGCCGAACAACATCAACAGCCAACCCCTCACCGAAATGATCCGGAAAAGCGTGACGTTCTGCCTCCGATAGCGCCCCTAATAGCCTCCCACCATCCGCCGGGACCCCATCGCTCCTACTCGGAACCTGTCCCGATGATCAACCAGCACCACCATACTCGCCAGCCACCACGCACGGTGAACGCTTCAACTGACGACGACGACGAGGTCTTGGTCCGCGTCCTCGATCCATCCAAGCTCGAAGAAAACATACCGTCGTTCGAGGACTGGAAACCCGGCAAGCAGGAGCTAGCAGTCATGATAACCATGGCCATCATCAGTCTCATGGTCGCGCTTGACGCCACCATCCTCGTGTCCGTTCTGCCCACGCTGGCTGAAGACTTTGGTGGGACCTCGACCGACGCCTTCTGGGCGGGGACGTCCTATCTCCTCACGTGCGCTGTGTGCCAGCCCTTCATCGCCGCCTTGTCGGACATCTTTGGGCGCAAGGAGATGCTCTTCGTGAGTGTCCTGCTCTTCACTCTGGGCACGGCCCTGTGCGCACCCATTGCCAAGGGGTTTGCAGTGTTCTTTGCTGGCAGATCGGTGCAGGGAATCGGAGGTGGTGGGATTATCACCATGGGCCAGGTCATCTTTGCGGATATCGTGCCGCTGAGACAGAGGCCAAAGTACTTTGCTATTGTGCTGGGAGCGTGGGCGCTGGGGAGCGTGCTGGGACCGTTGATTGGAGGACTGTTTGTTGAGCATGCGATTTGGAGGTGGTGCTTTTATTTGAACGTGAGTTTTCGGTTTCTTGAAATGTGTAGGGGACTATAATCGCTAATGACACCAACAATAGTTCCCCTTTTGCGCAATGGGCTTGCTTCTTGTGCCCGCCTTTGTCAAACTCACCACCAAGAAAACCTCTCTGGGTTCCAAGCTAGCCAGAGTTGATTGGCTCGGAGGCTTCCTCTTCATTGGAGGACTGACCAGCTTCCTCGTCGGCATGTCCTGGGCTGGTATCCAGTTCGAGTGGCGCAGCGTGCAGACCATTGTGCCTATGACCGTTGGCGGCGTCAGTGTCCTCGCTTCCATCGTCTGGGAGAGATATGGCGCTCGTGAACCCTTCCTTCGCGCATCACTCTTCACCTCACGCTCCGCCATCGCCGCCTACGGCTGCGCCCTGTTTCAGGGTCTCATCCTGTTCTGCGCCCTCTACTACGTGCCCTTCTACTTTACTGCCGTCCGCTTCACCGGACCCACGCAGTCCGGCCTCAACATTTTCCCCGTCACCTGCCTTCTCCTTCCAGGATCTATCGTCATCTCCCTCATGACCTCCCGCCTGGGGCGCTTCCGCTGGTCCATCTGGAGCGGCTGGGTGCTCGCCACCATCGGCTGTGGTCTGCTCCATTACCTAAAGCAAGACACCAAGACCGCCGTCTGGGCCGTAATCCTCGCCATCTTCGGCATCGGTCACGGCATGCTCCTGACCAGCGTCAACGTCGGCATCCAAGCCATCAGCCGGGTCGAGGACGCCGGCAGCGCCGCGGCCATGTACGCCTTCATGCGCACGCTCGGCATGTCGCTCGGTGTGGCCATCGGCGGAACCGTGTTCCAGAACGTCATGGTCAAGCGGCTTGACCAGCTCGGCTTGCCCGCCGAGATCGCCCACAACTCGGAGCAGTTCGTGATGCAGATGGTGACCATGGACCCCAACGATCCCGTGCGGGTCGGCGCCCTCGACGCGTACGTCGTCGGCTTCCACGGCGTCTACTGGGTCATCACCGGCGCCGGCGTGGCGGCGCTGATCTGCAGCCTTTTTATCCAGCACCACAGCATGGATAAGATCCTTGAGTCCAAGTTTGTCCTGCGCGGCGCCAAGGTGCCGCCTGTCATGTTCACTGATGCAAGGCCGGGACAGACGGTGACGGCGCCGGCGCCTGTCTTGGCGGTTGTGTCGAATCCACATCACAATCATCACAACCACCACGGTGGTAGTGCCGCTGCTGCTGATTCTCATGCCACAAACGTGCCCGGACGTAACAGCGAAAGACTTCCCAGACTGTTCGGTGGCGGCGGCGGTGGCGGTGGTGGTGGTGGTGGTGGTGGTGGTGGTGGTGCTGCTGCTCACTCCCCTGCCCCATCAAGACCACCTCTGACACAGTCCACCGGTTCAGATACAGATAGCACTAATGGCAAAGAAGCGGTGGTGGAAGAGCACAACAACAATGACGGTACCTACGACTGTGCGCCCTGCTCGTCGTCTATCAGTACGGATAACAACAACAGGGCTCGTGAGCAGAAGAAGCAAGCGCAACAGCATCCGCAGAAGAAGCAACCGCAGTCGCAAGATGGAGGGGAATCTACATATACCGACTCGGAGGCGGCAAGATGGAAGCAAGCCGTGGCGGTGACCTATTGCAATGAGCCTGATGGCCAAAGGTACCCCGTTTTTCTCTTTTCCGAGGACGCCTCACAGGCACGAGCACAGAAGGCTTCTGCTGTCAATGCCGATGTTTCGAACAACAACGCCGGCGCAAGCGGAAGCGGGAGCGGGACCTTCAACAGACATTCGACGATCTCTACCACCTCCCTTTCTTCTTCTTTTTCTTCTTCTTCTTCTTCCTCCTCCTCATCCAGTTCCGCGGACTCCGTCGGTTCATCTATCTCGTCCTCTTCTTCTTCATCGTCTTCGTCGTCTTCGTCGTCGTCATGCAGCGCCAGCGATAAAGACATCGGCAACAATAACCTTGTGGACGTGGACGAGTCATTCAGCAGCGACCTCTTTCCCGCCTCCGCTGCCGAGCTTCCCCGCGTGGGAATACTTGTAGTCCGCCAAGTCGAAGTCGTTTCTGTTCCGCGAGAGGAGGTCGAGGCGGTGAGGGAGGAGGAGAGGCATGCTGAGATTGAGATCTCGGGTTCTTACGATGGTAGTGATGAGGGGGTTTTGTCGTCGTCGTCGACAAGTGGACGAAGGGAAGAGGGTGGGAAGGTAGTGATGCCGACAGATCTTCAGCAACAGCAACAATCACAAGATCAACTACGGAAGAACTCGCCATCACTAAAGGCTGGAACTTTGCACGAAGATGCCCAGTCGGACTTGAGTGATGAGATCACGGTAGCGGCACCGGGTGGGGTCAGTAGGGGGGTATGGGACGCTTGATAGATACGGGTATAATCAACATGGGAAGAAGAAGAAGCGATGGGATGGGTGGTTGGTTGGTTTGCTTTTCACTCGTTGGATATGTAGGTATTCATTCTATCCTCGGGCACTTAATTGGGTAGGGAGCATATGAAGGTTGGGTTACTACTATGTAAAACATTGGCTGCGTTCGCATTTCTCTTTTGTACTATCTTAAAGTAGCAGCAAAACTGTCATTGCCTTTCTTTATTCCGTTGTTGACTCGTTTTTTCTCCCGCTCCTTCCTGTCTAGCTGTGACGGAGGGTGGTTTGTTTTAAGGAGGCTTGCTGGGTGTGTGCGGTTGCAATATACCAAAGAGGTGCTAATGTAGTTATGTCATAGGCGTTTGTGTAGTTGCGTTGTGTTCGAAATATCACATGTTCTCTTGTTGATGTAACCAAAGGGTCAAACGCTTACCGCTAGAGGTAGAGACACTCGCGAAGGTCGCCAAACGCTATTCCTCTTTGAGCGCCGGACATATGAATGGCAGATATCTGCCAGAAGTATCCCCAGTAAGCACGCATACGCCAGCATATGTGCCCGCCCAGATAGTGAAAACTCGAGGACATTGCCCACCACGTTAACTTACACACATTCAAATGCACAGGGCCCGGCCTTGTCCTGCCAGCCCAGCTTCCTGCACAGATCTGCCCTCTGTCCGGCGCACAAGGATGGATAGCGTTTGGCGACTTTCGCCCAGTCTCTATGGTAGTTATGTCACAGGCGTTTGTGATGTTGCGTTGTGTTCGAAATGTCACATGCTCTCTTGTTAGTGTCACCAAAGGGTCAAACACTTATTCACTTTGTTCACTCTGAAGTGTGCAGTTTCTCATTATTGCTTGACGCAAACTGGCAAAGTAGGTAGGAAGGAAGATCCAGTGTTTTGATCAGTAGAAGTACTTGTGAACCATCGAGACGAACTCCTTACTGGGAAGATTCCCCCCCACGCAACCCAGAACTTTCGAGACACTCGATAAATAGTTGCACACGACCTCTTAGTACATCCTTGAAACTTCGTATACTTTGCTTTCTACTCTTTGCATTATCAGCAAAAGTTCTTGGAACTCTTGGGTGCGTGTAGGAAAATGGTGGGTGCGGCTTGATTTTCAGGTTGTTCCGAGAATGAGGACGAGTTCTAAATATTTGGTACTTGGAACGTAGGTCTTGCTCTCTGAGTGTGAATAGGTGTATAAATGGTACTGGATGGGCAAGTAGTTTTCTACAAAAATGAGAGGGTAAAAAGTACAAAAAAAAGGTTTGTTCCAACGTGCCCGAGGACAGATTCGAACGCCGTTGCTTCTAGATAAGAGGGCAGTTACGGGAAGTGGCGCGCTACACCTCTACCGACTACGCTGTCTTACCCACGACCGTGTGATGACTGTACCTTCCAAACACAGACCTTAAGTACTGGGTAGCTATCAGACTTCATTGATCTTGGCTCCCCAGTACAGAAACTTACTGTTTGCCCACGGCAGGAGCCTTGAGCAGGAGCCGGTCCATACCTCTACATTCACTGGGACGAGATCAAACCATTCACTCCGGTTCTCCACCCTTCGAAGGCAACGCACAAATTTCGAATTGGACACGTACGCGGGGTACAATCGCGAAGTTCTCCTCTTCTTCCTTCATACCTACTCTCCTCCATTCCCAAACTTCATTCTCATCCTACCTTCCCCAACCTCACCGTCTTTCTTTCACCTACCATTCTTCCTCTATCTCGACAATCACCGTCCAGTGCTAAAGCTACTGAAGATGAATCCAAATTCATTTCCAGCGCCGGTTTCTGCGTTGGACCACCGCGTCATGGACAACATGGTAAATGAGCTAGTGGCGATGGGCCCTCTCGACGGGCACTCATCGATGAGACCAACGTATACCAGCGTTTTGTCGCCAAACAAGTACAACGATGAGCTCCACCGATACTGGTTCGTAGCCTGCAAAATCGCGGAAACTCACTTCGGCGTGAGCCAACTTCCAGACCCTCTCCAACCCCACGATGGCGAAAGCGTAACCCTTGCGCAGGCCACTGCCGCAAACAGGATCCACGAGTGCTATATCGAGGGGTTCAAGGACGTGATGATGAGGTTTTATAATCTCGGGTTGAGTCGCGTGTCCACTGCGGCACATCTCTATGCACTGGACTTCAGTTTGTGGATGAGAGGTGAGTCTATCGCAACTCCCCACTCGGCTCAGAAGCTACCTACACGCGGTCCCCTTCGATCAAAACTCCTTGCGTTATCTACATATACTGCCTCTTTTGTTGGCCTATTCTAACCAAGCTACCTTTGCAGGATATGCCCTTGGCTGCGGTGACTTTGGCGACAAATTCCATTACACCAAACCGTCTGCTCACGTTGGGCCTTTCTCTACCGAGTATGACATTTTCTACCATGGCAAACAAACAGAAAGATTCCGTGAGAGACAGATGGCCAACGGAATTGCCACACCCAGTGACATGCCTTTTCCAAGTGCACCGGGCGGGCCCCATCATGTCACTGCCACGAGCACCAACATCGGCCAACCATCGAGAGAGGAGAATGAGCGACCCAATCCCGAGATCTCTACAACAGAGGCGCACCCGAAGTCGACAGCTCAACCAATTCATGGTTCAGACAAGCATAGCCTCGACGTTACTATCACAAACGCCGGCATGAACCAACCATTAAGAGAGGAAACACAGCCTGCTCATCCCGAGGTCTCTGCGACAGAGACGCACCCAGCTTTGACAGCTCGACCAAGGCGTCGGAATCGTGGCATGAAAAAACGTGGCCACGGCGCTACCATTACGGGCGCTAATATCGACCAACCGTTGGGAGAGAAAACCAAGCCAGCTCTTCTCGGAATCTCTGCAGCGCAGACTCACGCAACGTCGACAGCTCAACAAAGCCGTGGTTCAATCAAGCGTAGCCTCGACACGGCCGACACCACGGCGCTGGCCCCGCAACCCAAGAGGCCACAGCCAGGCCTCCCTTTGAGGATGCTGACACCCGTGCCTGATTTCCAGGAGGCTCATTTACCCCCCCAGGCAAAACAAAAGTCTCAGGCCCCGACTGTACCTCCCGTACCGCAAAGCTCCGCCCAAGCCAAAACAAGCCCTGAGTCTGATGCCAAAGTCTGCGGCAACAAAGCCTGTGGAAGGCTCGGTCACGAGTTGGCCGACTGCTTCGGGCCGCCGTCCAATGTTGGCGACATTGATGGCTGCCCTTTCTGCAATACCCAAGAGCACGTGCTCGACAATTGCCCGCTTCTCGGTACCGCTACAAAGGACGATTTGTTCAACGTCTTGGTCACACGACGGGCTAATCTACCGCTGATCCGAACTGCTATCTCGTTTCTCGACTTGGCAGCTTCCCACAAAAAGCTTGATGTATTGGCCGAGACCATGCCGCTTCAGAGACGCACGGCCAGATGGACCTACAGCGAATTGAAGCTGTGGGAGAACCCTGACCCATCTAAGCTCTTCCGAGACCCTGAGTTCTCATCAGATCCCAAAGTCCTCATGATCAAGCTGTACGAGACTTGGGATGCACTCGTAGGCAGCACCACGAGGATTGATAGAAATGCCAAGTCTATACCCGAAGGCATAATGGTCTTTAGAAGGAAATGGATCCATGAGCTGGTGCCGTATAACACGATTTACCACGGTGCTAAGATTAATGTTCAAGGTGGGGGCATCTACCCGTTTGGGCCCAAAGACGAGTTACTTCGTGTCCAGAAAGAACACCGAGAGATGGTTCAGGAGCGCCTCTTTGCTTTCCTGAAGGAGCACTACGAGCTTCAGCCCAGCAAGAGCAAAAATGAGGGCGTGCAGGACGAGGAAGAGTAACGGGAAAGTCGTGTTGATTACGTGTATATTTATGTATTTGTGGATTGTAGAGTAGACCAAACACCCTTCCTATAATTGCGTCTCGGTGCTAATTGAGTGCCTTTTTATCTCTGAAGAATGCCATTACTGGCGTCAAAAAGGCCATCGAAATGCATGAAAATGCCTTGTCACAAACCTTCAACGTCTGGAAAGGATATAGATAGGCATTTGCATAATGTGGTTACACCTTTTCCATCTTGTAAAACACATAATCACATCATCGTAAGGCATAGAAGACTTCATGGTGGGATGGGATGTAGATTAATCATTACCTAGGTGCTGTTGAGGGGGGCTCAACCGAAGCCAAACACCCCCAGACAACAGCAACCTATTACAATACTATACACATGGAAAAAGAAATCGAGAGTGATCCCGCCAGGGCACCACGAAAAGTAACCGACCCTCCTCCACCCTACCCATCCCATCCCACCCAACAACTACCCCCCACCAGGGCACCGCCTCCCCAGCTGGCCGGGAAGGTCAGAGGTCCAGGCCTTATACCTTTTAGAAGGTATAATRCCTAAACATAACCTTCCCATAATCCAACTGGGTGCGCATGACCCTCAAACACTCGCCCCCCTTGCCCTCCTCCCCCTTACGGCCATCGCACTGGTGACCCACCAGAATGATGGAGCCGCGCCCCAAACCATTCTTCACCAAGCCATCAACGCAGTACCACTGCGAAATCGTGGCCTGTTTCAAAAAGGAGTCGAAGTTCTCCCAAGCCTGATCGTGGACGGCGATATTGACCACGCGGAGGAACAGCGTCTCGAGACGCAGGCCCCCGGTTACCTGCGGCTTGATCAGGCGCAGGCGACGCTTGATTTCGTCCGAGAGGAGGGCCGGGGCGATGAGGCGCTCCCAGAGGTCGGGCTGGATGAGGCTCTCGACGGAGGGCCGGGTGCTGGCGACGGCGGTGGTCTCGGAGTCCGAGAGGGTCAGCTGGGCTAGAGGCTCGCCGGCCTCGGTGAGGCTGCGCTTGGATTTGGTGGATTTGAGGGTCGGGCAAGGAGTGTCTGGGACGGGTTGCTCGGGTGCGGTGGGGGAAGCGGCGAGGGCGTCCTGCTCAAATTTGGCGAGGCGAAGCTCCAGGACCTTCTTGGAGCCGGTGAGGACGTCGCACTCGTACTTGAGGTCTCTGATAGTCTTCTGCAGCTCGGCGATTTTGTCCTCCGGCTTGATCTTGGAGTCTTTGCCGGTCCTGTCGGCCTTGCATGCATCCTTAGTTGTGACGGCAGTTGAGGCTTTGCCGGAGATCGCGCTGGTGCTGCCGATGTGATGAGTGATGAAGGCGATCTTTTGCTCGAATCTGGCAAACCCGTCGACGAGGAACTTGTACTGGGCATCGCGGAAGTTGGTGGCGTTCTGGACACTGCGAAGCGCATGTGAGCTCAGCTTGGAATAAAGTGCCTTGAGACCCTTGTTCTCGGCGTCTCTGCCCTCCAGGACACGATACATCTCCTCGATCATCTGCTCGAGACGGTCATGCTGGTCCTTGAACAGCAGTCTCTCGCGCTGCATGTCTTCCTTTGCGAGCTTCAACTCTTCCATTGTCAGTACCATCACCTCCTTTGACTGACCCAAGACCTCCTTGCATTGCTCCTTTACCTCCCTCACGTCCACCTGAATCTCATCGGCATCGTACTCCAGGTTGTAGATTTGGTCAACCATGGCCCCTGAAGAATTAATGATCGTCTTGTTAGCGTTCTCTGCCATCTTCTTGATCTCCTCTTTGGCTTGCTCCGACATTTTCTTTGTCTCCTCTGAGGTGTGCTCGAGTTTCTCGACTTGGTCCACCATGGCCTCACCAGTAAGAGCCAGTGCACTGACGCATTTCTCTGCCATCTTCTTTGAGCCGTCCGACATCGCATTTGAGGTTAGCTTCAGCTGCTTCTCGACTTTCTCAGCCATGTCCTTGAAAGTTAGCTCCATCTGCTCTTTGATCTGGTCCATCGTATCCTTTGAGCTGTGCTCCAACATCTCTTGAATCTGCTCCAACTTCTTTGTCACCTGTTCAATCGCCAACTTAGTAGCTTGCTTCTGACTGACGGCCTCCTGTGCGCTTGCGACAAGGTTGATGAACTGGCCCTTGATATTCTCCAGGTAAACCAAGGAGATCATGAGAGCTTCGTCAACCTGAGAAGTTTCTGAGACCCTGTTGCCGACGCGAGTGAGAACTTCTGCCAGAGCGTTTGCGCTGTTGCAAAGATTGGCGATGCTCTGCGACATCGCAGTGTCCTGCGTGTCCTGGGTATCCTGCGGGGTTGACATGGCTGCGTCGCGTAGTCTTGCTCTTGCTGCAGCTGTGATGATGAGGTGAGTGAAGTGAGGTGGTCAAAGGAGAACTGAAGAGGTGCTGGCTGCGTCGCGTTGCCTTGTACTTGCTGCAGCCGTGACGATGAAATGAAGAAAACGAGGTTGTCAAAAGAGAAGTGTAGAGGGGCGCGCGTTCATCCAAGCTTAGATGAAGTCGCTGACAGAATGAGAGTGAGTTGGGTGACCAAACCGTAGATTACGTGGACTTTTGAATACTAGTTGACGTTGTCAAGTTCAGAAAGTGAGAGTGTTTGGACGTTGGAGTGTGAAAAGGTGAAGGTTGAAGGTGAAAGTGAGTGATGGTTGAAGGTGAGGAAGAGGAAGAGGAAAGGAAGTGCCCCGCTAAGGTGAAATAAATACAGTGTGGGGTGTGCGCGCGTTGCCGCGGTGATTTGTGCTACAGTAAAGAGCCCCTCATTGCCTGTCGAAAGGTACATTTTTCGTATGCTATGCAAGGATACCGCTGGATACAGCTGCTCTCCAGGTGGCCCCCGCTCACATGACACGGTCCACTTTCAACGTCAACTGAACTTCCTTCCTCTTTCCTGCGTCATTCTCGTTAGCAAACATGGCGAAAACATCGGACGGTTTCACTCCTGTGCCTCAATAGGCTCTTGACTGCATTCTCATTGTTTCTGCGTATCGGAAAGCTTTCGAAATGCCAAAATCCTCTGGCAGCGATACGAGCGAGCGAGGATCCACCAAGATGAGCTGATTCGACTGATTTGGACATGGAGTTGTCCCGATTGACAAGTCTTTGGCTGAAATGACTGGTCAAGAAAGATTCCGAATCCCCTGTCCATTGGTACAGCTACCCGCCACGTATCGCAGCGATGGAGCGTTTGCATGCAGGTTAGCAGGGTCTGGAAGTTTTACCTTTGGGCTTCAAGGGAATCCGTTCGATGGACGACGGCTGATGGCAGAAAATGTGAATTTTGGCATGACTTCTGTCCACAACCCCTCGTTGCCGGCTTCTTCTTCTTTCTCTCAGTTCGTCTGTGGTTGACTAACGAAAACAAAAGCTCGAAAAGCGCCTGAACGGTGTATACGAACCCAACATTCCCGAGTCTTCGGTCTTCTCCCAAAGACAGACCACAAAGGTCACTGCCCAATGCTCTCTGAAGCAAGATAAAACACCCACTGGTCTTCATGTTTGAAATGGAATCTTCAGGCTCTGCGGCCGAGCCTTCGCGCCCTGCTTCGCTGTTCCGCACTCGCACACAACACTCGACCCGCTCACACCAGTCCATCTTCAAGGAGGAATTCAACTCGGACCTATCACTGCCACTTTCGCATCATCACGGCCACCATCGTCAAGTCCCTTACCATCATCAGAACGGCAGCATCTACAGCAACTACAAACCTGTCACTGGTGCCAACCCCTACCGCCCCTCCACAGATACTGGTGGTAGCACACTGGATAACGATCGAGAACGAGAACGGGCTGGGGATCCGGAGCAGGAGGCAATGGCCACCCCAACAGCCAGAGAGGTTCGTCGCCTCGCGTCGCATCACGACTTTATCTACGACACAAGCTCCAAATCACGGCGACTTGGGTGGTGGGCCTTTGTAGGAAGACATCTCTCTCTTCCAGCAGCATTCCTTGCAGGTATCATCTTTGTCATTGTCGCCATTGTCTTCACCACTGTCACAAGCAAACGACCGCTAGAGTGCCCAGACTGGGCAGAAGATTGTCGCACAATCGACCGATGGACGGCCGAACACCTGCCAACTGTTCAGGGTATCATCACTCTCGTATACATCATTGGGCTGGGGGCACTTGCCTATGTGGCCCTCGCGCTATGTGAGGCCGCGGTATGGCCGCTGTTGGTCAAGCAGACCATGACAATGAGGGGTCTGGAGGCATACCTGGCGACGACACGGGGGTCTATCCTAGCTGCTCCGAGGGCATTGAAGGAAGTCAAGACAGTTGCCATGGGAGTGATGCTCGTTAGTGCGGTAGCAGCAATTCTGACACCGCTCGCTGGAATACCGTTGGTTGGGCAGGCGTATACATCGACGTCGAGGGAGGTCGAACTCAAGAGCAACTACACGCCTGGTGGAGGGCTTGCGGCGTCATTCCAGCAAACCGAAGCACCAAATTTTGCCGACGTGGGCGTCCTGACTACGTACAATTTGTGGGCCATGGACCCAGCCTCGGAACCTCTGCCAGAATACCGGAATTGGTATGTTGATCGGGAGGTGCTCGGCACGAAGGGAAACTTCTCTGCTCGGGCCGTCAAACTGCAAACAACTGTATCGTGCAGCCCACGCACAGTCGAACAGCTTGTCCGAAGTGGGAAGCCGTTGAACGCCTTTCCTACCAACTGGACCCGCGCAAACATCAGCTCTCTAAGGAGCGAGAAACGTACTCCAGCAGAGGTCTACGTGCGCCCGTATCCCCAGTTGACGCTTTGGGCCGACAATTTCACCTTTGAGGCATCCCATCGAACCAAGGCGACTCTTGTCTTTGCCGCTCTCAACGGAACCATCGAAGGTGGCAAGCAGTCCTCCATTGCGCTCGGCACCATGAACAGTGTCTCATCGATAGCTTGCGAGGTCGTCGTATCGGCTACAGACGACATCATCACCGTCGGCAACCCATTGATCCACTCGGATAACACGACGCTCCCGACCCTTTCGTCGCTCGAAACCCTCCAAACCAACACTTCCAGCCCCTCAACCGCCCTCAACGAACTTCTCCTCTGGTTTGCCGTTGCACCCATCCTCTCCGCTCCGAGTGTATCAGGCGTCCAGCCAATGTTCTCCAACTCCACCTCCACCAACCGCGCCGTACCCTACACCGGTCAGACTTCCCAGCGTAATACCTGGACGGTCGATGGGATCGAGTCCTTCATCCACCTTTCCATTGGTGCCCTTCTACAATCCAGCACTGCGTCTCAGTCCGGATCCACCGAGAACACCACACTTCTTACCTCCACATACCCCCTCCAGTTCCTCTCCCGGTCGCGTGCCCTCCTCCTCCTCCTGCTGCCTCTCCTCTTGGTTACTGTCATCATCCTTCTTTCGTTCTATCTGAGCCACACCCACTCCCGCGAGTCCATCCCCGTCCTCCGTCTAGCCGGGCCCTGCGAGCTGCTCAAGAGTTCTCAAACACCCTGGCTGCGCGAGCAGGCAGGAACCGATGCAGCAAAGACCTACCTGCCTAGCGACTTGGGTGTGGCTACTGTCAAGTTTGGAGTAGTTGGGAAGGAAGGGGCCGAAATGGTTGGACTGGGGGACGGAAATGGAGGAAAGGTTGGTGCGTTTGTGAGTAAAGTCCGAAGAGTACAGCCAGTGGACAAAGGGAAGGAGAGCGATGAGAGTCAGAAGAGAGGAATTTCGGGGGAGACCGTAGAGATGGGCGTCATTGCTTGAGTTCACTGAGGCTGACAGGGACTTTGGCGGGCAGTGGGGCCAGTTTGAGAGGAAGAGGAAAGCGCTGTTCGCAGGATGATGATTTAACGACGGTTATGAGTTATGAACATGATGTCGACGACTATTTGGCTGCATATTCGGCATACAAGAAAAGGATCGACGAGGGCCTGGAGCTCAGGGAAGACGCCGGCGCAGTTGCGATTTACGATGATGCCACCCGGTTGCAGGATCAACTGATTTGAGCAGTGGATGACACTTAAGAGGCA
This sequence comes from Neurospora sp. FGSC 26628, assembly GCA_009805345.1. Classification (NCBI taxonomy): domain Eukaryota; kingdom Fungi; phylum Ascomycota; class Sordariomycetes; order Sordariales; family Sordariaceae; genus Neurospora; species Neurospora sp. FGSC 26628. The sequence goes on along the minus strand of RAOO01000008.1, from coordinate 155,838 downwards.
GATACCAAGACATCAGAAAAAAAGCGGTAGACGATCAAACAAGCTAGTAGAAGCATCTGATGTTTGTTTCTGGTTTCTTCACGGAATTATTCTGAATCATTGCTCGAGCTGGCCACAGGCGGATTATGGATTCGAGGCTTCTGCTGCTTGAACCATTTCTCCTTCTTTAACTGTACATAACAACGCTGTACTCCATCATCGTCAGATACATCTCCCTACTGACTGGCCCAGTACGTTCCCTGCATTTGCGTTCTTCCATCTTTCATGGGATTGCAGCTACACATATGGGCATACCCGATGCACTCAATCTCACATACATATGCATTTCTTCGCATCAGCACCTTGGAATCTTGGCTCTAGATGACGTCCCATCGAGAGACCGATATCTGCGGTACTTATCTTCATCATTCTCTTCAAGAAAACAGGCGTTGAACGACGATAACGACAGACGTTGAAAGTCTCGGAACACTTACCGCATTTGCGTACCGCCAAGCTGGAACGACACACCATTGCGACTCTCTTGTCACCAGCTTTCCGTGGCTTCCGTCCAGTCACTGAAGACATCGCCCGTCCCACTCCACGTACTATCGATTTTGTGGCGCAAGCAATGCAGCGACCATCAACAAAAGCCATTGGCTCCGGGGAGCGGCTGAACTCCGATTGTGTTTCAATATGCCTTACCCAGCGCTTCACTGGGTCTCAAGGCCCCATTGAGTTGCAGCCGAGAGCCGGAGGGGTGGACATCTCGATTGGGCTGGGTCTATAAAAGGTGGCAATCTTGTTCATGACTTTACAGCAGTCTTTGACATTGCAAGGCCAGAACAGATTCTGGCTGTTGGCCTATACCGGTAATCGCCTTCTCTCCAAACAACAGCCATCATGGACAACGACAACCGGAATCGACTTCATCAGGAGATATGCCGCGTCGTCGAATCCATTCAAGATGAAGACCTGTTCATCCTCGCCCGCATAGCTCTCTGCTGGCTCTGCGTCTCCGCGCGCCCCATCCAGTCCCGAGAACTCTGGCTTGCCCTCCTGATACAGCAGACACACACAACCCGAGGCAGCGACCAGCTCGATGTATTCATCAATAACGGCGTTTCTTTCGATGAGGAGACCGCCATTGCTTCCCTCACTGGCCTGCTCGGAGGCCTGATATCTTTCCACCCGGACCCTCCCAATCCGGACCACACCAAGACCAATATCGCCCTGAGCGACCCCGAACTGGCCACGGCCATGTTCGAGCTGAGGGGTTCAGACCTGCCTGCACCGGTGCAGCGACTGGGCTTCAACGTCCAGCAGGCAAACATGATTGTTGCCGGGCAATGCGCCGTCATTTGTAGCCGGTCCGTTCTCCGGCTCGGTCATGTTCACGATCAGTCTGATCAAAATGCCCCGACATCCTCGCTGGTGCTCTACGCGTGGACACACTGGAACAGACACTGGAGCTTGGCCAGGTGGAATCTGTCTGATCCTGACGAAGGTGCCGTGGCTGAGATGATGATGGTTGGTGTCATCACCGACACCTTGGTCTTCCTGTTGGTGCTCAACGACTTCTTGACGGGCCCTATTTCCGTCCCGGCAATGGAAGACCGGGTCCGATGCACCGGGCTTATCAAGCAGGCTCAGGACGCGTTGGAAAGACCCCTCTATTTGCTATCCATCTTGGCAATGGGAAGCTCTGCCACTTGGTGCACACGCTTGCATCAAGCCCTTCAAGGCTTTGAACGGCGCCCCGACGAATATGTGCCTATGAAGCTAGGAGCTCCCCCGAGTAAACTCACCAAGGTACAAACAGTATGGATCGACCATGTCCCTAAGAAACTGCGTCAGTTCTACGACGATGCCAACGGTTTGACAGCGGCACTCATCTACATCTTCGTGGACCTGGCTCGTGACCTGCGCTCGCTCGCAATGATTATCGCTCAGAAGCCCATCTACGAGGAGCTCCTGAAGGAGTATGACAGCTGGTTACCGCTCGACATTCTCGTGAATGTTGCCAACTTCATGGAAGGCATAGCCAGCTACCCCTTCATGTCGGAGTTACCCAACGGCAACACCCACAACCCGTTGATCATCAAGGAACCGAGCGACCCCGACTATGACACGGCCTTGTTGGTTCTTAGTCGACTGACGAAGGAGGGTTCCCGCGCTACCACCAGGGGCCAGAACTCATCGGTGGATTTACAACTGGCAGCGAATGCAGCCAAATCACATCCTCTCAACATCTCCCCTTATCGACTACGTGCTGTTGCCTTCGTTGAGATTGTTAAGAACCTCCGCAAACGCTCAACCACCTCGACGGCAACATATACCATAAATGACATGCGCTTCCTCTCCCAACGCACCTCCTCCTTCGCCACTTTCCCCCAGCTCCAGGGTGGAGGCGGCGCAGGGTCCATCCTCACACGCTTCATCCCCTCTCGCCTCTCTCGCCTACTCCGCGGCCCGGCCACCTCTTCCTCCTCCTCAGACACTCAACCCTCTTCTACCAACCCCGACACCGACTCAGCCTCCGAAAACACCGGCCTCCTCACCTTCCTCGACCACTTTGCTGCCGGCGCCTTCACCGGCGGCGCCATCGACCGCTGGCCACTCCTTAAGACCGCCCTCCTCTCATCCGGCCACGGTGCCCTTTTCATCTACCTCTTCGTCGCCATCCTCCTCAATCACATCCGCACCATTTTCTGCCCTTGGTTAGGTAACTGGATGTGGTACACTCCCATGGAAGACCTACGTTTGGGTCTAAGCAACCCAGCTTTCTTTCTCGAGTACGCACTGGGTTTCAGTTGGCGGTGGTACGCCTTCTCGTTCATCCAAAAAATGGTCTGGGATTTTGGGGGCGGGGTGGCCATCGCCACCTTAACCATAGTCTACGGCGGCGTGCCGGATCCCTCTGACCTCAGCTCTCAAGCCGGTGGTGGTGATCTGGGTGGGATGTCCACACTCCACCTCTCCTCCTCCTCCGACTCCTCCTCCTCCGACCCTGACTCCGAAGAAAACAAAAAACGCACCGCCCAAAAATGGGAAACTCGAAAACTCGAGGCAGTCAAAGTCGGCTATTTAGTCTGGGCCCTTGCCACCCTCGAGCACATGTTCGCCCGCTCCCTCAACACCATCACCTTCCTCGTCGCCTGGTACAAACTCGCCTTCCGGGGAGGCGACGCCGAGCACCTGGCCATGGTGAACATCGCCATCAAAAACTGGACCCGCATGCCGCTGCATGTGTCACAGGTGTACTGGTACACGATGAACGCGCTGTGGCCGATTGTGCTGAGTGCGGTGGCGCTGGCGGTGGGGGCGGGGCAGCCGGGTATGTTGATTGTGCTGGCGACGATTGTGGGAGGGGTGGCGGCGGTGATTAGGTATAGGAGTACGGTGTTTATTGCGTTGGAGGTGAGTGGGGTGTTTGTGGTGATGGGTCTTTTGGTTGTTTCGGCGGTGTTGTTGGTGGTGGAGTTTGTGGAGGATCCGTTGGGACTGAAGGTGTGCACGGCGGTGGCGAGGAAGAGAGGCGTTAGGGCGAGAGCGGTATTGAGCGAGAGGGCGAAGAGTAGGATGAAGATTTTGGCGAGGGAGGAGGCGCTTTCGCTTTGGGAGGACTCACGGCAGGAACAACAAGGGGATGGCGGTGGGCAGGTGCCGCCGGGTGAAGCAGAAGCTGAGCGAAGCAGTGTTGCCGTGGACATCGAGAAGGGAGGGCATCAAAAGACTGACTGAGTAAGACAGTGAGGCAGGGAGCAATAGGTGAGGCATGAACCATCATATATATCATTGAGACATTACAGATTATGTTATCCAACTCTTGCTAGCCCCAATCCTTTTCCCCAGCCGCCACTGTTAAGAAGGGGACGTGGAAGACCTCCTCAAATGAGTGCGCGCAGCTTCTCGATTATGGCCTCCCCCTCCGGTAATCTGAAATCTCCCTCCTTACACCCACCATATTTCCGACATCCAAAAACCTCCGCTCTAAACCTAGAGCGCCGCAGCAGCAGCGACAAAGCCAGCCAACGCCGCAGCCGCAGCAAATGTCTGCTTAGGAGCGCCCGCATTCCCCGAAGCCGTCGTCGACGAGGCACCGGCGCTGCCACTCCCACTAGCACCAGTCGCTCCCGAACCGGCAGCAGTCGTCGTCGCCTCACCCGCATTGCCCGCCGCCCCCGTGCCCGTCGTCTTCGGCGGGTAGTCACTCGTCAACGAACAATCCACCGTATTCTCCTCGCACGCCATGCTCACATAAACGCTCATATAATTATCATACACGCTCGTGCACTCCTCATAGTTCTTATGCGTCATCATAAGGCTGAACACCAGATCGTAGTAAACCGGCTTGCACACCTTCGCCAGGCTCGTAACTTCGGACTGATGGGCTGACAGATAACTGGCGCTCGCGGAGCTGAAGGCCGAGTACGTCGAAGCCAAGCTCGCCGGCGGCGTTAAGGGGCTGGTGATAGTCCCGCAGACGGCGTAGTAGGCGTCGGTAGAGGAGGTCGCCGTCCAGCTATCATAGTCCCCGTAGAGGGCGGTCTCCAACCAGTCATCGAGCTTGCCGGAGGGCTCGGGCTCGGGGGCGGAGGTCATGAGGGATGCGTAGGCTAAGATGCAGCTGGAGTAGAGAGGCTTCAGGGTGGTAGAGAGGCCGGTGGGGAAGGAGTCGTCTAGATTTTTGGATACATCGGAGGGAATCTGGTCATCGTCACGCTTCTTGTGCTGTTTTGCGTCGACGAGTTTGGGACGCGGTTCGGCGCGGAAGGAACCGTGACCCTGGCGAGCCTGGATAGAAGGGGGTTGGGTGATTTCGGGTCCGACGGCTGCGACGGCATGGTGGGCTGGGGGAGCAGGGGCAGCAAGCGCGGAGACGGTGGTGGTTACCGCCGCGAGGGTAGTGAGGGTTCGGAGACGCATCGTTGGTGTTGGCGCGGCTTTTTCGGGTTAAGGGGCGGTGATGGGTTGGAAGTGTTGATGGTGATGGTGTTGATGGGTAGTGCGGCGGGGAAAACCGTTGACAGTGACAGGGAAAGGATGGGGTTTTATCAATTCATTTGACGTTAGCAGGGGTTCCTCCCTTGATGTCATGTCATTTGGTTGGGTCTGTTTGGGATGCAGTGGTTGGCAACCTCTCATGCTGCCGTCCTCGCCCGAGATTGCGGTGTCGCCTTTTTGGGTCTTAGCCTAATTCACAACCCAAGCAAAGACATGACAGGGGTTGGCTCAGTTGGGCGTCCCAACCGTCAACAGGTTACTTTTACTGGCCTCATGACATTTTTGGCGCGCCACACGCCCGCGAATAAGATTTCAAATTCCAGGCAACAGGGCGGCTTTCCGTTTTTTTCATTGGTCTCTAACTGTTCATATTCCCGTCTTTGTTTGCTCTAACGGGAAAACACAGCGAGAACGAGTTTCGTACCGCGGATTGTTGGTCAATGCTGTTTGTGTCTCACTGTTGACAGTTGGTGGTGATATGGGGACATGTAAGGCAAATAAGTGGGAAACCCAAAGCGGTGGAAGTGATAACGTCCTTGATATTGAACGTTGAGCAAAAGAAGCCAGTCAGCCAAAGGGTGGGGGGGTTTAATATCGACACGACTCCTCGGAGCCCACCAGACTTCAAAGCACTGCCTGGCTTATCCTCATATCCTCATGAATAGAGATAGGTTCCTTCCCTGACAGCCCTGAGTTCCTCCTGTGTCAGGAATGGTGGCGATGGCTTCCTTCTTTCCTTCAACATCGGGTAGGCTCGGTCGGTAAGCAGGTACCTCTAGGGTCGGCCGTGCGGACAGGCGTGAGGCAGGCACTGCAGTGCAAGCTGCACGCTAATGCAAGGTACCAAATAGCGTGATGTCAAAGACTCATCAATCACAGCTTGTCCGCAGCATCTTTCCAACCCACTTCCAGACATCCTCTCGTCATCTTGATGTTCTAGCATATCCAATGGGTATCATCACAGCATTATATGAAGGTTCCCTCCATCATCATCCATCTATCCAACGGAAGAAAAACCAACTGTACAACGACCCTAGCAACTTTCCCCGTCTCGTCTCATTCCATTATCATTAGTATCGTATCATTTGTGTTTTGTTGTTTTAGTAAGGTTGTGGGGGTATCATGTCAGATTTGTATGGCGGTTGTTGCTTTGGGACTCCTTTAGAGAGCCAAGACGCTAACGAGGCCGACAAAAGCAGCGACGGCGGCGAAGACGGGAGCTGTGAGGATTCGCTGTTAGCCATTGTGTTACATTGAAAAATGAGGGAAAAGCATTGATCAAAGAGAAAGTGAGGGATAATGGGGCGAGTCACTCGTTGGTAGGCGAGGAGGGGGAAGAAGAAGATGTAGGGGAAGAAGGAACATTCGATGACCTTGTGCTGATTGTGGGAAGATCCATCAAGGCCAAGGCAAGAGGATGAACGGGAAGATGTGGTGACGGCTTCAACGAATCGAAACTGATACAAGGCTGGAACCGAAGGCGAGATATTGTTCATGTTCACTTACCAGAGCTGGAAGCAGCACCGCTTTTTCCGTTCATCTTGGCGACAAGGGCCTTGCACTCGGCAGTATCGGTGGCAAAGGAGAGCTCGACCCAATTGCCGATCTTGGTAGGGCAGCTCTTGGCCACGCTGCTGGCGCCCTTGACCGCCTCGGCCTGCCACGCCGAGGCCTCCTTCTCGTAGGACGAGTACGCCGAGGTCAAGGACGCGGGGACGGTGGGGGTAGCATCCAAGGTCTCGCAGGCTTTCTCGGCTTGGTCGATACCCAGCGTGGTGGTGGGCTCCTCAAGAGCAAGTGTTGAAAACCAGGACGCCAGATCGGTGTCGGAGGGATAAGGGGCGGCGCTTTCAATCGACACCAGCGCCGAGCTGAGGCTGAGAAGGCAGTTGGTGAACTTGTTGCCCGAGCCTGAAATCTCGTATGAAATCACGTAGGCCCGCTTGTCGACCTCGTGCTGCCCTGCCTGACCATGCGCGCGGATGGCATTCTGGACAGCCGAGCCCTTAAAGATGGGGGCCGGAGTGATCAGAGCGGCGGGGGCATCAGCCCGGGGCTGCGGAACGGCAGAAGCCGAAGCGGTGGCCGCAAGGGCGACAAGAAGAGTGTTGGAATGCATCGTGATGGGCGGATTGGTTGGATGGTGAGGTGAAGAAGGTGCTGAATATTGAAACACTCAACAACCTTGGGCAGCCCGGGTCTTTATGTATAAACAAACATAACCCTCCGCTTCTTTGAGCTGAACCGTTTCCGGTCACCATCCCGAGGCCGTGAATCCTTGGTACATTACGCTAAACTCGTGGCAGAGGATGAACTGGCGTGTTGGTGTAAGACTCTGCTCGCTAGATGGTGGACTGTGAATGGAGTGCCAAGGGATCCTAGGGATCCAAGGCCCATAAAGCTGAGCCGGATACAGCTAAATCCACGGGTATTTTAGGCAACAGACTGCCCAACAGAGCGCTGTCGCCTCCATTTCATGCCGTGTTCCGCATTTCTGCAGAGACCTTCCCTTTTAGGCCAGTTTCTTGGACCTAGCCGGAGATAACGACCCCCGTGACCGAGCAGCGGCGAGTGCAAAAGAGTTAGGCGCCTCGCGTGAGTCAGATTCTGGGACTGCCTACTGTAGATAGAGAAGCGGAACGTTGGTCGAATTCGGGTCTGGTATGTGAATATTCTGTGTCGATTCAATTCAGGGGCGAGCGAGAAAACCTGGAGCGGAGTACGGCGAAAGGAGATGAAACGAACATCTCTAGTGGCGCAGGTACCGTCCTAATGCGGATAGCAATGCGTAGTATACATCGTCAATACTGTTTGTCCCGGCGTCAGCGGCGTCTTCAAATTCCTACACAGTCTCCTACAGAACTGTGTAGAGCGAGCTCAGTGGAAGTATGAAGCATAAGATCTGCAGCGTAGATCATGCAAATCCATTTCCCCAGACCATCCAGACGCTCTGGAAAGAGATGCAAATCCTGCAAGTCTGCAAATCTGGGGTGCTGGGCCACAACGACCGCGGCACAGTCCAGGGGAGTGCATGATCGGGCAATGATCGACGCCAGCACAAAGGCCTAAAAAGTCTGGATGAACACTATCGGTAACTCTCATCCGATTTGATTTCACTCCAATAGGTATAGCACCGGAGATATCTGACCTAGCGGCTAGCAAGGCCTTTGACCAATCTTCTGCTGAGTTGATGCGGGTCGCAGGGTTTCTCGGGACTGATCCAGTCACAAGATTGGCTTGAGTAAAATCAAATCCTCTGAGAAAAGGCGGTACAGTACGCCATACGACCACCAGTCAGGCTCATCAGGGAGGTGCCGTGACTTTCAGGCTTTCAGCACAACCGCGGTGCTTGGCATGGTCTGGATGGCCCCTTGAGCTTCATGGCATCACGGCCAGAAGAACTCAAATGCTGTGTCGTTAACTGCTGCTTTGTAGCTCATGAAGTCAACTCACCTGGCTGTTGCTGTCGTGAGCTTTCCACACTCCGATCTTCCCCCGAGTTCCACATATGGATCTGGATCCAGTCACCCTTTTCGCTCGAGTGCCCGATGTCCTGCAAAACTTCACTTGGTCGATGCTGAAGCCGGAAAGAGACTGTGCGGCAGCAGGCGTCAGATCAGAAAACCGGATGGATGTTATATGGAGAACCTGCGAGGAGAACGGGTGTGATGAGGATCTAGCAAGCCAGTCGACCTGTCTTCGACCAAGCTGTGATCATCATCACTGCCGGTCTTCGCCGGCCACGTGTATATATAGCCCTGGCCTGCGGGTACGTTTGGTGGTGAGCTACCCTTGGTGTCGCACTTAGTCCACGGAATTCGACTGTGGGCGGTGAATACCAGGTCGTGAGTTTTGGGCAGCATGTACCTGTGAAACGTCCGACTGAGATGGTTGTAGATTGAATCCCCTGAAAATACAGATTAGCTATGTGATTGTTTGTTGGGTTTCCCTCAATCCGTGGAAGGATAGTTCATAGGAAACCCTGAAAAGGTGTTGAACAGAAGACTTACAGAAATATAGCCGGATAAATTCTACAGATACCGAGAACCATGTCGTGACGGTGAGTATCTGGCCATAGGTCCATCTATCCTCCAAGTAGGATTGGCCCACGAAACGATGTGCCTCTGTACGCATTTCGTTGAAGATGGTCACGTCCAACCACATCGACAGAAAGGCCACAGCAGATATGACTCCTTTGGAGATACTCTCTGCTGTAGTGTGCCAGCCCGACCGGCTGCATGTCTTCCCGATAACAAAGCGGTACCAACGGAGTATGCAGTAAATGACTTGATATATGAGCCCGAGGGGGAAGATAAGCTGAGAGTAATAGGACACTTTCCATAGAAGATACCAGAAAGGTTTGAGGCTGTAACAGCTGCTGTAGTCGGAATTACCATCAGCTGGCTGGTAGGAGAAAATACCATTCTCACAGTACACAGCTAGCCAAAGCAGAGCGACACATAAGAGAACCGCGTTCGGGAACTTCGCCTGTCTGCCGTACCATGGCCATAGAGAGATGAGGACCATTGTAGCAAAATGTTCTCCGATCACCAAGAACCATGGTGAAACGGTCATACCATAGGTGGACATCATTGGTTTTATAGCCAGGTTCGATGCGATTGCGATAGCCAGGGCAAAATAAAGCGATGCAGTCCAGAAGATTTTGACAAAGTTGTCGAGTATATCCTGAAAGCAGGCGGCCGTTTAGGCGTATGAGATAACCCAACTGAAATGGGCGGAAGCCTGACAAGAGATTTTGAACGACAAGCTGAGATAGAACTGGAGGAAGACAATACCCGTCGCAATGTAAGCTTGCATCATATACATTGCGGAGACCTGGGAGATACATGCCGATTAGTGCAAGCACGTTGTGCGGTTGACCAGAAATGGAACAAGGACATGTTTTTGGTACTTTAAGGAATTCGTGCTTACACCTATGCCTGCCAAGTCTGGATCGCCTTCCCAGTTGTAATGTCGACAATAGCTTTCCTCGCATACCGAGTTGATGTGCACGATCTTCCACCACAATTCATCGAGAGCGTCGGGGTTGCTTTCTCTGTAGTATATATACCAGTCGACTACCTCGCCAGGTGAAAGCTTCCCCAGTGTCGTATTCGAGCAAGCGTAGAGGAAGGTCAAAAGATCAGATACTGATGGTAGAGACGTCATCAAAACTCCCTGGTCGAGGAAATATGATATTTGAGCAGCTATGTTTCCAGCCGCAGAGCAGTTTCTCTCGGGCACCAGGCGGTCGAGCGTCAGAATATTGAGGGTAATAGGCAGTTTAGCATAGATGTCGCCCAGATCCAAGACTGAAGACATGGTCGCAGTTCCAACGATGGATGTAGAAAGATGACGACCATCTGGTGTACAAAAGGCGACGCGTATCTCTTGTTTATAAGGTCGAGGCGGCTGTTAGATCTCGAGGGCGAACCAGGCATCCCGAAGAGCGACACAGAAGCTAGGCGGCCAGTGCTAGATCACTTGTACCTCGTCTTGGTCGCCGATCATATTGTAGAAGAGCATTAACGCCATGGTAACGGGCGGCAGCGTTAAAGCACCATCCCGATGGCAAGTTGCACATGTGGTCCTCAAAGACCGAGTCCTCTCTTCAAATGCCATGGTGAGAGCTCTAGGCCATAGCACAGTGACAATGTTTGCCAGCACGGGAAAGTCCACGGCGTGCATTGTGATAGGACATCGCTAGGTACGTTCCTAAGTCGGGTTCGGGAGGTCGGGCCCTGAGTAGAGTACTTTGTTGATTGTGCAACCAAGTATCCTATGCCTCGTTTCATCTGGCTGCGGACAACTCGAAAGTCAAAAGTACAAATAATAGTAGGCAGAGGAGGAGTTAGATGGGATGGAAGAGTGGACAAGATTGGAGACAAACGGTTGAAGTCAACTTCCCCACTAACGTCAAAATAATCAGCCCCATAGGGCGATCCAGCCTCATTCAGTTCCCCACCTCCCCCACGAACTGCACCCTCCTTTGCGCCACACAGCCCCACGCAGCAGTCGTCATCGGCGGATAGGCAGCACTCCACAGCGCTTCAGGCGGTCGGTCAATCCAGCCGCCTGATCGCAACCGCCAATCTTCCCCGCAACAACATCAACAACAACAACAATCAACAACGAACAAAACAACAAAAATCACCATCACATCACCACCTCAAACCTAGACCAAAACACACACCAAAAAAACAAACCAACTCATCCCCGCGTACCTTACGCCCCCCATCGCCCAAAATGAACCGCCTCTTCGGCACCTCCTCCAAACCCACCGCCCCAAAACCCACCCTCACAACGGCCATCACCTCGCTCGACAGTCGCCTCTCCTCCATCGACGTGAAACTCGCCTCCCTGACCGCCGAACTGTCAGGGTACCAATCCAAACTCTCCAAAATGCGCGACGGCCCGGGCAAGACGGCCCTAAAGCAAAAAGCGCTCAAAGTCCTTCGGCAGCGCAAACAATACGAAGCCCAGCGCGATCAGATCCAGTCGCAGGTGTGGAACATGGAGCAAGCGCAGACGATGCAGGACAATCTCAAGAACACGATGGTGACGATCGATGCGCTTCAACAGACCAATAAGCAACTCAAAAAGGAGTATGGGAAGGTGGATATCGATAAGATTGAGAGGCTGCAGGACGAGATGGCGGATTTGCTGGATGTGGGGAATGAGATCCAGGAGAGCTTGGCGAGGAGTTATGAGGTGCCGGAGGATGTGGATGAGGATGAGCTGGATGCGGAGCTGGAGGCGTTGGGACAGGAGGTGGAGTTGGAGAGGGAGATGTATGGTGGGATGGAGGGGGCGGGGGGTGTGCCGAGTTTTATGCAGGATGAGGTGCCGGAGTTTGTGGATGAGGAGCCGAAGGTGGGGGGGAAGGTCAAGGAGGTTGCTGGTTAAGGAGGGGGTTGATGATTATGCTGCGAAGGGGATGTGATGGGAAGGCATAATGGAGGGAAGGGTTGGGTTAGGCCGCTGCGGGAGTCACACGATCGAAAGTTGAACGAGCTTTGAGATCCGAGTTGTGGCTTGGATGATTTCGGGGACGAAAGGGGGGCATTTTCAGACATCGGTTGAAGCACATACATATACCAGGACGAGAGGCGTGACTATAGTCGAACGATGCTTTCTATTTGGGGCTTTCAACGGGAAGATGTATTTGGGTTCAGTCACTTGTGATCGAGGCATACAGGACATCACAGAGATGAGCGTGCAGATACAGATAACAACACTTCCATTGAGCACATACCCTGCCCTGCTCTATCGTTGAATTCCATGAGAATAGCCAACACGACTATCGTCAAGTTCGTAAACAATACCTAATAACATTGATGCGCATTCGCAAAAATAACAAGACTCCTTGCCATGATGATCTTGTGATCTGGCACTAACCATCCAACGCCTGTGCTCCATACAATCTGTACTGCCAAACTGGGCTAACTTTTGACAATGACGTCCCGTCCTAAACAGCTGGGTACTAAACTACAGAAGAAACTTGTCCCCTAAAACACGCTCGAACTACTGCACCGTATCAAAGAACCGACTAGCCTCCTCCAACTCCTTGTCGCCGTTACAGAAATCCCACCCGACGATGTAACTGGTTTGACTACAACAGATAATCCTCCGGGCATCGTACTGCAACTTAAACACCCTCGGCGCATTTTCTTCAGCCGGTGCTGTGGGGATATGCGGATGATGACGCCCACCTGCCATAGGCGGGAGCTGAGGTTGTTGCGCTGGTGCTGGTATGACAGCATCCGCTGGAGCAACCGACACCTGTGGTAGCGAGACTTGCGGGACCGCAACAGGTTGGCCTGCCGCTGCTCCTGTCGCCAGTGCTGCTGCTGCCGCCGTTGCCGTTGCCGTTGCCGTTGCCGTTGCCGTTGCCGTTGCCGTTGCCGTTGCCGTACTGGTCCCAATGACGCCGTTGCTGCCAGTAGCGGCGGCGGCGGCAGCAGCAGCAGCAGCAGCGTTAGCAGCCATGACATTCTCTTGGTTGCGGATTAATTCACTTCGAGTCCGACCGTGGTTCCACTGATTCTGAATATGAGCACCAGTCCACGCAGTTCGCAATTGAGCCCGCAAGTTCGGGTCGGACTGCCGGTTGAGCGCTCGGTCCACCATGTGGTGTAGAGAGATAATCTCGGGGCGAGCCTGAAGAAGATTTCTAAAAGCTGTTGGGCCGCTTTGGACAGCGCCGTGTACCATCTGCTCGTATTCAAGCAGGGTAGCTGGGTCCAGTGGCTCGGGCGCCCTTCCAGCCACGGGTCCAGGAGGAGCACTTGCGGTCCGCGAGGAGCCAGCAGCTGTGTGAGGGTTTGTCGGCGTGGGCATGCTCGCTGCAGTCAACCCAGAACGCATGCTTGGATGCAGTGGAATCCTGCCAGGCACATCGGGCGGCCCATCGTCTCGTCTCGAAGCCGCTTCAGCAGCCTGTTCATGTCTGAGGTGATGCTGTGGCCGCCATACACCCTCCGAATCCCTCCTCCAGATGATAATGGTGGTGTCGTAGCTTCCACTAACGATACGACCAAAGCTGCCACCGCCGCCGCCGGGTGGTAGCTTGGCTCCAGTCGCGCAAACGTCCTGCGGTTTGCTAGAGCCAGCGTTGGTCTTGCGGCGTGTCCTCTGATTGTCGTTTTCGTCAATCTCGCCTGCTTCCACAGCCTGGTAATAAGCCTTGTCGACCTCCTTGGCTTTGATCAAGTCTTCCTCTACGCTGTACGGATGGTCGCCAAACCCCGCTTGTACTGTCCGCACCAGCGCCGTGTGGCCCTTCAGAGTCGTCACCTCCAGACCCGTCTGGCAATCAAAAATCTTGACTTCGTTGTCACTGCTACCGCTGACAATACGCCGGCCATCATACTGTACACAGGCTATGCCCTTGTGGTGTCCTATGATGGTGCGTTGGACGTCTTGGGTGGGCCRGTCCCATACCTTGATGTATCGGTCGCCACTAGCAGAAACAATTTCTCTTTCGTGAATCTGCACTGCATTGACTGCCGCGCTATGGCCAATGAGGGTGCCAATCAAGGTCCACGGCGCTATTACAGGCGCGTCCTCAATACTCGGGGGAATGTTGTAGCCTACATTGACAGTTGTACCGACCTGGTCAATGGGATAGCCTAGGTCGCCATGACGAAGCGGCCTTCGGTTAAAGACCTTGATGGTTTTGTCCTTGGAGCATGTTACCAGGATGCGTTTGTCAAACTTGACGTTGAGAACGGATTCCTGGTGGGCGTGGCGGAGTACCTCGATTATTTCTCCGGTGGAAAAGCGCCAGATGATGACATCAGAATCGGAGCTGCCAGAAACGATTATGTCCTCGTCCGGGCTGGAGTCGAACTGAAGACAGAGAACGGACCGACGGTGACCCTTGAGCGTCCGCAAGCAACGTCTGCTCGTCATGTCCCACACCTTGATGGTGAGATCCCTGCTGCCGCTGACGAGGAACTGGGGGTTATACTGGATACTGTAGATGCATTCGCGGTGGCCTTCGTCGGGATAGTCCGGATGGGGTAGCTGGAAGTTTGTGTATTTGCCGTGCTCCCAGTTGGCCTCGAGTCGCCGGCGCATAGTATACAGATACTTCCAATCAATCTTGTATCGGCGATCGTTGGCGTCCCACCACCACATGGTCGTCTTTTGCAATGTTCCGGGAAGGATGGGGATCTTGTGAGTCATGCTGTCTCTGTAACGCGTGGTAGCAGACTGCTGCGGCGGTGGGCTCATGGCCCGTCCCTTTCCCTTGTCCACTCGTCTACCTCTCCCGTTGAAATCGCCGTGCTCACTCGTCCGCGAGCGGGATACACCGGAACCACCACCACCAAAGATACTCGAGCCCGCCATATCGATATCGGAAGGCTCATCACCCAGGGACATTTTGGTATCCTCGTCAGCGGGCAACATGGGGGGCGATGCTTTAGCAATGGCCCTCCTCTTGTGAACATGTCCGTCTTCTTCGGGTCGGTATTGCTCAAGATGGCTGGGGGTGGGTATGGGAGTCTGGTTCATCTTTTCTTCGGCGGCAGCAACCTCATGCATCAGAGCCTTAAAGCCCTCCATGTAGTACAGATGCTGCCATAGCTTTCTATCCATGGCAAGCTCGTACCAAACTCGGCAGGCGCGGGCGACATTGATGAGGGAGATGGGGTCGAGGTACCCCAGAATCTTTAGACATATTTCGGCTGGGAGATAGCGCACAAAGTCGATGTACAGTCGGGGATAGAGTTGTGTTTCGACGATTTGAGAGATGACGCTCGTGGGGAGGTCGTTGAGGAGCGCCATGGCGAGTTCTAGGAGAGAAGCGCAACAGGTCAGTTGGGCTCAGATGGACCGTTTGGGTAAAACAAAAAGGGGGAAAAGAAGGGCCAACCTGTCTTGTTTTCCATGGAGAGGCCCGAGATGTGTTGGATCAGCCAGGGTGGGATGTCTGAGGCTTGGCGCGATGATGGATGGGCGCAAGGAGAGGCGTCGCGGGATTTGAGGCAGGAGGAATTGGCCTGGGGATTCAGAGGGTCTTCCGAGTAGCCTTCATCGGGCTGGATGTGGTGTTGGTTCCGAGGAGGAAAGCCGGCCATGTTGTTTTCTAGGATCCTGTCGGGTTTCGCGAGATGGAAGACCGGAGAAGCGGGAAGCTGAATGGGGGTCGCTGAGGGTCTAGGTTGGCGGCCGGGGAAAGCTCCGTAGAATGGAGGGGGGCTTGTTGATGAAAATGGAAGAAGCAGGAGCCTGAAAGGGATTGGCAGCCAGTTAGGGCATCTCTAGACTCTTTGACTAATGCACAGGGCCACCTAGTAGACGATGCGATGGAGATGACGGGACGGATCGATGGTGGGCGGGCGGCGGGTAGGTGAGCGGGTTCAGGTGTCAGTCCACTGCAAGCCAGGATTGCGTTCTGTAGGTGATCGGGAGTGGTTCGGTCGTGTCAGCGTCAGTGCTGTGCGTCTCTTGGTGACTAGCCCAGTCCACTTCAGTCAAGAATGCGGAATTGGATCCAAACGCAATCGACTGTTGCTGGCGACCCGACTCTTTTCCGCTGTTCCAAAATGAAGTGGAAGACGATGTTGGTGGTTGGTCAGTAACAGAACCTGGACCTGAAAGAAATGACAGCTGCAAGCAAGAAAGGAAGCAATGCTGGGATGATCAGATCAGGTTTGAGATCAGGTTCACCGGACATGGGCATGGTGCACGAAACAGTTGGGCAGCTTCATTGTCCGTCACAGGCAGCTACAAATCCCAGGGTTCGGGTTACGTGTGGACGAGACAAATAAATTTCAACCGAATGCACGCTGAAATGACAACAAGGGGCCCTTGAAAGAAAGTTAGCTGGTGGAGACGTTTGTCCCGCTGTTTCACGGCGGAGAAGTGGGCCCCCAATGCTGATATGCCTGTCGCTTTGTCACGACAACGTCCAATTCCAGATCAATTTCAAGCTTTTTTCTCTTCCTCCCTTCGCTTCACCTTCTGCCCCTGCCTTCACACCGGCAGCAATCACCACAACTGCTTCTTAAAATCATCATGATGTTGGGCCATGTCACAGGCGGCCCGTTGTTTAACGGTTCCTTGGCAGCCTATACCGCCTCTCTTCCCTTGGAGAGGGTAAACATCTTCACAACGGTCAAACCCGGCGAGACTTTTCTCGTGATTGTTTACTTATGACCCAAAAGGGGAAGAAGCCCCTGAGCTTCTTCTACAAGAGTGGGTCCTTCACTCGGGTTAACAGTTTGACCTGATGTTCAGAGCTACATCTAGCAAAACTACATTCACAACTCATCACCACTATATGATGCCATCCCCACCCATCTCACAACTTACTCTTCTCATTCAACAACCCATAAACCCTCGGCCCACTCTCCAACAAGCTCCCATCAATCTCCTCCACACTCCTCACCCCCATCACATTCATCAGAATATCAAAATCCGCCAACAGACTCCTCAACACATGCCGAACCCCTTCCTCCCCCATGATGGCCAACCCCCAAATCCACAGTCTCCCAATAAACACAAACTTGGCTCCCAGCGCCAAAGCCTTCATCACGTCCGCCGCCCCCCTCACCCCGCTATCAAACATGACCGTGAACCCCTTCCTCTCCCCGACCGCCTTCACAATACTCTCCAACGCATCCAAACTGCCCACCGCCCCATCCACCTGTCTTCCCGCATGATTACTAACCACCACGCCCTCAAACCCCAAATCCGCCGCCTTTTTTGCGTCCTTCACGCTCTGAATCCCCTTAATCAAAAAGGGCTTATCCTTCCCCGCGATCTCCTGCCACTTCTCGCGCGCCCAAACCGCCTTCTCCCACGACCACGCCCGGCCGTGCCAGATGGTATCGATCCACATCGTCGCGGCCCTCACCGGATCTTTCTGGGGGTCAACCCCCTGCTCAGCCATCCTCTTCTGAAAGACCGGGTCCGTGAAACCCAGTTCCCCCCCAATGCCGCGGTAGAAAGCATAATTGCTTGTGGCGACGTCGTCGTGGCGCCAGCCTAGCTGTGCCGTGTCGGTCGTGAGGAGACACGCTTCAAACCCGGCCTCGTGCGCCCTCTTTAACAAACTAAGAGTAAGCTCGTCGTCGTGAGGCATGTAAAGCTGGAAAAACCTCGGTGCCTCGGGCACCTTTTCTTCGTTTCCATCCCCCACGTTTTTCTTCGCTTGTTCAAACCGGTTGGCTCTCCCCTCATCATGAGCCGCTCCCACCTCCTCAATCGGATAACTCCCCGCCGTTGACAGAGAATATACCAGCCCCAACTCTGCCGCCGCCTTAGCGACCGCTAGCTCCCCCCGGTCATGATAAATCTTGTTGATGCCCACAGGCGCGATGCCGAACGGGGCGGAAACTTCCCATTTCCCGTTATCAAAGAGCTTGGTGCGCGTGGACCGCTCGTTGGTGTCGACTAGTTGTCTCGACACGAGCTTGTGGCGGAAGAAGGCTTGGCGGTTGGCGAGGTGGGTGTGCGAGAGCCCGGCGTTGGAGGAGGCGTAGAGATAGCCGTTTTGGGAGAGTTTGCGGGAGGCGAGGCGCTCGAGGACGTCGGGGTCTGTTTCGTTCCATTACACACGTAAGGTTAGGTATACCGGCCATTGAGGTTGGTTTGATGGAGAGAGGGGAAGAGAGAGAGGAGAAAGACATACGGGTATTAAACGGCGGCAGCTCCCCCTCGTTATACTTCCAAAACATGTTCCGCTGGTAGAGACCCCATTGGGGGGTGTCGCGGTTCTTGATGTGGGGGGATTTGGCATCCATCTTTGTTGCGAACTGCGAATGAGTCGTCGTCTTGCAATGAGCTTATGATGCGAAGATTTGAGTGCTTGTCTCAAGTGAGGTGAGTAAGAGAAGTACTGTCAAATGTCTTGGCTCAAGACGAAACGAAAAACATCGAAAACAAAATCCAGGAGTCAAGACAAGCTTTGTACCTGCCGGAGTTTGACATGAACGGGCCGCAGATGCAGATCGATGATCGTCTCCATTCCGAAGTCGTGACGTCAAGGAACGGTAATGCAATCAAGGTATCGTCTGAACAAGCACACTTGCATCTGCATATTTGTAATCTGGTGGAGCTCGTGGGACTCGTGCGGAAAAACTTCATTCGTGGTCTATTCGTGGCTATCAATTGTCGGTGCCGATACGGTCGATGTGGCCGGCCCGAAGAAGGTGAGGGAGACAATCATCGACATCGACGACTTCCATGCTGACAATTGTATTGTCCACAACTTTGATGCCGATGAGCCGGATATGAGCCGCATTACTATCAGTGTGAACGCGGCACCGATCATCGGACCTGGGAAGACAATCAGTAGAGCTTTTCGCCATCATCAAACTGAAGTGAAGCATGTAGAATACGACGGGGATAACGGCGACTAGCGATATCATCGAGAAGTTAAACTTGCTAAATTACACAACAAATTGCTGCAGCTAGGGTATCGAAGACATTCACAACCACCAGTCTCACTAGATCGCTACCGTAGCTAGCCATCACAATCTCATCGATAATCTTCCAGTGATCCAGTCATATCATATTCAAAATATCATAACTCATAAAGTCATTAACAACAATTCCGTCCTGCTAACCAAAAACCTCATCCAGAAACTGCCAAAAACAAGCGCCAAAACCTTGAACCCAATCACACTGATCCAATCACATCCTGGATGTACCCTCTTAGTACTGACGGCCACTCTCACTCTCACCCTTCAGAGCTGTTTCCAAAACATCGCTAACGTCATTATCTTTTCCGCAATGCTGGCACTTGTGAAGCACCGGCTTGTGGATGCGCTGTTGCTTACCAGAAGCACTCTCATTCAAGCCCTTCTGTCCACTCCCAACATTGGAAGCAGCCCAAGCACCGCTCGCCGCCGCTAGCGCGGGGTTGATGGCGGAGCGCGGAGCCATGGTCTCAGGCTCAGCGAGCTTCTCAGCACCAGAATGTCCCGGCGCAGAGGTAGTATAAGCGCTCGGCATCTCCTCAGGAGACATATGCTTCGCACCCTCCGGCTGGGCAGCAGCGGGGTAGGCACGGCCAGTGGTCGACTCGGGGATGCTGTTCAGCTTTTCAGCGCCCGAGTGACCCGGGGCGGACGCGGTGTAGGCATCTGGCATCACCATCGGACTCATGTGCTTAGCGCGCATGGGCTCGGCGCTCGCAGGGGCGACAACGGGACCGGATCCAGCACCGGAGTTGCGGCCGGGAACGGAGGTGGTGTAAGCGTCTGGCATCACTTCGGGGGACATGAAGTGCTGGGGAGCCTCGGCGGAGAGGACGGGCTTGTATTGGTCTTGAGTACGCCTCTGCGTGTGTGTGGCAGATTGGTCGGCGACCTGGTTCTGGTTCTGGTGGTGCTCGGGGGCAGGGAGGAGGATGGCGGAGTGACCGGACTGAGACTCAGCTGGCGGGAGGGCAGCGGTGGGCTGCGACTCGGCAGGGGGGAGACCGCGCTGGTTAGCACCGGCCTTGGCAGACAGAGTGTTCATGGTGCTCTGCTCGTGGGTTCTATCCTTGATATCATCCTTGGCCTTGTCACGGTTTTCGTGCATGGCGGCAACGTTCACACCGGTGGCAATGCCAGAGGCGAGGGTGCGGTAGATGCCGTCCTTGTCCTGGCTGTCGGCGTGGGTGACGGGCTCGGTCATCTCGGCCGGGCCGGTCGAGCGAGAGCCACGGCGGGAGTGGTGGGGAGAGATCTTGACGCCCGAGGGAGTGCCGGATGCGAGGACGTTATAGGGACCTTCCTCGGAATCGTTCCTGCCGGCAGCGGGAGCGTTGCGCTTGACGCCCTCGGAGGCACGGCGAGCGGAAGGCTGAGAAGTGGCGCCGGCGATGACGCCGGAGGGAGTGCCGGTAGCGAGATGCTTATGGTTACCTAGCTGCTGGGTAGTGCGGGGCTGATCCTCAGAACGGGCACGGCCTACGTTCGCAGTGTTCATGGCAACGCCGGAAGGGGTTCCCGTGTTGAGGTGGTTGTGATCGCCGGGCTGCTGGGTGGTGGGTCCCTGCTGCTTCTCTGACTTGTGGGAAGGAAGACCAGAAGCAATCATCACATGGTCGGCCGGGTTGATCCTCTTAGCTCCAGTGTCTTTGACAACGGGAGCAGTGGTATCCACGCCCGAAGGAGTACCGGACGCGAGCTTGTTGTAGTTGCCAGGTTCATTGGCAGTCTTCGCGTGCTTGCCGCCATGACTATGGGTGGACATGGGCAGAGCACCGGAGGGAGTGCCGGACATGAGGACGTTGTAGCCGGGTTCCTGGGCAGTGTTCCTGGCGAGCTTCTCATTGGGCTTCACTCCGGAAGGGTCAGCACTGAAGTCAGCAGCATGCTGGGTTGGGGGAGAAGGCGCATGTCTGGGATGCTCAAGATCAGCAGGAGCACCGACGCCACTGGCAACGTGGGAAACGTCTTGCTCAGGATGGACGGTCTCCTTGTCATCTTGGGCAGAAGCGTACTTGGCAGCACCAATGCCACCAGCGACTCCGGCAAGAGTGGCGCCAGCCATGCCAGCGCGAGCCGTGTTGCTGTCCAGCCTGTGGTGAGTGTTGTGATCCGCAGCGACGGGGATCTTGCTAGCAGGGGCATGTTCGCGCTGAGCCTGGGAAAGGCCGTGGGAAGGAGCGCCAGTAGACACAGCGCCCACTGCAGGAACAGGGGGGATTGCGCTCTGAGCGTCACTGGGGTTCCGGCGGTGGGACACAGGAGCAGCCTCGGAAGCCCTGCGCTTCTGGTCCAGTTCGGTGGGCTGGTTGGCGGAAGGTCCAGAGAAAGACTTGCGCTGGTTCTGGTTGGCGGCGTCCTTGTCGTCCTTCTTGTGGTGGTGGGTAAGACCGTAGCCAGCAGCAGCTCCAGTGCCGGCCAAAGCAGCATCCTTCTTCACCAACTTGTTGCGGTCCTCTTCCTTGTCGTCCTTGTGGCGGTGGAAGATGCCGAGAAGACCGCGGTGCTTCTTCTCTCCTTTGGAGGATGAGTCCTCGCTGCTCTTCCTCTCAGCGGGCGATGGCTCCTTTGCGAGTCTGTGCTCAGCAGCAGGCTGCTGGACATTCGCGTCGTGGGCAGTGTGGCGGGTCGCGGGCTTTTGCAAGTTCTCCGGGGTGGTGTCCCAAACATCGATGGTATCTTCTCCAAGGGGCTTTTCCTCCTCCTTGGCCTTCATTTTCTCCAACGTGCTGCCAGAGATGGGGATGACGCCGGCCTCGTTGAGTTCCTGGCTCTTCCTTCTGTGACTGACAGCGGCAGCACCACTAGGATGGTTGCGAGCAGGGTGGTCCAGATTCTCGGGGACGGTATCCCATTCCTTGGCAAGTGTATCCTCTCCTAGGTTCTTCTGGGTGCCCCCGTTCTTAATATGGCGGAGCTCATCATCCTGGTGCTTCTTGGCCAGAAGGGAGGCGGCGGCACCCGCACCAAGACCAGCAGCGCCGGCAACAAACCCATCCTTGTGGCGCAAAGGGTGCTGGTTGGGAGACGAGGCAGTATCGTCCTTGGCCATAGCGACGTCAGCAGTGGTCGCGTGCTTGGCAGTCAAGGGGAAAGCGCGTTGGGCCTTGACGTCACTGTTCTGGGCGTTGGAGCCAGCAGATGTAGTGGGCACCTGAGAGAAGCTGTCAGAAGCCAACGCCTTGTCCTCGGGAACAGCAGCCAATGGCGCATCAAAGACAGCATCGGTGCTGTTGATAGTAGGTGCGCCGACATGACCAGGCTCAGGAATATTCACCTTGAGGTTATTGTTGCTGTCCTCCAGATGACGCCTGCTCTCCTCGTCGTGGCTTCCATGGCCCGCGACAGTGTTGTAAACGCCACCACTTGGAACGTCAGTACCGAGGCCCGTAATGTGTGACCTGTTGTCAGAGTCTTCTGCTGACCTTTGACTGTTTTGAGGTAGGTGATGGTGCTCATCATGATCATCCCGAGCACTGCCATGACCGGTGACCGTGTTGTAAATACCGCCTTGGGAGGCCTTGGGAAGATCTCCCCAGTAAGGGGCAGCACCGCTGGTGTGGCTAGTGCGCGAGGTGGCGTCGTCGTTGCTGGACTTGTCGCCGATGTTGGAAAGCTGCTCGTCGGCGCCTTGGCTGGAGGTAGCCACCTCGGGGTGGGAGTCAACCTCGGTGCGGGAGTCGACTTGACGGAAACCCTGTTCGGGAGCTTGACGAGCGTCGGGCTTGGAAAAGGTGTATTCGTGTTGGTCGCCAAAAGCGGCCTCTCGGTCTGTGTCCTCCATGGGGAGGGTGCGCTGCGGGACTTGGGAGACACGCGGGTGCTGGGAGTTGGACATGGTCGGATCATTGCCGTGGTTGTAGAAGCCGCCGCCAACGGCTTCGCCTGACGAGTTTCCGTAGAAGTGTCTCTGGCTGATGTCGGACTCGTTCTCGATGGGTTGGGACTCGATGCTGCCAAGGCGGGAGTCGGAAACGTTGTGGGAGCGGGGGTTGGTGGACTTGTGAAGCTTGTTTCGCTGGTCGTGACCTTGGATGTAGCTCTGGTTCAGCGGCGCCGCCTGGCCCTGCTCGTTGGGGGTGGCCGGGTTGGAGTCGGGATAGGCGCCCGGAAGATGGTCACGGTGTGTAGTAGCCATTGTATGTGTGTTGTCGGAGAGTCGTAGATGACAGTAATAGTGTGTCGGATTAGTTTGATAATGGGAGATGTCGTATGGGTATCAAGCAGACAAAACAGGACAAAACACAAGCCACAGGGGAAAGTCGTAATTGTCGTTAAGATGTGTATGGTATATGGGGGATGGGGATGGGATGACAGACGGAAAGTGATCAGTAGAAGATATCAGATGGCAGAAACGGTCCTCCCCCAGGGTAATAAGTAGAGGTAGGTACCGCCTGGATGCAATGCGGTCCTGACGTGCAGGAGCGTCATACTTTTCAGTATTGCATCTCCATCCCCTCGTTTCCGGGAATCAAAAAGGGGTCTGGCAAGCGGGGAATCTACAATTGACAGGATCTGGAATACCTAGATTCCCATGAACCGGGCCGTTCGCTTCATCGTAACTGAAGGCTATGACCTCAGTTGACCCCAACTTCCCCAACAGTAAAGGGTTCAGCTGGCTGATGAGGTCACTGGATCCAGCGCTTCAGTTGTTGACATCATCGCCCAGGAGTCCGTGCAAACAAAACGGTTGAGAACATTTCCCAATCGGGACCAGTTGGAGGCATTGGGCCAACCAGATGTGTGAACAAGCGGGAGATCAACCGGTTATCCAGTTTCAATAACGTGTGGAAATGGGGAATTCGAAACTGTGAGGTTTGTTGAAAGGAGAAAGACGGGATGTGGACCGGTTTTTTGAAAGAAGCAAGTCAAAGAATTGGAGAATCGGTTGCGTCAGTGGTGTCAAATCACGTGCGATGATTGGTTCAATTGACTTACACGACGGCGTGCTCCGTTCAAGCCTGCGTGCACGGGCCCTTTGAGCTCAGCTCCCATCAGACAGAAGTTCCAAAGGCGGTGTGGCAGAAAGTGGCAGAAAGCTCAATACCATTAATGACTTTGAGCTGCAGGCTCATGCTCTCGTGCCCTACTTAATACCATACTTCCAAACTTGGATGAAGGCTTTGGAACAGATTCTGATGCATCTTATGGATGATTGGTCTTCCTCCCACTTCTACAAGCCCGTTTTGGGGTTACCATATCGTAGTGTCTCGTGCACCGGCAGTAGACTTGTTAGCATCTGTTAAGTCACGTGGTCCGTGCAGTCTAGCTGTATCCCGTGGCTACAAGCGCCCAAGATCCTATTCCGAAGCCGATCGCCCATCAATCACTTCAATCACGGATGCATGCAAAAGCTGGAAGGCGGAATCATGCTGTGAGTGATCAACTTTCTTATTTCAGTTGTCTTGTAAACATTAAGAAATATATCCCAAGGAGGAGGTCTTTTTCCTTTCCCCCCTTTTTGTATCCCAAGTAATTGCTTCTTGTCCAAACCCATGTGGAATGCTCATGCTGCTCATGCAAAGCGTAAATGCTAATAAAAATCATAAAAAAAATCAAGATATGCATCCCATTCCCACCGCCTTTGTGTTTGGGTTGTTGTTGTTCTTCTTTCAACCATGCAAAAACATCAGGGTATCATCCATCCATTTCTTCCTTTCTTTCTTTCTTTCTCTTTTTTTTTTTTTGAGTCGTTCTCTTTACTCGCTGTCGCTGCGGTTCTCAGCGTGCCCAGCAACAGTCTTCTCGGTCATGCCCATCTCAGCAGCATAAGTGGTGTGAGGCTTCCACTTGGCCGAGGTGCGGGGGGTAGACTCGGAAAGCATCTGGTCGACCTGCTCGAGGGTGAGGCCCTTGGTCTCGGGGACGAGCATGTAGGCGTAGACGAAGCAGCAGGTGCAGAGGCCACCCCAGATGTAGAACACCTTGGGGCCCAGGTTGCCCTTGTCCTTGTCGACCATGTAGGGGGTGATGACGGCGATGATGCAGTTCCCTTTTTGAAGAAAAAAAAAAAAAGGTTAGTCAAACTGTTTTTGAGACTTTGAGACTGACAGGAAAGAAAACTTACAGAGCCAGTTGGAGGCGGTGGAAAGGGCAACACCCTTGGCACGAATGGGAAGAGGGAAAACCTCGCCGATGACGACCCAGGAAGCAGGACCCCAGGTGGTAGCAAAGCAGAAGATGTAGATGCAGATGAAGGCGAGCATGGCCTTGATGGCCACGGGATCATCAGGCTTGCAGGTACCAACGATGGCGACGATGAACTCGCAGATAAGCATGCCGAGAGCGCCCCAGATGAGGAGGCTACGACGGCCGAGCTTCTCCATGGTGTAGAAGGAGATGGGGGTGGAGCAGACGTTGACAAGAGTAGTAACCAGGGACATCAGGAAGGGGTCGGTAATGGTGCCGAGCTGCTGGAAGAAGGTGGTGCCAAAGTAGAAGATGAAGTTGATTCCCGTCCACTGCTGCATCATCTGCATCGAAGTGCCGAGAATGGTGCGGCGGAGGTAAGAACCGCCCTGCCAGATGGAGCCGCGGAAGCAGTTGGCCCACTGCTGGAAGTAGTTGCCGTGGGGGACGACGGCCATCTCGAACTCGTGGTTGGCAATGATCTCGGCAAGCTCATCCCTGACGTAGTCGGAATCGAGCGGCTGGTCGCGCAGGCGGGAGAGCACGACGGCGGCCTGGTCCAGCTTGCCCTTCTTGACGAAGAAGCGAGGGGATTCAGGGAGGAAAAAGATACCGGTACCAAGAATGAGGGCCCAGACCAGCTGGAGACCAATGGGGATTCTGTAGGAGCCGCTGTCGGTGCGGTTCTGGGTGCCATAGTCAACGCACGAGGCCACGAGCAGACCCAAGCAGATGCAGAACTGGTAGCCGGACACGAGAGCACCGCGGACCTTGCGGGGCGCAATCTCAGACATGTACAGAATGATAATAGCCGAGACGAAACCGACACCGAAACCAGCGACGACACGGCCGGCCACGATGAGACCCAAGCTCGCGGAGGCAGTCTGGAGAATGACACCGACCATGAAGACGGCGCAGCCGAAGATGATGGTGGGACGACGGCCAATCCAGTCAGCGAGATCACCGCCCATGAGGGCGCCAAAGAAGGTACCGGCAGAGAGAATAGAGGTGATGAGCGACTTTTCCTGGGAAGCCAGGGCGGTGGCGCCGGGTCCGTTGATGGTTTCGATAAAGAACTTCATGCCCATGACACCAGAGATGTAACCGGAATCGTAGCCGAAGAAGATACCGCCGAAAGCGGCAAAGACGCACATCATGTACGCCTTGAGGGTAACGGGAGCCTCGACGCGGGAGACATCGCCCTGTGGCCGGGCCACAGTGACGGCGTCCTTCTCGACGTCCGAGGCGGAGTGATCTTGCTCCATCTTGCTTGTCGTTGTGGCAGGATGTGTCGTCTTGATGGTGTTCTTGTCGAGTTGTTTCTTGTTGAACCCGTCTTGGGAAAGGTTGGTTTTTCGGGAGGACGGAAGAAGAAATGCAAGAGACTGCAATGAAACCCGGGGAATTTGCTTCCGTCGACGGGATCGAGTTAGGATGGAGATGAGGATGCAGCCAAGGATAGACAGAAAAAGCTTCTTTGGAGACGACGAAGCTTTGTCTTTATGTACTGCATGCTTCCTCCTGTCAATGTCCACTCTTCCCCCTTCCTCCCCCCCCCAGATCTACCAACAATATGTTGATGGATCCGGGGTCACCGACAATTTCCTGTTCGTCCTCGGCATCGCGAACGACTTTGAACTGTCACGAGACCAAATGAAACTGGACCGCCCAAGTTCGGCCCTGGCGCCGCTGTGTAAGCATGGATGGGGAGGCGAGCCGGCACTTGCGCAGGAAGCTGCAGAACTGCAAGCACTCCGAGACGAACCTCTCATCCAACCCCGTGTGGGTTCATCCTGGGCGGACCCCCGGAGAGACATGGAGAGACAAAGGCCGGGGAAATTGGATTTCATGGGGATGCAGTGCCAGCAGCTTTGGAGGAGGAGAGTGTCTGACTGGTTGAGGGCCTCTGAATGTGGCTTGCGAGTGTGGAGTAAGTCACCGGAGCCTCATGGCAATGGATCCCCCAGGCCCAACCCAGGCCCATCCCCACAGAGTCTGGACTCTGGCTGGGGAAGACCCAGTCGGATGGGAAAGCATGGGGTTGTGATGGAGCATCTGGAAACCCGCTGAAAAGTAAACAGAAGCGGATCCGGGTTAGGGTTTTGAGTGGGATAGCTCAGGGGGCGATGGGCCCGCGATGGCTTCAAAGCCCAGAAGAGATCAGAACCCCGAGGAGATCCACCGGAATGCGTCAGGTAACGTAAGAAGGACCAATTGGGTAAAATAAAGGCCATTTAGGCTAAATTAAGCACGAAAGGGAGACCGGATGGGCTTTTCAAAACTCGGTCCTTTTGTGGCGCCGTGTGGATGAACTGTGGATGAACTGGTGGAGTGGCTTGAGTTCTCCGGACTACAAAACACCAACCAGCTCACAGCACGGGCGAGACGGTCAAGCATCTTGACTCGCCCCCCTCCCAGGTTAATCCAGAACGCTCCAGGTTCCTAGTCGATGAAAAGCTCAGAAAAACCGGTGACCACCTGGCAGCACGCCGACGATTTGGAAGCCGCCGAAGAAGCGGACAAGCGGTGCACCACCGACCGAACCGCAACTGCTCCACACCAGAGTACGCATTCCCAACGAGTCAACGACATCTCCCATGATGGTAGCCGCGGGTGAACCAAGCAAAATCCTATTCCGACGGATCTCCGAGACATCCGCGAGTAGGGGAATCCGGGGTGGAAAATTTTGGGAGAGAAGAAACAACAACATTTGTCGGTAAACAATTCCGAAAACATGGGGAGGAACCGAAACACCGGACGAACCACCCGAATGAGATCCGATACGGGTCGAGAACCTCAGTCGTCAGCTCGCCAGCGCACGCGAAACGATCAGCAGGACATGGAGAAGGGCCGATAGCAAGCGGTGTCTCGCGTGCCTGTGTATCATTCTTCCCCCACGAACCGAACCGAAAACCCCAGATAATATCTCGGATATCTCCTCCTTTTCATCAGAAAACCCAAAATCCTTGGTCGATCCCCAGTTGCATTTCGTGCCCCTGACGATTTCTCCAGGTCCCAGCTTTCTGCCCAACGGTCGGCGGTCCTGTGCCTGGCGTGCCACCATCTGGCCAATTCCATGCCAGGCAACAAACAGCGAACCCCAGGAGTCCACGCCGTGTCTGTCTTGATGCGTGGAGAGAACAAGAGGAACCTCCTCGGCCCTCATTGTTTGAGACACTTCCCACTCTCCAGATTTCGTCACGGTATTTTTCCATCGCATCTCCATCGCAGCGAGATCTGCGTGCTGTGGACTTGTGGAAACCCTCCGGTGTCGTTTTTCCCCGTCTTTCCATCTCCAGGTTTCTTATGCTCCAGACCACCACAACCAACCGGGTTGCAAGCTTTTTTGTCGATACTTTCGATCTGGTTCCTGTCCGTTGCCCACACACATGCACACACATGACATCATGAACGATCTGGGGAAAGATCCAGGTCGAATTCCTCCTCCACATGTTGGAGAATGGAGACCCGAGCGGCCGAGCCCGAGCTTTGAAGGTGGCTTCGCGCACAGACGGGAGAGAGAGCAATGCGATACTGCTGGGACTGCCCGCTCAAGACAACGGAAGCCTGCCTGGACTTGCTGCTGGAGAGAGACGTTCAAGTTTCAGGTGAGTCCTGGTACGTATACACGACTCGTTCGAAACCCATATGACGCGGAGACAAATATTGCTCCTTGTGAGAAAAAAAGCTGGAAGCTTGAATGTCATGCGACGGAGCAATGGGGTGTTTCGTTGGATGTTTTTGCGGTTTCCGAATCTTTTTTTCGTCATCATCGTTATGCCGCATGGCTGGCGTCGGCTTTGCTTTTCTCCTCCTTCCTTCGCAAAGCATTCGTCCAAATTGACATTTCAATTGATTGAACT
This sequence comes from Neurospora sp. FGSC 26628, assembly GCA_009805345.1. Taxonomy (NCBI): domain Eukaryota; kingdom Fungi; phylum Ascomycota; class Sordariomycetes; order Sordariales; family Sordariaceae; genus Neurospora; species Neurospora sp. FGSC 26628. Next base: position 126,929 of record RAOO01000008.1, on the reverse strand, counting down.
TGAACTATAATTAGGTAGTCGCAGAGCTCCCAGACCGACTGGAAGCCCAGCCCCAGTGTCTTTCCGCAGGTCCAGATGCCATGGTCCCGACCCACCCTGGTGGTCTCTGCGCTGGCGCTCGCGCTCTCCTCGCAAAAACGGCGACCCCCGACCGACACCCGGGCCAGTTCCAGCCAGTTCTCTCCACCATGGAAAGAGTGGACACTTTTTTCTTCTCTCCCCGCAAATTTCTCAGTCCGGGGCGCATGTGATCTTCGGAATTTTTCTGGCATCCGGGGAACGCGTGCACCGACCCATTCGAATCGCATTGGTTCGCGAAAAATCTGGAGTAGCGCGAACTCTGGAGCCAAGGAGTCTGGATTTCTGAAGATTGGACGGGACGAACGACAGTTCGTTTGTTTTTGACTTTTGACAACGTCGAACCCGACCTGGTCGCATTTCTTTCTGCAAACACAAATGGGAATTGTAAACTGCAGTCATGTCTGGCATTCATGCGGCGGTGAACGCATGCCTCGTGCAAATCCCGTGTTGCAGAATTTGATGCGATCTTTGGGAAAGACGCCAAGACTTGGAGATGTTCATGCACTGCATCTTGCTGCTACCTCGAAGGTAAGGGGCATGGGTGCATCGCAAAAGGCTGGAGCCGGGCGTTCAAGTTCCGATCAAGTGGTTGGAAATGCTGCAATCTGATTTGAGGTGGAGGAAAACCCGCCATCGAGGAGTGTCCAACCAAGTCGAACCTGCAAGAGGCCAACATCTTCGACTCGGAAGTTGTTCAAGAAATCAGTGGAGGGACGCCATCTCCAAATCCAAGGTCATTTTTGATCGAGATAAAAGTGCAAGACGAGAAAAAGTGGGGGCTAAAAAGGATCAGGCGAACACAACACCAAGAAAGCCTCGAAAACTCCAGTATCAGTCACCACCACCACCACCATTGATGACATGTCCTTAACGACGCAGGCATGGCCCTTATATACCGTACCTTCTAAAGAAATAACCAGCTCCTTGATACCATATGACCTACTCCAGAGCAGACGGGGGAGTTTGCAAAACCTACCTGAAGCTAAATGCTTTCCTTATGTCGGTGCACACTTCCTTCGCCGACGCATTTTCGCTGAAGCGAGTGAGAGTCTCGTCAAAATAAACTTTAAGCTTAACCCGTCCTCCCCAAAATAAGGTTGACACATTGCCATTTCGCAACCGAAGTTGACAGCTGCATTGCATTACATCCGTGTCACCCGAGCCGTCCCGTCCCGTCAAGAGCTCTCACCAACTCGTGGCATATGCAGAAAAAGGTGGTCCGTCGGTCATGAGACCTGATGGCTAAATGGCTAATTGCAAATATCCCTCCCCCCCCCCCCCCCCCCCCCCCCCCCCCCCCCCCCCCCCCCCCCCCCCCCCCCCCCCCCCCCCCCACCCCCCCCACAGAAGCGATATCCATGTCCTGGAACTGGACCCGACCTTACATTTCTAGGCTCGCTAGATACCTACCGAGTTAAAGTTGAAATAAGCTTTTTAGTGTGCGCTTGAGAGTCGCATCTTGCATCTTTGCATTACCTACAGACTACTTGATGGTTTACCAAGGAAGACAATGTTGCTGATGAGTGAGTGGTCTGAGAATACAGATAGAGATCTCGCTTATTATACCATGGTTTGGAAGTAACGAAGGTTGTGGTAAATATTTACTTTCTTCGAATGAGGCTGTAATGTACTATGTATGTACCTGTAGCAAGAGATGTATTTGTGGGTAAGGTAGATTCTCTCATAATTAAAGTGACATGGACGTGAAACTTGAAAAGTCCAGAATTTGCTTGCCCATGGATGAAATCTCTCGGAGCGGGGGGATATGGACATAGATAGATATGGATATGGACATGGAGCGAACCAATTAAGCCTTCTCTTCCTCTACCTACTCTAGAGAAACCCAAGACTTTGGAGTGTAGACTCGTTTACACTAAAAAGAGCAACATGGATGATAAGGTAATATGATGCCAATTTGTGGTCTTTCTTTTTTTCTTTCTTCATTTTCATTCCTTTTTTTCTCTCTCTTTTCTTTCTTTTTCTTCCCTCCTTACTTTTTTGCTTCTCTTTTTTTCTCTTTTGCCTTTGGTGACTTGGACTATGTCTCTCAAGTTGAAACTCAGGTCGATCAATAAGGTATTCATGACCTAGAACTAATGGCCAGCACATAGGGGAATCATGGAAACCTCGCCAACACGGTTGATTCATACTCGAGTACACGTTTGACGTTTCCTCGATCTCATGTACACTACTATGTGTATCCATTATCCGGTCCTGCCTTGGTTATTAGTTATTGTATATTCCCTCTAATCCAGCTTAGCATCAGATTGTCCCATACTACCTAGCTGACTGGTATAGTGCATGTTTTCTCCGTGGAAAAAAAGCGCGAACTACAGCGAGCATCTCATTAAAGCTGAATGGAAGCAAGTGGCCTAGGAAAAGGCAAGGCAGGCAAGGAACATTCAGGTACAGGGGTATGAGGTGTGATTCCAATTCCTCTCTTTTTCCGTCGCCAACCATATGCGTATGCATTCTCCAAAAATATACAAATGCCATCTTGATTTCCTCCTTTCTATACCCGGTTCACGATACGTTCCACACACTTTAGTACATCGTAATGTGTACACTTCAACCGCAAGAGCATTCGTCATAGGTCGGACAGAGAGGGATGTCCCTGTCGAGACGGAATCTGTGTTAATCTCTGACAGTCCGACTATGGTCGGTTGAGACCTTGCTTGGCCTAGGTAGCAATAATAGTTAGCATCAATAAGTACCAAATGAGACGACCTAGATCAGCGACATACCTTCATCTGCTCTATCCGAGCCTTCAACTGACTCGTCACTTCCGCAGCCCTCTTCCAGCTCTCCATGCCACCCGCCGTACCACCCGAGGGAGCCTGCAGCCTGCTTGCGCCACTCCTCATACCAGTCCTACTGCTGGACCGCTCAGCTCCGTAGCCACCGAAACCCATGGAAGCGAGCGACTCGGAGCTCCTAGCCTCCTCGACCGGCTGGCGGAAGCCAGCAGGGGTGCCGCGACCGCTACTTCCCCCGCTTCCTCCCGTGTGGTACCTGGGATCCGGGCTCACCTTCTGGTGGAAGCCGCCCGACATCATGCCATCGCCGCCGTTTTCCTTCTCTTCGCTCATGCTGCTGGCAAAGCTCATGCGGTTCCTATTCGCTGACTGTTGCTGGTAGCCGTTGTCGTTGTAAATTCCGCCATCGTGGGTCGGGCTCATAACTCCAAGACCGATATGGGGTGAGCTGGGGCTGCCCGGCCGAGCACGGTTCGCGTGGCGTAGTTGATCCTCGGTGTGGCTCAAAGCTCGCTTGAGCCTGTCGAGCTCACGACGCAACCGGTCGTTGGTCTGCTCAGCGGCTTCGAAGTCGCTGCGGGCCCGGACCAGCTGCGTCTCCTTGGCCTTGATCGAAAGCACGTCCCTTGTATGGTCCTCAATCAGAGAAGCATTCTGGTTCTTGAGTTCCTGGATCTCAGACAAGAGTTTCGACCGATCGTGACGAGCATCATCGAGCTGCTTCAGCAGACGGTCATTGGCATCTCGGAGCTCTTCAAGCTCAGCCCGCTCAATGTGGGAAATGCCTGAGGGTGCGGGTGGCATTGGAGGAGTAGGGGTATAATCCATTGGTACCGGCTTGGCGAGTGAACGCCCAGCAAGGCCCCCTGGCTGAAGACCGCCACGTCCGAGTCCCATGCGTGGTGGTGCTGGCCGTTGCTCCTCAGGGGAAGGCGGATCATCAAGATCCATAGGCTCTGGTTCCGGCTCCGGCTCCGCGCGAGATGGCGGCGCAGCGAATGCCGACCGCTTCTGTGGGGCCTTGATACCGCCACCAGGAGCAGCACCACCAGGTTTTGGTACGCCTAGCTTGTTACCCAGACCACCCATGCGCGGGGGAGCGGCGGCGGCAGGAGCCGGTGTAGGTGTCTGGGCAGGAGGTGCTGGCTTCTTGGCACCGAGAGGGGCCTTCTTGACGGGGCCCTTCTTTGCAGGACCCGGAGGCGGTGCTCGAGCTGCCGGCGGAGGCGGCTTTGGTTTATCCTTGGCCTTGACCTCAGCTGCCTCGTAGAACTCCTTGATCTTGTTCTTGCGGATGTCATCCAAGCCTTCGAGATGTGGGTTCATTGCTCTTTCGCCAATGATCTTCATGATCGTACCCAAAACCTCGGCACCACCAGAACGAAGACCTTCACTGCTTTCGGAAAGAAGCTTTTTCGCGCACTCAACCATGGTCGCAATCTCTTGTTTGCTGGGAACATCCTTCGTTGTGCGCAGGCACCTGACTAGGAACTTCATGGTACCTTCCTTAACTTGAGGGTTCTTGTGCTTAAGGAACTCTGTAATATCCTCCATGTTTTCCGTTAGATCAGTCGACAGGAAAACGGCATCCAGGGCAAGGCCCAACGCATCCGCCACTGTCTGCTTCTTTTCCTTCAGACGCTCGAGGATAGGCTGCATGACGGTAGCGCGATACTTGGCAAAGCCCCTTCGCAGACCCTTTGCGAGTAGCTCGATACACTGTGCTGCCTGCGTGACGACGGCAATGTTGGCGTCCTTCATACACTTTGCCAAGCAACGTGTGATCTCGTTAAAGTCTCCCTCCTTGATCCTCGGAATGTTCACAACAGCGTAAAGGGCCTCGCATGCCTCCTTCCTCTCCTTCCACTTCGACGAGGCAATATTGTCGAAGAAATCCTTTGGTACTTTGCTGATGATATCCTGCGGTTCGGCCAAATCGAATGCGTCGATTTCCCCTACTTCCTCTTCTTCAGGTGCGTCAGCCATTTCTTCATCTTCGTCACCGCCTCCTGCAGGAGCGGCGGCCTGCGCAGCTTGCTGTGATCGAAGAAGGCGCTCTTGCTTGGGAGCCCCTTCGGCCTTGGCCTTTTCGAACTGCGCTTCTAGATCGCTTTGTTGAGTCGGCTTGAGTTCGCCCCAGAACATGGGTTTCATGGCGTCGCGCAACCACCTGTAAAACTCGACGGTAAGGTTAGTAGCCTCGGCTCTTACATTCTTGTCGGCATGGCCAAAGACCTTGGGCAAGAACTTGAGCACGGGCTTGGGGTCTGCCGTCTTGCAACCATAGTTGTGGTAAATGGCCGTTAGCGCAGCAAGCGCAGCAGCGACGACCTTGGGAACCTTGTTGGAGAGGACGGGAAGGATTTCTTCGATAACGGGGCCAGGAACGTCGAGTTCGATATAAAGAAGAAGCGCTTCGAGAGAGTTGGCCTTGATGGCAGGTCTAGTAGACGGGAGACCCTTTTCGACAATGGACGTGATGGTGTGTTGTCTCGACCGAACAGCGCCTTCACGACCGCCAAACTTTAGGAAGGCGCAAAGAGCAGCCATGCCCTCTTGTTGCGCAGCGACGTTGGAATCCGCGACAGCACCCTTCCACAAGCTGGGATCCTGGACGAACGGTCGGAATGCGGGATCATATTCATCGGGGGTCTTTTCAAATGCCTGGGCGGCCTCTTCGTATGCTGCCTTGCGTACTTTCCAGACCTAACCAACGTTAACAGGGATTCTGGGACCTGTAAGCGCAACGAGAGGGACAAGTCTTGGACTGAAACGCACCTTGTGTACCCAACGGTCCGTAAGGGGCAAGGAGCTGAAGTCCTCTTCGTCACCCATGGTTGCGGTTTTTGGTGTTGTGGTTGTTGTCGCAGGGCTTTCGGTCTGTGATATCTCAGGGTTCGATGGATATCGGGATTCAGAAGACAGTCGAGGATATCGTCTCGACGGGTCGGGGAATGAAGGAAGGCTCGATGTGCTTTGACTGGCGGGAGTTGAGGTTGATGTGGTCTTGGAGTCGAACGAGGGTGGGCGACCTAGGGAGGAAACACGCTTGATTAGTCTCTGAAGCGAAAGGGATTTCCTAGAGCCGACCATAATGGGAACAAGAGGGTTATAAGAAAGATGTATGCCGTCACGGTGCCTGTTGGGGTGGCCTCTGGTGCCGATGGTGTTCACACGTCAGATGGAAGATCGGGAGGGAGGACTTACAGAAGCTATCGAGAGCAAGAAATGAGGAGCGAACAGAAGCTGCGACTTGGATGGACGGTGCAGTGTGTCAAGCAGCTGTTTTGTTTTCTGTCGGCGACTGGTAACAATGAAGAGTCGCGCGTGCGCAAAGGAAAGAAGATATAATTGCTGCCGCGCTGTGATTGCGTACGGTAGTGTGGGCACGGTGGGTGGTGGGTGGGCGATAAAGATCGAAGGGACAGGAAGTTGCCGTGTGTTAGGTTCCTGCTCGACTTCCCTGGTGTGCGTGTGTGATCCGCGGGGGGGAGCGTATCCGCAAAGTAGCGAGATACAGCCGTGGTCGAGGTTGAAGGGCAGCGGCGATGTGATGGATGTATTGTTGTAGATTTGTTGACGGTGACGGGAGTCAGTCTGTGCTTCCCGTTTCGCGACAGGCTCTGGTTGGCGGGACAAGAGCGGACCAAAAGCAGTGGACGCCGGGACGGGACGGGGAGCGACAGAGAGGTTCCCTCGTTCCCCTGTTCCCCATACTGAACCCTGACGCCTTGTGAATAACCCTTGCACGCCTTGCTAGCCTCCTGTGGCTTAAGGGGAAGAATGTGGCTGGGCCGTCCAATCATCTGGCAGGCTCGTCCACTGACCGCTACGTGATGTCAATCAACCCCTCTTCGATCTGCGCCTACTGGCCCGTTACAGTCCGCCAGCGCCTATCTGCCAGCTGTCGATAAAGGGTCCTCGGTAGAGGTACCTGTACCTGTCCGGGCTTGGATGGTCCTCCCTGACAACCCTGACAAGCCCCCTAGCAGCCCTAACCCCGACGGCCAAGCCTGTGACACCTCAAACCCTGAAGAAGCTGATGCGTTGTTTCTCTGCCCCGCCAAAAACAAGACAGTCCGCCCACTGAAAGAGGACCCAAACAAAGTGTTACAGTGGGTGAGCCGTCAGTCTTTGTCGCTGCGGTTCCTGTCGTTGCATGCCGGCGCCGCATTGGATCGCAACCACAACACACACGAGAGACGACAAACACTAAGTTTTCGATACCAGTACCCGTCAGACTGCCCTCAGCTTGCTTTCTATCTCGTCACGAACTATTCAAGCTGCAATCAAGAGCTCCATTCGCCTCGACTAGACGGGACTCGAAGAGCCCAGAGGCAGAGACCAACCAAAAAGGCCACCAACGCGGAGCGCAGGGCAGCTAGAGACAGCGACAACCAAGTCCAGGGACAAGGGGTCCACTTTTAGGCGAACTCCTCACCGTTTGGGTTTGGATTTGGATCTGGATCCGGGATCAAAGAGAGGAGAGAAAGAAGAAAGAAAGCCACGGACAACTGGCACATGCAACCAGGACCACATACAACAACCACAACAACATCAACAACACAGCAACCCGACCACCACAACACCGCCGCCTACCTCACCAGGCTCACTCCTCCTGTTGCTACTAAGTATCTTGAGCACACAAAGGAGCAGCTCTCCCAGACACTTAGCAGAGGTAGCTTGGAGTGCCCGTGTGCCGGCCAGCTCTCTGCTTCCCCCATCCCGCTACCTGACCGAAAGGACCGGGCCTCCACCGAGATGGAGTATAAAGTCCTGATCTGCCAAACAATTCCGTCACACTAAGGCATTGCGATCACGATTCCCCCGTAAACAAGTCAACAAACGTGCACGACAACTGTACCTACCCTTCGGGCGACGCGGCAGGTGGGCCACAACACGGACAACGGACACGGACACGGACAAGTGCTGGCGAACGAACCGACCGACACCGATCCCGACCCCGCGACAAACCAAAACACCACATCTTCTCCTCCCAAGACACGCCCCTTTAGCTGACCCGCCTCCTTGGCTGGCACCATGTCCCAAATATTGACCTCGCGGCAGGCCGATGAGCTGTAGGTTGCTACTTATACTCAAGTCGAGACAATGGCTAACTTGTTGTCCGCCACTCCTATAGACACAGAGCCCTCATCGCATACCTAAGTGCCGCCAACCTACCCAACACCGCCGCCGCCCTCCGAGAAGAACTGAACCTAAGCGAAGAGGTCTTTGATCCGGCCACGGCAAAGAAATATGAGGGCCTACTAGAAAAGAAATGGACCAGTGTAGTCCGACTTCAGAAAAAGGTGCGCATCCTGGCCCCTTGTCCGACCGCCCCTCCCCAGTCCCCCCCTCAGTCCCCCCCTCTCTCCCCTTTGCCAGTCGCTTACCCCCTTGTCACACAGATTATGGACCTCGAGTCGCGAAATCATATCCTACAGTCAGAGCTCAACGAAACGACGCCTACATCGCGACAGAACAAAGATCCCGTCGCCTGGCTACCCCGAGCACCTCCCCGACACACGCTTCAGTCACACAGAGATCCCATAACCTGTGTAGCATTCCACCCTGTTTTCTCGTCTCTAGCTTCCGGATCAGAGGATCAGACCATCAAGATCTGGGATTGGGAACTGGGCGAGCTAGAAAGAACTATCAAGGGCCACACAAAAGCCGTCCTCGACGTCGACTATGGTGGCCCCCGCGGAAACACGTTGCTAGCTTCGTGCAGCTCAGATCTAACCATCAAGCTCTGGGACCCCCTAGACTCGTATAAAAACATTCGGACTCTACCCGGCCACGATCACAGCGTCAGCGCCGTGCGGTTCATCCCTGGGTCTGGTAACCTCCTGGTTAGCGCGAGTCGCGATAAGACACTAAGGATATGGGACGTTAGCACAGGGTACTGCGTCAAGACATTGCGCGGCCATGCCGAATGGGTGCGCGACGTATGCCCCTCCTTGGACGGGAAATATATACTCTCTACCAGCGACGATTACACAAGCAGGCTATGGGATGTAACGATAACGAACCCCGAGCCCAAGGTCACCTTGATCGGCCACGAGCATGTCGTGCTGTGTTGCGCCATCGCACCTCCGGCCGCATACCAAAATCTTGCCGCCATGGCCGGTATCAAGAAACCACCTGCGACGAGCTCTGCCGAGTTTATGGCCACCGGCTCTCGAGACAAGTCGATCCGGTTATGGGATGCGCGCGGGACATGCATCAAAACCTTGGTCGGCCATGATAACTGGGTGCGAGGGTTGGTGTTCCACCCTGGAGGGAAATACCTCTTGTCCGTATCCGATGACAAGACGCTTCGGTGCTGGGATCTTACACAAGAAGGCAAATGCGTCAAGACGCTCGGGGATGCGCATGGCCACTTCGTCCAGTGCATCAGATGGGCCCCGTCGGTTATCAAGGATGTGTCGGTGAACGGTGAACATGGGGAACCAAACGGGACGCCAAAGAAGGGAGGAGCGACTGCCACCCCAGAGGCTCAGATCCGCTGCGTTATTGCGACAGGAAGCGTCGACTTGAACGTCAGAATCTTTGCAAACTGATGCATACGCATGGCATAAGAGCGGCTAGAGCAGGACGTCTCAGGCAGAGAGAGCCCATGCACTGGAAGCAAAGACACAAGTTGTTGCTCAGCGGACCCTTGCTGATATCCACCACTACCCGAGAGCTATTTCTTGGACGGCTGGCCGTGGTGCTAGCTACTACAGCACTTGCCCCGAAGAACACCATTGCTGTTTTTTGTGAGCGGGGCTTGCTACTCGCACGCACCACAGCCCCTTGGATGAGACTCGAAGAAGCAAACAAAAAAAAAAAAGAAAAAGAGACTTGTCGGCGGGCACCTCACGGGAGAGAGGGGTTTCGTCACGACCAGTACCCACCCACTTGAGCAAAAAGCAGGGAGGTAGGGTGACGGACGGGCAACCATTTCGCATTGTCTTGTACCCGTGAGACCCATCAAATGATAATGCTGCGCCTGATGGATGATGACTGATGAGAGATCTTTTTTAGAAAGCAAAGAAAGATGAAAGAGAAACAGTAGAGAGGAACGGAACGGAAACGCAGAGGGTTTGTAGATATGAACAGAATTCAATAGATACCCCAATTTTTGGACGACTTATACTCGAGCGCCGGCTGTCGTCCACCACATTGCGTGTGCTCTTCTTGGAGAAAGCGGCCCTTTTGGCTTGCGGACAAGTCTGAAGGGCATCCGATAATATGTCTCCTCTCCGCGCCCACGACCATGACTAACCTGCAGTAATAACAAAGCAACAGCTTCTCCGTTCTCGAAGATAGCCGAAGGTTCACTCAGCCGGTGCTTTCCATGTTGGCATCACTTCTCTTCCCTTATTCTACCCGCTCTTTCAGTCCCAAATCCAACGCGGTGCTAACTTCCTGGCTAGACACTCGCTTCCGACAACCAACTTCAAGACTCTTTGCACTTGTACCTCCAGCCAGCAACCAACCACCAAATTTTTGATCTACACCGACAACAAAAAACCAACACCATTTCTCAGCCGCAACTACATCCTGAGTAAGACATGCATGCAGCATTGCAACATCTTGCATCGGCAATCCTACAGAAGAAGATCGGTATTAGGTAACTTGTACAACCCAGTTGCGAGCTGGTGGCACAAGGAGTGGGTGGGGATATGGAGTTGCTCCCCCCTCCCTGTGGGGGACTGGGGAGAGATGGCACTATGCAACGGGTTACAGGTTACGGGCTCGGGTGCGATGTTGATTCCGAATTCCCTGGTCGTTGTTTATACGAAGCTCTAGGTACGAGTAACAAACTTATGGAAACGCGGGGAATTGTGTGGTTTTCTTCAGTTTCAGTCAGAATTTGGAGTTGAGGCTGGCTGAGGTGCTTTAATATTCCAACCCGGAGATGCTCAATTGGTGATAGGTATGGCATGTGAACATGTCTACTGTATACTACCGGTTGGAAGCCCAGCAGAAGCGTCCCCTCGAGAATCCATCCATTGGACTCCATGTCCTGGACTCCACGGCGGTGTAGAAATCCCAATCCAGTCGAGTTGTTCTCTCTTTCGACTCGACGTTTACTCAGTCTACTCCTCCCTCCCATCCTCCCTTGCATATTTCACGAACCTCAAGCTCGTCACCCCCTCATTTCATCACGTTTGTTCCTTCCGCAACTAGGCGCCTCGCCACTCCCGTCGTTTGTGCGCCTATGTACTTATGTCTTCATTTGGGGAGTAACGGCGAGGCGCCGTGTGTCCCCTGCCTCTTCCTTCCCCCACGATCCTGCCCTTGTCCGCGCCTACCTGATCGACGCAGCTAATGGACGGGAGGACCCGTTACCCGTACATACCCGACCTCTATAAGGTAGATTATCCCGATCCATTAGGCCAAGTACTTTAACCCGTAACTGATATCGCCGAGCCGGAGATGTAATGGAACTGCGGCCATGTCTTCCGTTCAACAAACCAGCTGCAGTTTTGGAAAAGCACTTTTCAGGAAAAAAAAGGTCGACAGCCTTTTAAAAGGAGTGCACCCTTCAACATGGAAGGTCCAATCGATCCAGAATGTCAGGCACGCCTGCCCCCGTTGCCACGAACGGTTTTAGAAGGTGCACTGCAGTCTGCACAGGTTATGCACAGGGTACTAGTTCTAGTAGTTACGATACCTTCGCCCCTCCTGTATACTATGATCCGGTCCCCCGAGCCAAGGGTGGATTTCCTGGTCATCTTCCTCTTCATCACTTCAATACAATCCACATACCCAGCCACCGGCATTGGTTGCATTGCATTCCATTTGCCTGACACAAAAGGGACACAAGCGGCTCTACTCAATCTAGGGGCTTCGACAAGTTTGACGTAACAGTGTGTTCAGTTCGGCGGTGAACATCATCCGCCGACCACCACTGACCACTTTACTTCACTCAACCCCCACCCCCCTTCCCCATTTTGCCTCTCGAGGAGAGAATTTCGAATTGTCATCGTGTATGCCGATTCATATGCAAGTTTCCGGAGTACGAGAATACAGGCACGGCTGTCCTCTGCGTGATGTGGTGAATGTGTCGCGCCAAGTTGGCGTCAAGAAACTGCGGTGATGATACTGATGATGCGAGAGAATCCAATAATTGAGTCGGGAAGCGATGTTGACACTGGACGGAGCTGTCTCATTGGAGGTTGGCGTGATGTCAAGGCGAGGGCATCGAGCGGGGAGAGTAGACATGAAGCCGAAAGAGGAATGAGATGCTTGAACGATGGGCAGCCGATGACTTTGAGGTTGGAGAGTCTGAAAGGGTTCGCTGCAAGATGTGTGTGAGAGTGAGACACCAGTCACCACCTGCTGAGGAGGTCAAGGGGTGCTGGGGAAGAGGACGGGACACAGAATCGCACAAGTTTCGATCACCACAGAGAGCGGTCCGGTCCTTCAGCTCGACTGAGGTCTTCTCAAGGGACGAAAAAAGCCTATAAGTACCTCCTCTTCAACCCCTTCCCAGTCTCGATTTTCTTCTTCATCACACACACACACACACACACACATCAGATAACACAAGACAACTTGACCTCTCAACAAGTTAACAACAACACCCTCACATATCCAAACCAACCACCAACCACCCACACAAACCCCAAAATGGCACCCTCAGTCGACCCCTCCACCGTCATCTTCTACCAGAAGAAGAACTTCGAAGGCTCCGGTGACACCTACGCCTTAGGCCAGGACGTCTCGGTCCCCGGCTCTCTCAACGACAAGTACCTCTCGGTGGCCGTCGGCGCCTCAGCCAAGGTGATTGCCTGGCAGCACTACAACGAATCAGGCCACTACCGGGAATGGACAGAGTCCCAGGCAGACATATCCGACATCGGCGGCTTGTCTCGCTTCAAGGTGGTCGACGACGACACGCGCGCCATCTCTTTTCTTTTCAAGGACAGTACCGGAGGGAAGGACAAGCAGTACAGCTTGAAGGTGGATGCGAGGGATGTCGGGGCGGTGACGCTTTATAGTAATTCTGGGGACGAGTATGGGTTGGTCGGGATTCTGCCGGCCGGAGGACCGCCGGTTACGACGGCGGTGTATGTGAGGGACGAGAGCTCGGGAGTGTATTTGGCTGTTGGTTCGGTGTTTTTCCAGTGGAATGAGGAGAACAAGGAGGTGGATGTGGTGGAGAATGACAATTGGCCGAAGCAGTTGAAGTCGAAGAGGACGGGGAAGAGCGCGTTTGAGGTTACGTTGGTTGATAATAAGCCGTCGGAGTGAGGATGAGGGCAAGGGGAGAGGTAAAGGGGAGCTGGACGCCGGATGGCATGCACTGGATGAGGATAATGGGTGATGCTGTGATGTTTGGCGGGAAGCAAGGCTGAGTGAGATCTGGAACTGGGCAGTCTGTGAGGGAGAATCCGATTTGATATTCTATCATCGTCGCTCGTTTACAATAAAGCAATAAAACCGATACGGGAGTATTTCTCCTTAAAAAATCCTCCAGCGCCAGATCCAACAATTGCGTCTTACCGTTCGGCGTAATCGGATAGCTATCCTGTCTATACGTCGCATTCAGCGTCACAGCCCCGACCACCTCACCATTCTCCAGTCGAACATGAGACCTGATAGCAAACTCCGTGGGAGACCTTCTTGGTCGATAACGATCTGACGAGAGCCGTGAATCCAGCTACCATAGCCTCCATAGCCAGTGTGCTGGCCAAAGCAGAGGTCTACTCCACGTCCACGTCCACGTCCACGTCCGTTTCCTTCTTCCCCTTCTCCTTCGCCTTCGTCCCCAGTGACAGTGACAGCCTTCTGCCGAACAACACCAGGAACTTCTTCTCCATCCCACTTATAACACCAAGTATTCCCATGATCATGCCCCGAAAAAAAGTGCCATCATCCCCTCCCGGGAGTAGAAGCAATAGCTTCCATAAAGGGGACGTCTTTCTTGCTCACCGTAATCACAGCCCTCGCCCTCGCCGCTCTCGAACTCCCCATTTCCACCACACCACCCTTGCCCTTGCCCTTGCTGCGAAAGAGGCTGGTCGTCATTAATACCCGGGTGGCGATGTGCATCTACGCCTTGTCCTTGTTGTCCTTGTTGTTGTCCTTGTTGGAGAGCCAAGAAAGCGTTAGGCGGGATGTGGTCGAAGCCTATCGACGAAATTATTTTTCCGTCGGTTTTGGCCGTGATGGAAGCACTGGTGGACTTGGACTTGAACCAGTCTACCGCGGATTAATCGGTGGACCCAGTTGGGCTCGGGGAGAGGTTGAAATTGGTTGGTTGTTGTGGAGGAGTCCCGTTGTTGTTGTTGTTGTTGTTGTTGTTGTTGTTGTTGTTGTTGTTGTTGTTGTTGTTGTTGTTGTTGTTGTTGTTGTTGTTGTTGTTGTTGTTGTTGTTGGTATTTGTTTCCGCCTCTGCTGTCGAAGAACCAGAGGATTAGGGACGGGTGGGTATCGCAGTCGTCGCTGGCTCCGGCTGTCTGCTGGTTTTGGTTTTGGTTTTGGTTTTGGTTTTGGTTTTGGTTCGGATTGAGGTATAGTAGATATAGTAGGGTGCTCGACGACGCCCACTGATGATACCACGACTGACCCCTCCTCGAGGTTAGTTGTTTCTGGCTGCTCTGACAGTGGGCTGGATAAACAGGTAAATACCTAATAATTTGTTACCCCCGCCTTTTTGTCAGTAACCATCCTCCCCGTTCTCGAACTCAACCACTTTTTTTTTTTTTTTTTTTCTGAATCAAACAACCCCTCCTCCGACAGATTAAAATCGCTATCATGATTCCCGTACATACCTACTCGCCCACGTCAACCCCCTTCGCACCATCGGCTCCACGATCTGGTCCATGTATACTGTGCTGTTTATGAGAAAAGTGTTGTCGCCCGAGATCAAACCCCCATTCAACACGACGAGATCGGTTTGGGACAGGGACTCGGTGTCTAGCACGCTATTCATCACGCGGATGATGGAAGCGTCTTGGAGGGGAACCCATTCTTCCCAGGCGTTTTCGCCGAAGTGGAGGTCTTCGAAGACGGAGATTTGGAAGGTGTTGGAGGTGCCCCTGGGGGAGAAGGTGAAGGGGGGTGGTTCGGAGAGGGAGGAGGGGGTTTGATGGGGTTTGACCGTGGGTTTGGTTGGGTAGGGTGAGGAGGAAGAGGGTTACGGCGGCGACGAAGGAAGAGCCGGCGAGGAGCTTTTGCCAGAATTGGGAGTGGTGGCGGGACTCGATGGCGGGTTAGTGGTTGATGTGATGAGGTAGTTCGGGTGAGAAGTGTCGGGGGTCTTTTCGACTAGAACAAACCTTGGGTGGAATGGGGTCTGGAGACGTCCTCCCTAGGAGGGCACAGCTGAGCATCAAACTTAAATACGTTGTGCGATGATATAGTGGTTGGACCGATTAACATCAAGAAGTGAACAAGAGTGGAAATGAAGGCGATCGAAGCGGTGAATATTGACAACCGATGCGGCTACGAAGCCCGGTGGGTGACCGGTGCGCGCATACATAAAAAAATGCATCTCCAACGGGCATCGCCAGTCTGCAGCTGTGGGCGTCTTCACATGTCATCAAAGCAAGTAGTGACAAAAAAAAAAAAGAAAAGAAAGGAAATTGGGGAAAAAAAAGAAGATAATCGTGATCCGACCCAGGCTCGATCTGGGGACCTTCAGTGTGTTAGACTGACGTGATAACCAACTACACCATCGGACCAATTGTTGAAATGACGGTTTCCAGGATGGCTTTAGATTCCCCCACGTGCGTTTGCAAGTTCTTCCATCTTTCCTTTCTTTTCTGCAGCGATGGACTCGACCGGCCTCGAGTGGGGACATGAGACAAATTTAGGGGTCCGTTCAGGGGTCCAGGGACGTTTGGTGGTGGAGCTGCTGTTCTCGCTTCGCTTACGGCACTTCAGGGGACAAGGACTCCCCGGCCGGGGATGCTCCCTCCTCCTTCTCCGGGCCCGGGAACGATGACCTTTTCTTCCGAGCCCACGACACTCCGCCGATGGCCCGGGGCGGTGCGGAGCGTTGCGGGATGCGCCGTGGAGTGGCACTCATTTGCTAAGGCTGAATTTCAGTTGTCTGGTTGCGTAACCATCTACCAGCACTTGAGGTAGTATCTGTTAAGAAAATCGGGCGTGTGTGACTGGGGCGGACTGAGCCCCAAGGATTTGTCTTGCTGGAGACAGATGATGGCTAGGCACCCAGGATGTTGAAGTATGCTATGGGCCTCAAACCTGTCTGGTTTTGAGAATCTCCTGGATCTCGGACGGACTCGGAGTCGGGGACGGATGACCAGGCAGGCCTGTGGAAGCCAACTAGGTCAAGGGTCGCACATGGGACACACCTTCAAGGGTCAATAACTCCGAGTGATGACGGGATGCGAGGAATGAGACACCAATACGCGAGACGATATTAGTTGCATTAGTTGCCGTGACTGGCACTCTTGTTGGTCAACAAGCGCGGGACCAACAGTTTGCCGGTGCTTGTTGGTTGAACCAAGGCTGACCAGACTCCCGGAAAGATCAAGGCCGGGCCCATAGAATGGTGTTTGCTCAGTCACACAGCATCCCGTGCCAACTTGATAACTTGTTACGGGGCCGACAAGCCGCCGACGGATGATTTTGAAAAGGATTAGATTCGGGAGGTGGGTGTACAAGACATTCATTGCTGGACTGATGGAAGTCAGCAACGGTCAAAATACGCCGAACCCATGTTTACTTTAGCTTGCCCTTCCTAGAAACAGCTCAGCCTCTCTGCATGTCTGATTCTGACCTAATGCTATGATCGAGGCTGTTAAGTACTAGAGGTATTCCTCCCGTGTTAATCAGCAATACATGTTTCCTTTGTGGGAATGGGAACATGGTCTCGTCTCCTCTTCTGTCGGTGCCGCCCGCGGACCTTCAGGAACGTGCTTACAGGGCAAAGCATCGCCAGTCTCGGGTTTTCTGGACCTAGTCGAGATAGGAAGAACTGTTGATTAGGGGGAGCGCCTTACTTTGATTCCAATCTCCTCTTGGGGATCGGATGGATTGACATGGAGATGGAAGTAAACAAAACTTACACTACAGGTGAGTGTCCACTGTAATAAAGTCCATGATCAGGTCTTGCCCCTCCTTGGTCTAGCCTCAGGGCGTTGCCAGTTGATCGACACAGGGTCCCAGCTGCGAGCACGGCCAAGTGGAGCAAAAGGCAGCTGTCCGAGTGGCATGATTGGCTGCCGCTGGAGGGCACTAACAATTTTCCATGTCACGTTTTCTTCTTCGACAAACCTCAAAGGCTCCGTCAGGTCTCGACACCCTCGACACCTCCACCAACGTCAGAAACACCAATCACCACCACTTGGGTCTCCTTTGCGCCTCCTTTGTGATTCCCACCATCCCGGACCGGAGTACCAGGAATGGCATGCTAGGCATGGATTCTTTTTCTGCAACCCTGCGGCTGGTTGAGTGCTCCCCTCACCATCACTAGTTCCAAGTGCTAGACTACATGTTGGCCCCCTCTTAGAAGTAGTTAGAGTCAGTCTTACTCTCGTCTCTGTCTTCTTCCTGCCACTGCTTCCTCGCTTCTTCCCTTTTACCGGGCCATGTCGTGTTTGCTCCCGACAACACCCTCCCAATCCCTCTCCTGTTTCACGTCGACGACATCGGACATTTAACATCGCCAAGTGGGTTGATCTCGCGTCACCCCAAGCCTTGCCTTCGTGGACGAGCCAAACAGCCAACACTGTGCGATGCCGACTAGCGCCTGACATCATTCCTCGACGTCTACAATCTTCTCCGAAACAACCAACAACACTTCTTCACTTGTCTTTCGTTTCATTAGGTGTGTTAATGGTACCCGGGGTACTGTTGCCACCTACCTTCTACTCTCCTCCGTTTCGTCGTCGTTGAGGTTCCAGTCCTCGTTCATGATACCCCTTCCCCTTGTTGTACTCTTAGTTTAATATATTCATCTTTTGGGCTTTTCACACTTGTGCCACCCCTCCCCACCCCTTCCCTCTCGCCATGGAAGACCCTTCGGCGCAAAAGGTCCTCATCCCGCGCATAGATACGACTTCAACCTGGGTACAGATCGAGGAGGAAGCTGCCGAGAATAGGCTACTGTCGGTCGTTGCGCAGGTCCTCGACATCCCCAGAGAACAAATCCAGCTCCATGAATCCTTCAAAGACTTGGGCGGTGACGACAGGTCCGCCGTGGCCCTGAGGGCCGAGTGTCTGGAGGTTGGCATTGACATCAAAGTTTCCGATATCCTTCGCTGCCCGACCCTCGCCGAACTCCAGACCTGTATCATTCCCAAGTACGAGTACCCCGAGGTCCGCAACCCGCCCGACAACATCGAAACCACCATGGTCCCGGTCGAACCTCTCGAAACACACAGGCCTGCGAGGCTGCCCGTTACCCGCGATGCGACTGCGATTGCGACAAAACACTCGCGCAACTCGAGCCAGGCCAGCTCCAGCTCGCAAGCTATACATATGACAGAAATCGAAAAGGCATTGGGGAATCAAAAAGAAATATCAAGGATCGCAACGGTGCGGCCAAAGGCAGGCATACTCGAAGGGAAACTCGTTGCCCTCTTCACCCTGTCCACCGCTCAGCCATCCCGAGCCAGTTCATCCGATGTCAGCCTGATATCCCAGTCCAACTCCATCTTCGCTGGCACCCAAGTCACCTTTCTCCGAGAAGCCGCCAAATCCCTTCTCCCACCAGCCAGCCTGCCCGATATATGGATCGTCTTGGAAAGCATGCCCCTCACGGAATGCGGCCTTGTAGATACTCGACGATTGCGAACTTGGGTCCAGAACATGAACCAGCAGCTCTACTACCAGGTGTCCAATCTCCAGTCCCAAGTGCCGTTGGAAGAGCCCAAGACGGCCATGGAACGCTCGTTACAGAGGCTGGTAAGCAAGGTGTTGAATCTCTCCCAGGTCCAAATTGGGGTCAACCTTTCATTCTGCCAGCTAGGAGGCGACGAGACGACTGCCATGGAACTTGTTTCCCGCTGCAAAAACGAAATTATGTACATCAATCCCTTAGAGGTGCTTGGATCCAACACCCTCTCCGAGTTGGCCGCCATTGCCGAGTCTCGAGGCATCCAGGAAAACCAGTGGGAGGAGGAAACTCGCGACTTCTTCGACCTGTCCCCAATGCAGCATTTATATTTCGAGTCCTCTATGGGCGGAGACCTGAACCGCAGATCTGCTCGCGATGGGAGTTACCGCTTCAACCTAAGCCTCTTTCTCCGCTTCAAGAAGGACGTCTGTTTTGAGGACGTTGCGGCCGCTCTGGAAGCGGTTGTTGCCCACCATCCAATGCTTCGATCACGCTACAGTCGGGGGCCTGATGGCTGGATGCAGCTTATTTTGCCTGATGTCGCAGGATCGTACAACCTCCGCCGCCACTCGATATCCTCTGATCGCGAACTTGATACCATTATCGGACAAACCCAGCTCTCCATCGACATCGAGAGGGGACCGGTCTTCGCTGCCGACTACTTTACCACCCATGACGGACAGCAGCTGATCTATCTTGCTGCTCACCACCTTGCTGTTGACCTACCCTCATGGCGCATCATCATCCACGATCTCGACGAGCTTCTGGACGCGGGAAGTTTTCTGTCCCAAAGGTCGATGCCCTTCCACAAATGGGTCGAGCTTCAAAAGTACGATGTCCAAGGGAGAGACCCAAAAGAGTTCGTGCCCTTCAAAGTCCAACCGGGAGATTATACCTTTTGGGGCCTGCGAGAAATCCCCAACGCGTACGGCGACACGCAAGACATCAGCTTCGCTCTCAGCTCGGAGCTGACGGCGATCCTGCAAAGTTCTTGCAACCAAGTTTTCAAGACTGATACGGTCGACATCTACCTCGCTGCGCTCATGTTGTCGTTTGCACAAACATTTCCTGATCGGTCTGTGCCAGTGGTTTGGAATCAAGAGCATGGTAGGGATATGTGGAGGTCTGACATTGACATTTCCGAGACAGTAGGGTGGTTCACAGCTCTGTGCCCGATAGCCCAAAAGGTAGAAGGTACAGATGACTTCATCGACGTTCTCCGACATGTCAAAGATACGCGCCGGTCAATACCAGCTCATGGATCCAAATATTTTGCGTCACGGTTCTACAACAACGCTGGGCCTGACACCTTGCGCCCCGACTGGCCGTTCGAGGTCATGTTCACCTACGCGGGCTCGCTGCAACAACTAGAGCGCATCAACGGCGTGATGGAACAGTTGCCCCTTACAAGCCGATCATTCGACTCCCCGACTTCGGATATTGGGTCGAAAGTGGGCCGCGTAGCTTTGTTCGAGATCAGCGCCATGCTTGACAAAGGTATCGCCAAGGTGTCGTTCACATATAGCAAGTTCTGCAAAGATCAGATTCGCATCGCGCAATGGGCCCATAACTATGAGCACCTGCTTCTCGAGGCGATTGGCAGGCTGAGGTATCACCCTCATGAGCTAACGCTTGCCGATGTTCCGCATCTTGATGTCACATATGAAGGCTTGACGAGATTCAACAAGCAGCGGGTAGCGGGTCTGAAACTGGCAAGCGTGCAAGACGTCGAAACGATCTACCCGGTGACTGCCGTACACCAGGCCATCTTGATCAGTCAAGCTCAGCGACCAGATACGTGCTATTTGCATGCCATCTACGAGTTTGCGTCACCACATGGCGACTCTATTGATATTGCCAGGCTATGCAACGCGTGGCAGCATGTATGCATCCGGCATCCCGCCCTCAGAACCGTCTTTACCGAGAGCGTCAGCGAGACCGGATTGTGGGATATGGTGATCCTCCGTCGGGCATCCCCGGATATGCTCTTCATAGATACAGCCCCTGCAGAGGATCCTGTGTACGAGCTCGACAACCTCCCAGATCTTCGACCGACGGACAATAAGCCGCTCCACCGCTTGACGGTGTGCAGAGCTCCGACCAGGACGTTCATAAAGCTGGATATTAGCACCGCGCTTTGCGATGTAAGTTTGTTCCCACTTTCCTGCTGTGCGCCTCCAGTGCTTACGAATTGCAGTCCGTCAGCATTCATCTCATTTTGCACGATCTTCGACGAGCCTACGTCACCGAAAAGGCCATTCCCGAACCTGCTCACTTTGGGTACCCTCACTACATGCAATTTCTGAGCGGAATACGTCGTGGATCCAGCGTTGGCTTTTGGCGTGAGAGGCTTTCCGACGTTGCGCCATGCATGTTCCCTCGACTTGCTGTGTCGCCTGACGAGCAGCGCTTCGTCAACTCGTTTTTCGA
This sequence comes from Neurospora sp. FGSC 26628, assembly GCA_009805345.1. NCBI lineage: Eukaryota > Fungi > Ascomycota > Sordariomycetes > Sordariales > Sordariaceae > Neurospora > Neurospora sp. FGSC 26628. The sequence continues at coordinate 105,854 of RAOO01000008.1, read as the reverse complement.
CTTGGAGATCACGTCCTACGAACTGTCCGGGTTCACCAGATCCCACGCAACCACTGTCGATGCGATTATCCGTTTGGCGTGGAGTCTTGTACTGCGATGCTTCACAGGGTCAAATGCTGTGTGCTTCGGCTACCAATCAAGCGGCCGCGACACCTCCGTTCCCGAGCTACAAGATGCCGTGGGCTCGTTCGCCAACATTGTGGCCTGCAATTACGAACTGACGTCGTACACACCCCTTAAGATGGCGCTGGAGGCCACTGAAGATCAACTTACAGCTAGTTTGCCGCACCAACACTTCACCATGGCCGAGTTGGAACATGCTATGGGCATGAAAGGTGGCGAGCATCTCTTCAACTCGTGCCTAACATTCACCGAAGAGCCCGCAGGACTGAATAGCAAATTTACGACGAGGACAAGCTTTGAACTCAAGCCCCTCTCGCTCAAGCAGACGTCCGATGTGGACGTACTCGTCAATACCCGGTTTTCTGGGGGAAAGCTGGTCGTCGACATCGGACAACGGGTCATGTCCGAAGAGCAGGCCCTCAACGTGGCCAATACCTTTGGAAAAGCGATCCGCACCATTCTTTCCGCGCCACACAGTTCCATTGGAACAGTCGACCTATTCAGTGACCGTGACTATGCCCAGCTGTTGGCCTGGGGCGCTGACTCGCCATCTGGCCATAGCACACGAGCTGAGACCCTTGTTCACGACCTTGTAAGCAAGCAGGCCAGCGCTCAGCCAAACTCTCAAGCCGTCTGCGCATGGGATGGAACTTGGACGTACCGGCAACTGGATGAAGAGGCGACAATCCTAGCCCATCATCTAGTCGATGTGGGCGTTGGACCACACTCGGTTGTGCCTGTAGTCATGGAGAAGAGTCGCCTTGCCATTGTGGCAATCCTCGCTGTTCTCAAGTAAGTCCTGCCCACCGCCGTCCTCTTCGCTTGCTAACCTGTGCCCCCTACAGAGCTGGCGGCGCGTTTGTTCCTATCGATGCCTTGGAACTAGGCTTGATCCAACCTATCTTTGAGCGGCTTAACTTTTCCAGGGTCGCGGTCGCTTCGGAGCGCGCTGCTCTGGTTCTTGGAAACCTCTTCGACGATGTTGTTACGCTGAACGACGGCCTGATGCACAGCCTTCCCCGAGATCGAAGATCGCTCACCTCGATGGCTACACCTTCCGATCCAGCCTGTATACTCTTCTCTCGCGTATCTTCGGGCGAGGCTCGAGGTGTTTCCTTCAGCCACACTGCACTATCCACAGCACTTCTGGGTCAAGGCCCCGCCGCGAAGATTGGACCCTTGAGTCGCGTCATGCAACTCTCTTCTTTCAATGTTGACATCTGCGTTTCGGAGATCCTCACCACACTCGCTTATGGAGGATGTGTGTGTGTGCCATCTGCGAACGAGCGGCTCAAGGACCTTGCAGGCGCTTTCAACCGTATGCAGGTCAACTGGACTTATATGACGCCACACCTCTCCCGTAAAGTCGATCCGACAAAGGTGCCGACTTTGAAGGCGGTGTGCTTTAGAACTCGGAACCTGGACGAAGACACATACAGTGCATGGCACGGTAAAGCCAACATCATCTTGGCCTATGGGCCACACGATATCTGTCCTCTGGGTATCTCCTTCCTCGAGGTCGTTGGGGTAAATCAACTTAAAAGTGTCGGGCGCCCGTTTTGCGGTAGCTTCATGGTCGTTAATCCCGACGACCGCAAGAATCTGGTCCCCGTCGGTGCCGTCGGAGAGCTGGTAGTGGAAGGGCCAACCTTGGGTTGCCATTACCCTAACAGGGAGTCTACCTTGGGGCCAATGTCGCCACTTGGACCGTCTGCGGGCAACACGTCACGGTACTTTAAAACTGGACACAGAGTTAGGTATACTGAGGGTGGGTTGATGGAGTTCATCTCTCACAAACACGAGGACGTTGGCAGCAAGGGAAGGCCAGTAGATACGGCGCAGATAGAGCAGTATCTTCGACGGTGCCTTGGACAGGGAGTTGATGTCCTGGTAGACAAATTGCCCTTCCGAGGCACGGATGATGCACCGATATTGGCCGCCTTCATCGAGTTCGGGGATAGTATCCTCGACGGCGAAGACGACCTGACCTCATTGGGCGCGACAGCTAAGGAGCAACTGCTCATTGCTAGGCAGCTTGTCGAGATTGGATTGCGAAGCAATGCCGCTCCGCCCGGAATCCCGTCAATCTTCATCCCGGTAAAGCATCTTCCGATTACCCCTTCACTCAAGGTCAACAGACGTCGCCTCCAGAAGATGATTAGTGGGTTGTCCAAAGAGAAGCTCATCGCACTGTTCAGTGCCTCGACAGCCAACGACGCGAAGCTCAGGTCCTTCAAGCCTCTTCCGCTGACAGACAGTGAAGAGCGAATGAGGGTGATCTGGGCAAAGGTCCTAGGGGTAGAGGAAGCTCGTATCCGTGCTTTTGACGGCTTCTTTGGTGTTGGGGGTGACCACGTGCTTGCTGCTCAATTGGTTACCGCCTGTCGGCATGAAGGCATATCGATCTCAATCGCCGATGTCCTCCAAAATGTCACACTCACCGAGCTGTGCAGAACAATGTCCTCCGTTGAGCCGCTGCAGTCCGACAGCCCAGTTTCCCTGCCCGTGTTAACCCCTTCCTCCGCTGCATCTGACCCGAATGCAGTCAAGCAAGTCCTCTTGGAGAAAGTCATTGCACCAAAGGTAGGTGTCGATGCCCACGGCATCAAAGACGCCGCCGAAGCAACCTCGACGCAGATTCGACATATGGAAACCGGAATGCTCCGCGGCCGTGCAAACATCAACTATTTTACGTTCATGTTTACTGGCCCTGTCGATGCTAAGAAGCTGGAAGATGCGTGCTTGACGCTTGTCACCATTCATCCCATCCTTCGTACCGCCCTTGTTCCGCACAACCGAAAGGTGTACCAAGCTGTGATCAAGTCAGCTAATGTCGAGTTCAAGAGGCACACCTGCCCCACTTGGAGGTTGAACACCGTCATGGAGAAGTCGATCCGGAAAGACCAAGCCTCACCGGTAGCCTTTTGCTCTCCCGTGACCAAGTTCATTTTCATCGATGGAGGAAAGCAGTCGATACTCATTCTTCGACTCTCCAAAGCCCAATACGACGACCTCTCGATGGCGCTATTCGTCAAGGACCTCAAGAAACTATATGATGGGACGCAGAACCCACCTCGTCGTCCGACCTACTGTGAATTTGTCCGGTCCGTTCAGCTGGCTAACTCGCAAGGGGCCGAGGAGTACTGGAAGAAACTGCTTGAAGGCAGCACAGTCACCCAGGTAGTCGAGCATTCTTTGCCATACCGGGTGTCGGCGAACACCAAGACGCTACGCCATGTGATGCCTCTCGGTTCATTATCCAGCCTCGGGATCTCTTACGAGACTATCCTGAAAAGCGCATGGGCAATGGTTCTTGCTAGTCTCTCAGCCTCTTCCGACGTAGTCTTCGGCGAGATTGTTGACGGCCGCCATGTCACACTGTCGGGCAACCAGTGTGTAATGGGGGTCATGGGGCCAACAGTCAATCAGATCCCCGTCCGGGTACAGTTCCCAGATACGCCGCTTACACCGTTGGGCCTGCTCCAGTACGTCCAGACGCAGCGGATATCCAGCATACCCTTCGAGAATCTGGGGACACTGAACATGGTGGAGAAGTGCACACCATGGCCGTACTGGACTCGCTTTAGCACTCTGATACAGCACCAATACGAGGATACGGCCATTGTCCCCGCGGAACCCAAGTCCTTCCATCTCGGTACAGCCTCGTGCAAGTTTACCGTTGTCGAATCCAGAGCGCAGGATGTTCCTGATCTGTTCATTAGATCCATTGCGCGCGGAAACAATCGGGTCGAGTTGTCCGTTACCTTCTGTGTCGATCGTGTTCCTGAGACTTTTGCCGACGATGCGCTGCGAATGGTCTGCGCCACCATCAACCTTCTCACCAGCGTTAACATCATGCAACCACTGATTCCATCCGGCTACCAATACAAGAACATGGAGAAAAGGATACCACTTCCGCTTAGAGACTTGTTGGACGCATGTGCGGCGCACACCAATTCCGGTCGGTCAGATGCTGTCAAGGCGCTGACAAAGGATCAAGAACGTGGCATTCAGACCGTCATCTCCAAAGCGTGGACATCGGTCATCAACCCTCGGGCTATGGGTGTCCCTGAAGCGCAGGTGCACATTGCTGCCTTCTTTGATCTATGGGGAAGTCTCATCCCAGCAGGCCAACTGGCAACACAATTGAACCGCGAACTGCCCAAGGCCAACATTCCTGGAGTCGATGCCAGCGTCGCAGTCACGATGGAGGAGATGGTGGAGAACCCCACCATGGTCAAGCAGTTCGAGCTAATAGCAGTCAAAATGAAGAACAAATCCAACGGCGCCAGCTCCTCCTCATCATCATCACCTTTGCCTTGTAAGGGCAAGGACAAGGAGAAGGGCAAAGACCTCGCCGTCGACAATAAGCCTACATCGAATGACAGCACCCGGCTTGCTCCGATCCAAGCCGCCGTCAGCAGAAAACCAAGCATCAACCTCGCGGTTGCCAGTGTCAAGGGAACCTTCCGCCGCTTTGCCTCTACCGTTGGCCGTTCTGGCTCGGAATCGTCGGCCAAAACCTCGTCATCAGCTTCCGGCCAATCTACCACCATAGCCATCGGCATCGCTTCCGCCATGGTCGCTGAGCTTGTCTCTCCCTTTTCTCCAAACGTCGTCAGTGCAAACATCAATGCCCGCCTCGACGTTCCTGGTCGCCAGCAACAACAACAACAAACAACAACAACAACAACAACAACAACAACAACAACAACAACAACAACAACAACAACAACAACAACAACAACAACAACAACAACAACAACAACAACAACAACAACAACAACAACAACAACAACAACAGCAGCAGCAGCAGTCTTCTCAAATGGCACATCCCGGACAACCAGCCTTTGACATGACCCTCAACAGCCCCGTCGACCCCATAGAAAAAGACGCCACCGAAGAGTTCATAATCCCCGACTCCGACCCCTCCTGGCGCTTACCCCTACTCCCCGGCGCAGCTGTGGAACTTTTCCCTTCAGGGATTGCTTCCAGAAGAGGGACGGAACACACGATCGGCTCCTCCACGTCGGCAACTACTAGCATGACGGAGGACGGGAGCGGCAGTGCGCGGAGTAGTCGGTACAGCGGCGAAGAGGGAAGGGGGTATGGGGATCAGGTTACCCCTGTCTTGCCGGTGTTCAGGATGAGTGGTACATATGGGAAGGGGAACGGGAACGTCCCAGCGGTGATCGATACCGCGGCTGCGAACGGATCCTGGAGGAGAGGGGGGACAACAAGCGAGGCGGATGATTTGGTTAGTCCGTTGACGGCGAGTAGCGTAGGGGGGATGGCGGAGGCGTTGGGACAGGGACAGGGACATAGACGGAGTGCGAGTGGGAGTTTCTTGATGAAGAAGATGGGTATGTCGAGTGTTGTTAAGTGAACGGATGCGGTGCGGTACGGTGCGCGGGGGGGGGGGGGGGGGGGGGGAGTCTAGAGGGCTCAGAGCGGTGGTTTATTTGCTTGTAGCGTGGTGTTTGGTGTTGAATGTTTGGTGTTTGTTGTCAGGAAGAACTTTTATAACGGAATAACTAATTTGTTGCTGGTTACTAACTATAATGTGATGATACGATCTTGGTATAGATCAAGATGAACGGATTGATTATCGTTGTAATATATTATTGTATGTAGAATCATTCCACAAGGCGACGTACATGTATATTCGCACACTCTTCATAACCAACCCATCCATTCCTAATTCTCAACTACGAAGCAAGGCAAGATGGCCGAGCGGTCTAAGGCGCCACGTTAAGGTTAACCCTTAATCCTCATCCGAGAAATCCGTGGTCCGAAAGGGCGTGGGTTCGAATCCCACTCTTGTCATATTATATCAAACGTCAACCGAGTTCGGGTTGGTATGAAACCTCTTTTTTTTTTTTCTTTTTTTTTTTTCTTCTTCGCTCCACTTCGGACCCTGGCTCGCCTGGGTGGGACCCGCTATGCGGTCCGGGGGGTACGCACGTGGTATCGGTATCCATTGACCTCCGTTGTGGGGCGGGGCCTTTCGGGGGAGGTGGGGCCGGATCCGGGACTTGAATGCTGAATGCGGCCTGCTTTCCTGGCAACTTTCTTGGTCCGTCCAAGTCTCGACCAAGGGGTTAAACAGCTTTTAGGAGTTTGCCGTCGTGATCTTTTACTCGTTCAGCCATGATATAAGTTGGAAGTGGCAAGTGGCAATCAGTGAGCGAGCTTGGAGTAAAAGGTACCTGATACGGTAGAAATAATCGTAATCATTATTTGTTTGTGGTTGTCATTGCAAGCCGTTATGTGAATGTCTACTTATTACCAGAACAAGTTTTGTTGCTTTCCACTTCTTGATAGTTCCCAACCTCCCCCACGATCCTGTGTGGCGATGCGATAGACAGCCAGATGAGTCTTGAACTCTATACCTAGGTAGCCAAGGATCCTGCACACCTGTTTTATCCAAATTCTATCAGATCCCTTCGGGCCTTCCTCCCATTTTCCCTCCCGGGGTATCATATTAGCTATTTCCTTCATTTCTATCCCACCGTACCATACTTCCTTCCGAAGCTTGCGCCTGTTCCTTCTCCTTCTTATTACTTCTTTTGACTCCTCTTCCCACTCCCCATCCTCTCCAACAGTCCCAAATCCCACCACCCCTCCACCATCATCCCCCAAACCGTCTTTCTCCTCTTGGGCGGGTTTGGGGTCTGCAGCTGTGGCGGCGACTGGCTTGGGCCTGGGACATCAACGGGAGTGCCCAACACAACGCTATCCATGCCCGGGCTGCTACCGTTAACGACATGCGCATACTGCGAAGGCGAGCTAGGATGCACGATAATCGGCGGCGGCACCTCCTTCCTCATGCAACCCCTACGAGCCATGAACGAGCCCAGTCCTCTCAGACTCAGCGGTGACAGCGGGGAGCGTGGCGGCGCCGGCGGGGCGGCGCGCTTGTATTCTTGCGGGGTGATGTTATCTGTTGGCGAGTAGACGGAGGGAGAGATGATGGGGAACTCGGTGGTGATGGTGAGCGGCGGATGGAGAGTGGCTCTTCCGGCTCCAACTCGTCCGTGGGTGTGGTGACTGTAAGTAGCGGAGGGCACAGCCAGGGTGAGGTTGTTGGTGCTGGTGCTTCGGAATGCTGGGTCAGCAACGGGGAGAGGTAGCGGCTCGGGGGCGCGCGACATGATGGGCGAGATACCGTCGATGATGGTCCTCTCTTGTGTGGCGTCGATGGGCGAGCCAGGGATCGTGGGCATGATGCCTAGCCCGACACGGYCACTGTTACAGCAGTGGCGGACGGGGGGCGGGGGCGCTAGACCACCGCTGGTGCGGAGTTGGCGCTCGGGGCTTGCTCCCCGGCTGAGGGTAGATGAGGAGGCGTCAGAGTCGATGCTAGATCTCGAGCCGGAGAGGCTGCGACGGTTTTGTGGCAGGCCGGCTCTTGCGCGGATGGTGGGGACCGGAACGTCTTGGGGGTCACTGTCGTATTGTTGGTTGTCGCTGCGACGAGCGCCTCGGGTGATGCGCATGGGCGCCAACGGGGGAGGAGGGAACTGTGGTGGAGCAGTGGTGGTGTTGTGGCCGTAAAGGGACACGTCCGACTCTGACTCCGACTTGTACAAGTAGTAGTTCTTCTCGCGAATCCCCCAGCCGGCGCCCGCGCGCCCCTAACCCTCAATGTCCTTCCTGCTGACGACCCTGGTCTCGCCACTGACGCGACGCCAAAGGCCGACGCAGACGATGCTGCTGAAGGCAAAGAGCACGCAAAGAGCGATGGAAAGACCCCAGATAGCCTTGGTCTCGAAGCAGGTGGGTTGGTCCATGTGTACAAAGGTGAAATAGAGACCATCATCGGTCGTTTCTTGGGACTTGATGGAGAAGGGAACGGATGTCCAGAAGTTGTTGGCGTCGGGGTCCTTGGGCATGAGAGCGCACTGGAGCTGGGAAAGGGGCTTGCCGAGTAGTGAAGCGACGACAATGAAAGCGACCAGAAGTAGGCCATCGAGAATTCCGCTAAGGAGGTATGGGAGCATGACATCGTAGTAAAGGATGTAGGAGATGACGATGTAGATGACAGCAATAACAGCCTGTTAGATGTTAGTATCTCGTGCTATTTAGGGGAAAAGAAGTGTCCAACATACCACTACCAGAGTACCAACAAGCTCTGAAGGAGATGCCAGTGACTTTGTAGAGAACTCATCGATGAAGTTGGCGCTCAAGCCAATCACAGCGATCAGAGCAGCGAACTGCAGCGCCCTCATGACGGAAAATGTCAGACCCAAAGCGCCCAGGCGGGGACCTTGAAAGCCCATTCTAGCTGTTTGAGGGTTGAAGTCTGTGATGATTTCCAGTGATGGTCGCTTCTTGTGTGCTGTTCGGAGAGGAAAATGGGGTTTAATCGGGATTGGTGCCGTCGGAGGAGGCGGGAACTTTGTGTTGACAGTGGGCAACATTGTCTAGACTTTGTAGACCTGATAGTGATGCTGGAAAAGGAACCGTTTCTCGTTAAGGATAGGAAATGCTCGCCAGCAGATCAACTGTTGACGAGGAGAGGATGAAATACCGAGACTCGTTGCTGGCGTTGTTGCTTGGTGATGTTCGTCGTCACAAGGAAATGCTAGAAAATGCCGAGATGAAAGCCCAAGACCCAAAAGGAAATAAGAGACAGAAAGGAAACCCAAAGGAAAAAGAGAAAAAGAAAAGAGACACAAGGAAAAGATGTGACTTGGGAGAGTTTTGAAGTGTTATGATATGGAACCAACAAGCAACAAAGATGAGGTTGAAGAAGGTCGTCCATCTTATTATGTATTCGAGGTACACAAACACCGACACTGCATGGAAGTTCTAGACATGGCGATTATTCCAAACTGAAAGTTTCCCGATCGGCCATGCTCATCATCGTATTCGACAATCCACGATCCCGGCTCTCAAAACAAGCGCGCCTAAGCAGATCGACAAAATGATAGGTCGCGCCATGGGTGAGTCGGAGAATTGAAGAGTCAAAAGAGTGGGATTGTGGAAAATCTTCCAGCCTCTTTTGTTGTGTCGTTGCACGCGGTTGCTATTTTGATTACGACGACGACGAGGTTCCTGGACGACGGGAGCTAGCGGTGGTGGACCGTCAAGGTTAGCGGGACTCAGTAGGCGCTCGTGCAACCAATGAGAGTGCCAGCCACAGGGGGTACGGCTGGAGTCGGTGGACTTGGACATGGGTTAGGCCGGGGTTAAGGGTTCCACGCAATATCCACAGCGGACACTAACAGCTGCTAACCGTCCAGCGCCTCAGCCAGCCAATCGATCTGCCACAAATCTCTTCCTTTTTCCGCGACGTCTTCTCTTCTTTCAGCGTTCAACCACCAAACATGCGACAACGTCGAGAAACATGCCACGGCATCCACCGCCTTTCTGCAATTTCCCATCCATTGGCTCTCGACGAAGCAGAGACGCGACCACAGATTGAACAAGCGGAATGAAACGGATCACGGCCGCTATGCGCCGCCATGGTTCCCGGTTTGTAGTCTAGAGGTCGACTCGTCACCGGCCACTTAATGCGACGCCATCTCGACATGCACGGACCATGCACCACTCCATGACTCCGATTTGGCGCTGCAATGTAACTTCACCATCCGCAAGGAAGAGGGGCATCAGCATGAGAGGAAAAGGCTCGAGTCTCAATTTCATATGTACAAGATCGTTCATCCCCTTGGTCGGCTCAGCTATATCACCCTCTGCGTCCGACTCTTCAATCTCAAAATCGTTGCTCAGACCATCTGGGAATACGACAACAAGTGTTGCGTGCCCAAAGGTCGATGAAGGGAAGTAAAAGGGGAGAAGAGTTGCGCATTACCAACGACCATATATACACACCCCTTTGGCCACATTCATCCACTTATCCAACCCGAGAAAACAGCAAGGAAAGCAATCGACCATGTACCGGTTCAAAGGAAAGTATATTTGTCAAGAAACACTGTACAATCCTCCACAGCAACCACGTAGGGCGCTCTCAGTCGAGATCTCACTCTCTCCGATATGTACAATCACCCACCACCTTGCTCTACCAGTCCAGTTTCACCTCTCTCGCCTTGACCCCGCTAATAACCCTCAGACCAGAATCGGGCTTGGGGAACGGATCATTGGCAGGGAAGTACCCCCTCCACGCGTTGCAGTTGTCGTTGAAGGCGTTCTTGTCCACATCGCTGATGCTGTTCTTGAGGTCCTGCGCCCGCTCCAGGAACTGGTTCGACAGACCGCCCGACACGTGCCAGGCAATGTGGCAGTGCATCAGCCACGCGCCCGGGTTGTCGGTGCGGAAAGCGATGAGCAGCCAGCCCCTGGCCGGGAGCATGGCGACGTCGCGCCGCGTCGGGTTGTTGCCCTTCAAGCGAGGCATGTCCACGGCCGGGTCGAACACGTAGCGGGTCTGGCTGGCGGGGTCCACGTCGGGCGACCGGCCAAGGATGAGGAAGTCGTGCCCGTGCAGGTGGATGGGGTGCGGCAGGCTGACGGTACGTGGATCGGGGTCGTTCTCGATCAGCCAGTACTTCCACTGGTTGACACCGTCGATCTGGACGATGTTTTCGGACTGCGGGTAGCTGGTGTTACCCGTCAGAACGTACTCCAGCACCGGCTTGTTCCAGTCGACGTTGATGGCCGTTCCGTTGACCCGCCAGACGAAGCCGTCGAGCTTGATGGGGATCGTGTTGCCAGTGTTGAGGGCGATGCTGTTGGTGTTCAGGCTGCGCTGCAAGACGGGCTTCAGGTCGTTGAGGTCCAGGCACTGATGGTCGAGCGGGGCAATGCCCTGCTTGGTCGGCAGCGTGTTCGGCGCGCCCTGGTACCGGAAGATAGCGGCTGGGCTCGGGTTCTGGGAGGTGCCGCAGAAGCCGCTGCCACCAAACGTCACATTGAACCAGTAGTTCCCGACGGCCTGGTTGGCATCGATGATGACATCGTAGCGCTGGCCGACGCCGAGCAGCAAGCTGTCGACCTTGTAGGGCTGCACGGGAACCAGATCCGCCGAGATGATGGTCATGGAGTGATTCACCAGCGACAGCTGGAAGTGGTTCTCGACCGAGGTGTTGATGAGACGCAGACGATGCTTCTTGCCCTTGGTGAGCGATACGGTGGCGTACTGGCCAGCGCCGGTGGTCGGGTGCTTGGCGAAGCCGTTGAAGAGCACGTTATCACTAGGCGGGGGGCCGGCCTGCTGTGTGAGCAGCGCGATCTGATCGGCCGTCTTGTAGTAGTAGTCCATGAGCGGGAAAGGACCGAGGTCGACGTCGTAGTTGGCCGAGGCCGGTCCGTTGATGACGATGGAGCCAACAATGCCGTTGCCGTACTGCGCTGAGAAATGCGAGTGGTACCACGAGGTCCCGTACTGGGTGGCCCGGAAGCGGTACACTTTGCTGCCGCCGTTGGGCGGGATGGGGCACTCGGTCACGCCGTTGACGCCGTCCTGGATGTTGGAGTTGCGCTGGTGCATGCCGTGCCAGTGGATCGAGGTGCCGTTCGTCTTGAGTCTGTTGATGACGGTGATCTCGAGATAGTCGCCCCAGTTGGCCTGAAGGGTAGGGCCAATGATCTTGCCGTTCACCATCATGACCTTCTCCTTAACAACACCATCTGGGCCAGTCCAGTTGTCAGTCTCGGTGAGGTCGAGCGTGTACTAGGTGAGTGTCAGTCCTTTCGTTCTTTGTGTACCGGTCATATGGAGCCATTACTTACCCGTCTGGTGTTGCCGGTGTTGGGAGTTCCGAGTTCATAGTCGGTGTTGATGTTGAATCCTTGAGACCAACACTGCCGGTTGCTCGGGGAGTTACAACCACCGCCTCCACCACCTCCATAACCTTCGGCCTGGAAGTCCTGTCTCTTATCAACGGGAGTGAGGAGATTCCTCCCCTCATTGCCAGGTGCGGGAGCACCGAGGACGAGTGAAGGGGCAAGAAGGCCCGCGACGAGGGCGGCGATGCCAAAGAACTTCATGGTGATGATGAAGATCCCAGGAGTGGAATTAACGAAAGAAGAAATCAGAGCTTGAGTGGATGTGGGATGGGGGATGAAGAGAAGATGTAGATCTAAAAAGAAAGGTATGTGCAAGTCTTGACTACTCCTTCGAGTCCGGACTCTTGAGCTGATGACCTGATATGAAGATGAGGAACAAATCCAAAGACACGAAAAAGGGAGAGATCATCAACCACTTTATACATGTTGGACAAAACAGATGAGTACCCTCTTGCCCTTGCATGTTGGGGTGTGGTGGAGCTATCCAGACGTCTTGGTGGTCATCGAATCGCGAAGTGGATGGCGGCTTACACCTCGTGCCTCGTGGAGTCCTAGGTCCCCTCGTATCGGAGAGGCTGAGCTGGCCTTGTCTGGGTCTTCTTTTTCCGAACTGGGATATGATATTGGATGGATGGATGGATGGATGGATGGATGGTTCCTGACAGCTTGCTGTGCTTTTGCTGTGCTCAGGCAACCGCCTGGCATACGCCTCTCAGCTACTTCGCCGTTTTCCATCTCACTGACGGGACTGTGGAATCTTTCGGGATGTTGGGAGCTTACCTTGGTTGGGAATGGTGATTCACCTTCAGCACTGCCGAGGCCACCGTGAGGCCATGAGACCATCAGACTTGCGATATCGTCTTTCCTGTTCCTGGATGTGGATGGCGTCAAGCGGCACGGCTCGGATGCGAGGCCATCCACAACGACGCCATTGTCTTGGTATTGAAGAGACTACTAACTGACTGACTGACACTTGACAGTGGAGGGACGCCGGCAACATACAAACATCAACGGCGGTTATTCCCTTCTTGAACTGGTTGAACTGCTGACATATCGTCAAAACTTCGACTTGAAGATCATCCCGTTTTCTTACCGTCATGGTGGAGGGAAGCGTGAGAAAATTGGTGTGCAAGAACGACGCTGTAGACTGACACACATGCAGAGGATATTGGATAACATTGCCATTATGGACGGGAAAGGTGATGATATTGACGGCGTATAGGTGGAGGAAAGACAGAAAGGCGAAGAGAAGCGAGAAGGCCGTCCGTACATCGATCGATCAAGCCTGAAGCTATGTCGTGTCGAGTCGTGTCGTGAGATTCAACGACAAGGATTTTCGGGAGAAAAGGCACCCACCTCACGAACGGTGTTACCGAACACACAGACAGACAGCCCCACCACCAACGAGCTGTAAACCCCGGCCATAAATCCCAAAGGGGATATGTGTTGCTGTATTGGTAGAGGTACGTAGGTACTAACGATGGGTCTGGTTGCGTGTGAAAACACAGTTCCCAGCGCTGTGCATCAAGCCCTCTAGTCTACCTACACTAGGTAGGTACCGTGGAGGAAGTAGGAGAAGGAGAGCAGAGCAGAGCAGAGCAGAGCATGCATCAAACAAATCTCCACGAAGCAAGCGGCTCAGTTCATGGTGGTGGATGAAGAGGTTCGGCTTGCTTCGCGCGCTCGCGCTCGCGCATGATGGGTGAGGTGGGCTGAGACCTCGTGGCTGGACGTCAGGGCCTCGAAGTAGGCAGTCGAAGAATAGGTACGAGTACAGGTAGGTAGGTAAGATGTGTGTAGGGCGTGGCGCCACAGCCGACTTCTTACTTTCAATAATGGTGTGTGGTGTAAGAGCAAACGGCAGCACGGCGCCGCGGAACGGGGAGGAGGCCAGTCAGAGGTGAGTACCTATGTTGACGAGAAGAAGAAGAAGAAGAAGAAGGAGGAGTGGGAGGTGAGATAGGTACCAAGTTGGTGGTGATTGGATGATGGATGATGGATGCCTTTCTGATGCTTTCTGCATTGCGGTATTGACTGACTGACTGACTGACTGACTGACGATGACGGACGATGAGGGACCCAGGGATTCGGTGTACATGTAAGCATGGCGTTGCAATACATATTGTTGGGTTGTTCTACCTGTCTGTCTGCCATCTGGGTTAGTGACAGACTGACAGTGTCTGTAAGTTGCAGACATGTGTGGTCATGGACCTAGTAGGTTAGGTAAGGTATGTTTCCACGTCTCGACTCGTACACTTGCCGAATGGCGTAGGCTAGTCTAAGCGCTTTGCGCCTTGCGGGTTACCGATAATTATGATTACTGACTGAAAGCGGCGTGAAAGGTTACCTACTAGAGGTAAAAACGGGAGGGGGGCTTTCATCTCTCTGTGCCATGGCATCGCAAGTATCCGTCCTTGGCAGGGGAAACATGATGAAGGAATGCTTTTTCCACTGAACGTGTAAGTGGAAAGCTGTCAATCTGTTAATAAGCAGCATAACGCTGCGCCATACAGTCTCAAAACAGTTCCTTTTAACACACCAGCAATTTCCTTCCATGACGCCATGACGGAAGGACGGGAGAATCGGATTGGAGGGTAGGTAGGCGGGCATGGCATATGGCAGCTGACAGTTTTTTTTCAATTTGATTTTACCTGGTAGGCTTCGAAAAAGCCAAGCTCGGAATAATAATTCTTCTTTGTCAGACACGACTGACTTCTTCTTCTCGGGAATCTTTTTCGTTACCTGATTTGTACCTGTTATTCGTTAGAAGCAGGGGCGGGGGGGGGGGGTGACACCGTGACAGGGGAGAGCTCAAGCTGACAACACCAGGCAGTACAGCAGCGAAAACCGGTTGGTTCCGAACCACAGGTGTCGGTCGGTCCAGGACTCCAGTCGCATTGCTGACTGTTCTTTTCCTTTGCTGGCCCGGGTCTCTGCCTACCTGTACTGTGTATCATCGGATCGGCTTGGCGGTAGCACAGTAGTGTACCTTGTGTACTGCCCCCAGTTAACCGGTCGGATATATCTCGCCGGAAGACAAAAAAAGCACAATAAGGCGGAGGCGGGGAGATGGGATGGACTCCATGTTTGGACGGATTTACTGCGGAGGCTCAGACCAGATCAAATCATGTTTTTGTTGACAGGTGAGATTCCACGTGCAGTTGGTGCTGTGGTCTTCTAGGTAGAGATAGAACAAACAACCGTGTTTTAACGCTGACTTGCTAGGTCGGATTAAAGGGTTTAGAATGATCTTCGTTCGGGGTCCCCTAGAACCTCGCTGGTTGACGAAAAAGGATAGCTGGATGTAGGGAGATAGGTAGGTAACCTAGTTCAATGATAGCCGCCCAAAATGTAATTCTGGATGTACTGTGCTACTAACTGGTCACCAGCCAAGCCCCTTCCATTTAACTTGCAGTGCAACTATCTGCAAGGAAGACAAAGGACGGGTGCAGCTACTATTGAACCATTGGCTTGTCTTGGCTCAGGTCCCTTTGGGCCGAGTGAGGCGCTCGGCTGATAGTGCTGCAATGCATTGCAAGTATTCTTCCAATCGATGGAAGCTCCGTCAAACGAGACCTTTGCGATCTGATGAACCGCACAGACTGGCCAGTGGCGCGCACTGGCAGTAGCGGTTGGTAAGTTGGATTCTGCCCTACCGGTATTGTTCTGGTATGTCCTTTTCCTCTCTTCCGTCCTTTATTGCTTTTAATATGGCTTGTCCCGCTCATACTTGACGCTCAAACTCTCGCTAACGCGCTGCTGGGATGGTGAAGTATTGGTTCGGTTGTGGACTTGGCGTGGAGGTCACAGTGCTGGACTTCATCTCCTTCACCCCTTCAGAGATATGCAGTTGCTGCAAACCGGGCCCTAAAGCAGAGGACTTTTGATAGAGATTGGTTTCTTTTGTCTACCTGGGGTCTATCAAGCCAAGCGCAGTGCCGATTTGCATCTGCTGCGTGCACGGTTCTCATCACAGCGAGATGTACCGTAGAAACTCGAGAAGTTGGCAACCGTCAATCCCCTCTTTGAGCGCCGGGCAGGGCAGAACGCGGCGCTCCGTAAGCACGCATACACCAGCAGATGTATCTGTCCCGTTAGTAAAAACTCGAGGACAACGCCAACAACTCTAACCTGCATGCGTTTCAATGTACAGGCTCGGGCTTGCCCTGCACAGATCTGCCCCCTGCCCGGCGCTCAAAGAGGGGATTGACGGTTGCCAATTTCTCGAGTTTCTACGGTATGTGCCTTCCTCAGAACCTCACGTCCATGAAGCTGACAACATCCGAAAACATTTGGATATCTCAACTGATATTGATGCATCCAGCACCTCCCCGGGAATTGGTTTGGGCTTCAAGCTTCCCAACCCTTGGCCTGACACCGCAGCATGTATCCCATCCAACATCTCGACCACGTCGATCTTTCCTTCAACTGGACTGACCAAAAGCCCTACGAGCTTCGAAAAAAAGCCAAGATGACTTAACCTTTTCGTGCCCTTGCCTGCCGTACCCGCCACATGGGTTTCCCCGAAGAGGAACTTGATCGGCGACCTCGAGCTCTTCGGGTGCTCAGTTCTGGACGGAGACCGGAGTGCAGTCCGCAAGGGCGCGGGGCTGGAGTCTGTGGACTAGAGAGAGTCCAATCCTATCCAGCAGCCAAGAGATATCTGCCAACCGTACAGCAACATACTATGCATATACTGCACTGCAGTAAGTGCAGTTCTAGACAGGAGCTGTAAGCTGCGGGCAACAAAGCTGTTGGATCGCTTCTCCAAGGTCTGCAGATACGATCTCTGTTTCTTACAAGACCGGCCACTGATGTGYGCCTCTCTGCCTCGTCGAGACCCGTCAGCTCAAGCATAGCTGATCTAGATATCATGTGGCGTGCAGAGCATTTCCGAGCTCAGCCCGTGGGTTGACAACCGTCAAACTGAAAGTGGAAGAGGCTCTTAACGGGGCGAGCTACGCCCAACACGCTGCACCAGTGAGTGGGGTGTCAGAGTGACCAAGTTGGTGGGTTGAGGGGTCTTTCAGGTATGTACCTCTACTGCAGTGGTGTACCTACTGCGTAGTACACATCCAGCTGTCTGTTCCTCATTTGTTGGGATGCGCGGATGACAGCTAATGATCTTCGTTTGTGGCTTGACTGGGGGTGGTTACCTTCCGGCCGGGGGAACAACGAGTCAGCGCTTTATCGTGAAGCGCATAGCGAACAAAGGTATTGTTGCTTTTCTATCTCTTCTCGTGCCACAGCTTGTGTTACCTGTTGTTGCCAATGAGGAAATGAAAGGGTCACGACCTCCATTCATGACTGAAGAAGGACGACTTGAAGATAGGGAGGAAGCAGGACCCGGAAATCAACACCCGGTGACAACCTTCGACGATATCACCATATGTTCAGGGTGTCGTAGGGCTCTGTGTTACCTTGATACGACTGCACTAAAACCCAAAGGCCTGGGCTACAACGAGACACTTGTTTTAGCGAGGGTCAGGTAAGGTAGCATTTTACATAAGCGTATTCGTCCTTTCGGTCCCGAGCCGTGTCCAGCTATCTATTTATAACGGGAATCTATTGGACTGGTATGTATTCCCTTGCACTCGAGCTCGTCGAGGAAAAGCCCTGCCTGCCAGTGTCGCCGCCCAATGAAGAGGCATATCGTCCTCACTGTTGGTGACACGGCATGTTTACCATCTGCACACTTGTTGACTTGGCGATGCAGCAGCCTTTTGTTTACCTTGGACTTGGGATTGGACTGACTGGACTGCACTGAACAGTTTCAATGGGCCGGACCCCACGTCCGTTCGTATCTCCGAGGCTCTGGATTCGACCGTCATTGTGCAGCAGATTACCGATGCAGTGCTCATGTAAGATGCTAGCGTTCAATGAAGGGGCTTGGTTGTTCGGTCTCCAAATGTTGGTGAGCTCGGGATAAAGCGGCAACTCAAATACCCTTTCCAAGTTTCTCACACCCTTCCTTCTTCGATCTTTCTTCCCTTTAGCGTTAAAGCATCGGGTTCTTTCTCTTCCCGCGTGTCGTCGTCGTATCGCCGCACTATTAACTCTCCGAGTCTCCCGGCGAGTGAGTCGGTGGGTAGCAGTTGAAATCACTAGTGCAATGCGTAGAATATTGCAACTGTAACAATCTCGGCAGACCCCGTAGACAGGGGGTTTTTAGCGAGGAATCAGCATCATTTCTCTCAGTTAGCGGTCTTTCAGGGTCTTATTGTATGCAGGTGACCAAGTTCTATTGCAACCAACACACCGAGAAGTTAAAATCCGAGATCGCCCGCACCGGACCCCGAACGGGAGATGCACAGGAAGCACATTCCGGATTCGCTTGAAGGTTTGGCGATGTCACCTCGTACGGACTGTGCGGTACACCATCATCACATAAGCTTGGAGGTGAATGGGTTGGGTTCAGGTTGGTGCGCAACATGAACAATTGCTATCTGATATCTTGTTCTGTTTTGCTTATATACAATGTCTGCAGTCCACAGGAAACATCGTTCTCCAGTCGTTGAACTTTTCGGTTTGTGGGGCGTATCGGGCGGCAAACTTGCTGTCTTGACAGTCTTTCGTCAGCTCGAACCGGGGAATGACCTCGACCTCACGACGGCCTGCTGTTATATCTCACTGCAGCAGACATGTGGATGAAGACTATGGGGCACTGGGTAGACTACCCCGCGCTTCCTTGTCTGATCTCGCACAAGGTTTGGCTGCTGCACTCCAGGCTGGGACAAATCGGTCACGTGTCGTTCCGTTGGGAGAAAGTCCTGGTTCTGTTGCTGATGTGAGCCCAGGGCCAGGCCAACCAGGTCAACGGTCTTGGTGTTGAAGGGAAGAACATTGCCTCATGTTGTGAGACTTGAGTCAACCCTACTACGCCGTTCCTATTAGGCTTTCGGCCCGGATTATCAGCCCCAGTTCGATATTCTTGTTTTGTGGTTTCGAGGCTTGAAGACTCCAAGTGTTGTTCAAAGTCTGGTTGAGGCGGCGGTGATATCGTGTTGGCGTTGAAATTATAGGAGTCAGGCAGATGCTGTACAGCCAGCCCAGGGCTCCCTCACCAACATATGGCCCAAACAGGGCACATTTCCAGTCGATATTTTAATTGTTGGGTTGTTTTCACCTCGGGTTATGCGGTGCCGCAGGCTACGCCCACGTGGAAGCAAAGACCTGGTTGTACTGCGATTCAATGACGCATGCAAAGCCTCAACATCAAATCCATCCAGGTTAGTTCAGTCATCAGTGTACCAAAGTCTTGACAGACATGGCCCTGGGTGGTTGTCAGATCTTGGGTGCCTCCCTATTGGGCTGTGACCCCCTTGTCGGTCCCCAAAATCTCATGATGGTACGAGCTGTGCCGGAAACATACTTCCCTAGGTTACGTTGCTTTCACAACCTTCACCCACAAGCACGGTCACGGGTAGAGAACACCATTCCGTCCCAGATTTCTCTATCTCGGCATCTCGGTGTGTCCGTCCAGGGCCATCAGAGGACTAGGGCCATATAGGGCTTATACCACCACGCCAAGACTATATACCAGGAGCCGCAGGATATAATTGCCCAGAGTACGGCCCCGTGAGGGTTCCAATGACCTTCCAACGGCCAGAGTAGGCTGGCTCATCTGGGTTGGTGCCTTCCATGCCGTTCTCTACTACCAACGCCGAACAGAACGCAAGCATGACTCGGTTGAAGCTTTCTTCTAGAAGCTCTCGGGTTATTCAGGGCGAAAGGGTCCGGCGTAGGCGCTGTCACAAGCTCAATATTGCTACCTACTTACACAGCCGCCTCTTTTTCTCCCTGTTCCTGGCAAAGATTCTTCAACCTAAACCAAGTTTGTAAGACAGGGGTTGCGGGGATGGCGGCTCTTGCGGCTGACTTGAATGCTGCTAGTCTTTCCTTTGTCAGGAGTAGCATGGAGAACATCACGCAAAATGTGGCAATCTGTGACAAACTGACAACACCCCTTCAAAGAACACTTCCAACATCAACACATCATTGAGAGTTCGATCATCACGCTGTTTCTGGTCCTAGGGTTATACGATTCATATTTGTGGCCTGTTGACCATCAGTCAGAAAAAGGCAAGGGTCTGATACCAACGGAGACAATGAGTCTTGACCCCTCCCTCATGGCTGAACATCGACCATCTCTGTCAAAATGTCGGCATAACCACTCGGTCGCCGAGCTATCCAAGCTCTTTCGGAAAGAAAACAGCGATCTCTTCTGTCTTCAGCTCTCGGAAATAGTTATCATGACACAAATCTCACCTCAATCCAAGCCTCTGGGTACCAGAGAACTGTTGTATAACCACATCAGCGTCTCACATGCCATCACCGGTCGGGATGTCGTTCTACCTCCTTCCAGTTTCCACCACTCGCCATGCAGAAATCGACTTCCACCACTCAATCGTAACTTTCCGAGCATGTGCTACTTGGTTTAAGCTTGTCCTTCCCTTTGGGTTCTGGCTCTGCCGTGGGGAAGCATTGGCCCTTATGTCCAAAATTTCATATCCGCACCTTGTGACCATTGAAAACAAGACCATGGTAACTGCCGTCTGACTCTAGTGACTGCAGGACAGCCTGGGGTAAGGGAAGTACAATGCACACAGTTCTTGCACCTTCCACTCTGTCAGTCATGTCAGTCCTGACGCAGGTACCTTACAGTCCTTACCTCCGAATCGTTACACAGCTTAAGCCCTCCAGCTCGTTTACAGTCGTTACTTCCATCTTTGTGGACTGTACACACACACTCACACCCACTGCACACCAACACGCCCTTTCAATACAGGTACCTGACCGATAAACGAACGACATGAGCCATAGGTAGACATGGAGCCAACCACGCAGCATCGAGCCTTCCCGAACGCCCGCCCGTTGATGGGAATCGGCTTCCACGGCCTATCATGTGCACACTGCACCCGAATGGTCGACATCGTAAACCACTTGGAAAGAGGTTTCTAAATATGACTCTCTGTTCCGATTCCCCGGGAAGATTCCGAGTTCCAGAACTCCAGAACACACAGCCAAAAAAAAAAAAAAACGACCCGAGCCACCCATAAGTCATGCCACCGCAAGCCAGGCCAAGCCAGGTCAACATGGCCACTGCGGCCACCTCGCTCGCTCTTACCATCGACACCTCTGACTCTAGAGACCGTTACGACTCAAGCAACTCACTGTTACCTACTTACTGAGCGGTGAGCACGCCAGTCAATAAAAGACAATAGTATGGAAGTGGCTTTCAACATTGGGAATAACAAACCGAGGAAGCTGCATCCACCTCCGTCGGCACATGTAGGACACCTAATCCTCCCCGCCATCGACCTACTGAATCGAGATCAATAGAGGTAGTAGCTTATTGTCTTGTGTTTGCTCACCGAGGAGTCTTGGGGAAGTTGGAAATGGAAAATACCCATTAAGAGAGGTACCTGTAGGGCCGTGTTGGCTTGCGCAGTAGGGTACATTTAGTCTTAATATGCATCTAAGCCCCATTCTGGCTGGCTTAGATGAAAGGTCAGACTGTTTAAATGCATGTTCTATTGGATATAAGACTACATGTCCAAACACGGCCCCATTCACCAACAAACACCTTACAAAAACAGCAAACCCTCCATCACTAGTTCATACACACTATTCCTATTCCTGACTCTTGTCCACCACATACGGTGACTGCAGCCGCGGCCGTTCGGTATATCGGCGATATCACCTACTTCCGTACCCCCGAAAATGAAGGATCGGGTGACGGGTCCGGGTAGAGACGGCGGTCAGCATCCGGGGCCGTATCTGGACTTAGGTAACTACCGTATCGTTCTTAGCAGTTGTGTTGCCCGTGGTCAGTCTAGTTGAGTGGCAATTGGAGTAAGATCTTTCGGTCATGGGTCAGTCAGTCTTCGGTGAGAACCGGCATGCATGGACCCCTTGTAAAAATGTCGGGAAATTCATTCTCTCCGAAAAAGCTCCTAAAAACAAACAAACCCCCGGCCCCGGGTAAAAGTTGTTCACGTTCACACATGCAGTCAATAGTCCGACTCTGGGAGCATTGTTGGCCCCAGGGCCCGTTGGCGCTTACCTGCCTACGATATAGTGCTGAGAATGAACTCGCAAGTTGCAAACACACACCCAATACGGCCGCATCTCCGCATCCTTCCTTTGGTTCTCCGGATTCCCGGAATGGTTCGTCATCCGACACGGGTAAGGGTTAACAGAAGAGAAACCATTGCTATTGAATTTTTGAATTATTGATGCCGCTACAAGGGGAGTTATACGGGACTGACTGGTCAAGGTAACTTGGAACACACAAAAAGCTCGTCAGAACGACGGGAACTCAAAACCGCCAGATTCTCAACGTGGCCCGGGGGACACACCCGATCCCAATCCCGATCACCGGTCCGGTCTGGCCCCACCCTTCCTCCGAAATGCCCCACTAAACCGGAGGACTGTGGATACCTCACCGCACCGGCACCGGCACCACACCACTCCGCACCGCTCCGCACTGCACCTCACTCGCTCACAACCATGAAACAAGAATTCAGCACTCGTGGTTAGATTAAAAAAAACGAACTAGGACTAGTATGTACGACCCCAGCCCCAGTTCCAATTTCCAGCCAAGCAGCCCCGTCTACCCCATAATCAATACATATGCCGTCCCCGTTGGTTGGTTGGTGGATCGTTCTCGCAACTTCTACTTGTACTTCTAGTTCTCGTTCAAGAATCTAGTAGTTAAGTTCCAATTCCGAGGATGCGCCCTTCGCCTTTTACTGGTTCTGGTTCTGAGTGCCCCTGTTCTTTCCCTGGCGACCACCGCGACCAGTGCCAGTAGCAGTGGGGGCAGCAGCCGCTGCGGTTCCGGCACCGTTTCCGCCCTTGTTCTTGCCACCGTTCTTACCACCAGCACCAGCACCAGCACCAGCACCAGCACCCTTACCAGCACCACCACCAGCACCCTTACCAGCACCACCACCAGCAACAGCCGTGGCCGTAGCTGCCGCTCCGCCATTACCACCGAGCACCACGGTCGGCGTCAGCACGGGGGCGGACTTGCTCACAAACCCAGCATTGAGAATGGCGCTGACGGCGGCAGCGTTCTGTTGCGCCTCGCTTGACCCGGCTTGTGCGTTGGCTTCCTTGGCTATCGGCAGCGTGGCCACGCTGACCCTGCGCTCGGCCTCGATCGCGTCGATGTTCTTGAAGGTGGCGATGTTATCGGGCGTGTTGACGGTCGCCTTGACGTCGGTTTGTTGGACGGCGAAGCAGCCACCAAAGGGACCGGCGACGGCGTTGTTGCGGCAGCGGACGGTGCAGATGTTGCCTGTTGAGGCTGTGTGGGGACAGATGTTAGTAGGAGAAAGAGATGGTGGAATGGAAGGAGGGTAACATACCGCCAGTGCACTTGAAGTTCTGCGGCATCGTCACGGTAAAGTTGAAGTCCTGGATCTTGTTCTGCGAGATGCCGTTGGCTCCGGGCACGTTGTTGGTGACGGTCAGGTTCTGACTGATGAGGCCCGAGTTGGAGGTTTCGTCCAGGTCGCAGACATAGGGGCCGGCGCCGTCGGCGTTGACCTGGTGGATTGTCACGGTGATCTTGCTGCCTGCCTTGACTTGGGTCACGGAGCCCTCGGCCAACGCTGCCTCGGTGTTTTCGGCGATGTCGATGTTGCCTGTAAGCTGCGTGCGCCCGCAGTTGTTGACCAGGTTCGCCTTGATCTCGGCATCGCGCATGATGATCGAGTCTAGCTGGCAGGGGTTGATGGTGGTGCAGTTGCGGGCGATTTCGGGGTTGACTTTGAGAGAGGTTAGGCGGACTTGAACACACGGAACTTGCATGCAGTAGTGACATACCTCCGAATCCGACAGATGGTGGCGAACCAGACTCTCCCTGAGCGGCCAGAATCACTCCATGGGCCTTGGCAAGAGTAACGAAAGCCGCCAGCGGCAAGGTAGTAGAGAAACGCATGATGAAAATGGGCGAAAAGAGAGTATCGTAAAGAGAAAGACTTTGTTAAACAAACACCGGATGAAGTAGATAAGATGAGGTGCAGCCTGCTGCGAAGAAAGAAAGTAGAGAAGAGAGAGACGAGTGCTGGAACAAACTGGATAGGGAGTTGCTGTGTGAAAGAATATCGACATTCACGAGGGCATCGGAGGCCTCTATATACTGCATCTTTGAACTCGAAATGAGGAGTTCAGGGGCTCCCAAGTGAAACTGTGTGCACATTCTGATGGCAGACCAAACGCTCGTGTTTCTGTTCATGTCTTTCCGGTCAATCCTAGATCGACTCGGCTTCTTAGAAGCTTATTCCCAGGCGGGGTGGATCCAAAACGGTTGAGGCTCTGGAGGGCTGCAGGGATGTCGTTGAACATAGCCAGGGTCAATTTGCTGTTATTCGGACGTGAAAACGAGTAAGCCTTGAGGGTGGTCACTCCTTAGGGTTTCAATAGCGTCGTCTTGTATGGGCCTTATTTTGCCCAAATATTGATACCCGGACTCGTACGAGTCAGGTGACATTGTAGGGGTAGCGACTTGAGACGAGCGGACTCGCAACTTTGCCAGTCTCATGTCGGTGGGTCCAGGTGACAGTCGTTAACGGAAACCGTTGCCATACTCGCGTGGACTAAGAAGGAGAACAAACAAATGTGACTGGATAAAACATGATCGTTTGAGATACCCTTTCCCCCGTTGTTTGGGGTTGGATGCCTGTCGGCTCGTGGAGGAGGTAGGTACAGTAATGTCCCCTGTTAATGCAAACTCCCCCTTTTGCAAAGGATTTTGGCTGCTCGCATTCCTTCGAGGCCCAGATTTGCATCAACAGGGGACATCACTGTAGTCGCACAACCTTTCCTGGTGCAACGCCCGTCAACATCGCCACCCAACGATAAACGAAGAGAAAACTTACCCGCGCCCATATGTTTTGCTCCACGCACCCATATTCTGGGTGCACGCAAGCAAATGTTTCCACCACAGCCGGGGAAATCCAATAAAACTTGGGATCATGGTAAAACCAAGTTCGAACATTCCCTCGGTAACTTTTTCCCGTCATTATACACCTCTGCATGGATTTGAGACGTTAGCGTGGTTTTTGGGGGTGGCAAAGAACTTCAATTCTTACACAGGAAATATCTGGCTTGTTCTCCATTTGGCCCCTGTTTCTTGTAGCGTCAACGTACCAAGCTAACATTTCAAATCCATGCAGAGGTGTACCTTCAAATCGCCGATGTCACCTCCAGGTTGCATTGATAGCGTCGCTTTTGCAACCTACGGTCAAACGCCGCCATTAAGCCGAGACGATTATAGCTTTATAAAGCTGCTGGATGTTGAACAAGGTTTCAAACCCCTGTCAGTGCTAGATTTTGGGTGTAGAAAGGGGGTGGTGATGTTGGAAGGCTAGATTTTGGGTGTAGAAAAGGGGTTGGTGCTGTTTGGAGGACTGGGGCTAGTTGAAAACATGGGTACGTGGAGGAAAGATATGGATGGGTACGGGTAGGTTTTCTGCAAACGAACGCGGTGGTCGCCAGCTGATCATGATATCATTCGACAAGATCAAAGAAATCTCAGCCGTCTACCGTTTGCTCGTTGTATCGATGCCAAATGACAATTCGCATCTGCAACCCTTAGCAACCCCAAGCAACAGCAGTCGGGAGGTGTTAAACCTACCTACTAACAATGAGCGTCTACGTCTCATTGTTAGCCTTGGGGTCTGTGAGATGTCACTTGTGACACCGTTGGCGTTCACACACGACTGGTCTGATTGTCTCCAGAAGTGACCATGTCACTGACTAGACAACAGGCTCATTGTGCGCTGCTTGATCGCGTGAATGACAGCACCAGAAGAAATGGGGCTGTGAATTTGTTGACACTCAGCTATAAGATGTTCAGCTCAACACTTGATCGACGAGTTGAATGGACAGCAACTTACGGTTTATCCAGATTTACGGTACAAGGACTGACCGTATAGCGAACACTCACGTCCATCTCACGTCCGCCTCACCCTCGGTCGGTGTCTCTCAGCCACCCCATCGTATCACTAACCCCTCGTCCTTCTCAAGCTCAGTAAACACGACAGAGGCACATTACGATCAAGGTTTGCGTCCGGTACCATCAGGCCGACACCGCATTACAGCTCGAGACCGTCATATCGCAAAAGAAATGGGTTGCCTCTGCAGCATCCTCGGCTTCATCTTCCTCCTCGACGGCGGCGGCGAGAGGGTGACCTGGCACATGTGGGAACTATCACCTGCGCATCTAGAAGAGGGACGAGAAGTATGCGATTGCCCCAAATGCAAGTATTGGAGGCGATGTCGACAGGATCGGAGGAAGTGCTAGTGTCCAGCATGCTTGGGCTATCGTAGGGCATGATTCCGGGTACGAGTAGTGAAGGTCCGACGCACCCTGCCAGGTACATGTAAAAATGATGAAGCTATGGGCTCGGAGTCAAGGATTGTGAAGAGAGCTGGTGGGACGGCTCGTGGAGCAGAGACCGAACGGGTTGTTGATGCGTTGATGTCTTGATACACCCCGGCTGGGAGGTATGACGACGCGGGTTCACGACTTGGTGGGTATCTGACTATCGGGTACCGGTGGGCTGGAACAATATGAGTGACTCAGGTGCCGGAGATCGCAGGTCGGAGACACGAGGGTATAATAGCAGTTGGGCCATAAGGGTTCTCATCCGAACTTCCACGCTGCACCATGCTCATTTCCCAGGCGTTGGTTGGTTCACCTCACTGCTTCCAGATTTCGCCATCATGAACAATAGGAAGCTGCAATTTTCGCTGTCTTATCAGGCATATTGTTGGCCATTTGGTGTCGGACGTTGAAGTGACTCACGGAAATTTGATTCTCGATTCGTTTTCCTTCATGAAGAGGACTTTTTCCTTGTTTGCCTGTTGTTGGCTTTTCCTTCAACTTGTTCCTGGAAAGGTGAACGCAGGCAACGAGCTGGGTATCCCCCATAGACTGCGCAAAAAACGCCATTTCAGGGAAGGAATTGTAATCATCCACAACTGTCCGAACCCACAACCTTGGATATCTTCCCCGCCTCCGATCAGAAGCCGAGGACGTCGGCAGCAAGGCGTAAGCCATGGTAAGTATCGGCCTTTCCGGATCCTGCATCATCTTCCCACAAGCCATCACCCTCTGTGAGATCGTGCCCAACTGACACTTGTTAACTCTCTCAGGCTAATTCCACCCTCGCCGATGGCACCGGACCGGCAGACATCCCGGCAGACGGCTTCTACCAGAAGTACAAGATCCCCATGTTCATTCTTTTCAGCGCCCTAGCCATTCTCATTTTCGGCTCGACCATCTGGAAATGCTGCTTTCGGCAGAAGAAGAGCATTGAACTCGAATCTCAATTCCACCTCCCCCCGTTCATAGGACACGGCGGCGTAAGCGGAGAGGGCAACCACCTCCCCTACTCACACTCATTCCACTACCATCAGTACGGTGGTACAACCAGGGCTAGCACCAGGAACAGAGATAGAGGCAGGGGCAGACACGGAAGGGAAGTAATTCGTACGACTTCGGGATGGTGGCGCCATGCTGGTCCTGACCATCCTTTGTATCGAAACCGGCCACAGAGACAAACTCGCGTGGGAATCAGGGTACCGCCAACGACGGGAACACCACTTGATGGAGCTTATTCCATGGCTTATATGCAGGAAGAGACGCGACAGGAACAACCGCAGCAGCATCGAGAAGGAAGACACCATGAAGAGTACGAGATGGATGCGCACAAAGGGCAGGCGAGGGAGACGACACCGCCCCCGCCGTATAAAGCTAGGCGGTCCACAGACAACATGGCTGATCGTCCACCAGATTGTTTATGTGCCCATGTGTAGAAATCCAGTGGGGGCGAAGGGTTATGGCACCTGTGATGGAAAGGCTGGTTCATTGCTAATGTTTGGCGAGGATTGAATGATAAGGTAGCAAGAGTTCAAGTGTGGTGGTTGTGCAGGTCGAGGTCGCTACAGTATTAGTCCCGTCGGTAATGGTAAATGATGGAAGTAGATATGCCCTCAGAGGCGAAGAAACCCAACAGCTGAGTCGTGTTCGTGGCCCCAAGATCGCGTTCGTGAGTCTCCAAAGTAATTCCAGTCCATTCGCTTTTCCTGTGGGTATCACTCCTACCAACATTGGTGTCCAATCGCGTCTACCTAGATCGAATGCCCTCTTCATCAGGACATCAAGTGCTTCTCTCCTTCCCCGCCAACCGTGTAGCCTCTCGCCACTCCGCCTCTGCCTTCTTCAATCGTCATGCTGGCCTCCTCGTCAAAATCTGTACCCAGACCGACCCAGGTCCGCCGAGTACGAAGATACTCTGCACCTGGGCTGACAACACCGTTGACTGATGCCAGCTCCTGGGCCTTGGATCTCAGGGTCAAAGCGCTTGATCGTGGCGGCGCATCCGACATGTCAGACGAGGCCTCCTTCTTTTCACTCTTGGGTTTCGACGCGGCCATGCGCATGGGCCTACTATGGCTGACAAGTTTTCCTGTCCTCCAGTCAAACTCGGGTGGTGCCGACTCCTCTTCGCTGTCGAAATCGCCGTCCCCAGAGGCTTGTCCGTTATCAGCTGTATCTTGCGTCTCGTTGTTCTCGGTGTCCTCGGACTTCTTCTCCTCAAGCTTTTCGTCAGCCGGTGGCTTGACAGCTTCGATGCCACCCCACCACTCGCCGGTCCAAACTCTTTCGTCGTCACTGGCGAGAGCGAGCTCGAGCTCAAAGGGGGTGATGACGGGCTTGTAGAAGCCAGCATCATCCTCAATGAGAGAACTCTCCCAGCAGCCGACCACCACCCAGCCGTCGATTTCGGCAAAGTTGGCAAGCTTGGCCGGATTGAGTTTTCCAACCACCATCGTGTAGCTTTTCTTGCCGGCAGCAGCGATCTGCTTGCGGATGCTATCGATCGAGGAAAGGTAGTTGGAAACCGAGAGGGTGTTGACAAGGATACCGATGATGCCAGCCGTGGTCAGGGAAAGGAGGCGGGCATAACGGCGACCAAGGAGACGCTGGGCGGAGTACAGCGAGGAGCTGTCAGAAGAGGTCTGGAAGATGTAGAGGTTCTTGACTCTGGAGCAGAGGGCGAGGAGGAGCGCGGTTGGCGGTTGGGAGACGTGGAAAATGGAGTAATCTCGGAGATTCAGACCCGTCGAAGTTTCGCTGCCATGGCTGATTTCAACCTCTTTGTCTTGGGCATCCACGACTTTTCTGTTTGGTATCCTGCCCATGGGGTTGTGCACAATCTCCGTGGCTAGCAGGTTGGCGTAACCACGGCTCTGGAGCTCGGACAATAACGACTGGACGTGAACTTGGTATGTGACATCGGCCGCCAAGACCACCTTGGCCTCCTTATCTGGGTATTCCTTCTCGAAGTCGGCGAGGGCAGCATCGCGGTCGAGGATGTGCTTGGTGAAGACATAGATTACGGGAAGACGGGAAGTAGGCGAGAGGCACGAGCGGCCGTAGTGGACAACGACATGGGCGTTAACGTGTTCGGCGGCAATCTCGTCGACGCAGCAGGCGCTGTAGGAGGTATCGGCGAGCACGTATACTCGACGGGCCTTGGGCTGAGATTCTGCTGGAGCTGGAGCTTGTTTACCACATCCACACCCTGTACCGCCGCATTGTCCGTTGTTCGTGGTCGAGGGCTCGGGGCATGCTGTTGTGGTCGACGTCGACGGCGTCGGTTGTGGTTGAGAAGCGAGCTCTTTCTCTAGGAGTTGGACGACTCTGGGGGCATCGCAAAGCATATGGTCGGGAAACTGTAGGCCAATTCTCCTCCATCCTCCCTCGCCGATCTCCTTTGCTGTCCTGGAGATCTCGTAGATGTCGCCGAGTTCATCGTCTGACTTCGTCTTGGTCTTGTCATCGGTCGGGACCACTGCGTACTCGAATAAGTGATCTTCCGGTGTGGACAGAACCGGTGCTGCGTTTAGTTCGCCAGCCATTGTGTGTCCAGCGTAGGTGTGTTGTTGAGGATAATGATGACTTTGTTGCTGGGGAAATGTTTCGATGTTGACACTGGACGGAATGTGGGGTTGAAATTTTCTGGTCGGCGGCGGGGTCTGCTGAGAAATTACCCTGCGATTTGACGTCGCGGGTGCCTGAGCCCTACGGCTTCGGTGGGGTTTCAGCGGAACAGTGGGCTGAGACATGCAGCCTAGAGGTAACCTCAACCTCGCTACTGACGAAGGTTGGAGGAGGAGGACCACTTCCATTCCTCTCGCGGGTCCACTTACTTTCTTGACACTTTCACCTTATTGCACAAACGAAAACTCTCTGCGGCGCTGATCATTTCGCATTGAAATTATCTAGCTATCCAACTGCTTTTGTCTATATCCAACATCCAACACCGAAAAACACGCGCCGTACGATTAGAACTTGACCCGCGGGTTGAAGCCGACAGCGAGGACACGGGCGGACGTATAACACGCCAGGGCGATAAAGTACGAAAGGCCCGAGAAGATGATGACGGCTCGCCAGCCCGTCTCAACAGAGCCCATCTCCAACAAGGCGCCGCCGATAGGTACACTGCTGAGCGTACCGAAACTGGCCACCATCATGGCCGTCGAGTAGTACCGACCGAAGTGGCGAGCGTCACACAACTGTCCGAGGCATACGGGTACCAAGCCGAGGTTGCTTCCGCTGGCAAACCCAAAGAGCACGGCATATCCGATCAGCACCGACTTGGACATGGCTGCCGGGAGCCACATGGCCAACACGAGAATCACACACAGCGAGATGGTGATGATCACCACGTTAAACCGTCCGATGCGATCGGCAAAGAGACCGGGGAGCACACGGCCCAACACAGACCCGGCGTTGAGGTACGACAGGAGAAGGTAGCTCTCGGTCGCATCCTGGCCATGCGCCGCCGCGTACGAGACGATGTACGTCAAGGGCATGAACAGACCCCACTCCATAAAGAAGATGCCGATCGCCGAAAAGGCATAGCGAAGGTCTCGGAATCCGGAAAAGTCGGGCAGAAGTGACGACACCTTGGCTCCGTCGTGGCTGATCTTGGGCTTCAGACGAGTCTTGATAAAGAGGTTGGCGGGCACGGCGAGGCCGAGCATAATGAAGCCAAGAATGCGGCAACTCCAGGGGAACCCAATCGAGGGGAGGGTATACCGCAACATAATGGGGAACACGATACCACCTATGCCGCCGGAAATGGTAGCAACACCTGTTGCCAGTCCACGGCGCACATGGAAGAAGTGTGTGATGGCCCCGTACGCAGGGCAGTTGAGAAGGGCGCCGCCCAAGCCACCGAGCACCGAGTATGTCAGCATGATCTGATAATAAGCTGCGTCCGTCGTTAGCTCCATATGCCATCAACAACTGCTAGAAAAGGACTTACTCTTGCTGAGGCTCAACAACATCAAGCTGAGGACGACCAGCACACTACCCGCGGCGACCAAGAGGCGCGCTCCATGCCGATCGAAAATGGGGCCGACTTGGATGCCCACAAAGAAGACGATAAAGAGGTACAGGGAAAAGATCCATCCGATCTCGGATGCGCTGTGGTTGACAAGCTGATGTGTCGAAAAGTATGATTCGAAGACGGCCGCAGAGTTGATGAGTCCAAACACCGATATCATGGCGCAAAAGGACCCAAACACTACCAGCCAGCCCTGCAGGCCACCTTCGGGGAAGTCGATTACGGTGGTCGCCGCAGACGGCTGCCGGGCCAGGTCGTTCTCGCACTTGGCGCCCTCATCATCGGGGCTGTAGCTGAGGTCAACTTGAATGGTGTCGGATTCCGGTCCCGAGTCCCGTCCGTCCGAGTTGTCTTCGCGCTTTGAGACGAACGATCCGCCCTTTTCCTGGTCACTAGAATCGATAAAGGTCGGGAGTGATGATAATGACTCGCCCACAGGGGGCTGCTGATGGTTTTTTAGGCAGCTGTCCTCTGCATTAGGAGCTTGACCTAGGGTCATTTATCCGGGGTTTTTGGGCGACAGATGATCTCGAGTCTCGAAAGATAACTTCCAAGGTCGGGAGGGTTGGTCAGGGCTTTCTCCTGCTCGTTCAGGGACGAGGTCACCAAAAAGATGATGTTCTTCTCCGAGATATAAGAGAATGCACGTTCTTCAGTTTCCGTCACTGTGACAAGAAGTGGCGGTATCTGGCCCTTTTAAAGTGGAGGGCCGGGTGGAGGACAAAGCGGGCTCAACAGGGATTCAACGCAAGAAAAAACTTTCTTTGCAAATCGCAGGGTGGTGGCAGGGTGGCTGGAATCTGGAATGGCGGAGAGGCTTCTCGGTCTTCTCTGCCGAACAAAACGTCGAACATGAAACATCACTGGCACGGGCTCATTATCCGGTCCCACCAGTTGTTAGCATGATGGCAGATTCGCTGTGGCAGCCGCTGCTGTCGGAGGAGAAGCAGTTTCTCTCACGTAACAAGCCGGCTTGGCAGCATGCGCCGAGAGTGTCCGGTCTGGATTTCGGAAAAGCATGGGCCAGCGCCGGCGGTGACCCTTCGATTCTCAGGCACCGCTCCCGGAGCCCGGCGTCCACCGGTCATTCGCCGTCTTTCGCTGGCTCTGTGACCGCAACCGATGTTCTAAATTGCCATCTGGCTGGCATATCCAAATTTTCCGATTGGGTTGCCTGTACGTACCCCTTTCACGTGCGCCGGTGGAATGCGACGTATTGTTTACACCGTCTCAACTGTCATCAAAATTTCCGGTTCCGCTCGGGCGTCGACTTAGTCTACTTGTCTACAAACAACATAAAACGTTCATGAATTCCCTTCACTGCGAGTTAGCGTTTTCCTGCCTCAACAATCGTCAAATGAGCGTCCCTTTGCAATCCCCAGCCCTCAGCAACTGGGCTTTTCACTGGCCAGCAACGACCCTGCTCAGTCATGGATTGCTGCGGCAAACCACTGTAACATCGTACCTACCCTGCTACCTAACCCGGCAACGCTTAGAACTAGTGGCAAGGGACGTAAAAGTTTGTTGGTTCCCTTCTCTTTGTTTTTCTTTGTTCTCGCCCTTCAACGTCTCGTCAATCTATGACAGCGAGAAAATAGCTGATCAACTAGGAAATTCCATCATGGATATACGGCACAGGTGAGACTGTTGGTTGTTCTATTTGTGCGGCTGTACCCTTGCTCGTTGCGACAGCGGGGCTATTGTGTAGGCAGTAGAGTTGATCATCGTATTAGATGCCACTCTGCGCTGCCACCGACCTGCATCATCCTCTGGCGATCCTTGATGTTTGTGTTTGTTTGAGACGCGGTAAGTAAGCTCACAAAGCCACACGGTAAGCCTAAAGCTCTGGCCATCTGTCATCTCATGTTTCAAAAAGATGGGCTACTACCGCGCATCTTCCCAGCCGAGCACGCTGCCTCTCGCGTTTGACCTGCTGGCGCGAGTAGGACAGATCCTCATGTTGCAATTTCGACGACTTCGGCGCTCGTGGCGCAATCGACGCCGCATCAAGCTCCTTCTCAAAATCGCCTTACCGCTCCTCGTCCTTTACCTCATCGACTTGCCGATTCACCTATACCGTACGCGCGTTGCGCGCCCCGGCCATGATCTCGACCTGCCGTTTGCGACGGGCTGTCTGGACCCGTCGGTCACCGCCGCGCAGCCGCGCGAAAACGCCACTTTTGTCATGCTGGCGCGGAATAGCGAGATTGACGATGCGAGAGCGACGGTGGAGAATATCGAATGGCAGTTCAACCGGTGGTTCCACTATCCGATCCTGTTCCTGAACGACGTTCCGTGGACGGAGGAATTCAAGGATGTCTTGAGCAGGGCCGTGAGTAACGGGACGGAGGTCAGGTTCGAGGTCATCGAGAAGGGAAAGTGGGGGTTTCCCGAGGAAATGAATGAGAAGGAAAAGACGAAGGCCAAATTGCAGATGAAGAAGCAGGGTGAGAAAGGAGTGGGCTATGGTGATATGGAGAGTTACCATCACATGTGTCGGTTTTACTCTGGGTACGTCTCCCGATGCGTTTCGTGTGATAGTTCCACATGCTAACCCGGGTGTTTGCAAATAGCGAGTTCTACAACCTCGAAGCCCTGAGGCCGTACAAGTGGTATTGGCGCCTCGAGCCGAGTGTCCGCTACAGCTGCGCCCTGACATACGACCCCTTTGCCGAGATGGCGCATCGCAACAAGGTCTACGGCTGGACGATAGCGCTCTGGGAGGTCGGCGATACCTGCCCGTCCCTGTTCAAGACGACCGACGACTACCGGATCGAAAAGGGCATTCCCCGGACGCCAGCCTGGAATGCCTTGTTCCGAGTGATGTGGTTCCCCGCGCCCGTCCGTTGGTTTCTCGGCTTCTTTGGAGTATCGGAGCACGACAACTCAGGCAACAAGTGGAACATGTGCCACTACTGGAGCAACTTCGAGATCGCCAACCTGGACTTCTTTCGCGGGCGCGAATACCAGGACTACTTCCGCTACCTGGACAGCAAAGGCGGCTTCTACTCGGAGCGCTGGGGCGACGCGCCGGTACACACGCTGGCCGTGCACATGCTTCTCTCGCCAGAGAAGATCCATCACTTTTCGGATATTGGCTACGAGCACGACACGCTTTGGCAGTGTCCCGGGAATGCGCCGATGGATCGGCAACTGCTCGGTAACAAGGCGCTGGCAGACACGGGCACGATGACACCGCCATCGGAGGGGGGGACGGGATGCAGGTGTAAGTGCCAGGAGAATAAGAGGAGGAGGAATATCAATAGTGAATGCACGAGCGAGCTGACGAGGCCGGTGGCTTTTCATAGGCCGAGTTGGTGGGAGAGGCATAATGGGTTTTATCACTATGCTGTGAATAACCCTAATAATCCGGGGAAGTGAGGTGGCAGTGTGGGATGGGGAGGTCTTGTGTCCCGGGCCAGTCTTGTGGTTTTAAGGATTAATGACATAGCAAAAAATGGTTTTCACACCTTTGAGATATAACACGATGCCACATGATCGCTCATCACAAAAGTTTTGGCACCGTGGGAAGGAATTCAAGGCGTTGTCGGCGTATCAGGACGTGCACTTCGGGCCCACTCATACATAAGTGCATGGTTCGCAAATTCAATCATCAAGCGGGTTTAGCTCAGTTGGGAGAGCGTCAGACTGAAGTCCACTTCACTCATAAATCTGAAGGTCGTGTGTTCGATCCACACAAACCGCAAGCTTTTTGTCCATTCTATTTGGACAATCTTTTGTATTACTTCTAAAATGCGACAACTTGCTCGTCTGTGTGTTTTTCTCTTCCTTTTTTCCTGACACAAGACAATTTGGCGTTGCGGGTGGCTGACTTCCTCTTACTGTGTAATGGAAGGACGCTGGACCTCCATTGTCTTTACTATATCTGCGATATCTTTCTTTGTCTGTGCAGTATTATATATACTATGAGATCACTCGAGTGACTCGATCGACTCCCTGTTCGCTTTCAAACCATTGTCAAAAAATGTTTTCTTTGTCTCCCAGTAACGCGCACTGTTGTTCAGTCTAATAATAACACACACCGTAGAAGTTGTTGCTCTAACTCATTTCCACCTCACCACCCGCCTCACCACCATAGAACCATAGCATCCAGCCTTCCCGCGTCACGATCACGGAAAACCAACCCCCCCAATCCCATCCTGCTTAATACAACAACTGAACTTCTTCCTATACACCACCCACTCTCCGCCCGGCGCCACGCCCTTGGCACCTGCATAAGCCGCCCACCCATTTGGAAACTTGTCCGAGAACAACTGCGGAGGGGTGAAATTTTCGTCGGAACGAACAGAGTAATCGAACGTTGGACTACGTTAGATTTTCAGTTGATCATTAGCATCTTCTCTACATACAACCTCGAATCTTGATCTCCATCCGATCCCATCATGACACATCCGGCACCAAGTAAAGAACATAGAAACTCTAGGGAAGACCAAGAATAAAAATAAAAAGAATAAACTCACGGCCTCAACAATCCATCCCCCCCTTGCTGGTCTTCCTTCCTGTTCATGTGGAAAGTCGCCACCCCCGGCGCACACCTCGCCGGCCTGGTCGGTAAGTCCACCGACATATCATAGCCCATCCGACTGTACGAGAGAAGCTCGGTGAAGTTGTTGTTCATGATGGCGATGTGGATCGGCTTTGGAGGTGAGGAGGGTCCAGGGCGGTTGGCGATGGGCTGGTGAACGAAGGCGTGGCAGAACGAGTGGAATTTGAACTCGGGAAGACCGGCCATGCTGTCGGGGACCGTCCAGTAGCACCAGGGACAGAAGCGGTCGGATTGCGCGGCGACGGTTGCTGGTTTGATAAGGAGGACAGAGAGGGAGAGGAGGATGGTGATGAGGTGCATCGTAATGTTGAGGTGATGGCTGTTAGAAAGTATGTACAGATCTTAAAGATGGAAAGGCGATAAGGGCGGAGAAGAACTTGATACGCATGGACGAGCAAGGTTGTGAGACAGTGGACGATTGATGGTAGTGGTAGGTATATCCCGCTCAACTTGGCTTCTCAAACTCTTGGGAAGTGATCACATGGTCACAGTGAATATCTGGGACAAAGACTATCTGTCTGCCTTGTGCTGGCGCGGGAGGGGGTTGAGATTCATTGTATGTGTCACAATCGTCAAAGAAACTTGACAATGCGTGCCACAACAAGGTTATTTGTATCAATCTACGAGATAACCTTCAGTCAAAAAGGGCCAGGTAGTACAAACCATCAATGCCCGCCGCCCTTGAAGCCATGGGAGAGTTGCACAGAGCCTGTATATTTTCACAGTTTTACTTTCCTCATCCAGGATTTCAGGTTCAACCCCCTTCATTCGTTCCTTCCCAACTTATCCACCCCCACAGCCACAATGTTGGTATCGCTCCTTCCCTTCCTCATCTTTATCTTCACCTTCACCGGCTACCCCGCCCAGGCCTCCCCAACAGGAACCAACATCTTCCCCGGTCCGGATGGCTCCTCCTCCAAGTCCATCACCCCCGGCACGGGCAACTCCCAGGCCAACAATAACTCTCAGATCCTCAACACCAGAGATGCCAACACCAACTGGAACGACTGGTCTTCCACCGGCGAGCGCTTCTGCCCCTGGTGCGAAGCCGGCGTCGACTCTTCCAAAGACGGCGCCAGCCCGGAAGACAGGGTGTGCAGGGTAGTCGTGCACCAGCCGATGGCCACGGGCAACAACCCGCCGAACACCCAATTCGCTCATATTGCCATCCTCAATGCCCGGTATACGGAGCTGCTATCATACAAGCGCATGGGGTGGAATCAGCAGGAGAATCTTTGGACGTCGGTGGGGGATGATGGGTCTGAGGGTGGGATCGCCACGGTGTTTACTGGTCAAGAGGGTGTTTGGATGCCGTAAGTTTTTTTTTTATTTTTTTAATTTTTTTTTTTTTAGTTTTTTTTTTTTTTTTTCCTGAATGCAGAGTTACTGTGGGGCTTGATGAGAACCTCCAACGGTAGAGATATCCTTGGGGGGAGAAGGGAAAGATGTCGCTGTCCTTTGAACTTTTGCTGACTTGATGGATGATGTTTGTTTTTCTAGACCAAAGATTTTGTGGCAGAGAGATGGGAAACTGTCAGTGACCATTCTTCCACTGTACCCGGGCACGGAGGGGTCGACGTGGAAGATTGTGACAAACGTTGCACCGAAGCAGAGCTATCTCGTTTTTCATACGTGGTTCTTCTGTGGAAAGTAGTTTCTATTGGTAGCTAAGTGTAAGGCTCTTGGTGCCTGGGGTTGGAGGGATTCATTGTTTGTCTTCCTTTTATAGGTATGCAGTGGGTAGATACCTCTAGTGTTTAAAGTGTCATTAAACATCGTGCTGCAGTTCTACACTACCTCTTCAATGACAGGTTCAACGGAGCTGGAGGACCACTGTGACATCATGAGATCCACGTGGTGATTGTTTACTTGTGTGGATTCAGCGATGCACAAAATAGGGGGAACCCCGCTTCACATCTTCACAATGTTGTTCTTGTTACAAGTACATGTATCTAACTTCCACCTCCGCCGCCCGATGGGAATGAGATGTACGGCAGTAAATCMAAAAAAAAAAAAAAAAAAGAAAGGTCCTGTCGTGAATGGAACACGGGACGTGACTGCAAACTGGCAAGGAGTAGAAGACGGGAGCCTTATTTGCGCAACCGGAAGGTGCCAGCTACAGCACTACTACAGTGCCAAACGAACCTAGAGGTATTCTAGGTGCTATCCGAGCTCGTCCCTGACAAAATTGATGGCACCCGAGTCCACCACCCAGACACCAAAACTCAGCCAAAACACCACGAAAATCACCGATTTTTATTGCATTCAATACCCAGTGAATGTGCCTTCTAAATCTATGCGGTCCTGCAGGATATGGGGTGTTTGATCAATCCATTTATTGATTGTTTCCTGCGTTCAGGCCGCCCAGCCTGGGGTTCAAACTTGGACTCGGGTGCCATCCTGACCGAGCCGAGATAACCCGGTCGGACCAGCTTAGAGGGCCCACTGTACAAGTTGTAGCCCCAATCATTTCTGCTTCTGAGAACCGCATCGATGCGATCTCTGACACCATCATCCAGCTTTTCCGCGCCGGAAAGGATTTCGATCAACATCTTGCACCGCTCCCAGCACTCATGTCTCAACCCTTCATGCGTCAATCTGGCGAGAATGCTTGTATCTTTCGCAAAAATCTTACGAAGCCCGTGTAGCCACTAGCCAGTCTTGGTGATTGGTAACCTTTCCCCGAGCCACGTTGATGGCCTCCTTTACTGTTCTCTCCTCCTTGAACATTTTCTCCTCGATCTGGGTGAAATAGTCAATAAGGATCGCCCTGGCCTCGGACTTGCACTTCTGGATTGCGGCATCGGCATCTTCAGCGACGCTACCAGCCTGTGTGAGACGATTGCTCTCTTCTACTGCCTTGTGGAAGCGCAGCTTGAGGGACTCTGGCAT
Source organism: Neurospora sp. FGSC 26628 (assembly GCA_009805345.1). Taxonomy (NCBI): domain Eukaryota; kingdom Fungi; phylum Ascomycota; class Sordariomycetes; order Sordariales; family Sordariaceae; genus Neurospora; species Neurospora sp. FGSC 26628. The sequence continues at coordinate 67,085 of RAOO01000008.1, read as the reverse complement.
GGATGTTTCCTGTTCTTCCAATTCCTCGGGGCTGCTCTCAATGCTTTGTTCGGCCGTGGTAGCCTCAAGAACACCACTTGGCGGCTTTGCTTCGCTCAACTGAGGCTTGGGCCTCTCCACCAGGTTCACCAGCTCCCCGTTGCTCTGAACTCCGTTTTGCAGCTCGCCTATGGCGGACTTGACCGAGTTTTTGAAAGCAGACAATCTTCCTTCGATAGAATGGCCGTGGGCGGCAATTGTCACACGGACATCGCCCACAGTCCAGGGTCAGGGTCGCGAGGCTCAGCAGAGCCTCAACGCCTGGCATTAGCCTCGAGATGCCCGGTGGCCTCCGGCCGCAACACTCACCCCGGTCGGACCCACGGCCGGACCCWCGGCCGGACCCGCGRCCGGACCCGCGGCCACTGACGCTGATGAAACACCATGAGACAATCCTCAGTCATTCCAGAAGCAACCCCAGCCAACCAAGCAAGAAGCAGGGCGCCCAGATGAAGGACAGCGCCAGGACCCGCGGCCACTGACGCTGATGAAACACCATGAGACAATCCTCAGTCATTCCAGAAGCAACCCCAGCCAACCAAGCAAGAAGCAGGGCGCCCAGATGAAGGACAGCGCCAGAAGGAAGATGGAGAATGGATGAAGGCATTCAGAAGTCGAATCGTTCACAGGTTCCTCTGTCTTTCCAGTTTCTGGCTTCGCTTCCCCTTCGACAGTCTCACTGATCTTGATCCACATGTATGCTGGCTGCTAGATAGATGCCTTGAAGCCTCAGGCGACAAGGCTTGATACGTACCTCAAGTACGTACCGTTTCCCTTTGGCATAAGAAGGCCTTGAAGCCCAGCCTTCCCCTGGAGGTTGAGAGGATCAACAAGGCCTTCGAGACCAAAGTAGTCCTCAAGTACGTACCGTTTCCCTTTGGCATAAGAAGGCCTTGAAGCCCAGCCTTCCCCTGGAGGTTGAGAGGATCAACAAGGCCTTCGAGACCAAAGTAGTTTATCAGCTGAATTGAACTACTGTTCCAAGCCCAGATCACTGCCCTTGTTACAGCAATCCTGTTCACAACCTCGTAGACTGCGGTTTCGACGGTGGCGGACTGATCCGAAAGCTGACGTTTTAAGGCATCCTTCTCTTCCTCGCAGGCAGAAAGTCTAGCATTCACCTTATAGAAATGCAGCTTGACCATCGCGAGAGATGAATTCAGAAGCGTCCTCTCTAATTCGCTGGACTTCTTCGCCATAACTGCCTCGTGCAGCTTGTGCTTTGTGTCCTCGAGCTCTTCTTGGAGAGCGGCCTGCGAAGACGCGCCAGCACTAATCTCCTCGTTTGCGTCCTTCAGCATTTGCTTGGTGACATATAGTTCCGAAGCCACAGTGGTACTGGTTTTCCGGGACGCATACAGTATGTTTTCCACCGCAAGCAATATCTGCTTGACAGTCTCGTGGAACTCGGCCTGAAACGACTTTGCTGACTCGCTCTTGCACAACTCACGCTTCTTAGCCTCGAGCTCCTTTTCGAGATCGGCCTGTGAAAACTTCGTGTCCTCGAGCTCAATTTCGAGAGCGTCCTTTGCAAGGTGCGTGTCCTCGAGCTCCTTTTCGCGATCGTCATGTGCAAGCTTCATGTCCTCGAGCACCTTTTTGAGAGCGGCCTGTGCACGTCGGGCAGAAATAGTATCCGCGTTCGCTTTCCGAAGCTCGTGCTGAGTAGTATAAAGGTCCAAACCCCAATCGGTATTGGCTGCCTCGACCGAAGCAATCTTTTCCCTAGCAGCCTCGAGGCTCTCGTTTGCCTTCTGCAACTTTTCGGCTTCTTGTTCCCTTGCCTTCTCGTCCATAACAATCTTGATTTTTGCCCTACGCAGCTCTCCCTTGACGTCCTCCAGCACTGCTTTCAACTCATTGTTCTCCGCTGTCAATTTGTTGTTCTCGATCTTATGTGCGTTTGCCTTTGCCGACGCCTGAACGAAAAGCCGGCCCCAATAAGAATCGCTTGGAGGCGTGGCAGGAGTGGCCTCAGTGACCGTCTCGGACAGAATCTGCTGGTTTTGGGCAGACGTAGAAGAGGAAGGTGTATCGGTTTGTTGTTCGCTCGTGGTGCCCGCTCCGCGAGCGTTCGTGTCGGTGGGGAGCTTGAGTTGCATTCTGTCTCGGTCTGCAAGAGTTAGTGAGCTTGTGGCCGTGCTGTAGCAGGCAGGTGCGGGAAAAGGGAATACCTACTGCTTGTCTTTGAGAAATACCGTCTGATGGGAAGAGATTGAGTGGGTTGAGCGTGCCTGACTTGGAGTGTACATGAGTTCTGACGAGCTTCGTGGTTGGTGGTTGGAGTTGGTTGTTCTGTGAATGAAAGAGAAGACGATGAAACAGTGGAATGGAGAGAAGAGAAAGAGAGAAAGAGGGAGAAGAGGAATAAAAGGGAGAGCAGAGAGGGGAAATAGAGCAGGAATTTTTGTTGACCGAAACATGGAAATTATTGTACGGCAATCCGGACACATCACCCACATGCCGCGCAGCATGCATGCACGATCTGTGGCTTTAAGCTGGCTAGCTCAACATCTCAACATTTTGGTACGCTTTTTCTGTTAGGGTTCGTGCCCCTACTATGCATTCCCACTGCATCGGGACTGGACTTCCTCAACCACTGTGCCATTGCCTCCAAGTATGCAGAAGAAACCCATCTGATCGTTCTTCCCAACCCCGTAGTTCTGTTTCAACTTCTGTCTTTTCATGGTGATTGGCTTGCTTTTAAACGTGTACATATAATTCCATGGCTCACAACAACCATTTCTCGGTGCCACTGACCCCAAGGACACATTGTCTCAAATTCAATTTTGTGGAAGACGTCAGGATCGCAACACCCATTTTAATGCCTTTGCAATTCTACCTTCTACATTCCTTGAGATACACGAAGGATTACAAGATCTTGACCCCTTCATTGGAAGTCGTCCTTGTCCTAAGCCGTGACACCAAAAGACCTTCACCCCTCACAAGCCCACCAACTCTCAAGATCCGCTTTCCCATTCCGCTAACCGGTCAAGCTAGCAGCCTCCAAACTATTCATAGCGGCCAGCATAGGTCAAGGCTAACTTCGTAGCTGTACGAAGCTCGAGGACAGGCAGATATCCTATGAACAGCTCCAAAACCATCCTCAAAGGTTTTGAGCCTCAACATCCAGAGAAGAATGCATGAAACGGACAAGCCAATATCTGCATAGTCGTTGGTCTGTAGAGTAAGTCACTGGAGCCATTGGATATTATAGTGAAAGAGCTAGAGAGACGTGGTAACTCACCTCGTGTGTGAAGCATATCAAACAAGAGAGGAACCGGCCGAGGCTCTGGTCTGGCAAAGATCCCGTCTGAATTCCCGGAAAAACTGGGCAAAATCCGCATCCATCTCCCTTGTGATCTCCGCCAGTACTAACCCCTCCTCAAGCACGTCATGGTTGTTGAATATAGGAGGTATGAGGCCGTCCTCCACTCCACGGAAGTTGGAAGCGGCAAGTAGGCGGAGAATTGGCCAGGTCTTTCGAAACCTGCTTCCGAGCCTCCCAAGACGGCCTCTGTAGCCGTGAATCTTCAACTGCATCTCCTCATCTTTCTGCTCCAAAGCATCGTTTTTCTTCCTCATGTCAGCCTCGAGGATGGCTGCCCGACTCTCAACTGCTCGCAGCTTGTTCTCCGCTCTAATGCGAAGGCTCTCAGTGCCATCGAGCAAATCCTGGTGGTTGCGCAGGGTAGCTTTGCGGGACATGTTGTCTGCCTCAAGCTTCTCGGTCATCTTCTGTTCTCTTTTGAGCGCATTCTCAGCCCGACGCAACTGTTGCCTTGTTCTGTCGAGCTGCGTGCTCAAAGGAGACTTGAACTGCTCGAGTTCGTCCTCCGCCTCCCGCTACTGTTGCTTTGTTGTGTCAAGCTCTGTGCTCAAATGAGACTTGCTCTCCTCGGAAGAAGCAAGCTTGTCCTCGGCCTCCTGCAAGAGCTGCTTGGTGCGCTCAAGTTCTGCGTTCGCGTCTGGAGTTTGTACGCGTCCTCGATTAACTTTGTGATGAAGCCACCCAAGTGGGGCAGTGAGGAGGACTGGAAGTCATTCTGGGCGCCGTTATGGAAAGGTTGTGAAGGAAGCAACGGGCTTTCGATCGTAGGATTGGTCGCCGCCCGAGAAGGGTCGGCCGGATTCTCTTCCATGGTGGTTGATGATTATGGAGATGGAAAGTGCAGAGCCTAGATTGTGCCTGCCGCGATCCTCCGAATTACTGTGTTTGATGGAGGGAGGAAGCCGACGACAGATAAGGGCTTGATTCTGTACTTAGTGGTTAAGGAAGAGGACCGAGAAACTAGGACAGCCTAGAAATACTGGAAGGGAGTGGGAAGCCCGGTGAATGGGAAGCTCGGTGAATGGGAAGCTCGGTGAATGGGAAGCTCGGTGAATGGGAAGCTCGGTGAATGGGAAGCTCGGTGAATGGGAAGCTCGGTGAATGGGAAGCTCGGTGAATGGGTAGAGCACTGACTTCCAACAGGTTGTGTCTTCAGGTTCTGTGAGATGCCCGACTGAAGTGTCCATGTCAGCCCGGGGAAAAAAGGTGTACGCGCGAGTCGTTCACCTACTGCTCCCTCTCCTTACTCGCAGCTGGAGAGGGCGAATTGCCAAAAGAGTCTTGGTGATATTTACGAGAGAACCTCAGCGCACTCCAAGCCAAACCTCCGCGCACCCTACGTCCTGAGGTTATATAGGCCATTTCAAACCACATCTTGACTTGTTAGTCCAAAACCAATACCTCCCATATTTACAAGCATACCTCTACCATCTGGGGCCAGTTTTTCATTTATAGCGTTTTGAAAGGCTGTGTTGTGGCCGTGTGTTTGCAAATGCCGGTGCTGCGAATGCAACCCCCAAGCATAAACGGTTGGTTTGAACAAGACCAAGCCACGTAGAACCACCGATAGGGCAAGCGTTACATACTCCTTCTCGCATGCGAAGTTTCCTAGTAATCCAATTTGTGGTTGAAAACAATTGAGTTTACACCTTGAAACTTAGGATGCGCGCAAGTTTGGCTTGGATTGCAAGTTCACAGAAGTCGCCAATGCCTGGGAGGTGCTGGCTTCCACTGCCGTTTCTGTGTAGGTGCGGAGCTTGAATTCCATGTTCGGGTGATGGTGGGGCGAACACAACTCCATAGAAAGGGCAGCAAGCGCAAATTGCAAAATGGGACCAAGAGGGAAGGAGCGGAAAAGCAACCTGTGACGAACCGTTACAAGCACAGGAGTATATTTCTGGGAATAAGAACAACGGTCGCAGTAGTCAAAAGGTACTGATCGATTGTGAAAGCTATTGCTTGCTGAAGAGCCAGTATGTAAAGAGGCCTGGGAAGGCCGTCTTTATATACCGGCCTTCATGGACCCGATATACTGGACCCGTGGACCCGATATACTGGACCCGTGGACCCGAACATTCATCTCGGGTCCAACCTGATTGGTCTATCTGATCTAGCTTACATAGGTGATTTCTGATTGGATCGTAACACAACCCTTCTCGCTTGACTCAAGCTTCCAACCTTGTAGAGGTTACGGTAACGGAAATGTAGGTACTTGGGTGGCAGATCATTCCCCTGAAACGTTGAATCAACTGGCTGATATTACTTTCGCTTTCCCATCGAAATGACCCTTCTCGCAATATCAGAACCAATTCCAACCAAGAACCCATGACATGTTCAAGCCAAGAGATGGAAGCAGATAACTTCATGACTCCTGGACAATCACCGGTCAACCTGCTTTATATCCTCGACATCTGGATGATAGGTAGGTATCTTCCGTCTTCCTCCTCCCTAAAATCCCTACAATGAACAGACAACCCAACCGTCACATTCCCATCATAGACGATCCTCACGCAGTCATATCCGATTCCGAGCACAGATCTTGAGAGCACCAGATAAACCATTATTTGCTCCTTCGTGATCCGTTCGACCGTAGTCAGTCGGCAGCATTGGCCGCATGGGCTCAAATCCGTTTCTGCGCGTACGTACACACGTTAGTGGCGAGATCATTTTCGAGGAGAAATCGATGGATTGTGTGTGTGTGTGTTATTTTTAACGTCTACTTCCGCCTCCCGAAGGGCATGAGACGTGCCGCATCGGTGAATCTAGTGTACAAAAGTAGGAGCAATACCCTGGAACGCCCTTGTAGCGCCCAGTGTCCTAACCGTCCACCAAAACCANTGTGTGTGTTATTTTTAACGTCTACTTCCGCCTCCCGAAGGGCATGAGACGTGCCGCATCGGTGAATCTAGTGTACAAAAGTAGGAGCAATACCCTGGAACGCCCTTGTAGCGCCCAGTGTCCTAACCGTCCACCAAAACCATAAATCCGAGGGCAACTCGAGGCTTAATGCCAGCGAAAATCATGTGTTGTCCATAGCGTAAACGCGGCCCAACACCTCCAATCAAATCGCCCAGTGAGCGAGCCGCCAGTATATGGCGGAACCTGTAGAACAAAGGAAAAGACATAAGAAACTGTAAAATCACTCCTCCCCACTCTCTCTCCCGCTCTCTTTCTCGCTCTCATCCTCATGCAAAACCTCCTCACGTCTTCTTACACGGTGAACTAGCTTAGCCGGACCACTATCGTATCCTCATCAGCTGAGGACTGGGTCTGGTCAGAGCTGTCAGAGTTCTCGGGGCCGGAGGGGGCGGAACTATGCCTGGGCAGCTCGTTGGAAGACATGGCAGTATCTTCCTGGCTGTCAGAAGGGGCGAGGTGGTCGTATTTCTTGGTGAAGAGAATACCGCCGTTGCGGCAAATGTCCTTGCGTTGCTGTGGCGTCGGGCGGACGACAGTATCTCTCTGGCGTTTTGGCCGCATAGGGCAATCGTCGTGGGTGGACTGGAAAGGGCCTCGGCAGTTGGCGCATTGGGTGTGGCGGTCACATTCGCCATGAGCAACACGTCCACATTGAGAGCATCGCGCAGCACGGGCACACCCCTTGCGGCCGTGCCATTCTAAGCATTTGGTGCACTGGCCAAGTGGGCGCCTCTTTTGGATAAGGCGGCTAACGTTGCTAACGTCGAAGAGGCGAAAGGGAGAGACAGGCCTGTCGAAGGAGATAAGCCAGGTTGCACATGCCTCGCCGGGACGGTAGTGCTGAGAGGAGCGGAGGGCGATGGGCTCCTGGCCAGTTTGGACGAGGACTTCGTCCTTGATGGCGGTCATAGTGTCTACGGGGGCGGTACCCAAACGCATCGTCATGGGCACATCTTGGACGGCGTATGTGACCCATTTCTTGGGCACTTCGACCTGGACACAGCCAAAACGGGCTCCAATCTCATCCTTTCGGGCGAGGAGGGCTTGACGGACTGCGTCGTTCTTGGGCACAAGGGCGAATCCGGTAGGAACCTTGTGGCATCCGGGGATATCGKTGAGGGCGAGGCGGAGGAGCGTCTGCACTTCTTTGCGAATAACAAAGGCATCCGTGTCAGCAAAGGGGGAGTATTTATCAAGTCGTAGGAAGACACGACCGTCGCTCTGGGGCGATGTAGAAGGTGGAGTAGCCTTGCGAGCAGAGCAAGAAGTAGAGCGGGAGGCAGATGCGGAGTTTGAGTCTTTGGCGGCTATTTCCGCAAACGTAATAGGTCTTTTTCCCTTGCCGGCTGGGACGGGCGAGGGTGTGTCCAGGGTTCGTGGCGTGTCTAGGGTTCGTGGTGTGTCTAGGGTTGGTGGTGAGGATGCAGAARTTTTCCSCAAGGCAGCGGTGATGGCCCGTGCGAGGTGGTCGGCCTCCCGGGCGTGGGCTGGAGAGACGACGGAGACGCGGGCGAGTTCAGAGTCAAGGAAAGCGGCGAASGTGCGGTAGACTTCAGCTTTCGCGAGAGCATCGGAGATGACAGTCTTTGTGAAGGACGAGATATGTCCAGTGGTGGTGGCAGTGGCGGTGGTGTGGGCGCGACGGACTTCCTCGTCCGCAGTTCGGGCTCTTTTGGCCGACTGCGCCGTCGTAGAGGGCGGGGGCGGGANCGCGAGAGCATCGGAGATGACAGTCTTTGTGAAGGACGAGATATGTCCAGTGGTGGTGGCAGTGGCGGTGGTGTGGGCGCGACGGACTTCCTCGTCCGCAGTTCGGGCTCTTTTGGCCGACTGCGCCGTCGTAGAGGGCGGGGGCGGGATGCAAATCGTGTCCGGCAAAGGGTAAACCGGTATCATAACCAGCGGCGGTGGTTTGGAGGCCCCAGAGGGCGTGGGCGTAGACATTTCGTCGTTGCGGTTGTTGATATCGACCGTGAAAACGGCGATTTTGGTGGTGTTAGGAGTTTTGCGGGAAACCTAGCATTAGTACTAACACTTGGCGCCAAGAATTTTCGTTGCAGGAGGAAGATGNCCAGAGGGCGTGGGCGTAGACATTTCGTCGTTGCGGTTGTTGATATCGACCGTGAAAACGGCGATTTTGGTGGTGTTAGGAGTTTTGCGGGAAACCTAGCATTAGTACTAACACTTGGCGCCAAGAATTTTCGTTGCAGGAGGAAGATGGCAATAATGGTAGGTACAAGTGGACGCTCACTCGTGAATGTTCGGCCATGAAATTCAACAGCGGAATGACTAGAGGATGGACTATAGGGATGGATTCCAGACCTTCCTATGCAGTGTCGTTAAAAGACGAACTCGGTGGATGAAGTTGAAAGTTGATATGGATCGTAGAGGCAAGTAAAAAAAAGTAACAGGCTCACTGAGTCTACAAACAGCACCTGTTCCGAGCCCTGGTCATTTTCGGTAGTTAAGCTGTCGGACGGTATCTTGACCTTCTGTCTGTCCACACAAGTTCTTCAAATTGATTGTACTTCCGGGACACTGCTTGCTTGTGTCGTAGACGTATGGTGATAGAGACAACAGGTTGAAAGGGTTTCAAGTAGAGAGGCAGAGAATGGGAAGACGCATATGGAGCTTGGTCGAAGTTGACATGGAGAACAAGGAACTTTGCCGCGAGCTCTGGAGCAAGAATCAACTTGGTCACGGAAAGTACCGTACCGGGAATATACGCCCTGTAACATTGGATGTTTAGTCCAGGATTAAATGTAAACAAAACATTGGATTAGACTAAAACCTCCAATGTTGATTTGACATCCAATGTTTAACCCCCTATAAGCAAAATAATATAGGTAGTCTTCTAAGTACCTTACCTTCTAATTTTTAGAAGGTTTTAAAGGTCTCTAGAAGATTACTCTTAGCGGTAACCCCCAGGGGCAAGTACTTTGGTTTTTCTTTTTTTTTTTTTTTTTTGGGCGGTGATGGTGTATCTGGTTTCGTAGCTGACAAAGTGTGAAGCGGTAGTCATCTTGCCCGAAACCGCGAGACTCTTGTCTTCGCTACGTAAGGAGGTGATGAACAAATAGATCACGGGTGTCTACTCCCTGAATTTTGTTCCAAAATTTGTAAGTGTCCTCCTGAAATCTTGTAGTGAGGTTGGCCAGTGATCGAGACGTAACGACTCGCCTTGGCCTCACCGACCCAATTCTGAACATGTGCATTTCCAGCAGCGGGAACACATGTTGGCCAGCCTGCTAGAGAAACTCGTGTTGTTGATAATTTGGATTTCGTGTTATTGCCTTGGCCTTGGGCTTCTCTATCTACGAGCGGCGGTAGTCTCTTTCACCCCCTTCGAGACCCAGGGAAAGATGATGTACACTTGGACGAAGTACCCTCCGGTGTGTTTAAGTCCGTCCCGTTCCTCCCACCGCAGCTCCTCCTACAGCGACCTCTCCCATGACTGCCCGTGGCCACTGTACTATGTACTTTCCTAGTCAAAATCGTCGTTAGGCACGCCCGGTCTGTCAACGTTTTGTTATGAGGTAGGTGGGACTTCGCGTCGCTTTGGTGATTTCTCTGAAGACGCGAGTTGCAGTGGCTACAGGTACGACTTCGGCTAGGAGATGTTTGACCTCTCTTTTTGGAAGGCAAGATTCTGGCCGGGGTGATAGGCAAGCAAGTGTCACCGAAAGGCCACTGATGCCCGAGCCATGGATAGCACAGCGCAGAGAGACGTAACCACAAGGAGAGGGGAGGATGACAAGGTAAAACAAAACAAACGGCAAAAAGAAAAGAATGAGAAAAGACAGAAAAAAGAGATGTGTGCGGTCCGGGATTCGAACCCGGGTCCTTTCGCAGCCACCTGGGATTCTCAGTTGGAGGTGGCCAACACACCCCCATATTACTGGAACCTTCCCAGTTTAAGAGCGAACGCGCTGACCACTGCGCCAACCGCACATTGGTTTTTGTTGGAAGGTGTGCACAAAGACCCAATACATATAGCCCGAGGGAAGGATGGTTGCCTTGGGAAGAGGAGTGTACGTACCTCCTAGTGGTACCTAGGTACCTCTACCGGTCTGCTGCCCAGGGCCAGGCTGCTCCTGCTTCGTCGAGGTTCTCCTTGAGGTCTCGTGGCTCTGTTTCCCGCCTTCCATTTGTTTCATGGTTGCAAGGCTGGTGAGTTAGGGCTAGAAACCCCAGACGTGACCTCTTGGTCTGCTCAGGGGAGTCTGGCTTGCACACCCTCGTTCAAAATCCTCGTCGTCCTCTGGTGTTCTTCCGTTTCTCTTCCTCCATCACAACCCCTCACCACCACCTCAACACAAAAACACCTGCACCCAAATGGCAAAGCCGACATCAACTGTCCAGTCCGACAGGACCTTCTTTTTCTTGGGCCAAGAAAACTTGACCTTCCTCGCCTTGGCGATAGCACGAAGGACAAGATAACACGAGACGAAAGGGAGAGGGGGGAGGGGGGGGGGGACAGCAGCAATCTTGGTCATACAGAGCTGCTCTCCCTTCTCCCTTCAGTTCCATCCTGGGTCGGAACCTTGGGTATGCCGACGGACGCCCTCCAGGGCACTCAGCAACTCCAGGTATGTCTTCTTTGCTCGTCAAACCAGCAGACATCCCCACCGTGATCTAACCATGGCAACTGGTCTGTGAGCAGGACAAGAACCCTACCGCGATATCTCTCCAAACAACATCATCATCACGGACCCCGAAATCGCAGATGGCTTCAAGGGCATGCTAATCGACACCATTCTATTGAATCTTCCCAGGGGGCGGACACTTGATCCGTACGTCGAGTAGACCATTCATCCCGAGTCGAGAATTGAGATGACTAACACTGCACCAGAGTCCACCCCCCGGGCCTCGCTCGTGCCGCTCCAGATCTCTGCTGCTTCTCCCAAGAACGCGGTCCCGTGTGGCCTTGGTTTTCTCCAGGACCTTCTCCTTGTTCCTCTCGAGTCTCGACCCAGAACTGCTTCTCGAGGCGCTCGCTGGCTGCCTCTCCTGCTGACTTTTACGAGTCCTACACCGACCCTGCTATCCTCGCTTCTTCGCTCGAGCAACATCAGCAGCTGTTGGAAGTCCGTGCCCTGGGTCGCCCATTCACTGGCCTCGCCCATTCACTGGCACTCCCTTCCAGGTATTTGGGCTGCCCTGGTGTCCGTTTCTCCTCTTCCCTCCGACAACTCCAGAATCAAGCCCTTTTTCGTTGTCGCCTTTTCCAGCCTCCAACAGGAGGCGTCGGAGCCAATGTCAGTGATGAACGAGCCCATCACTCCCGAGGCTACCTTCCGGAGGAAATTGTGCCTGTCGCTATTGCAAATGTTCACCCAACTCACCCTACTTGTCATCCGTTTAATGAGCCAGCACTGTCATCCCACATCTGAGGTGCGAGTGTTTATGGACTCGCAGGAGTTGTGGCACCGGATTGTAAGTTTCCAGTTCCAACTTCAAAACTGTACCACCGCTAACGATGACGAGTCACAGACTTCACTGTCGGTCGCTGGTGTTGGCTCTCGCCGTTGCGACAAGCCTCTGCCTCCCGTCATCGGCCAAAAAAAAACAAGCATCACCGCCACCTACACCACATCCAGGCACACGCCGTGCATCACTGGTTGCATTGCCATCGACCACAAGTTGTTCATAGACCCAATGAAGATACCAATCGAGCGTTGGCCGGTTTCTGACTCCGGATCAGTGGTGGATCACAGTCATTTGGGCTGCAAGGACAACGGTCGGCTTCTGCAGATGCAAGGAAACGATCTTGCTTGGAACCTACATGTACATGTACCTACCTTAGCTATAGCCATAAAAGCACACGTTTAAATCAACACCTAATCACGCTACACAATCTCCTCCATGTTTGCTACCGCCTATAACTTGACCTACCATCCGTGCTTCCTCGCACTCGTCTACTGTCCCTCTTTGAAATTACTGTGGCATTCTTTCCCTCGTGACCATACCTCTGCCTCTCGTCTCGTGCATACAAACTCCATAGAAGTCCACTTGTCCGAGTTTTGAAAGCCAGACAAGCAGTGAGTGGCGGAGGTAGACTTGAGGATTTTGAGCTACGACTCGAGTTCAAGTAATAGTGGAAGGAACCATGACTTTGAGAGTCTCGTCAGCTGAAGACCATGGACAGAGAGGCAGCACAGGAGCAACTGAAGACTAGGTGCCCACCATTGCGTCCTCACCGAACGCATTTCAGGATATCATGGAGCATCGGGACTTACGACGAAGATGAATGGTCGGTCGGCTGATGACTGCTGCTGGAGTATGATACTAATAACGGCAGAGACTGGTGGTGAAGAAGAAGAAGCAGGCGGAACGAACTCCTCAGCGGTATGAGAGAGCGATTGAAGCCCTCGCGGCACCATCACTGGGCACGAACTTGAACTCGGACTCGGGAGTGTCAAGTCGGAAGCCACATAGGGACCGCGACACAAAGGGTATTATTGCTGTTGTGGAGCGAAAGGAGGAGGTGGATAGGTGCTTCAGCAATTGGTAGGGGCTAAGGGGACAGACGTAGGATACACTGGAACAAGTTACCTCGCACGTATCACAGGAGAGGAGTGGTCCAGGTGTGTGACAAGTACCTTAATCGTACAATTATATCTACACTACCTATCTTCATCGATCGATCATATGCCCATGCCCAGCAGCCATACACCATCACCATGACCCTCGGTGACTACCTAGTAGGTAATCTTCACAGTCGCAAGGTCTTCCGTATCTCTCCAGTCCCCTCCTACGCTGTCCTCCATCCATCCAAACTACTCCCACATACATTGTAGGCATATACCAATGCCACTGAGACGCCTCATAACGCCTCTACTGCTATCATAAACGCCTTCGTCCATTATAGAGAGTCGAAAATCGGAAATAGAAGGGGTATTGTACAGAAGCCAGTGCATATCAGCAAAAAAAAGCAAAAGAGCCGAGGTGGAAGAGCATTTATAAGCTGACACACTGAAATCACGAATGGTCAGTCATGGTTGAGTTTGCCAGTAGCGAACCTGAAACCACGAATAGTCAGTTAGAGTCCACCAGTAGTAGTAAGGGGAGAAACAACCTACCAGCTCATCAATTTGGCAATCATACCGAGGACCCACCGTCTCACTCATCGCGCACCACTCCTTCATGCTCTTTTTGGGCTTGCCAAGGACATCCTCATCCTCCTCCTCCTTGCCGCGCAGTAGAATCGAGCGATCGTAGAGCCGCTCGCCCGTCCACGTGTGCGGTCGCTGCGGATCAAACAAATTTGGTTTACGGTGCCGGTATCCATACTCGTTGTCAAAAAGTATGTGCGCGCCGAACTTTTCGTCCGTCACCAAATGACCATCGATATCCAGGTCCATGAGGTAGTCTAGCGCTCTCTCATTGAAGCTCTGGCAGTTGCGGTTACGGTAGTAGTTGAACATCCATGTAAGATCTTCCTTCCTCTTTTGTTCGGGGTTGGCGGCCCAGCAGCCGCGGCGGACGAGCACGTCGCAGCAGAGAAGCCTGTCCTCCATGAAAGCGATCATGAGCGGGGTAAGGGACCGGGATGCAGGTCCATGGGACCCTCGGACTTGCATGAGAGCCGGGGCGCCGGGGATGTTGAGGACTAGGCGGAGGATGTCGCGCTGGAGTTCGGGATGGAGCCGCTCTTTGGGGCATTTGCAGACGACGTGCAGGAGGGTGTTGCCTTGGTTGTCTGTGTGGTCGATTTTGGCGCCGTTGTTGAGTAGCTCACGGAGGACGCGACTGAGGGTGCCGATGTTAACCCATGATGATGATGGCATGGGCATTTGAGGACCATCGATGGCCTGCATGAGGACGTTGCGGCCGAGGGAGTTGGTAGCGTGGATGTCGGCGCCTGCCTTGATTAGAGCCTTGACGGCGGGCAGATTGAGGTTTTGGACTGCTGCAATTAGTGGGGTGTCGCCAGGGCAATCTCTGGTTTCCAAAGCTGCTCCGCGAGCCACTAGCTTTTCGATCGTCGCCACTCGAGCTGAGGCATGCTGTACTGCTCTTGCATATTCCTCTTGCGGTGTTAATGCCCGTGCTCCTGGCAGCAGTGCTGCTGGCAGCAGAAGGGATTCTGACAGCAAAGGGAAGCGGGTACCTTTGGCCAGAGGCATGGCGCACATGTGGAGGGGGGTTAGGCCTTTGCCGACATTAGTTGATATATATCCGCGGTTGACGTCGGCGCCAAGGTCGATCAGCCTGTCTGCTTCTTCATAGTATCCGATACGACACGCTTCACCCAGCGGCGTGATGGTTGAGTACGGCAGGAAGATGTCAACATCTATGTTGATGTTGGCGCCGAGCTTGAGCAGCAGCGGCACGGTAGAATCCCAGCGGTGATACGCATATGCGTAGTAGAAGGGAGTAAGGGTCTTGTTGTCGCGCACATCGATTTCCGACTGTAGTCCAGCGTCCAGCAGATATCGAATGACACGAACAAGGCCCTTGCCGGCAGCATGGTGAAGGGCGGTAGCAGGGTTCTCGCGGTAGCCCGAATTTTCCCACGGGGGATGAAGCTCCATCTGGATCGGCGCTCCACTGGCTAGAAGTTTAACAGCAGCCTCCTCCTTGGAATAACAGATTGCGACATGGAGCGGCGTCCAGCCTGCACAGTCAAAGCCTGAAGCCGGGCTTTCCATAGAGCTCAAGATTCCATATTCACGGAAGCAAGGGCAGAACTTTTTGGCCACTACGTCCATCCGAGCACCGCGTTCGAGCAGAGTACTGATTGCTTCGACGTGGCCCCTTCTGGCGGCGAGATGGAGGGCAGTGTACCTGCGGCCGTACTTGGCTTCCACTTGGACCCAGCTCTCAGAATCGTAGCGTCGGTCGTCATCGCCAAGTGTAGGCGAATAGTAGTCGGGTTCTCCGGGATAGTTTTGGCCGTCGTCCGAGTAATCCGACATGGATTCGTCGTCATCTTCTGTGCTTTGTACACCGTGAGAGCTGCCGTTGCTACCGGCTAGCAAAGTGCTGCCGGGATCGCAGGCACTTGCGACATCCCAGCCCGGGTGAAGCTGGCTTCCTCCATTAAGAGCGTCTAACCACTGCTGGGCTGATGTGCATTGTTGGAATTCATAGTTGGGATCTGCGCCAGAGTCGAGAGCCTTTATCAGCGTCCCGACCACGCCGTTATGTGCTGCCCACTCGAGGGGATAGGGAAAGTCTCGCGATACTGCGCGCTTGTAGAGGATAGGGTTCGCAACGTCGTATAACTTTTGGTTGGTGTTGGCAAGGGCAGCCAGGTCGCTCAAGCGGTCGAGGTTATCGATGACGTAAACAACGAGCTCTGTCGGAAGTGCCGATATGGAAGGCATGGTCGAGGGCGCCGGGCGGAGAAGGACGACCAAGAACTGGCGTTCGGATTCGAAGTTGCGCACAAGGTTGGTTGGTATCACGGCGCCGTCAACGTTTGTCATACAACGGTCGACGGTAATGACAGCTCGGTTGCACGAAAAAGAAGGTAGAGAAAGAAAAAAGAGAAAAAAAGTGATGTAGAGGATCGGGGGAAACTCCGCGGGCCTACCAGGCGACGCGATCGGATTCCCGTACCCGTCGAAGGGTTCCCGTCCTAGTTCGCGGAAAGACTGTCGCCAAGGTATCTTGCAATAGTGAGCGGACAGTGAGCGGCTAGCACTTGGTAACGGTTAGTTAGAGGCACTAACGGGGCCAAAGAGTGGGAACGGTTATGCAGAATCCAGCCATGTCCCCCTGCAGTGGCTGGACTGGACCTTTAACACGTTGAATAAGAACATGGAAGGGGGGAAGGGCAGCGTTACGTTATGAGACCACCAATGAGCGAGGTCAGAGCAGTACCGACGGGAGTTGGTTGTGGTGATGTTGTTGGTTGTTTGACAAGAGAGGAGGGTCGTGAGAGGAAGTGTACAACGGAGGAAGAAGCGCGAGGGAGGGGCGGGAAGGGGAAAGGTGCGCGCTGAGTCAAAGCTCCAGTCCAGTGAGCATCCGCCGCCGGCTAAAAGATGGCGGCAGGCAGGCAGTTTGATAACGCATCTAACATTGTCAGCTATCCCCCAACGTCCGCGTGTTCCTTCCTCTGGGGCTCTCTCGAAATCGAAGGTATCTAGAAATTCAAGCCATCATGCAAGCCCGTTTGAAACGTTACTGCTTTGAGATGCAGGAGATGCTGGCCCCGAACGAATTCGGGGTTTCACTGGCTTGTTAGTTGCCAATTCGGTCATAATCAGGTGCTGCTTGCGTTGAGGTTGCATTCTGCCGAGCCCCGGTTAGCCGCGGATGTGCTTTGGATGTTCCCCGGATGTGCCCCTGATTACACATTTGCTGGTGGAGATGGAGCTCTTACAGGAAACCCGCCATGATAAATGCTGCTTAGCGGCCATTTCCTGTAGCAGCTCGGTCCGTTTGAGCTCAAGATGGATAAAATGTCGAGTACTCACGAGGAAGAAGGAGTTGGAGAAGAAACGAACAGCTTCCTGATCATGGACAGAATCATGCGTGCCTTATGCATTAGCTTTTCGCACCTCCGAACCAGAAAATATCACGACAACAATGGCTTTTCTAGATTCTCTGTTGCGTGTATCATGGCCAGGAATGTACCCAACTTCTACTTATTAAACTACCTATCGTCCTTTTATCTATCTTCCCAGCACCCAAACCTCACCTACCTAGCAGGACCTCCGCCTCCCGTCCCGCTTGCGGACCAAAAAGAACAAAAGAGCCAGAGGGCAGGCAGGTGGTATCAAGAGCTTCAGTCATGTCTACATCCCATCTAATTACAAACAATGTGATTGATGCCAGTGTGAGTATCCCAGCACCTGACCTATCCAGACAACAAAAAAAAAACAGCAGCCCAGAACGCCGTCCAAAAACAAAAGCAAGTAGTTGTCCGTAGGTACCCAAAAGCCCGGTGGATTGATCCCTCATCACATAAAACCATTACTGACAACAAAAGCACTCCCCGTAACCCTAACAAACTCATCCTCAACATGCAACCACACCTTCCTCACCATATCCTGCTCCTCCCTCATCACCCTCAACGCCTCCTCCGTCTTTACGCTTAATCCCTCCCCATCGTTACTAACCGAGTAAACACCACTTCCCTCTCTACCATCTGTTCCCCTTGCCACTTTCAGATTCATAGCCATAGATGAGGAACTCGTCCGCGAGTGCGAGGAGTGCACGGAGCCGGATGATGGTCTGCTGTTGTTGTTGTTGCTGATGTTATTGCCGATGTTGTTGTGCGCTCCCGCTCCCAAACCCAACCCAAGCCCGACACCAGAAGTCTCCTCCACATCCCTCCCCTCCCTGGCCCGAAACCTCGCACTGGTAGCCATAAACAACTGTCTCTCGCCCGCCTCCGCCACGGGGATCGTCACCAGCGGTCCAATCACTTTAAACACGCCCCTCAGCACCGTGATGGCCGTTTTGTTGGTATCCTGCCCCAGCTTTGTCCTTACCAAGCCCGGGTGGGTATGGACGAAGGAAACATCGGGGGCTTCGAGGGCGAGAGATTCCAGCGCGAGCGTCATCATGGCGGACGAGTGCGCACGTGCCGGGTACATGGCGAGACGTCGCCATTGGAAGTCGCCCGTGTCGATGGACCCTTCTTTGGTGCCGTTGAAGACGGAGACGACGCGCCGGAGGGAGGACGCTTTTTGGAGTTCTGGGAGCAGGTTGACGATGAAGCGGATGCGGGCGTAGAAGAGTACGGCGGAGGGGTAGTGGAGGGATTCTTTGGTGTCTGACGGGGGGGTGTTAGTTGTGTGTGTTTGGGGGAAAAAGAATTGGGGTGGGGAGGGGGTTGAGGAGGGGGAGGAGGACCCTTTCCCCCCTTCACCCAGTTCTCAAGTTCAAACATACCTATCCCCATAATCGTAGTCCCAGTACTCAAAAACAGCAAATTAACCACCCTCTCCTTAACCTTGATCTCCCTACAAACATCATCCACATTCGCCAACAGACTCACGTCCGCGCTTCTGTAATGATACTCCCCCTCCGGGTTGATATTCGCCAGTTCTGCGCCCACCCGTTCTCCATCCTTCCTATCTCTTCCCACAATGTACACCCTCGGCGCCACCGCGTACCGTGCAAACTGCTTCAGCGTCGCTTCACCGATACCCCTCGTACCGCCCACGAACACGGCCACCAGCCCAGAGGGCAAGGAAGACACAATGTGCGCGTTGGACGTCTGGATCTGCTCGAGGGTGGCCATGCTTGGTTGCCGCTTGTGGCTGCCGCCGCTGCGGTTGGAAGAGGTGCAGGTGGTGATGTTGGTGCCTTGAGCCTGAGCGGCGGTGCCGGGACCGTGGCGGCCGATGCCGATGCCGTTGGGGGAGAGGCCCCGGGGGTTGCTGTTGTAGTTCTGGTTGTGGCCGGTGGATGGGGGGTAGACGGAGGAGGCCTGGTGGTTGGATCTGGAGCTGGAGCTACTGCCGCCGACCATGTAAGGGCTGTTAGTGCTGGTGCTGGTGCGGCCGGTGGATGCGGAGCGGGAGGAGGTGTGGCTTCTGGTGCGGGTAGTGACGAAGATACCCGGGCTGGAGGATGACCCGGAGTTACTAGAGGAGTTATTGGAGTAATGGCTGCTGCTGGTGCCCGAGGTGCCGTTGCTGACGTTGGTGTTGGTCGAGATTAAGGGCCCGAAGTAGTCACGGTCACCGTAACGGTCTCGGTCACGATCACCCCGAGGGGTGGACGTGTTGGACGAAGTAGTGGCGCCGGCGTTGGCGGAGGCGGAGTTGTGCGAGGCATACGCATCCCCACCAAGGTTCGTTTCCGCGGCGGTGAACTGAAGATCCCCTAGTAGCAGCGCGGGCCAGTTCCCATTCCTCGATCCAAAAGCACTAATGTTGCCGCCAGTCGTGATGGGATAGTCGCACAAGGTGCTCCCGCTGATGCTGGGGGCGAGGCTCCGGGATGATGACGGCCGTGGAGGCGCGGAGAGTGGAGTAGTGGTGATGGACGACATGTTATGTGTTGTCATTTTCTGATGTGACCGTCGGTCTGTCTGAGTTGGTTGTTTCTGAGAACTCGGAGAGGAAAGGAGTGGACTAATAAGATACTCCGATGGGGCTGGATGAGTTGGCTATGTACCTCTTTGCTTTCTCGGAGTTGGTAGCACAAGCAGTTAGGATGTGTTCCAGTTCCCGGACAGCCAAGAGAGAAGGATGGTGGACAAACATTGGTCTACACACATCTTGTCAACGGGAAAGAGATCGACAGGGCTGCATCCAGCACTTAGCATACCGTTGCTATTTCCCTGTACGGGCGCTTAGGCAGTGGGGTCCCAACCTCGAGGTATGGATATGGATGGATATCTGACAAGACTGTTGCCTGATGTAGTGTATGTGATGTGAATAACAGACAAGAGAAACAGTGTACGAATCATACGGCCCAATGTCCGCTCCAGGTCAAACTAACGCCCCGGATTTCCACTTGGGATCGACAAAACTACCACGACACTAACACCGGCTGTTGCATCTTGGTAGTCTAGTAGTGTTGGGGGTAATGGTAATCTCTTTGTCTGATTACATTATGCTATGCATGATGTAGAGGTAGGTGACTGATAGGGGAAACGTTCTTTTTTGCCTTTCTTTTTGACTGTAAGAAAGATGATGAGCTGCGTCCTCTTTTCTTTCTGACAGGTGAAATAGGTCATAACTGTCAAGCAAAGAGAAAAGGATAAGTGTTGCTCCCCCTGTCTATGGTCTGTCTCGGATGGGACCGACTCGATTTGGGGGTGTTCATCCGTTGTGATGATTGTCCTTGATTGTCCTGACATTTGATGTGACTTGGGGACGGGCCGAGTCCGAGTCAAAAGATGAGATGAACTGCTGGAGACCGGACCTCAAAAACAGCGTCATTACACTAACAGCTCGCTAGGTGGGCTAGGTCCGGCAGACGCTTGAGTTCCTGACCTGAGCTAGCTAGCGGTATCGGAAAGAAAATAAGACAAAAGTGAGGTGATGTTTTTATTGTCCATGTCTCATCTTCTCATGAAGCGCCATTTGCACAAGCGAGAGCGTGGATCAAATGTTGGACATAGAGTTTAAAAATGGCTTACCGTGGGTCCCTGAGTAGGAGGCAGTGTATATAAGGGGGGAGCGGTAGCCGATGTTTGGATGTCAAGTTTGGCGAGCCGGTTGTTCTTTGCTCTTTTTGTCTTGTCTTTTGGTGTGATTTCTTGTCGGATTCGTCAGAGAATGAACACTGCCACTGGAAAGGAGAGATCTCCACCATGGATGGGCTGGGAAGTTGCACTCGGGTCCGGCTTCCTGCCAGCGACAGCGGCACATGACAAACTGTTGGGAAGACGGCAATTATCCAAGACCACACCACAGGCATCATGCCTCGAGAGGGAAATAGTCAAGATACACGGCAACTGCCTTGGTGCCTGAAGCTGCCGAGCGAGGACATGCCGGGATGAATCGAAGGAAGGAGACGACGGGACTCAGATTCGAAAAAAAGTTGACAACCCCTTTTCCATCCTCCGCCAGTTCGTCCCTTCCACTGCCCTGCCAAGATCAGCGTTAGTGTGCCCCGCAATGGGAACCAGTGGAACTTCTAGTGCTCCACAGGTACCCGCACTTTAGCTCGATCCGCGTGATCTGCATTATACCTTTCCTGTTTGGACATAGGTCAGCTGGGCAAGTGGGGTGCCAATTGTGCAGATCCAATTTTGAACCATTCCCCATGCATCCGTGCGACTCCTGGGCCATCAAGGTTGGTCGATTTGGTGTGAGTGTTGGAAGGAGACAACAAAGTCCTTCATGCCGTCTTTATAAAATTGAACAAGCGCAAACTCCTTCTTGCGCCGTCTTGCTCCTTCTTGCGCCGTCTTGCTCCTTCCACGCCTCAAAGATCATGCAGTTGGATGCTTCCACTTGCATTCCTGTCATTGTCCAAGAATTCCGAGTTTTTCTTTCCTTCATTTCCACTTCTTCACTCTTCTGGCCACTCTCACCGACCGCCGGAGTTTCTTTGGCTCGGAGCCAAGACCCCACTTCTTAATGCAGGTCCCGACCTCCACGGCAAGAGGGCCCCACTACCACTTGTGCTTCTTCCCCGGCCGCCGAGAGAGACCGCTCCAGCGCCCCGTCTTTCGGGACCGGATTCTACGGATTTCCCGTTTGCAGTTTCCTGTTCTTTGCCGTTTCCTGATTTCTTCGTTACCCCTTTTCTTTTCGCTCAAATGCTCTTATATCCAAATGCCGAATTCACTGTTTTGCAACTATCTCCCAGCCTTCAATTCGGTACCTGGAGTCCTGGACCGTGCCCTGGCGTACCTTGACCAAACACGACAATGACAGCAAGTTGGACCATGTCGTCGGCGACCTCGATTGTTGGCCAGTTCGGGTCGCAAGATAGGAGTACCGCCGATACAGTATATATTGTAAGTTTCCCGGTGAGTGAAATACTTGTTTGTACGGTCTCTTGTTTGGCTTGTGGTAAGTTCCGCAAAAAAGGGACATGGATGTCATGTGAATGTTACGGTGTACACAACCCGACCATTCGGACCAACCATTCGGGATGCAACCTCGAGTATCTTGTTTGTACGACTTGCCTTGCTCACAACCCAGAGCCGCTATCAGGCCGACTGTCGGGGTTGAAGGATCGAGATGCATCTGCTTTGTCGTCAACCATCATTACCTGCCACCGCAAGACAAAAGGCTCAAAAGATGGAGACAACATGGGGAACATGAAGTCGACACCGACTTGTTGCGCTCTTCCACCGGGCACGTTCACCGCCCTGTAACACAAGCTTCCCCAGACCGTCCCTTGGTAAACAACGCTTACCAAAACAATCCGAGTCAGTAGTACAACCCCTAGAGATATGGTCTGACAGGTCGCATCCCGAGCCGTCTCGCAAAGACGCAAACCGAATATCGGCCGACGACGGATGCAGGGAATTATTTGTTCGTCGATCCGGCAGGCAGGCCAATGACGGTCCGTGTAAGACGAAGTCTTGGAGAGATGCACAACACCTGTCAAAAGACCACGAAGGGATATGCAAATCCACATCCGGATACAACTCATCACTGATCCGCCCTGTAAAACATTCGCATTCAGGCCAAGAGTGTTGTCCAAGCTTAAAGTCGATCCCGGACGTGCAGACCGTGAACTATGGGGGTTGGACTCGGCCTTGGCTCCATGTGGACTCCCATGTCCTGGACAGTCCTGGATGCCCTGGATAAAGGTCCCCGAACGTGGGGTCCCCCATGATCTCGTACCTTGACGGACCGACGGAGTATCATAAGCGGTCCACTCAAAGGACCTCACCTCCACTTCGGCCTCGATCGGATTCGCATCTAAGCCAAGCAGATAACGCGATTGCAAATCGTGGATAGCACTATGGGAGCTGGAGACCTGCTTTAGAGGCAAGATACACAGTCTCAACCAAGGGTTCTCTAAAGATCGTCCCCTTTTTCAGCTTGGTATAGTATGGCCCTGTTCGGCCCTCTTCAGCTTTCCGTTGCATCGTGCCCTGACTTGCCTGACTAACCTGACCGAACATCATCAAGTGGCGGCGTCTTATTCCTTGGAGGAGATCAGATTTACTAAGCCCGGACCGGGACATCTAGAGACACATCTCACACCCACCATACCTACCTCTAATACTTAACTCTTCCCACATCCCGCTTCCCAGGGAGAAACACCTAGCTTGCCATCACCACTCATCCAAGATACCCCTCCCTCCAACCTTGTGCCCTAACACCTCCCCTCTCGTAATCTGTGGGCATATCATACTTTGTCGTTTTCAACATTAACAAAAGTTGACGAAACGACATAAACGAACCATACGACTCTTACGACTTCCTCTTAATTTTATACCCTTACATATCATCATAATGGATTCCAACATGCCTATTGCCATTGTTGGCATGAGCTGCCGATTCGCTGGCGATGTCGACAGCCCGTCCAAGCTCTGGGATCTTTTGGCTCAAGGAAAGAGTGCCTGGTCGGAGATTCCCAAGGATCGATTCAATATCGATGGATTTCACCACCCCAACTTTGAGAAGCTCAATGGCGTATGTTTTCTGCCCGGGTCAGAGAGAAATATGTAGTGAGAAGCTAACATACCTCGCAGACAAATGTAATAGGAGGCCACTTTATGAAGGAGGATATTGGCCTGTTTGATGCTCACTTCTTCAACCTTTCTGCCGAGACTGCTGCTGCTTTGGACCCCCAGTTCCGTCTGCAGCTCGAGTCGACATACGAGGCCCTTGAGAGCGGTACGTCTTTCCTTTTCCGAGCCAGATAAACGCAGCAACTTACCCCAAACAGCTGGTATTACTCTTCAGGATGTGGCTGGCTCCAACACCTCCGTCTACGCCGGCTCCTTCTTCCGGGACTACCACGAGAGTTTGATCCGTGACCCCGACACGCTTCCCCGCTTCCTCCTCATGGGCACTGGCGCCGCCATGGCCTCCAACCGTCTCTCCCACTTCTTCGACCTCCGCGGTCCCAGCATGTCCGTCGACACCGGCTGCTCCACCACCCTCACAGCGCTTCACCAGGCCTGCCAGAGTTTGCGTTCGGGCGAATCCACCATGTCCATCGTGGGCGGCGCCAACATCATGTTCAACCCCGACATGTTCCTCGCCATGTCCTCCATGACGCTCATCTCCAAGGACGGTCGGTCCTGGGCCTTCGACAGCCGCGCCAACGGCTACGGTCGCGGCGAAGGTTCCGCGACCGTCATCCTCAAGCCCCTTGACGCTGCCCTGCGCGACGGTGACCCCATCCGCGCCATCATCCGCGACAGCGGTATCAACCAGGACGGCAAGACCGAGACCATCACCACGCCCAGTGGCGAAGCACAGGAGGCTCTGATCCGCGCCTGCTACGAACGCGCAGGCCTCGATCCGGGTCAGACGACGTACTTCGAGGCGCACGGAACGGGTACGCCAACCGGTGATCCGATCGAGGTGGGCGCCATCGCTTCGGTGTTCAAGGACTCGCGCAAGGGCGACGGCGAGGACGCGCTGCTGCGCATTGGCTCCGTCAAGACCAACATTGGCCACACCGAAACTGCTTCGGGTGTGGCGGCCATCATCAAGGTCGCGTTGGCGCTGGAGAGGGGCCAGATCCCGCCGAGCGTCAACTTTGAGAAGCCGAATGCGAAGTTGAGCTTGGACGAGTGGAAGCTCAAGGTCCCCACCGAGCTGGAGGACTGGGTTGGCAAGGACGGCATCAGGCGTGCAAGCATTAACAACTTCGGCTATGGCGGGTCGAATGCGCACGTTATTATGGAGGATTATAGCAGCTACCTCGCTACGACTCAGCGGACCAGGGGGCTCTGGAATGGCGCTGAGGGCCGCGCTAACGGGCGCACTAACGGCCACCACCACGCCGATAGCGGAATCGCCATGGACGACCTCGACAACGTCAACGTCGTCAACGACCACTCCAAAGTCTTCCTCCTCTCCGCCAAAGACGAAAAAGCCACCGAGCGCATGATCGCCAACCTCAAGACCTACCTCCAGGATCAGAAGTCCAAGAAGTCCACCGACGAAAATGCGCTCCTCTCCAACCTCGCCCACACCCTCTGCGCCCGCCGCACCCTCTTCCCCTGGACCGCCACCTTCTCGGGCGCCTCCATCGACTCCCTCATCAAAACCCTCGACTCAGGCCGCATCAAGCCCGCCAAAGCCTCCACCACCGCCCCGCGCATCGGCTTCGTCTTCACCGGCCAAGGCGCCCAATGGTGGGCCATGGGCAAAGAACTCATCGACGCCTACCCCGTCTTCAAAGCCGCTTTGCTAGACTGCGACGTCGAGATCAAGAAACTCGGCGCCACTTGGAACATGGTCGAGGAGCTGAGCCGCGATGCCGAGACTAGCAAGGTCAATCAGCTCGATTATAGCACCCCCGTGTGTGTGGCAGTGCAGATTGCATTGGTCGAGCTCTTGAAGGCGTGGGGCATCAAGCCCACGGCTGTGACTTCCCACTCGTCTGGCGAGATTGCGGCTGCTTATGCCGCTGGCGCGCTGGACCTGCCGAGCGCCATGGCGATTGCGTTTGCCAGAGGCGGTTTGGCTAGCGAGGGCAACCGGCAGTTTGCGAGGAAGGGAGGCATGATGGCTGTTGGCTTGGGCAGGGAGGAGGGCGAGAAGTACCTTCCCATGGTTACCCAGGGCCAGGTTGTCGTTGCTTGCGAGAACTCGCCGACCAGCATTACCCTGTCTGGTGATGTCGAGGGCTTGGTCGAGCTCGAGCAGGTCATGAAGGAGGAGAATATCTTTGCCAGACGGCTCAAGGTCGACGCGGCCTGGCATTCGCATCACATGGAGGCTGTCGCTGATGCGTATTATGCGAGCATGGATAAGAAGGTCAAGCCGGCCAAGAGCAAGTTGGATATGATCTTCTCTTCTCCTTGCACGGGCAAGCGGATGGATAAGGTCAGCGAGATTGGCAGCCCGGGACACTGGGTGCGCTCGTTGACGGGTTGTGTCCGATTCGTGGATGCGTTCCGCAGCATGGTCTTTGCTGAGCAGGGTGGCGAGCCGACGGTTGATATGGTTATCGAAGTCGGTCCGCACGCGGCGCTGTCGGGTCCTATTCAGGATATTTTGGCCATGCCGGAGTTTAAGGGGGTTAATATCCCTTATGGCAGCTGCTTGATTCGCAAGAAGAGCGCGGTTGATACCATGCAGGATTTGGTTGGTGACCTTGTTCGCAAGGGATACCCCGTTAATATCAAGGCTGTCAACTTCCCCTTTGGCACTGAGGGTGTCAAGGTGTTGACTGACTTGCCTGCTTACCCCTGGAATCACTCGACCAAGCACTGGATTGAGCCTCGCTTCAACAGGGCTCTTAGACAGCGCTCTGAGGCTCCTCATGATTTGCTTGGTTCGCTCGTCCTGGGTTGCGATCCTAGTGCTCCTACCTGGCGCCACATTGTCCGTCTCAGTGACCTTCCCTGGGTCAGAGACCATTGTGTGCAGGGGAACATGATCTATCCCGCTGCTGGATACATTGCCATGGCTATTGAGGGCATGCAGCGATTTGCTTCTCGTCAGTCGGGAGACAAGAAGATCGCTGGCTACCAGCTTCGTGATGTTGACATCCTCAACGCCCTTGTCGTTCCCGAGACCAGCGAGGGCATCGAGATGCAGCTTTCTCTTCGTCCCGGCAGCGAAAAGGATCTTTCCACCAAGGGATGGACCGAGTTCACTGTTCAGTCCGTTAACTTGGACAACAAGTGGACTGATCATTGCAAGGGCTTGATCTCCGTTCAGTTCGGCGCTGCTCCCAAGCACGCCGTCAACCAGCCTACCCAGGACTCCCACTACCGCATCCGTATTAACCCCAATGACATTTGGTCCGGTATGCGCTCAGGTGGTATCAACCATGGCCCCATCTTCCGCAACATGAAGAGCATTCGTACTCGCAGCAAGCAGTCCGTCACCATCTTCACCGTGGCTGACACCAAGTCTGTCATGCCTAAGCAGCACGAGATGGCTCATGTTATCCACCCCACGACCTTGGACTCGGTCTTCCAGGCCGCTTACACCGCTGCCCCTGGCGCTGGTGGCAAGAACCAGACTCCCAAGGTTCCTCGCTCCATCAGCAAGCTCTGGATCTCTCATGACATCAGCAAGCAAGTCGGCCACGACTTCAAGGCCTACGCCAACCTCGACCACGCCGACGACCAGTCCACCAAGACCGCTCTCCGCGTCGTTGACGATGCTGCCGAGGCCACCGTGCCTGTTATCTCCATCGACGGCTTTGTCTGCCAATCCATCGGCAACGCACCCACCGCCTCCGACGAGCCCTGGGAAGCTGACAAGTTCACCACCACCCACTGGGCGCCCGACGTGACCTTCCTCAAGGACGTCTTCCTCAAGAGGCAACTCGGAAGCCAGATCACCCCCGAGGAGGCCGAGATCCTCATGGACCTCCGCAAGGCCTGCATGTACTACATCTACGACGCCCTCCGCGACCTCACCCCCGAGGACATGAAGAAGCTGGAGTGGTACCACAAGAAGTTCTACATCTGGATGCGTCTGCAGGCCGACTTGGCTCGCGCCAACGAGCTGGGACCCGATAGCAACAAGTGGGCGAACGCGACGCTGAACGAGAAGGCTACGCTGCTGGAGAAGGTCAAGATGAGCAGCACCAACGGCGAGATGGTCTACCGCCTTGGTCCGCAGATCGTGCCCATTCTGAGAGGAGAGATCACCGCTTTGGAAGTCATGCTCGAGCAGAACTTGCTGTCGCGGTATTACCTCGAAGGCCTCAAATGGGGCCGCGCCAACGCCAAGCTGGGCGAAATGGTCCGCCACTACGCGCACAAGAACCCTCACGCCAAGATGATTGAGATCGGCGGTGGTACCGGTGGTGCCACGGCCCACGTCCTCAACGCCATCGGCACTGCCGAAGACGGACTGGGTCCCCGCGCTGCTAGCTACGACTTCACCGATGTGTCATCTGGCTTCTTCGAAGCGGCCAAGGAAAAGTTCC
Source organism: Neurospora sp. FGSC 26628 (assembly GCA_009805345.1). NCBI lineage: Eukaryota > Fungi > Ascomycota > Sordariomycetes > Sordariales > Sordariaceae > Neurospora > Neurospora sp. FGSC 26628. The sequence continues at coordinate 39,337 of RAOO01000008.1, read as the reverse complement.
AGCCGTGGAAGGACCTGATGCGCTTCAAGAAGCTGAACATCGAGCAGGACCCTTCGTCGCAAGGGTTTGAGGAGGGAACCTACGATGTTGTGATTGCTTGCCAGGTTCTGCACGCGACCAAGTCCATGGATAACACGATGCGGAATGTCCGCAAGCTCCTCAAGCCCGGCGGAAAGCTGTTCATCATGGAGACGACCCAGGACCAGATGGATGTTCAGTTCGTCTTCGGTTTCCTTTCGGGATGGTGGTTGAGCGAGGAAGAGGAGCGCAAGTTCAGCCCGTCGCTTTCCGTGCCCATGTGGGATCGCGTGCTGCATCGCACTGGGTTCCGCGGTGTCGAGGCGGAGATCAGGGATGTAGAGCATGACGAGCTTTATGCCTTCAGCGTGATGAGCTCGACGGCTGCTGCTAGCGCGCCGGTGTTTGACTTTGACATTACTTTCGTCACGGCCAGCAACCAGATCCCCGAGGTGTGGCTGGATAAGCTGAGGGTGTCGATTGGATTGCTTACCTGCTCGGTGCCGACCGTCAAGAGTCTTGAGGAGGTCACGGTCGATGGAAACGATGTTTGCGTCTTCCTTGATGACCCCAAGAACCCCGTCCTGGCGGACCCGAGCAAGGCGCAGTTCAGTGGCATTAGAGATATGTGCACTCGCGCCAAGGGTCTGGTTTGGTTGACGCAGGGCGGCGCGGATGAGTGCGATCAGCCTTTGGCCTCGCTCGCTGCTGGTTTCCTTCGCTCGTTGAGGCAGGAGTACTCCGGTAAGCGTTTGGGAACTCTCGATCTCGATCCTACCCAGGACATCTGGTCCGAGTCCTCCATCACCACTATCACCGAGGTGTTCCGCAAGTTGTTCGACTATTCGACCAACGAAACCGGCAGCGACTTCGAGTTCGCCGAGCGCGAAGGCACCGTCAAGATCCCCCGCTACATCAAGGACGTCACCCGCAACTCGGCCATCTTCAAGCAGCAGCAGGCTACCGCCGCCCAGCCTGAAGCCGAGATGGAACCCTTTATCCAGCCCGACCGTCCCCTGCGCCTGACCATCGGCACCGCCGGCTTGCTCGACACCCTCAAGTTCGTCGACGACCCGACCGCCGCCGATCCTCTCCCCGAGGACTTTGTCGAAGTCGAACCCCGAGCCTTCGGCGTCAACTTCCGCGACGTCATGGTCGCCATGGGCCAGCTCAAGTCCAACACCATGGGCTACGACTGCGCCGGCGTGATCACACGGGTCGGTCCCGCCGCTGCTGCCGAGGGCTACCAAGTCGGCGACCGCGTCTCCGTTTTGCTTAGGGGTCACTACGCCAGCAGGACCCGCATCCACTGGACTAGTGCCGTCAAGATCCCCGAGGAGATGACCTTTGAGACGGCTGCTAGCTTGCCGACGCAGTACGTCGCTGCCTACGTCTCTCTTTACGATACTGCCCGTCTGCAAAAGGGTGAGTCTGTCTTGATTCATGCTGCTACGGGTGGTGTTGGTCAAGCCGCGGTGATGATGGCGCAGCGCGTAGGCGCCGACGTGTTCGTCACCGTCGGCACGGAAGAGAAGCGCGAGTTCGTGATGAAGCACTACGGTATCGCAGCCGATCACATCTTCTCCTCGCGCGACGTCTCGTTCGCTGCCGGGATCATGGCCATGACCAAGGGCCGGGGCGTGGACGTGGTTCTCAACTCCCTCGCCGGCACTCTTCTGCAGGAATCGTTCAACTGCCTGGCTCCCTTTGGTCGCTTCGTGGAGATTGGCAAGCGCGATCTGGAGCAGAACAGCAGTTTGGCAATGGAGGCGTTCACGCGGGCCGTGTCGTACACGAGCATTGATGTGATCACCCTGGGAGAGTACAAGAAGATGGAGACGAATCGGATCATGAAGGATATTATCAGACTGGTCGGCGCAGGGGAGTTGAGGGTGGTTGAGCCGATTACGGTGTACCCCGTGGGAGAGATTGAGAAGGCTTTTAGGTTGATGCAGGCTGGTAAGCATATGGGCAAGATTGTGTTGTCTGCGTCGGAGGAGACTTTGGTGCCGGTCCTTCCCCGCCTCACCACCAACACCGTTTCTCTACGGTCCGACGCCTCCTACCTAGTCGTCGGCGGCTTCGGCGGTCTCGGCCGCTCCATCTGCTCCTGGCTCGCCTCGCACGGAGCCAGGCATCTTGTTGTTGTCTCCCGCAACGCCAAAGCCGACAAGCTCGCCCAGCTGCAGACCGAACTCAACCATGTGTCCAAGGGCGTCAAAGTCACCGCCATCAGCTGCGACATCTCCAACATGGCTGTCCTGACCAAGGCCCTCGACTGCGTCAAGCTGGGAGTGCCTCCCATCCGCGGTATCATCCACGGCGGCATGGAACTACGTGATTCGGTTTTGGAGCACATGAAGTTGGAGGATCACAAGGCGGCGCTTGCTCCCAAGCTTAACGGGTCTTGGAACTTGCACCAGTATTTCTCTTCACCCAAGGAGAAAGAGAATCTAGACTTCTACATCATGCTATCCTCCCTTGTCGGCGTCGTTGGGTTCGCTTCGCAAGCAAACTACTCCGCCGGCGGCGTGTTCCAGGACTCCCTCGCACAGCACCGTGTTTCCCAAGGGCTGCCGGGTGTGAGCTTGGATCTGGCCGTCGTCAAATCAGTCGGTTACCTGGCTGATCATCCTGATTCGGAGAAGACGATTGAGTCACTTAAGCGTCATGGGTTTACTGCGCTGGCGGAGGAGGAGGTGTTGAGTGCTATCGGCTCTGCTATCACCACGCCCTTCGCGGGCCAGCTTACTTTGGGTCTGAACTGTGGTCCTACGGGCCAACCCAGTGCAGACGCGCCCCTAGCCCGCGACGCCCGCTTCTCCCAAATCAAGCACAGAGCTGTCAAGGCAACCACTACCACAGCGGCTGCCACAGGCAATAGCACCGACCTCTCCAGCCTTCTGGCCAACTCCCAGAGCATCGAAGAAGCAACCACCCACACCCTCGAAGCAATCACCAAAAAACTACAAGACATCTTCATGATCGCCGACGCCTCCGAAATCAACCCCGAGTGTTCGCCAGCGGAATTCGGCGTGGATTCGCTGGTGGCGGTGGAGTTGAGGAATATGCTGAGCATGAAGGCGGGGAGCGAGATGAGCATTTTTGAGATTATGCAGTGTGGGAGTTTGAGGGGGTTGGCGGGGGTTGTGGTGGGCAAGAGTTCTCATGTTGACGCCGGGTTGAAGGAATAAGGTGGAGGACTGGTGGGGTGGTGGTATGTAGTATCTACGGTGGTCTACGGTGTATTGTGGTCTACGGTGATGGCTGTGCTGTGGTGGTGAGGTCTACCTACGATGATGGTGTTTACGGTGGTGTTGACGATGGGTGTCTGCGGGGTGGTGAACAGAGGATGGATGATGATGGGAATGGGAATAGCACGGGAGGGAGTGAGTGAGGAGTGGGGGAGAGATGGATCCCGAACTCGGAATTGTAGGATCCCGGATGGGGAGTTGAGAGCGGTGGGAAGCAGAGGACATGGGTGAAATGTCACCGCCGCCGCCAGATGAGATGCAGTGATTTGCGCTTAGGGGGTATGCCCCACTGGAGTCGGCTGTGGGGAAAGGAGACCGTCGTTCGGACACCGAACTTGCTGGCGAGTTGTTCACGGTGTTCACGGTGTGGAAGTTGAGCATGTTTTGGCGTTTATGTTCTGTTTTAGTCATTTTACCTGCCTTTTTGGATACCTTGGAGTTTCACAGTTTTTGCTTGCGCGAATATCACTTGTTTCACGATTCACTTTCTGCTTGCTTGTGTTTTGGCGATTTAGTGACCGTGTTCGGCATTCGCTGGAGTGGTATTCCTTGCCCTGTGTTGCTGAGTTGCTCGTGATCAATCGACGGCCGTGAACCTTGATGGCCACTTCAAGTGGTAGTCTGGCACGGACAACATTCCGCACTCCCAACCCGTCGATCATCGTGAAGGTAACATTCCCCACTAGAGCTGGAATGGGAAACTCATGGAGATACGAGAGTGATCACCTGGTCCTCTTCTCTTTGCCCAGTGGTCCAATTCCAAATCTCCAAGAGTCAAAGAGTCAAGACGGAGGGACGGGATCGGTGAACATCGGGACGGGCCCCGGCTTTTTAGTGTTGCAATCGCTAACAGACCGTGCGGCGAGGACAACAGGGAATATAACTCCCAGCGAGCCGGTAGAGCCGGTGAGCTTCTGAGCTCTCCCCAGTCGTTCGCCTATGTACACCTCCGCAGGGGGAAAAAACGTTAGCGCGGTGAATTTGCAGATCAGCGGGGCAATGGCGGATCCGATGGCCCGAGGTCTTCCGATGTCACCTTTCTAGTAGTTTCTATGGTAAAAGTACTTAAATTTTAAAATTAGGACTTCTAGGAGCCGGGGGAAGCATTTCATCTCATCACTACTTTTCCACCACCATAGCATTTCGAAGCATCGCCATTTCTAACCTTCTAAATCCTTCAACACCACCTTCAATATTAAAAAAAAGCGGCATTACGGCATTTAACGAGTGATAAATGGCCATTTCTTCTATATTAAAACCCTGGTTTTCTGTACGGACTAGTTGCTTGGCTAACGTCTTAGCTGTACCGAGCTAACGTTTTTTTCCCCTGCGGAGGTGTATAGTGAGATGCCTTATAATTGTAAGTCCTAATAAATGCAAAGACCCAGTAAATGCCAGAGATTCTGGTGCCCGAATTATTTTAATATAGCAAGGCCTGCTAACTGCTAAATGCAAGCCAGTTAGGTCTGGTTTTGCATTTACAGGGGTGCTCGTTTGCTCGGAGAGGAGGATCTCAGGCAGGGGTCACTTACTCCACTTTTTCTCGCGGTCAGCGGGCTCCCAGTGGGCGACGGCCTGGAATTGGGTTCGTGCACTGGTACCCCTACGTGCAAGCGCCCACTAACTGCAAGGAAAATGGCCTGCCCCAATTGTTTGCATTTTTACAAGGCAGATGACTGTACCTCTAGGGACATGGTCCGCCCCCCCCCCCCTAGTCTGCTAAAAGGGGGTGGGTTAACAGTGCCCCATACGGTCCTGTACTCTTGATGTTGATCGACAGTGCGCTAGCGCTGTTGACATGGAGAACCCTTGTCCCCTTTTCCCCATCTCCCCATGTCAACATCCATGTCAACAACATATCCAGACGGTACTTGGGTAGGTACATACCCCAGTGGTCAACAAGTGGCACGCAATGGGATGAACTGGAGGAGGACCCTCGCACGCCTGGCCAATATGATAATCATAGGATCTGGGATGGCCGAAGCGAGCAAGCGAGCGAGCGAGAGCCGAAATCCTGCCCCTCTCCTCTCTCTCGGCTATCGTGATCAAAATCCGTCGACGATCAACGATTGTCGGATCATATTTGCATATCTATCACTTCAGGTCACTTCAGGTTGAACGTCGTCGTAAGGTGGTAAGGTGCCCTCATTTATCACATGCAGTGAGTGCCCTTGCCCTGGTCATCTCGAGTGTGTACACACACAGTAGAGGTAAAGGTAAGGAAGAAACTCGGGTATTGTTCGCTTGGGAGCTTGGGAGGAGGAGGAAAATGATAAGATCGTGATGGCGGCAGGTATGGGGGTGGGTGTTGGTGTTGGTGTTGGTGATCAACTACTTCATCAAGGTACCTCTACACTACGTGCTGGTAGAGAGCAGGGATCGAGTTACCGCCGGTTCCATTCAGCTCCAGCTCTTCCATTCAGCTGTGCCTAGGTATGTGAGCCTTGAGGCCGAGGCTCGAGCAGAACAGACAACCCTGAACCCTTGGGTTGGGATCAGATTTCTGGGAATGGAGAATCCCTGCAGAACATCTATATCTCAAGCTGAGACCCTTAACTGAGACTGGAGCAGAGTCCGAGGTGTCTGCTTTATTCTGCACGGTAGATGCCGTTCGTTGATTCTCATACCTAGGTACCGTATCCAAGGACGGGAGCCCAGGTGCTGGGTGCCCGTGAATAAGGTACCTTATAATATCCCTGTTCGAGGCTCTTTGACTTCAACTTCACATGCCACATCAAGGCCAGAAATTCCGAAACATGACGGGAAGACCGAAAGACGACGGAGGCATGGACAGAAAGGAAGCCATGACAATTGCTTCCTCAACATGATCCGTTCGTTGTATGCATGTCAGATGGATGTACCACAGTACTGATGAGGTGCATTGCATTGCAAGACATGGATCTCCCTCCCTCCCTCCCTCCCAGTCATCACCGCACCTTTCCCACCACGTTGACGCACCAAGCTGATGGTGGACATCCCAACGAGTCACGATGGGATATGTCCATATCATGAAACCTGTCCTGTCGACCAAAGTCCTGTCTCTTTCTTATTAAGTTTCCTCTTTTTGTAGAGGTATTGTGGTCGTTGTGCACACATGCAAGTTCCGCGCGTGGAAAGGAAAACGAACGCCATGCAGAAACCCACGCCCACAACAATCGTTCTTGCAGATGATGTCTTATGCCGCACTTTTTTTTTCCCATACATATTACCTTGCGTTTACCCGACACATGGACCACGCGGAAGACGGCCCGGGTCGCATGAAAGCGGCCTCTAAGGTACCCTCCAGAGACATACATGATTCGTCCGCTCGGGAAAGGCTGTTGCTCTGCCGATCACTTGCTTCTTCAAGACCGTGAGGCTTGCGGTTCAGCTGCACTTCGTCGGGCTTAGCCGTTGAAGGAGGGTATGTATGTACTTACCAGGGTACCCCAGACGCTTTAGACACTCAGAGCAGTGTGGAAGAAGCCGAAGGGAAAGCTGAGGGCGGTTGGTGCAAAAGACAAAAGATGGACTTGTGTTGATGTAATTGTACTTGATAAAAGTATTATACTTGTATTGTGATTGTTGGGTATCTTGTTCTGCTCTGCAGTTGTATGCTTCGTGGGTATTATCCTTCTTCTTCTCCTTCCTCTTCTGCTCATCTTCTTGATACTACCTCATCCTTCTCCGGTCACTCCTTCCAGTCCCAGTCCCCCCTCCCTGTCCTCCTCCATCCTCCTTTACTTAATAAGTACAAAGTTGAATCTGGGGTATATGCTGATGTGAAACACTAAGAGAATGACTAGAATGACTAGTATGACTGTGACTCTGACTTGGTACATGGCCCATCAAAAGAGTCTGTTGTTGTTGTTGATGCTGCTGCTGCTGCTGCTGATGTTGCTGCTGCTGGACAATCTCCAGCGTATGTAAATGCTCCCTGGCCAGGTTATTGAACGTCTGCATCTTTCGTAGCGCGTCCATGCAAGACTGGATCTCACTGTCGTATTCGGTTTCGGTGGCGGGGACGAAGCCCTCGGGCACTTGGGCGGCGATGTCGGCGAGGGTTTGGGTGCGTTGGGATATTAAGCGGGAGGCGGCGAGAGAGATGGAGAGGGGGAGGAAGATGTGGGCCTGTGGTGTTTGTTTTGTTAGTGGCCTGCCTGCAGGAAAGGGAAAGTAAAAAAAAGAAGACATACCTTGAAATAACCAAGATGCTCATGAGCCTTGGTCAACGCCGCAATCTCCCTCGCAGCCCTCAGCGCCCGCTTCTGGTATTCAAACACGGCCGGATCCCACTGTCCATGTCTAGTATTTGTCTCCTGGCCAGCCTCCACCACCTTGCACAAGTTGATGGTCGTCGTGTGAGCGAGCATGAAAGCAAAGAAGAGCATCGGGTCCGCCGCCGCCGACACCACCGGGTAGCTCTGGACCAAAGAATCCAGCCGCTTGTTGACCATGCCCGCCAACCACTCGTGTCGGATCCAAAAGTCGGCCGAGGTGCTGCCGTAGGTGCGCTCGACGTTGGCGACCTGCGTGTGGGAGAGGGTGCGGCCGCAGACGGTAGCGAGCACGACACTCTCGGCGAGGGGAGAGAACAGGCCGTGGTCACCGGAGGCGATGGCTTCGGAAAGGAAACACATTTGGATCGGTTGGCCGCTTTGGAAGGAGAGTTCAGGCGAGGGGAGGCGGGTGCAGATCTGTTGCATGTTGCGTTAGCATGTGTCATTGTACATCTTTCCTTTCATGCATGCTGGTGGACGTTGTAACTTACCACCTCCTCCATCAACGTCAACGGCCACTGGTTCTTTAAACTGATAAACCGATCCAAACAATACGCCACCCAAAACGTCCTCCTCCGCTCCTCCACCACCACCGGATCCTCCCCCTGCTGCAGCATCGACCTCTCGGGGCTATCAATCTCATGCAATCTCGCCAGCTGCACCAGCCTGAAGGCCCTGCCGGCCGTCACCCATCCACGCTTGTAATTCGTCCTGGCGAACTCGTAGAAGGCAAGCAAAAGCCAGGCTTGGATCTCCTCGATGCAAACGGGGCTTTCGTGCGCATGGTGGTTCTCGTACATGTCAAGCGACTCGAGCATCTGCTTGGTTTCGTTGTAGAGGGTGTCGCGGTAGGACTCGAACTGCGATGACAAAGCCATGGCGGACGTCCACATGGCGTATTGGAGACATAGGCGGGGGTTGGTGGCGCTGTTGTGGTGGTGGGTGGTGAGTGGTGTTTGTTGGGAGAGAGCGAAGTAGCGTGATTGGTTGAAGATGGGGGCGTTGGGGTGGACGCGATCGAAGTAGAGTTGGTCGCTGTGGGAGGAGGTTAGAAGATGTTGCGAAGTGGAAAGATGGGGGGGGGGGGAAAGGACATACAGGTCTGCGCGCATGAGATCATTGACCAAGGGGCGCTTTGGTGGTGTGGGTGGTGATGGAGGGAACTTGAAGTTCTGCATGGACAAAGGAATCTGTGGTGTCATGGGTGAAAGCTGTCCATCCCATATCGATCCCCTCCCTCGTGGTGAATGAAGTTGGCTGAGGTCGCTATCGGAGGCAGGTCCTGGTGGTGGTGTGCTCCCGGCAGGAAGAGCATGTTGTGAAAGGTCGGCGTCGCCATGGAGGGATAGGCCTTCGAGGTTGGTTGGGTCGAGACTGAGACGACGTTCAAGAGCGACTTGGGGTTATGATGTCAACAGCTGAAAAACCAAGACCCGAATACGGGATATAGGGCTGTGGTGACCTACCGATGCGGCTCCGCAGGGCCTTGAGATCGCCTTTCTTGGGCCCGCGGGCGAGACGGTTGTGGTTGACTTCGCATACGATTCCCGCATCGGCGCAAGTGCCGCATTGGGGACGTTGCCGGTCGCATCGTAACTTGCGCTTCCGGCACTCCTCACAGGCGGACCCGGGCAGCTGTCTCGGCTGTGGAGGCCCGTCGGTACATGTACTGCTGGTTCGTCGGATAGCAGGCATCTTGGATGTGCTGTATGAGTGTGGTGTTGATCTAGCTTGATGATAGAGATGTTTGGATGCAGACAACACACCGCGGGACGGGACTTGGTCTTTAATACACTCGCACTCCCCGTTTGGGGTGTCGGTCAGTTCCCTTAATGACAAGGGATGTGCCTTTGGGTCTACAGGGGGGCTCGTCGGCGAAATGGGTTGTGTAAATCTGGGGAATAGTCAGGTCAATAGTGATCCGCCTTGCAATGAGTGGAAATGATGGGATATTGTGAGTTCGGCGACTCCTAACGTCAGCGGGATGTGCCATCTTTTTCTCACTTTGAATGTCAGCTGGAAATGGAGATGAAATTCATCCATGGAGATACGGGATCCAGACCAGCGTTAGCGCCTCTTCAGGTACCTACAGTGCCGCCTCTAACTGTACGGGGTACCGCCAGGGGGTCAAGGGGTCCTCCTCAGCTGTCGTTGACTGATACACCTGATAATCGCGAGAGCACATAAACCGGCAGAAGGGAACAGCGCGGAATGGAACACGGCTGCGGGATGGTTCCGGATGATGTGTCGATAACAACAGCAACTCCAAGGACACAATTTCGTGATCAAAACACTGGGCCAAAATGGCGGATGTTCAGGGCTGTTTGGACGGTCCTTGGCATCCCTTTCAGGTACCCTAACAGCCCCCCTGTAGGGTTAAACACCCCTGAATCTCCCGTCAACAAAACATCAACAAACCATCTATCTCCCCAGAGTCGTCATTTATCCCACATCTTTAATCTCCCTCGTCTGTTGCGGCTAGCAGTCATCATCTGCTATTTTCATCGCTGCATCATCTAACCGCATCCCACAGGGCGATCCGAGCTAATCGTGATATCCTCCACCCATCAGCATCATCATCAAGAGGCTCGTGATGAGTCCTTTCTTTGCAAGCCTTGAGTGCTTTTTTGCATGCTTCCGCACAACCCTGTCGACGACGGTCCCAGCGATCCAGATTTGTGGCTCAAGCCTTCACCGAATAAAAAGTGCCCGGAACGTGAAAGCCCTCCAACAATGTCCAATGAACTGGACACTTCATGTTCTCCTCCTTCATGTCTCCTCCCATCACGCCTTACTCAGACATTTCAAACCATCACCGGCATCCGTCCGTCGAACCCGTCAGCGCTTGATCGACAAGAGCACCTCATCCAAATACATGATCCTGGCTCTGATCTTGAGACATTGCCCCGTCCGTAACAGAAGTCACCTAACCGTCAAGGTCCCCAATGCGTCCCAAAAAGGCCTCGCGGGATTACCAAGGCGTTACTCCTCAACTTCCTCGCATCGGGCCTGTCAAGTCCCTCGAGTTCCCCAAGTTGGTGACGAGTTCGCCATGAGCACTCGTCGGTCCCTCTCCACCGCCTGCGTGTTTACCTTTCAGCTAGTCCAGCAACCCTCGGCATTCCCATGTCGAGCATTACCCGAAACAGCATAGTAGCTTCTTTTTAGCGTTGACCCACACCAGCGTTCAATGTCTCCTCGGGTAGCAGCCAAAGCGGGGACGAATGTCATTGTTGTCCTCCTCGACAGTCCCGTCTCTTTCCCTTTGCTTTTTTTCTTTCTCATCAATCTCCAACAACTTTAATCTTGTCCCAACTTTGGCTCCCGCTCGTCAAGACCCGTCAGCAAATTGCGAGACTCTAAATCGAGAGATTAATCGCAACCCGACTTTCCACTTGGCCCCAGAGGTACGCAATACCGATCGTCAACTTGGCAAGCGGAAAGAGAGTGCCGATGCTACCTTGAACCGCTTGGCCAAAGTGAGGTATCCGGCTTGGCGGGGATTTGAGGTCTTGAGGACAGCGATGTTGATTGACATTCAACAACGCAACGGTGCAATAACACCTCCAGTCCACGAAGTAACCCTCTCCAGTCCACAAAGTAACCCTCCCTTTCACACTTCCTCTTTCACGGGCTTGCATCTCGACATCAGTGCCGTGGCTTCAAGTCCAAAAAACTGACTGGTCACCGCCATGGATCTGAGAGCTGTACTTCCAGCACCGTGCAGAGACCGATGGTGCCGAGCTCGGTACTTCTCAGCGCTGCCGGTAGTTGACCGGTTTCCCGTGATCCACGGGTTATTGGTGGTGTTAATGGTGTTCCGTCTGGTACCTCTACCCTACATCGTCAGTACCTTATGTGCAAAAAGTCAAACTTCAACAGCTTCAACGGTCGGTCGGATATGGTTTGTCCCATAGGCTTTTCCCCCGCATATTTGGCTGCAAACTTTCCTTCTGTCCTGGACAATTCCCCGACGCACGCCCGTTTCAATCTTCTGGACGGGAGGTACACTGTCTCTTTGCTTTGCTTTGCCTGGTTCCTGAGGGGCGTACATCCGTCAGCAGCCTCACTCATCCATCGTACGAGCTTGCCTGAGAGTCTCACTGCCTCCTCGAACGACATGGATCAGTGAACTGCCTCATCACATGCAATCAATTCAACCAGTCCCCATCACCACGCCTTACCTATTCCTATACAGCTTGTAGAGGGCAGCAAATTCCACCTTCCTAATCGGCAGGTACTTCTCCCTCCTCCCCAGTCCTCCCCGGTCCTCCCCCATCCTAGCCCACGCACTCCCATCCACTCATCTATTCCCAAAGAACCCATCCCTGCCGCCGATCACTCACTGATCCCCCCCCTCCTTGGGGCCTGGAGATCAATTATGTCGTATCATCTTCATGCGCCAACTTGTCCTGGGGCACGATTGACCGATTGTCGATGACAACCTGACCTACCTCCCATACGAGCCGAGCACGCCGAAATGGAGCTACCGTATGCAAGTGACACATCTCCGCGCGCGGTTCGTGTGAAACTTGGGGTGTAGGTACTTCAGGTTGATTGGACCGGTCGGTATCAGCTATCGGGAACAGCCGGGGCTTCCGGGGCCGTGCCGTTGTCCGGCCTCTAGAGATACTTACATACTGTACTGTACCTCCCGTTCGACCATAGCTACCTACCCCAATGTCGACTTGCTCAAGTCAAAGTGGAGTGGCCGACCAACCGGGGAAGAGAACGATGAACATCCGGGAAACCGTGGACTGCCTGCCAGTGCCGCATGGCTTCGCACTTTCAGCGAATGGGTGTTTGATAAGGCGAAGCTGGTAGTCTGGCAAGGCGGTTTCACTTCGTTGCCAGTCTCAGTTGACACTTGACAACCTTACTTCACACACGTAATGTGGCGGCATACCCCGGATATGGCGTGATACGTCTTTTTGACTCCTCGTTCCAACCAGTGTGGGTTTTGTGTACCACTACCTTACTACCTGTAGGTAAGGTAGGTAGCTGTTTCGCTGCTTCGCCGCCGTGCGGTTGAACTACATTCCAACGTTGCTGATTCCTTTGTTTGTTAGCCTGGTACTAGACCCCGAAACAAGACTCATACCTACCGACCCATCCTAAACGCCGCACACGACCTACCACAGTACTTTCAACACTCCGCCTCCAGTCTTCCTCGCCCCTCAGCTAAGGTACCTCTATTGCCTGCCCGACATTCATCCGAAGCTCGGCCTCGCCTTGCCTCGCCTGCCTCGCCCTCTCCATCCATTCCCTCGTTCATGTAAAGCAGATCACAAGCAGATCACCGGTCGATCGCCTTCCTATATCGGTAACTCGGTGGTCGTGACTTGGGAGAGACAGTACGCTAGGCATAATGATAGCAGGAGCTACCCCTCCTCCTCCGGATCGTCATTACCATAGAGTGCATGTACACTAGTAGGTAGTAAAGTACAGATAGTGAGCGGGTACATTAGCCTAGAGCTAGGTATGGAAGTGTTAGGCCAGAGTAACAAAGAGCTCTAGGACTAGAGATCAATGGATGAGGTCAAGTGGACATGTGCTTAAGCGAGAACCTCGGCAAGACGATAGCAGTTTATTGGTTCCAGTCCATCCATGTCCGTGACATATGTCGAGTGTTCGACTATGAAAATGAATCCACTGACAAAGTCCGTCCGAGCACAGCCCGTCGAGGAGAAACGAGAGACAAGTAGGTATATATAGCACAGACAGGAAACAGGAAACCAACGCTCCTGGGGACAACGGTTGGGAGGAACCGGTGCGTGCACGTGGGTCGCCACACGGTTTCATATGCTTGATGCTAGGTACCTTGCTCAGGGCACCTTACCTTGATAGCAGTGAGACCTCTACTCCCTTGAACGTTTGTTAGTGTTAGCTCGAGACATCTGGTCAACTTGTCCAAGTATTTTCACATCCAGCTTAGAGGCATGTGTTTTGTTCGATAAAAGGGGCATAACATTGGTATGAATATGTCAATTTAGAGAAACAAGAATCCATTTCAGGCTAGTGATTATGCATTTCCCATCCCATGTCGTGGTGTGCTCGTAGTGACGGCCATGGTCGAAGCTAGAGGTACATGTGGATGATCCGGGTAGAGGTACCTAGGTCCACTCCAGGGCACCTTTTTGTTCTCTTTCTCTCAGGCACATGAATCTGTGCTACAAGCAACGGGACTTCTTACCTACCTCTACATTACATATTGTAGATGTTGTGGAGGTCTCTTGTCTCGCGGCAATTACCCGCTTGAGTCTCGAGTGACTATGGCACTGTAGAGGTGATTTGGGCAGCATCGCTCCACCGTCTAGCCGGCTCCAAAGTCGGGTACAAGCCTCCCGTCAAGTACCTCTCTACCTCAAGTTCCAATTCACTGCCTCGAGCACTCGGGACTCGGGACTCGGGAGAGTTGGTAACAAACACATACCGCAAGCAAACGTACCTACCCACCTCTACAAAACACGAACACGAACACAAGGCTAGGCCCCGGCTTCGGCCTCCTCTTCCTCCTCCCTGCCAAAGTTGTACCGAACCCTCCAGCCCGTCCGAACCTCCATCTCGGGGCCCCGCGCTAGCTTGTCGATTCTCTCCCAGTACTTTGCTGACCTCCGGATGCGAATGGTGATGATCATGCGCCTGCGGGGGCGGCACACCAGGCAGAGGTAACAAGTCTTGCAAGCCTCGCCGCCGGGCAATGCAAGGGCACCTTGCTTGACGGAGTCGGAGTGGAAGTGTGGGAGTGCAGTTGCTAGTAGTTTCGCTATCGTGGTGCAGTCGCTTTCGGCTGGGAGGAGGATCATTGTTGCTGCTTGCTTGCTGGATGTGGTGGTTGGTGGTTGTGGGTGTGGGTGTGGGTGTGGGTGTGGGTGATGGAGGCAAGTCGAAGAACAACAACAAAAGAAGACGAGGATGTGGATGGTTTGGAGGGGTAAAACGACTTCAAGGACTGAAGACGTTGGGCTCGCGGGAAGGCTGCACATGACTGCCAAGTCAACTCGTCCCAGCCGCGGAAGGCAAGCTTTGGGGAACAAGCAAGCCCACACGAAAAGATCGGAACACGGAATAGGTACCTTAACAAGACCCAAGAAAACCGGTACGTACCTACCTCCCCAGATTCCCGGGCTCCTTCCCCAGTGGTATATGTATTAGGTCTTTGTATGCACATTTCAACAAACAGAAACAAAGCGCGGTTGGCGTAGTGGTCTAACGCGTACACACCGAAACTGTGCGAAGGGTGTGAGTTCAATGCCAACCCGAGCACGCATGTTCGTTTTCTGGGGGGGCTTGGTAAGCCATAGTACAAAGGCAGTGTAGATAAGAACCCGGGTTCGAATCCCGGACCGCGCATATCTTTTTGTTTTTCTTTGTTTCTTGATCTTGAAGCTGGTGTTTTGTATTTTTTCGGTTATTTTTGCTCGGGGATGGATGGGTTGTGGTCGTGTGCGGCCTGTTTGTTCTCGACTACCTACGAGTCTAGAAACGTCGGGATAGTCGGATTCGTTCTTTGGATGCGAGAAATGCCTTCTCTTTTCTTCGCTGTCTACTGTTTAGTTACCTACCTATAACGCATTCTATTTTGACAAGACTTACTATAGCTTCGAATTTCAACTCTGTTGAGATCGTCACTTGCAGTATCCCAATCAAGGTCCGGCTGGTTCAAATCATCATGTCATGCAATCAAGGTGGAAGATTTGCTAATGTATTTGCCTCGGTGGACCGGTTAAGCTTGCTCTCTGTTTCCATGGAGGTAATCTTTGGAAGGCTGAAACCGGTAACGTCTTTGCTGTTTAGCTCTAGACCTATCGTTGGTATTCTCATTTGGCTCATCTAGTTAAAAGTATCTCAGTCGTCCTATCTTTTCCGTTAACTCGCTAACCTACCACCTACTAGTTCTCCGCATGTCTCGAACATTGTAGGCGACTGTGCGTTCGACGAGACTTCCCTTCTTAACTCGCCGGATACAAATTCAATAGATCCAAGGATAGGTACCGCACCACTGCATGACTAGTACTAGAGGTAGGTCCCCGCTGGTCACAGTCCTCTCTGTCAGGTGT
Source organism: Neurospora sp. FGSC 26628 (assembly GCA_009805345.1). Lineage (NCBI taxonomy): Eukaryota > Fungi > Ascomycota > Sordariomycetes > Sordariales > Sordariaceae > Neurospora > Neurospora sp. FGSC 26628. The sequence goes on along the minus strand of RAOO01000008.1, from coordinate 23,746 downwards.
GTGAGATGAAGCCCAAATTCAGCGTTTTGTGCGGGATTGGATATCTACCTTAAGGTAGAGGTAGTCTCACCAACCTCTCCAATGTCTGTTGGTGGATTGTTCTGCTCCCTAGTATGGTAGGGTAGTCTAATCCGTACTGGCGAGGTTTCCTCCCGTCCAGTCCCAGTCACGACATTGAACTCGCGACGCGACCGAGGACTGAAGTCTACGGCCAGGCCGCCACGGCGAGATATGAGCTTTGTGGGTGGTGGCGGCACCGAATGCGGGAAGAATGTTAGGTACCTTACCTTATCGGGGCTCATCAAACTGCAAGCTGCCCGGTTTGAGAACTGCTGGTTGAAGATGAATTCCATGAGGCTGACGACTGGTGGGCATTGGCCTTTAGACTTGGTGTACAGCTCAGCTTTTTCTTGAGGCTTCTCGTCAAACAGTCGAAGTTGGATAGTGGGAGTACAACAAGRTGAATAGAGGGACTTCACGGTGGCTAGGGCTGTTCAAGGTGATATTGTCGAGGTGACCAGGTGAATGTAAATAAGGTATGAGTGAGGCGCGAGGCACGAGGCACGAAGCACGAGGCTCGGAACAGTGAGTGGCCATGAACTTTTTGATTGAAGAAGAAGAAGAAGAAGAAGAAGAAGAAGGACAACTTAGACACCTGGTATATACAAGACTGATCCATATTTATATCCAAACACCCCCAAGACAACACTCTTATTCCACAATTCCGCATTCCTTCACTCTTAACCATTCTGCCTCCCCTTTCCTCTCCTGCCCGCCTCCTCGAACATCTCGCCCCTGAGGTCTCTCAACGATCTTGGCACCACTGTCGACAGCAGGGTTGTGGCTGGCGGTGACCACAACACTCCGACCGATGGTCTGGGAGTTGAGCTTGCGGCTGTTTCGTCCTTCGCCCGAGGCGGCGACTCAAGCTTCTTTGGGGCTCGGGTCAGTGCCGCAGGTTCAAAGGGTTCTGCGGCAGCGATGCAGGGCCTGGCACCCGCAGAGATGGCTGGTGCCGACGCTGACGGCGTTCCTTCCGTCAAAAGGAGTGAATAGGACCGTGTTCACGTCGACGCCATCTGGAACTTGCCATAAGGCTCTCCTATTCACCTCTCCTCTTCCTCTTTCTGAGGGCCGTTGTCGCCCAATGGGTTCTGCGGTAGCGATGCAGGACCTGTAGCCTGAGGCTGGGCGTTTGATGTCGTACCGCCACCAGAAGACTGATCTGATGAGGTCTTCTTCTGGTGGCGGTAGTTACCTTGCTGGCCTGGGTAGGAGTCTACTTTGTGGGTTAGCGGCTGACAAGTAGATGTAGAGGTAGGGAACCAATTCGTGAAGGGAGGACAAGAACTCACTGCCATAGTTGTTGAAGCGGCAACTCCTACCCCAGGCGCTCAATGCTGAAATCGAGGGGCTCTTCCGGGACCGGTTCCAAGAAACCCGAAGGCGAGGAGACTAGCTCCTGGGTCCTGGTGCATGCACGGGGGCGGACGAGGCCAATGCTGCTGCTGCCGTCGTCGGGTGTGGCGTTGCCGGAGCTGCCAACACGCTGAAAAGTCTGCCGAGCCTGCCTGCCATAGATCCGAAGTAACGGATGGGGGTATTTGAATAAGCATTATGGCCAGGTGGCGGACGAGAGTGCTGCTCATGAACTGCCCGGGAAATGCGAGACCCTCAACTTCCAAAGGATGACCACCCTCGAGGTGGTGGCGATCACCCACTGGAGAGGCTGTACGCTCTTGGTTGGTAGAGGGGATATGCCCCTCGGAATGAAGCGGCCAGAGAACTTGTCTGGAAAATTGCTTTCATGGCGAAAGGGTTGTCGTCGAGGAAAGAGATCTCCCGGGAAAGCGGAACGCCAGGCAGTCGAAGTAGCCCAATAAACCGTGCTCCAAACCAAGCAGGATGCTGATCGCTTGAAGAGCAATAGTTTCATCATCCTGGCTTTCTCGCTTGGAATCGAACAGTGTCAGGGAACGCCCGGGCGCGACCTAATTGTCGTTAGGTCGGACGCCCGTGTTTCCGAAACCGCCCAGGTTTCTGTGGTGGCCATTGTAAGTCTACTTTCTGCTCTAATTCATTGTTATGCGATTTCAGTTTTCAAGCTGTGTTGGAATAAGCTAACCGGAAACTCAGCCGGTGGCCAAGTTATCCCCGGAGGACGGCGAGTGGACTTCCTCCTTCGAGGAGCCGGAACCACCGTGGAAAACGAAGAAGACAGGCTTCTTGTCCTCGCCACCGAGCTTCTCGCAGAGTTCCCCGTTCCCATTTCCACCTCCATCTTTTCCTGAATGTCCTCGACAACGGACCCGCTGGATGGCGTTGTGAGCATCATCCGGGCTTCTTGTCATCGCTGACAGGGACCTTCTTCTTGGGCCAAGCAAACTTGATCTTCCTCACAGAAGAAGACGGTTGAGGGCGATGAGGGCTCCGACTGGCGCACCTCGTCGCCTTCATCTTGCTGCTCGCGCTTTCTCTTGCAAAACTCTGTAGGGTACGTGTAGGAAATCGTAGGGTGCGGGCAGGTTTTCCCTTCTCTTGATGCTCGACTCGACCTTTTCAAGCTGTTTGTTGAGCTTCTTCGCCTTTGCTCTTGCCTCATAAGTAGAGAGGCCTTCTCATCTGCAGCCTTTGCCTCAGCAGGCTGTGCCTTGACAGCATCTTTCTTGGCTTCAATCTTGGCCTTTCCCACCAAGCCCCGGCTGACGAGCAGGCGCTCATGGACAGACAGATCATGATCGAATGCTACGAGCACCACATTCGTTGCTCTCGGGAGAAGGCGGCCCCGGAGCGCCTCTGCGTTTGGATCACGGACTGGGTGACCGGAAAGGTTCGCCTGCCCAAGTGGACGGACGAGATGATTGCGGGACAAGTGAACGGTGGGTGGAGGGAGTTTGAGTGGTGGCATTGGCCAAAGATGACCGATGTCCTGGAGATGTACCACGAGTTGGCCCTCGGGGGTCGATGGTCAGGATTTTAATATCCTTCACTCAGTCAGGGTTGGCAAGGTTCAACTTCGCAACTTTTCGGTGATTACAGCGACTGACACCAGCAAGGTGGCTCAGGCTCTTGCTTGATGGCTACTGCGCCATCAGAAGATGAGGCTGACGACATGATAGAGGGAGAGCGATGTGAGATTTGGCTCCTCTCGGCGAAGAAGTGAATGGATCTGTTGCCTGTTGTCCGTTGGCAACCAACCAAACGCAACGTGTCCCGAATTTCAGTGAAAGGGCCGAACGCCAGTTCATCTGCAGCCTTTGCCTCCGCAGTCTGTGCCTTGACAGCAGCTTTCTTGGCTTCGATCTTGGCCTTCGAGGGAAAGTTGGCCCACGCCCAGATGTAGTGGAGTTCGGTTAACATCGTGTAGATGGTCGTCTCATGGTCGGAGTTCGATTCGGTATGAGGCGCCTCGTGCTTCGGTTGAGTGATCACTCCGTCTTGTTTTGTTGGCGGTCCGTAGTTGTAAGTCATGGCTTGGATGGGCAGCACGTGAAGCACACTGGCTATAGGCCTCGGTTTGCCCTCGGATTACTGGTTTGGTGGATGGAATAGGGACACTGGGCGCCACGCGACGTGTCAGAGCATTGTTCTTATCTTTGTACACTAAATTCACCGCTGTGGCACGTCTCATGCCCTACGGGAGGCGGAAGTAGACGTTAAAAATAACAACAACAACAACAACAACAACAACAAAGCCATGGCTTGGATGTCCAGTTTGGAGCTATGGCACGAAGGAGAAACGGATATGGACGAATATCGATCTCGCAAAGTGTTACTCTGGTGATGCGGGTTGTCGGAATGGTCCCCATGGTCGATGTGGTAAGTCGAGTAGGCGGGAAACAGGAGAAACCATTCCTTAAGCTGGCTGGACAAGAGCAGCGGGATCGTTGACTTGTCAAGTTCGTCCGTCATGTTGCCAAAGAGGGACTTGGGACGTCGTTGGCCTTGAAGTATTTCCCACCCCTACAGTTCGGAGTGTCAGCATCCGCTCAGCTTTAGTTTTCCAATTGTGTGAACTTACTCCTGGCCGTCCATGTTGGCAATGGCGTTCTCGGTATCAGCGTCACAGCCGTTGGTCATGTCTTGCAAGGGCCTGTTGTTCTCCTGGTCCAGCTGCGGCAGAGAAAACGCTTTTCTTTCTTCCTGTACGTGCGGAGCATTTCCAAGTCCAAGATGGCAACTGGATGCACTATGGATGAGATAGTGAGGATTGCCGATGATACCAGCGACTTAATCCTTCCATGCCGGCGCTCGCTTTACAGACCAGGGACAGCGCCTGGCTGTTGGCCGCCACTGTTGCCAGTGTGTCCGACTTCGCCGCAGAAGTGGCGGGGTGGCCGTAGCTGCTGGTGGTGCCGTCCATGGCGCCAATGGCGTTTCGGCATCAGCATCGTTGGCGTAGCTGACGAACCCGAAGCCCCTCCCTCAGCATGCCATCGAGCCAAGGGAGGAGCTTCTTGGCGCCATGGACGGTGTGAACTAAGGCGATGTTAGTATTCTGAATGAGTGTTAAAGCGGCGGTGACCAGTTAAGGTACTTACGAACGACGGGGACCCCGTAGATAGGGGCAATGGAGCGGATGTAGTGAGTCTTCTTCTTCGTCAGCCGCGCCTGCACGAGCGGAAGCCATCATCCCCGGGGCATCGGCGCCCAGATCATGCTGCTCACGAGGAGACGCGGTGACCAAGCGGGCCGAACTTTGGAGGGATACAAGTCAGCAATGACCAGGTTCTGAGATGGAGTCTTGAGGGTATACTGAGTTCAGGGAACGCAGGGTAATGGGGATGTGTGTGATTTTGGTGAGTGGGTGCCCGAGGTGGTGTGTTGTTCTCGTTGTTGGAGTTTGGGGAGAGGTGGTAACTAACTTTTGTGAGATCGGTGATGAAGATGAGAGGGAGAAGGAAGATGAGGAGGAGGGGGAGAGGCTGGAAGGGATGAGTGATAGCAGTAAGTGGCAGAGAGTTAACTGACGTTTAGTCTCGTGGCTAATGAAGGTGAGAATGTGAGCGGGGTAGATTCGAATGAGAAATCACCTCTTGTGTGTGAAACAGGAGGGTGGTCACGAGGAAGGGCAAGACCCTCAATACCCAGTTCCTCTTTTCCCAATCCTACGGCTCACGGGCACCCGTGACCTTCAGATACCTGCAGCCTAGAGGTACCGAGCTACTGGACACTCGTAGCCAACTACGGGCCGGGGCGGCTGGCAAGCCGTACGGGCAACCGAACGAGGAGACAGAGCCTCAACGAACACTCACCAACCAGGCAACCACCACCAGCCACATGAGAGTACGTACTTCCCCTCCCCCTCTCGCCCTCCTTCCCCCCTTCCATCTAACCCCTCCATCCTATCTCCCCTCATACCGCTCCTTCCCCCCTTCCGTCCCGACGGACACCTTCCATCCCTCCATCCCTCCTCGCCGCCCGGGCAATATAGTCCACTCCCTCGCCCCCTCAAATCCAACAAACAAAAAAAAAAAGTTGTGCGGTTGGCGCAGTGGTCAGCGCGTTCGCTCCCAAAAGGGCTTAGGCAACCCTTTCAGCGTCGAAAACGGCGCCGAATCTTACCTGTAGTGCTAGCAGGCACACTAGTACAGCTTACAAAGTGAGACCGAGTCTGGGGGACCAAAGCCAGGGAACAGCGAAAGATCCCGGGTTCGAATCCCGGACCGCACACGTATCTTTTTCTTTTTTTCTTTTTGGCCATTGTGGGAGGCGGGATCGCGCCACCATCTTGGCTTGTTTGTCCCACGAAAGGGAATATCTGAAACCATCTCAGTCAGGGTGGCCAGCCATAGGTAGATAGGAGGCGGCTCTGAGCTTTGGGTGATAGTTTATACTTTGGTTGTATGGTCCTCCTGGGGCGTCGTGGTCGCCGGGAAAGAAATTCTTTCCTGTTCGGCTGTGGGTGGGTTTGGTTCTCTTCCGTTCTTTGGCTGTGATGGTGGTGATATGGGAAACGGGTGGTTTGGAACATTGCGTTCTTGTGAGGGGGTGAACTGGTGAAGAAAGGAGCCTTGTACTACTACATTCTGGCGATGGATGTAGCAAGATGTGTCTCTTGTGCTCTCATCATCTGTGCGGTGTGTCCATTTGTCTGCTCCAGTTTCTGTGTGCGATATATGTCCCCTGATGATTGGATGCCGTGAAATCCGTCTCCGTCCACGAATGCCCGTGGTGTTGGCCGTGCTTGACGCCTATCGACTGGGCTTTCTTTCACCGACCGGCCCTTCTGCCCAGGGGCAGTATTTTCAGACTGCCTTCGTTTCTGTCTCCCCTCCTTGGCTACCACTTGATCACTCCCATTTTTTTCCGTCGTCGCCTCCCTTTGATCTTCGTCAATGGTCGCAACCCAGGGATAGAGTGTTACGATTCCAGGGGCCGACGGCCAGGGGCTATTTCCGAAGATTTTCGGGGAAATGGTACCTACCTACCTTATGGTGATAACCATAGACAAAATTCTCGCGTTACACCGGGGTTTGTTCCATGTCATTGTGAAAGAAGGAGACGGGTGATATCTCGTGATAGAAACCGTGGAGTGGAAAAGTCAACTCCTGACGCAAACACCTTTCAGCTGAGAAATTCGGGACTCTTTCTTGAGGTTTCATGCGACTAGTGTCGTGCTCTATGTACAAGCATCGGCATACACCATGCATCATGCACCGTTGAAGCAGCCAATTTTCCTTGCATTCAGCAAGCTACCTTAGAGGTACGTACGCTAGACATGCATCCAGTGACCGGTGCTTCATATCAACATCGGTGAATCCTTGCCTGTCCTTTCCTCAATTCGCTCTCCACGCTCATGACAATTCCCACTACATGCCCATGTTATGTTCTTGTCAAGCGTTTCCAACCCCTAACCGGCTTCCAGTGGTCCACATCACCTTAACAGCTTCTCTCGCAACCGTCCGAAGGCGAGGCGACCGCGAGCTCAAAGCCAGCAGGCTCTCTGGCTTAGCGAGACCAGCCTACAACGATCTTTGCAATCAGATGCTTGATGGCATGTCTTCGGCGCAGGTCGGAAGAAAAGACCTTGACCATCGCCATTCCATGTTGGAAGCGCTGTTCGTGCTTCTCCTCTTCCTCTTGTCCCATGGCTGCTTTTCTTCTTGCTTGCAAGCTAGACGTCCGTCTACGCGAAGCTAGTGTCCGTCTTGCCTCTTCTAGGTTGCTGCAGCGAGCAGAGGCAAAAGGGCCGATCGAGGTCGAGAGGCCGAAGATGCGAAATGGATCTTGACGACCGAGATGGCTTTGGCTGGTGTCTTAGCCTGAGAAAGGCAGCTTGTTACGGAGCAACTGAGGCCTTGTCGTTGTCTTGAAACAGAAAGTGTCAGTCTCTACCTCTAGTCTCTTCCGTGTTGGTCCCTGGGAACCGTTCGCTGGCGGCGAGTCAAAAGGACAAGATGAACTCAAACTAAACGTACCTCTAGTCGATTACAGGGAGTAGTAGAGGTATGGTGATGGGCCGGCTGGAACAGGCTGGGAGGTGTGTCGGGGGGTAGCTTCTTGGCCTTGCTGGCTGGCTTCTGCGAGGCCGAAGCACCTCTTGCGCTCTTGCGCTCCTCTCCATGACTCAAATTTACCAGAACTGTCCTTGGGGGCGAGAGGGAAAGCGACGAGTGTGCCTTTGGTGGCGGTAACTGGAGTCAGGGGTTCAGTCGTTGCCCATTGAACCGCAAAGCACTTCGAGACGTGAGGGAAGATGGCGGGGATGAAGAAATCGTGACAAGGGCGTCCAGAGATGAACACTTCGCGAAAAGAAAAATGGCACATACATGAACAGGTTGCAGGTACGGTTCCTGTCGAGCGCTGTTGTTGCTCCTCTTGCTGCTATTGTGTTGGTTTTGGGTGAGAGCGAGGGCGAAGGTGAAGGTGATGGTGATGGTGATGGTGATGGTGGGAGATGGAGGCAACGGGAAAGAAAAAGAACACCGAGAGACGATTAAGGACGTGGGGTGTCAGAGTACCTAACCAACTCGCTTCAAGACTTGGCCCTTTACGGTGTGCTCGCGGGGTGGCTAATGACCTACCAACCAAATCTAGCCTTCCCAGCAGCCAACTGCTCGCAGAAGGCATCTCAATTTGAAAACTCTCACGGAAGGAGCAGGAGGCCAGGAGCAGGCAACAACCGAGTCCCGTCCTCGGCAGAGTCTCCCCCACCAAGAAGAGGTACGTGCCCCCCAGTGCCTGCCCCCCCCTTCCCTCGTGGTATATGTATTAGGTCTTTGTTGCCCTTCTTCAACAAAAAGCGCAGGTGGCGTAGTGGTTTAACGCGTGCACTTCACAACCTGTGCTGAGGGCTTGGCTACCCTGAGGACGCATGTTCAATTGGGGCACGGCAAAGACCGCAGCAGTACAACAATGTGGTGCGAAACCCGGGTTCGAGTCCCGGACTGTGCAATTTTTTTTCTTCTTCTTTTTTGATGTTTCTTTTTGTGTTTTTGCTTTGCCTTTTGCTTTGGTGGTGGCCTTGAAGCTGTCTGTTCGCTGTTTTGCCAGATTGTCGGCTCTTTGTTATGGGCTTCTTCCCCTTTTCAGCGTTTTTGTGGGGCACATCGAGTGTCAAGGGGGAAAACTTGAAGATATTTCCTTGTAGTGTTCAGATACTGGGCGACGAGTGTTCCAGTGGAGGAAGAGTGTACGGTGGTTGAAAGGCGAGATTATCTCAAGTATATATGGTCTAAGTGAACACGGCCAAGCAGGGGAAGCTAAACTACCTACAAAGACTTACTGACCTTGTACATTCTCTCACTATCCCATTTCCTCCTCGAGACCTTTGGCTTGGATACCTTTACCTTCTGACCATGATATTAACCCTCATGGGAACATTGTGCAGGATGCTGTCCCAAATCCCAGGCCTCGACAAGACAAGTGAAGGCGTCAAAGGGTTCTTGGAATGTGTTGGATCTATGTCTCTGTCTAGCGTAGCGAGTGGTATACCATATAGACTTCTATCCTTCGTCTTCCCAATCCTCCAACATCTTCGCATCAAACTCTTTCACTAGGTACCTCTAGCCATATATCTCCTCCCTTAAAAGTCTAACTATTAGTTAACACATTCCCAATATGTCTCCATTTCCCCCCTACCTACCTATCTTGCCGCCCGCGAGCCTGTAATAGCATCAGACTGGAAGCTAAGGCAAGCCTCAGAATACCTCAACACCGGCTCTCAGCTCAGTCCGGTTCATCGACGACGTCCGACGATGACAAAGACATGCCGATCCGCTACCACATCATGCGGATGAAGTAGCAAGGACACCTTCCGACAACACCGAGATCGAGAAGCCGGGCCAAACCTCGGGCTTCGAAAGTTCGTTGTCGTATCCGATCTACTATTCATACCTAAGGTAACTGGAAAGTATGTGGTCCGTAAATCACGTAAAGAAGGAGAATCAAGTGGATGACAAAGGAATTTCTTATTTGAGGGAATGAAGCTGATGGAGATGACCGAAATCAAGAGCTCTTGGAAAGGCCGTCTGTCCTGGACTCCTGGGAGACTATTCAAGTCGAGAGAGCTATAACATTTCCCTAGAGCTGTTCAAGTTCAACGTCGATATCCCGCTTACCTTTCCCTCTTCGCTCGGATTTGACTTTGTGGTACCATCGGATATGACCAGCACAAGACGTTCAGTTTATCTACCTAAGTCCCATCCACGCAACATGAAGATGTAGACCAGTGTCTCCCGAGTCCCGAGGCTCTATAAGGTATCTGCAGAGCCTTCAACCCAGGGCAACCAACTTCCTTCCTGGAAAATAGCTCCACCGCCTGTCAAGCCCAATTTTGATTCTCGGTGACTTCAGAAGGAATTCCAAACAGACCCTGCGCCCTGCCTCTTCATCGCCAGTTGAGCGCAGACTTGGTTCAAGTGGAGTGGCGATGCGTGTATGCTGCTCCTCGTAGACCTTCTCCAAGCGGAGCATGAACTCGTAGAACCAGTGTGACCTTGTAAACCGCCCGTACAGCGAGTGGTCCGGGTGGCGGAAGGAGGAAGAGGAGAGTGTGAATAAGAGAGCTTTATGGCAAGTTCCAGACGGCGTCGACGTGAACATGCTGGGCCATATGAGCCAGGCATGATACCAAGCGCCCCAAGCGTGTGGTTGATGATGTCTCTCTAGATTCCGGTGGGCGGCCAAGATTCCCAATTGCCTTCGTCAACCCCGTCGGTGGGGCTCCAGGGCGTGGACTCCCATTGTCCAGCGGGCATGCTTTGGCGTTGGAGTCTCAACAAGATAAGGTAACGACGTTTGACGGACCTGGGATGGATGAGAAAAACAGAAGAGTTAGCAAGAGTACCGATGAGAGAGAGAAATAGAAACAGTTGACGGTGCTTGCGATCTGGTTGCGAGGGAAAAGGAGTAGAGACTAGGTGGGGACTGGGGAGGGGGAAATGCGGAATGCAGCCAGGAGTACTGGAGTGGTAGATACCTACATTTCGTAGCGCAAGCTGTCTAAACCGAAGACCCTTCCACCGCAGCAAGGCTTCCACTTCTTGGTACAGGCGCACGCTTGTGGCATCTTTCCCGTCTGTTGCTGGTGCCGTGTCTGTTGCTGTAGTCGTTGCGAGTGTTGAGTGTTGATGGTCTGGTGTTGAAGGGTGGAAAGGCGACTCCGACATAAAGTGCTTGATTCTGGAGTTGTCTGACGGAAGAGGAGAAGAGGAGAAGAGGAGAAGCGGAAACCAGGGCAGCCTACCTTGAATACCCGGGTGGGAAGGGAGTGTCGGTGAATGGGAGCGCCAAGGCACGGCCGGCCGGCCAGCAGATTCCAGGTGGCGATGGTGATGGGGATGGCATTGCAGCGGGGGTGGTTGATGGGGACAGTGAATGGGAAACAACAAGACCAGACCACAATGGCCAGTGCTGCGAGGGGTTAAGGCTTCAGTCAGCCCCTTAGACCAGGCCACTTCACCGCGTTGGCTGTGCCAGTGACGGAGTCAAGTCCACCAAGCCTTCAACAACGGAAGGCACGACCACGATCGTACCTTTCCCCCACGGCAGGCCAGCCACGCCACCCTCCAGCCGTCCTCCTGTCTTCCTAACCACTCTGAGAGCCGCCGCCCAAGGTGGTAGGCGGTACGTACCTCGCGGTATATACATTAGATCTTTGTGTCCCTCTTCCAACAAAAAAAAAAAAAAAAAGCAAGTGCGGTTGGCGTAGTGGTCAACGCGTTTGCTCCCTAAAAGGTTGGCAACCTTCAGTGTCGAAAAACGGCACCGAAAGGGTGGGAACTGGCGGCAAGTAGACCGGCCTGCTTGCCTTAAGGGAAATAGTGAAAGATCCCGGGTTCGAATCCCGGACCGCGCAATATTTTTTGTTTTGTTTTTCATGATTTTTGTTTTGGGGGGTTGTAGTGATGGGGAGTTCCAGTCTGTTCTTTTGAACTCAGAGACACTGGGCAGCCTACCTAGTTCGGCTACTAACTGCTTCCTGCTTCCTTGTCCTTGCTACGTTGTAGTCCTGGTGGATGAGTTCCATCTTCCTGAATTGAAGTGAGTTGAGTGATGCCTCCTCTCCTGATGACTCTCTCTAGTGCTTTCCCCGATTGCAAGGCCGATCGATGAGCACCAGAAAAAAAAAATGGGAAAGTGACCGTAATGACTGGAAGTTAACCGCGGCAGGCTACCTATAAGCTGAGTACTACTTACTACCTACCTACCTTGCCCTCCATCTCCCCCGTAAATAAATAAATTGCCCTCCCTCCTCGAAACTTCATTCTCCTCCCTTGACCCCAAGTACCTTAATATCCTAGGTACCTCTAGAGTAATCCTCCAGTCTTGACGTTTCTTCCCAAGAAAGAAACAAACCAACCACTTACGTAGAAACGAACGACTGACTACAAACCCTCCAGCTCCTTGACGCTTCAGCAAGGACTGACTGCTTTCACAGTGTTAGTATAATGTTAGGTAAGATACCTAAATATCCAGATATCTATCGACAAAAAGTTAAAAGGATACATACAGTGTCAGAACGCTGTTGAGTGAACAAACACCTCTGACCCCCAGTATATAGTCAAAAAAAAAGAATTCGTAATGTCCAAACATCGATAGCCAGCCAGACCCCCAAAAAAAGACGGAATAAAAACGGGAACATTGCGCGGTCCGGGGTTCGTTCGAAACCCGGGTCCCCCGCTTTCTACTTGGAAGGTTTCAGACCTTATGTGGAAGGCTGGCGGGTACGTTAAACCTCTACACCAACCGCGCTTGTATTGGTTAAGAGGAGGGGACTGAGGAGTCGGCAGTGTGGTGGGCGACGTACGTTGAGGACTGATCAGGGAGGGGACAGACAGACAGACAGACTGAAGGGTTGGAGGCCATCTCTGACCCAGTCAAGCCCCGTCTCTGTCGATGTCTGCTCCCATGCCACTCTGGCCGTCTTCCGAGGCCATGAAAGTTGGCTAACAGACCCTCCTAGTACGCGGAAAGGCATAGACATAACACGTTGAGCCGGCTAGTTGTGAGTTCTAACGCTGGGTTGCACTGTCCATAAGCAGGGGTAAACATCAAAAGTCAAGATTCTCAAGGGATTACCATGGGGTTCACAACTATTAGGATGATGCCAGTAATGCCTTGATTGAATATTATGTGACTTGAACTAGACAGATGCTTTGTACATCTAATCTGTAGAAATGATCAACTCCGCTGAACGCCGACCGAACGACAGACAATGTGTCCTCGTGTGCTTATATGCTACCAACCAGCCATGATAGAATCCAGGAGTTCATGACTGATATCTATCTATACATGTTTATCCCTACTCCTCGTTCATACTCCGTATGGTGATGCATAATTTCTTCTCGCGGCCATACCCAGGGTTGTCCTCCTCTTCCCGAAACAGCGTGGTATGTTTGGCCTCCGGGCATACACTGTTATGCCCTCATCACTTGGATCACATCCATAAATGCCAATATTCCTTCATGAAGACTCGCTAAGCGCTCCCTCTCATAGAACTCAACATCATCGCCGCCTCCTGTCTCAGCTGTTCCTCAGCCGACCAACCCGGCGGCCAACGTCCCTGTCCTAGTCCCGGTCCCGGCCCCGCTCCATTAGCCGTTGACCCTGAAGCTCCCGAAGCGGCTGCAGTTCCCACAACCTGCTGCTGACCGTTTTGCTCGGGCGGTCCCTGTTGCCTTATTTCCTCCAGTCGCTGCTGCTGCCACGCCTGAAAAGGAGTATAAAACCTTGCCGGAACGCCCTTAGCCGGCAGTACTGTCGAAAACGGTAGGACCGGCGGGACTGCAGCCCCTTGTACGGCAAGCTGAGCAAGTGCCGCCGCGCCGAGGTCACCTCCCATGGGCAAGCGTTGGCGGACACGGCGAGCGGCTTCGATCCAGGGGTCGTCTACTTCAGGTTCGGCTTCGGGTGCGGGTGCGGGTGCGGGGGTGGGTACAAGTGCGGGTTCTTGGATGCCTAGGCCCACATTCTGTTCCGGTTCCTGCGATGCCGGCTTTTGCGCTTCCATGACTGGCCGGAAGAACATGTCGAGGGCGGTGGTACTCCAATACCTAATTGGGTAATCGGCTGGGGGCACGGCTTGCTGGTATTGAGACTGGGGTTGCTGTTGATCCCCCCACCTAGGAGGGAAACTCAATTGCGACGCGAGAGGATCAGAGTAGAAGAAAGGATTGCGGGCTTGATTAGGTGGCTGACCGTATGGCGGAACCTGCTGTTGTTGATGCTGACAGAAAATTTGCTGTTGGTCTGCGAGCTGCTGTGCAGGTTGCTCTTGGCCGGGTGGCTGATTCTCTTGGTCGTTGTGGCCCTGCTGTTGGTGCACCGAGCCCATCCTACCTCTCGGTCCGTTCAATCCCAACGGCGGTGACCCAACATTAGGACTCAACACGTTCTCTGACAACGGTCCGGGTGTATCGAACTTGGGCTCCAACACTTGCAACTTAAGCAAACTATTGGCGGGTAGAGTCTTACTCCTCTTTCTGGCCCCCTTGCTGATGGTTGAACCTCTGCTCGGGACAGTAGTTTGAGCATTGTTGAGATTCCTCATGTTCAGCGGTGGTAATTGGTGTTCCTTCGGGGTCTCATTTTGGGTTGGCTGGGGCCTGGAAGCGCGGGTGGAGGGGCAGGACTGCGAATTCGAAGCAAGCGCGTGGTACCTAGCAATCAGACGATCTGTCTCCTCGAATCCGACATCGTATTTATCGACAACTTCGACGGCAAGGTTGGCGAGAGGTTTGGGGGTGAATATTGCGGTCGTATGGATCGCTGTATGAGGGGGGATGCTAGCCCCGCTGTTGGTTCGGTTACGGGGAGCTTGCGGTTTCGGTTTCGGTAGGGCTCGGTTCTTGGGTATCGTTGCTGGGGGTAGGAGTTGTGTTTGTGGTGTGGGAGGCTGAGGAAGCTGAGGAGTCTTGGAACGTTGGCTCTGAGGTGCCTTGAAGGGAATGTTAACCGGGACGGCAGTAGCATGTGGGTGATGTGGTGGTGGGAGAGCGACCTCTGTCCCGTTGTTATCGAGAGAGATGAGGGTCTCGACACCCCGGATCATTTTCCATGTGACATTCCGTTTTCGTTTGCGAGTCTTGACCGCTGCTGTGATGGAATCGGCTTCAACGTCTACCTGGGTTCCGTCGTCTTGATCTGGAACGTTATGACCAGCATCGTTGGCCGATACTTCTACGGCTGGTTGGCTGTCTCCGTTAGGCTTGGGCTTCTTCCTAGCCGTCGCTTTTGGTTTATCATTCTCATCGAGAGACGTTAACGAAGCAGTGCCCTTTCTCCTCTTGGTTTTCGACTTGTCCCTAGCAGTCGTTTCGGCAGGAACAGGCACCGGCTTCTCCCCTTCGTTGTCCAAGTTCCTGATGACCTCCAAGCTACCCATGATCCTCCAAACCAGGTGTGCCGCATTGTTCTTATGATCGCGTACAGCCGCTGGCCGTTTCGCATCGGGGTTGAGTTTGGGTTCCTTCGGGGCTCTCGTCGGTCGCTTGGTAACTGTCTTGGTAACTGGCGGTGGCGGCGGCGGCATCTCTGTCTCGGCTGTTTCTGCTGACTCCTGCTGCTGTCGCATCTCCTCCGGAGTAACCTTGTGTTTCTTCAAGGCGCTCAGAGCCTCGATAGCGAACTGGTCTTGAACAGTGCTAGCTGCCTCGACCAGTGCTTTCAGCCCCTTGTTGTCGCTCTCTCTCTTATTTGATGTCGGAGGCTTTTCGGACTTGTCCGCCCTGTCCTTTTCGGCTGGCTTTTCGGACTTGTCCGCCCTGTCCTTTTCGGCTGGCTTGTCGGACTTGTCCGCCCTGTCCTTTTCGGCTGGCTTGTCGGACTTGTCCGCCTTCTTTTTGCTACTATCCCCACCACCATCAATCCTGCGCGCCGCCTTGCCGGCCTTGGCCTTCTCTTCCTCCGGCAGGACCGTGCCAGGCGGCAACCACAACGCAGGCTTCCTATTCTGGAGATCTCCCACCCAAGCATCGCAGTCCCACTGCACCCAAAAGTCAAGTACATCTGACCATACACTCTCAGGGGGCTTGGTGAAGTTGACAAACACCACTTTACCTCCCTTGTCATGCACAGCCTTGGCAAACTCCTTGACCAACACCTTTAGCCCGTGGACACGCATACTGGTGCCGAGAATGAGAAGCATGTCCGGTCCGAGAGAGAGGTCGTGCTGCACCAGAGGACTAATCAGGTGAGCATGGGGATGTTCTTCGCCGTATAGAACGATATCCGGGCGAAGCTTGCCTACCCCCAGAGCTCGTTTGCCTCGTTCCTCTCTGGCAGCCGTTGCTCCAGCACAATGGGGGCAAGTCGGTTGCCGACCAGCTAGGGTATCCGCCTGTCGCTCAGCTTCATCCCACGACGCAGTGCGGGCGCAAACGAAGCATCGAAGTTCGGCCAGGGATCCGTGTAGGAAAACGCATTCAACACCGCGGTTGGGAGCGACCGGTTGGGAAGATGTATCCTGCGAAGCATCTGGTTGGGATGCCGGTGGTTGACTTGCCGGCGGGCACTCATTCTCCCTTTGTCCCTGACTCGACAAGGGCCGGTCCTCTTCTTGGCTTTGGTTTGCATCCTTGGGCCGGCCACCTGCAAGTTTTCGGGTTGAAAAGCGGTAGCGGCTTCCTGCACCGAGTTCGAGGGATGTAGCAAGACCGACGCGTTCCTCGAGTTGGTCGATGTTTTGGGTGTAGCAACGGACCAGTTTTCTGCTGTCACGGAGGACACTAACGAAGTGGTGGCTAGTTGTTGGCTCGGCGGCGCGGACCTTTTGGCGCAAGGTGGTTGCGAAGGTGTAGAAAACGGAAGTCTTGACGGGACACGACCAGATCTGGGCGTCAAAGAGATCCTTGCCCTTCATGTTTGGTAGCGTGTTCTTGGACGAGAAGGACGGTTGGGACGTCAGGAGAGGCGTGGATATGAACGAGGGATCTTCGCTGTCGGAGTCGGATGAGACACTGCCGCTGCGGGAAGAGCGCGAAGTAGAGTTGTCGCGGTAGGGATCGAGTATGACGGGTGGGGGCGAGGATAGTGGAGAGGAACATAGTCCTCGGTCGTCGTGCAGGTGGGAAAAGTCGAGGGTCGGCGGAGAGGACGGGAAATGGGGAGGCCGGTCCGAGGGCTGTCCATTGTTGCTGGTGACCTTGGACGGGGGCGTGGTAACTTGGGTAGAGTCTTTGTCCTTGCCCTCATCTACTGCGCTCGTATCGGGTAGGTCCGAGTCGTTCTGTGGTGTAGCAGTTGTATTTAATTCGTTGGCCTCTTGAGGGTCGAGTCTAAGTCGTTTCGCCGGTCGATCGGACGTCTCGGGTTCTTGGGAAGCGTTTTGCTTTTCTGCGGCGGCGGCGTCGAACTGAGCTTGAATCAGGGAGTAAAGACCATTTTCGGATCGGAAGTCCTGTAGTGTATTAGCGGGAGAGGCAGCGCGCGTTGTTTAGCTGTTTGACTGTTACTCACGGGAATGCCCGAGTTGGTGCTGATTCCAGCGCCGGTGATGACCACGACCTTCCTGGCCTTGTAGAGGGCATTGGCAATGTCCTGAAGCAGTGCTTCCGAGGTGGGCTCAACGTGGGTTGTAGGCATGGTCGGTCGTAGGTACCTTAGGTAGATGAACGTGGTTATAGGTTGTGTTAGCCACCGACGAGCAGACGCCAGGACGACAAGACAGGCGACAGCAGGCACGGTCGTCCAGCGGGTGCGCGTGTGATGGCAGAGGGATCCGAAGATTATAGCGCCATTGCTCGGTAGGTCGTGGTGGTTGGTGATGTAGGGTGACTCGTCAATGGCTCGTCTCTCGCTGTGCGTTGACTCTGCTCTTCGTCTTTCGCGCCCGGCGCGCAGTGGACAGACAACCAACGCGTCCGGAATATCGCTGGTCTGGCAAAGGACGCGCTCGTAGATTTTCGACTAGGGATGGTGATGGCGGGAGAACCCTCGTGTGGTTGGGGCTCACATTGACTGCTTGTTGTTGCAATGGACCGAGTCTCTCGACTGACAGTGACAATGTCCGTTGTAGAATCTTTTGTTGACTCTGTGTGGTCCAAGTGGATTCTCTTCAAGCTTGTGTGGACAAAGTGTGGATCGCGACTGTTAGTGGACATGAGGTGACAGCGTGCTGATGGTTCCTGAAGCCACTGCAAGAAGAGTGTTACAGCGCCCTGAATGCTGCCACCTTTTCGCCCGCGGGGAAATCCCGGCTCCACTTTGGCAGGGTTCCGTTCTTCACTGGCCCACACCCGCCGGCTTGGCGCCTGCCTGCCGGCGTGACGGGCCTAGGTCTAGATGTCAGCTCGCTCGGGTGGCTCCTTCTTCCATTGTCTCTTTGTTCTTGACATCTTGATTTCAAGCTGCCCAAGCCCACCTAATCTCAGACTTACCATCTTGAGTAGAGGTAGACAGGTCCTCTCCTAAAATGCCTCGATCCACCGGCGAGTCCCGACCGAAGAACAGCAGCAAACAAAGAGGAACAACAACCATGGCACATTCGGACCTCCGGCGAGTGTCTTACGGACAAGGCTGAGTTTAATCTTTCTTTGAGAAAGACTTCCGCTCGGCAGGTTTTATCCACTGTTCCCACCAACACGAACCAAAATATATCCTCACGTTGGGGTTTGACGACGACTGGCCATGTTTGTTGATTTACAGGGGGGTTGCTGCAGCAACTATCACGATAACTCCGATAATCCCAGCTCGCTAGCCCGGGCCGATATCGACTTACATACAGCCTCACTGGCAACGGAGAGCCACTACACAATTACGAAGCAACCTCGGAACATGGAAACAAAAATCACAAGAGAACAACGTTGAGTGTGATGCTTTGGATGATATCTCTCATTTCTCTTGGAAGTTAAGAAGTCAATGTCGTAACTAGACTCCGGTTCGATACTCCATTTGCTTCTCTCAGCCTTACATAGCCTCATCCAACTACCCTGTCGTCAACTTCCTGCCAAGTCCTTCAGACTTCAATCCTTTAGATTCCGTTTAGAATCAACACAATTCATCTCCTACGAGATCCCTCCAAACAAATTATCTCACACCTCTCCTCCGACTCACCAACTCCATGCGTTGATCTCCGTATCCCAAATCCTCGGAAGTTCATTGCTCGATCTGTTGTTGCATACCAGCCGCATCGGAAGACCTGAGGTCTGGGATTCCATGCCAGGAGCTCATGGTGTCTCACCATTCGAGAGTTCAATATGTGTGGTTTCTAAAGGCAGAACGCGAGGAGAAGGGTAGATAGTGGTAGTGCTATTGCTCCAGACGACGAGCAATATTAGCCATCAACCTACTAGCCCCTTTCCTGGTGATTATTCTTCCAAGACCAAATATAATGAACCCTCGGATGGTTTAACAAAAATGTAGTCCATACCAGGAGTTCATTTTGCAAACACCATTCGAGAGTTGGATATGTGGTCTCTAAGAAGTTGACCCCAGGAAAGGGGCAGAAGGTGGTAGTGATATTGCTCTAGACGACGAGCAACATGGCCGCCACCTACTGCCCCTCTCGTGGGACCTCCTTCTTGAAGGACACATATCCAACTACGAATACCTGGTTGAACACTTGACAAAGGAGGCTTGGCATGGCCCTCTCGAGTCTGATCGTTGAGTAGTGAAGTGATAAGTGGCTGAAGTATTATTAAACTAGGTCGCTGGGACAGTAGTTTGAGGCTTCGTGGTAGGAGCCCGAAGGCGGGGCAGTAATCGGGATGTTCTTCCTTGTCGAATGATTGCGGAAGCCGCCTTAACGTTGATGATATCGGACACTAATAGCAGAGCAGGAGGAGAGCAGCCGAATAATCCCGGAAGCCTCCTTAACGCCGATAACGAAGGGATAGGATGGGCAGGAGGGGAGGAGTTGGCTTTTTTCTTTTCATCATTCCACCCTTGTGTTGCATTGGATTCGGTGATGCTCTAGAGACAAGCGGGCGACAGCCATGAATTGTGGTAGTAGATGGTCGACTTCGTCGCAAAGGTTGAACGGCAGAAGCGGTGGTGGTGGACGGCCGCCTCCGGGCCGGGGACGATCATTTGGTGTCATGAGACAAAGTCCTGAATGATGAGGTTGGTGTTTAGGTACACCAGGCACGCTGAGGATGCTGCGGCCATTCTTGAGCCCCGAGGTTCTGCTGCTGCTGCTGGCTTCTGGTGATGGAGGACGGCATACGGGTCGAGTCTCTGTACTGACCCCGATGTTTAGAAGAGGCGATGAATCCACGGAGGAGTAAACAGCGTACCTTGAAGTGCTCGAACCTCTGTTTGCCCACGGCAGAGAAAACATCCAGCCAGCGTGTAATGTTCAATCGATTGTCTTTGGAACAACGGATGTCTTGGTTCCGAACGGTAGAGTCTGGGGTTGAAAGAACACACCACGAGTGTCCTTGGCTCTACGTTCCCATTGAGGACGAGGCCAGGTCTGTCTGTTCCTAACCTGTCGGTTGGGGTTGAGTTGGTAGCTCTTTGGGTGGTAGGTAGACAGGCTTGTGGTTAGCAAAGACATTGCTCATCAAGGTGTTTCTATATATACCATAACGCGGGAGGGCAAGTTGTAAATAGAGGACCAGTTGTCAGATAGAGCTAATAATGGACTTCATTCGCGGATATTGTTCCACGATCAGATAATACATGCATAGAATAGGCACATCATTCAGGTCTCTGCTTGCTGGGTCCCTAGAGAAGACAAGAGGTATGGAGGGTGTCGACGTACAGCTTGGGCAGCGCGCGGTTGGCGTTGCAGTCGCAGAACTTCCTCCTCACATTGTTGGGTAAGGTAGGCCTCGAGAGTGCCAGCAACGGGTAGACCGTGTGAAGCGTTTGGCTAAGTGTTTGGTCAGAAGAAAAAAAAAGCAAAAAAAACCAGTGGAAGCCCAGTTTAAATACCCTAGACCTAGAAAGTTCGGTGCGGTGTGATTTCCATCAGACACAGCCAGCCCTAAGGCATGAAACTTGGTACAGCTGTACCTGTTGCATGGCAAATCTGCGGCTTACCTGCGCGATACATCCGATAAAATGAAACCCAACAAAACACGAGTGCGAAGCCTGTTCTCAACTGTGGTCAAGTGCTGCCGCTGTACGAATCCGGAGGTGTCGGCTGCTGGCCGGGTTTGTTGGGAGTAGCAGGCGGTGTCCCCAGCCACGAGGCTCTTCGCCTTCGGCCCGGCTCAAGTTGGTATCGGAGAAGAACACAAGGGACTGTGTAAGTGGAAAAGTTGGAAGATGCCAAGAGTTTGATAGGTGCTTTAAACTGGGAAAAAAAAAAAAAAAAAAAAAAAAAAAAAAAAAAAAAAGAGCCCTATATCTATGGCGGGGAGATTACCTTACTATGACGTGGGCGTCGTGAAAGATGGGATGAAAGGGTGGGGCGCATGGGGAATGACAACACGGAATGGCGATTGAACCTGACCGGAGGGAGGAACGGAGGGTAGGTAGGAGGAAACGGGGTGAGGCGCGAGGGACCGCGCATCGGGATTAAAGATCGAGCCTCGAGAATGACGGTGAGGTCATACCGAGTGGAAGACAAATATCGAGGGCACGGTGCCGACAAGGCGCCGTCGCGACAAAGAGGCGGAGGGTTTTCAGCCGGCTACGGTACGGGTTTTTTCCCACCAAGAACGGAAGCAGCACCGCATACCCACTGGGTAGACTGGATTAATAGTTAGCGTGTATAAGACCAATAATAATATATCTTATGGCGTTTCGTAGCCTACAGGTACCCAACTCCTAATGAGCTATCCGGGATGTACCCGACGACGCCTTCCAACTTCATCGATGTTGATGCCTATAGAATCCCACTGTACACTCAAAAGACAAAACAGTGTTGAATGGATGTGTGAACAACAGAAACCAAATACATAATGCGAACTCCTTGGAATATCGAACTGAACCCTCGACCATAAATCCACCACATTACCTCCTCCCCTTTCCCATCTCTGACCCCCTACTACGCTAGATGCCCTTCTCATACACCCGCTGCGGTACCTACTAACAAACATTTATCTAGAAAATTTTCGTAATTTCATCTTCATGGAATGGAGCAGGCGGCGAAGCCGGACCTATTTCTAATAGACCTCCACCGGGTCCTCTCCTCTCCTCGTCAAGAACAATTCCAGAACAACGCTCTGCTTTTCCTTTACCGCTTTTTTCTCCTTGTCCTTCATGCCTTTTTGTCCCAGCGCTCTGCATACTAACTCCCCAAACACCTCGGCAAAATTCCTCTTCTTGGCCTGTCTTGCCGCCATCGCAGCCAATACTTCCCCCGTTGATCCAGACGATGTGTTCCTCTTTCCTTGTCCTGCGGTGAGAGACCGCCCAGCTTTAGACAACATAGCCAATATACCATATTGGCCGACTTAATTGTAGGAAAATCGAAACGACGCAGAAGAGAGTGTCCATGTTTCTTTCTCGCGCTCTTGTGTCTTGTTCAATTGACCTGCTTAGGCTGCTTAGGCACGATGAAGGCCTCCCGCCATGTGCGAGGTGGTGCGGCAGCGGGCTCGGCAGCAGGCCCGTTAGGCTCAATCCGTACCGAGACGTAAAGCGGCTTCGAGTTCGTCTCCTACGAGGCTAGACCACTATACTGAGGTTAATTTTAAACCTTCGTTCCATGCCGGATGGGCACATAATCCTCCGTATTGGACTGACGAAGCCTATTGGGTAGTTGTAAGCGTCGGGTCGACCATTCGTTTGTTTTTGTAGGCATACAGGCTGTATGATATAGCCGCCTCGAGGATATGAAAGAGAGCGCGAGCTGGGAGGAGGAGATGACTTGGGAATGGATATGGTGTCTTCACCAATATTTTCTTGTGGGTAATGGTATAGTCTTTTGTAATGGCCTCGGCGGTATACTTCGAAAAACCCACCCCTTTGCTGTAGTCGTTGAACCTGTCGTGTACGCCTATTGCCCTGTGTCTGCCGGTAATCGATGAAGGCCCACCCCTTCGGAGTAGTCTAGCTGAGGCACTGGGAGCTTCGTTCCCGTTGTTCCAATCGGCTTGTCAACCTTGACATTGAAATGCAATGTACTTCGACGTTGTCACCACCTTGGAGGCAGCGCGGCACTGTACCTACGGACGGATCACCAGCCGAATCTTTGCCGCGGTATCCGATGTAAGTTTTCATGTGCGTGACACGACCGAGACTGGGCATTGCGTTTATCATAAAGGTCCAGTAGGAAGGAAGGTGTTATCGGTGCCGTAGCTTTCGCGTATGGCGCCCCAGGTGAAGGGAGTGCGACCAGATGGGAAGAATGATACCAGAAAACACACATGCTCTTATCCTAAGCTACCTCTAGGTGGGGATGGGTACATAGGCAAGGAACTGATGTTCGCATTGAATTCATCTGAAGCCCACGGCATTGGGTTATAGGCCATGCTCCCGTTGTTGGTATGGTGCAATGGTGGACGTAGAACTGGTCGATCGAGAGGTGGTGGAGGTGGGATGGGTACCGAGGTAAGGAACTGATATTCGGATTGAACTCATCTAACAAACCACGGCATTGGGCCATATGCCTCACTCGGAGGCGGTAGAGGTGGATGAGCGCGAAGTTCCTCGGCCGCAATCTCATCTGCAAATATCAGATGCACGCCCGGCGGTAGCAGATTCGTTTGATGATCTATGCCGTTGACCAGGAAAAGGTCCTTTCCTTGAGATTCTGGACGTGCCCTTTTTTCTATCTCCAGTCATCTGCCTGCTCATTGTGTTGAAACCCGCTATGTGCTTTTATCCAATGGAGTTGAAGATCAATATCAAACCCCTGGATTCGCGGGATGGCTGGCCAGCGGTAGAGATCCCACGATGTGACAAGGGCTGTGTGCAGGGCTTGGAACAGTAGTTCAATTCAGCTAATAAACTACTTTGGTCTCGAAGACCTTGTTRATCCTCTCAACCTCCAAGGGAAGGCTGGGCTTCAAGGCCTTCTTATGCCAAAGGGAAACGGTACGTACTTGAGGTACGTATCAAGCCTTGTCGCCTGAGGCTTCAAGGCATCTATCTAGCAGCCAGCATACATGTGGATCTTCTGAATGCCTTCATYCATTCTCCATCTTCCTTCTGGCGCTGTCCTTCATCTGGGCGCCCTGCTTCTTGCTTGGTTGGCTGGGGTTGCTTCTGGAATGACTGGGGATTGTCTCATGGTGTTTCATCAGCGTCAGTGGCCGCGGGTCCGGCCGTGGGTCCGGCCGAGGGTCCGACCGGGGTGAGTGTTGCGGCCGGAGGCCACTGGGCATCTCGAGGCTAATGCCAGGCGTTGAGGCTCTGCTGAGCCTTGCGACCCTGACCCTGGACTGTGGGCGATGTCCGTGTGACA